>JAOPFQ010000006.1:2454000-3681000 GCA_030064505.1 Chouioia cunea | reverse complement strand
TTCGTTCGTAGGCAAATTGGGTCTTCTTTACGAGTTGATCGCCCTGTCAAGACGTTATTTTAACATCGTTTGAGGAAAGAAAGAAAACCCTCTATCGTAAAGGATTCCGCTGCACGAGTGTCTCCAAATTGTACAGCTGGCGCGCTCTCTCTCTCGCTACCACGCACTCGTCCCGTTTCGCGTTTAATTTCAGTTTTAGAATATATACCCGTGCTCGTTCTCTTTCTAATATTCGTTATCGCTCCGCGGAGAGTTTGCGCGGAAAGTTTGGCACTAGAACTGCTGCACGAAGGCGTAATCGCCCGTATAGTTCACTGTTCGGCTCAAAGCGCGGCTTGCACATTTTCCGGTTACTTAAACTTTTCAGCAGTGCGGAGGAGAGAGGGAGTTTTGGCGCGTATGGAGATTCCGTAATGGACTGTAGTTTCGCGCGAGCTTTTACGCCAACAGGTTTTTCGCGCTGAGCAAGACGGACGAGTCTGGAGCAGCGCCTCTTGTACCTTCCTCCGTGGCTTATGATCAAAGTTTTCCAACGTAGGGTGCTTGTTTGCGGTTTTACCCCGGCGTCGCGACATTCGCGCGTTTTATGACTTTTTGAATAGATCACGCGGGACGCCGTTATTTCATTTTAATTAACGCCCGACACCTGCGACGCACGGACTGAGTTATGTCGCGTACACCTACCTGCGCTTGCTCAGCGCTTGCTTCTTTGCGAGCCCGCCTTATTGTGGTTTCACGCGAGTGTCGCCCGCCTCTTACTTGGGCCTTTCGTTGGGTACTCGAATCGCGCCGTTTGTCCTTTTCCCTCGCTGCTCGCGATCAGTTTCGCGCCTTGCGTACTCGACTACCACGACGCCCACGGTAATTCAAGCGCAACGAGATACGTCGCTCGGTATACTCTTACGCTACGACGTTGTTGCACATTTGTCCAAAGCAGCCGGCAGATAAAAAACGATCGAGATATCGCCCAAGTCTATGAATCAGTTAAACGGACTGTTCCGATGTACTCGACGAATTAGCCCGAAAATATCCAACAAATGGCGCACGGCGGCGGCTGTTGCGCAAACAGATGACCGACCATCGTCGAGTTTTCCGCTGCCGTCGCATAGCCATAAATAAAGCGCGCGGGAATTTTTATACGAATCGTGAGCAACGGCAGACATAGAGAGGGAGAGCGGAAAGCCCATAGGAAAGGGAAAACGTCTTGGCCCCCGCAGGGGAAACTATCGACTACGAATGGAAACTCTTTTTCGCCGTCGTCCTCCGTATATATGCGTGCACGTCTGTATGCGCGTGTGTATATATATAACCTTGGGTGCGCGATAACGAATCCCGTAAATCCACTTTGCCCTACGAAGGAGAGCCACTTTTGCCTTCGTCGATGTGTACATACCTATACACAAACATACACCACGATCGCGCGCGTGGCAGGATTACGAGATTAATTCCGAATATTCTCCGGCTTCTTTGCCACCGCGCTTGATTTATCATTATTGTTTTTTTCACGCCATAGTTTTCGTTTTTTTTCCTGGTCGGATTTTTAACGAGAACTTACAACGCTTACGTCTTTGGAAAACCCACAAGTTTTGCGTGCGGAGGAAATTATCGTTGGATCTCGAACGATGATTCGACGCTGTGCTCGGTTTTGAACGCGTACCGACTTATAATCGAGCGAGTTGAAGCCACGCGACTAGTAGACCAGCTACTTGCGACAAACCAGACCAGCTCTCTTGCTTTGTTCGTTAGCGTTGCTGGCGTTAAAGATCGCAAGAGCACCTTCTACGTATTGACATCGGTCGAAGGCTTGGCGCAGCTGGGTGGAAAAAGTTGACGAAACGTTACAACGAAGTACGCTGGTAGCGCCTAGGTAACATCTGCATACGTATACACGTATATATAGCCCTTAGCGTACACGTATATAGGAATTTTACGCGAGCGCAGAAGGCCTCTAATGCGTTTCTCGTGTAGCCCTTTGCGCCTCGAGTTTACGATTAGACAGGGACGCCCGCGCCGACGACGTGAAAAACGTTTCAGAGACTAACGCTACGGCCTCTTGCTTCGTTCGCAACCCCTATCCTTTAATAAAGTATTAATCCACCGGCTTTACGATGTCGCTTCTTTACTTTTGCCGTGAGATAAATATTAATTTGGCGTGTTTTGACGATCCGCTACAGTCGATGAATTTCACGCGGTCGTAACGATTAATAAATAAGTCCCTTCCGGCGCATCTTCTTATTTGCGTATAAATCCTCCAACGGCTTTCCCTTGCCCTGAAAAATGGTCAACTATCGGTGATTTAAGCGCAACGTTATAAAAAAAGCAACAAATAAACGCACGCGGTAGGCTGTCGTATGCGTATACGCGTCATGCAAGCACGACAAAAACGAATTCGCATGATTTACGGCCAGTCCTCGAGGTATAATTGAACAATTGAGCAGATCTCGTTTATTCCATCCCCGTTGCAATCATCAATTTCGTTTATTAGCCTCTACACGACACGTTATTCCCCTTTGTCGTTGTTTATCGTTGCAATGACGCGTCGGACAAGTCGATGTTTTTTTCTTGTTTTTTGCCGCTTTTTTCAGCAGGCGTCAAGAGAACGCGACACGGTTGTTTGATAATGGCACTTGATTGACGCGCGACGTTTGATACTTGGGTATAATTACGTGGGTTATTGATTTGTTCCTAACGAGATACCAAATATTAAAAGTCGAACGTCGCGACGACCGAGAATCGATATTTATTTTTAGAAGCGGATCAAGCTAAGCAATTATTTTTGAGATCGATTCGAATATAATTAACGTTCTCTTTAACTGACTCGACGAGTCTAGTTCGTTCGCGCAACTGAATAATTAAAGCGACGAGGGAACTCTTTGGAAATAGTATTCTCGATTATTCTTGCTGCACGTTCGTTTAGTTAGTATTAACTAAGATCTTTTAGCTTAAATACGGAGTCAACCTACGAATTAGTCGAGTTTGTAATTCATTTCCAGCGTAATACTCGATGCTCGTGCAACATCCGTTACGCGCGGAACCATTGCTACTCTAAATGAAAATGCAAAATTTAAGAAGCGAAGCGTGATCGGTTAAGCTCTGTTGCAACAAAGAACAACTTTTTGCCCGTGTATATGTATATATATACACGTACACATGCGGCTAACTAGTTGGCCATTAGCCGAACAACAATTCGGCAGGGTTGAAGTTTTCTCGGATACGTGTGTCTATGTGCATGTGTGTGCATTTGTGTGTACGTGCACGTGGACGTGTGTGTGCGCGCGCGCATCGATGCGAATTCGCGACTATACGAGCTTCCTTTGTGCGGCAACGCGGAAATAAACTGCACGAACGAGGGGTAGGTTCGTATTTACGCTAAGTGGCTTGATGCGCTCACCACTGTTAAACTCTCGGTGAGTTTCTACTCTCTCTATCTCTCTCTCTCTCTCTCTCTCGCTCTCCGACTCTACACATAGGAGACACAATTCGCTCGTTCGTTTAATTTGTGTTGTGAAATGCTACTCGGTTTTTATTATTTATTCAACGGCTGCTACTGTACCAGCGTATTCCTCCCGTGATTTTTTCATACTTTTTACCCGTAAATATCGCATAGTCACAGCGATCGTATTTCACGCGCAACGAATACGTTAGCCCATAGCTCGAAACTATAACCTTCCCGGAGGGAGGTGGATGTAGGAAAGCAGCAAACCTAGCGACGGGCTTAACGAATTGTCGCGCTGAGTCAAGCGCGTGTCTCGAGCTGCGTCGTGGCGGCTTCTAATTAAAGCCGAGAAGAGGGGTCGACTCATTATCGCAGTCGAGATTAGACCACTGACGCGTGGCTTTAAAACTCTCCTCCTTCTTCTCCCCCCCCCACCCCCCGGCCCTTCGCCACTTACCGCCTGACTCTGTTTGTTGCCTCTTTCTTCATTCCGACACTCTTGCACCTATGTGCTTCCGCTCTCGTATCTCTAACCGTATATCTGTTGTACCGCGGTTTCGTCGAGTTTTTTCCTTTTACCAGTTATTTACTATTTAGCAACACCGAACGCAATCCAACGTGCGTGTCGTTTGCAGATTTGTAATTTTTCTCTAAAATCCATGCGCGTTCCCGGCGACGCGGCAGCCCCGAGTCGTCGAAACACCCGAAACCCTGGGAGAGCAAAATATAAAAATAGCTTTAGCCCGACGTCGTGTCCGTACACGGATGTCGCTCTGCCCGTGCGCGAATAAAAAAATCTAGAAGAAAAAGGGAGGAAAGCTTGTTTGATCCTCTGATTTCACGGGAGGGAAATCGCCTCTCGCAAAATATCCACGAAAAATCGGAGATGGATTACCGACACCAGCTGATCCCGGATCATCCCGCTCGTTCATCCTCCCTCTCGCCGTTCACGTTTCCGTTTTTTCGGTTCCTTCGGCATCTCTCCTCCGCCTGACGATAAAACAAAGACGTGGATAGAGCAAAATCACGCGGAATGCTCGGTCGTTCGCTAAATACCTGCTCGCTGATTTGGCATGGAATTCGTGTGAAATGTTTTAGGCATTCGATGCATTTCGCTCGTTTGTTTGTTTGCTGTGCGCCGACGGAAAAAGAGCACACTCCAAATTTACTCCGCATGGCATTAATTACTAAACCAACTGTAAAAGAAATAGAAGGCAAGTCGAATGCCTCGTTACGAGCAGAGTACTCTTGGGGTTTTATTATTGTACTCAATCATCGACGAAAAAAAAGGAAAAAGACGAGGTTGCTCGACGATAGTCGCGGTATATAATTTCAAGCCGAACAAAGATAAACTCGATCCGACATCGACATAAAAAGCCCCCTCATCAACGTCTCATCAGCGGTAATAATCGATCTCATTATCTCAAATCACAATTTGAAATTTTCATCGGTCAATCAATAGGCTGGTGGTGCGTGCAACGATGAGAGCCGTTTTCCCACACGCGAGATACTGCTGTTGCTCGTTGGCTCCTCCGGTTAGTATATGTATATACTTGGGATGCTTGTGCAATCGAGGCGAATCGATCGTCGACACCTGTCGCCGCGAGCTGCATCGTCTCTCTTTTGATGGATCACGTCGAGGCAACAAAATGGCGCCATCAGCTTTCGCGCGCCTCAATTTAGCGAGCGAGCTTTCGCTGCCATTTTTCTCCCGAACGCGTTGTTTTGTTTTCCCTGTAAATACCAGGACGCTCGCTCGGCTTGGTCTCTCGATCCTTTCGACGACTCACGCGGGTCGATCGCCCCGTCGATAAGAGCTCGAGTTAATCGAGAACTATCCAACGATTAATAATTCGTCGATGACAATAAAGCCAAGCGAGGCGGGTATTCGAAAAATGCTCAGGGTTCGATTGAAACGAACGGCTGGCCGATTGCATCCACTGAAAGTTGCAGAGCGTTCCAACGAAGCAAATTTGCGCGTGTCGATACGACTCGTTATTGATTGTGAGCACGCAAAATATGGCTGGACGTTAAGGAATAGAAAAGCGCAATAACCGCCGTTCGATCCTTGCTCCCTGATAATTCTGTATAACCGTACTTTCGTGTGCGTAAATATGCACTTATAAAATCATTAAGCTTATCCGAGATCAATGGAGGTTGGAAAAAACGAGCAGCAAGCTGATAAATAGGCATCGCTATCGCCGGGCGCATCTCGTCCGAACTTAAATTAACGAGCGCGAGCATATACCCTATGTACGTTTATACATATGTAAGTGGATGTTGCGATTACGTATTCACGGAGCGTAAAATTCAAGAAAGCCTTTGTGCAACGAGTGCCAGTGCGAGAGGACCTTTCGAACATCTTTTATTGTTTTTTCTTCTCTTTTTCTATATCGATTACCGGAAGAGAAGTCTTGAAAAGTCCCGACTCATCGGGCCTTGAGCTGTTCTTGGCCATAACCGTGGGAGCCGATTGCCCGCACTCCTCGCTGCTCTCGCGCGCTTCTTTCTCCAGAGAGAGAGAGAGAGAGAGAGAGAGCACATAATGCACCGATACTCCCAAGGCATAGTACTCGCAACGCGAGAGACAGCTGTACCAGGAAAATAGTCGACTGGAAGATGCTACTTTGTTTTGTTTTTAATTACATCCAGACGTCTGTGTTTTGATTCTTCATCGGGCGCTTTACCCAAGAACGATGTGCCAAGAGAAGACAAAATCGCGTCTCTCGGAAGGTTGCTTCGTCCTTCTCTCTCCTCATATTACCGATAATCACGCACGCCATACGGTACGAATGATCGAAATCCTGGATTACGTAGGACGAAGTCGAAAGCAACGCTGTCATTGTCGAGTAGCCGCGCAATCTCCAAAATTTACGTAAAAAAAGATACAAACTCTCGAGCCAATTAGCCGTGTATAAGGAGAGGGATATCTTCTTCTCGTCCATTTCACGGAGTGTGTGTGTGTGCGCGAGTTCGCTGGCCTCGCGGCCCTTTGATATATTTGCCGATGTAGCTTTATCGGCGCTTCCCGATCGGCATCGCCCGCCGCCAGTGTGCTTTATGGCTTCATTCCTCGATTTAGAGGCGAATTTGTAAGCGGAACGCTGCCGAGAGAGAGAGAGAGAGAGAGAGAGAGAGCAGCTACCTATACTTGCACTGGCAAGTGCCAGATCGATGGCCTGCTTCTTCGCTGAGGATTTTCATCTCATATACCAACTCTCTCGCTCTTTCTTCTTTTCCCCTTCTCCTTCTTCTTCTTCGCATCGATTTCTCATCATTTTCCAGTTTTACTAAACTCGCATGGCTTCATCAACGTTCTCATATTTTGTTCGCGCATTTATTCTGTTCGAGCACTTTTTCATCGTTAGAGATAGGCTGCTGTCGGGATTTCTTCCATTACTCGCTCGGTTTTCTCGAGTACAGGCAATTCAGCAGTGCTTTATTGCCCACTTTCAATCACCTTCATGGCGTTCAAACAGCTACTTCCTTAAAAAATTCAAAACGGAACTAACACACTTCTGTGAAAATCAAACGGTATAGCAACGAGATTGAGCACGTCCGAGGTATTACCTAGAAATTTGTAGAAATGCAACATCGCGAGCAAACGATGGGAGAGCGTGTCATCGGACAAACAATAGCAGCACCACAACGGCAGCTGTGGCGTTGAGAAAACAGAAGCTAACGTCGGAGGCTGCCAGACGACAACGACAAAAAATACGGAAAAAAAGAAATAAAAAGGAAAAAAACTCATTATAGCGCGATTTTGTTGTTTTGTTTGTCAGGAGTGTTTGGCATCGGCCGACTACCGGGATCGGCTAACGGGAAGAAGCGATACAGGGAGAATCGCAATAGAGAAGAAAAGCGCGCTTTAGCCATGGCATAGAACTATACACTAGCTTCGGTAATAAGCGATCGTAGGCTGTCTCGATCGTCGATTGACGATAACACCGAAAGAGAAGGAGGCGAGAAAGAAAGCGGCACACTGCGCTCCAGCGGATTTACAAAAGCGCGCGGAAAGTCAATTATAGACGCTGTGAGCGATATTTAAAGGAAGAGGAGGGGAAAAAATAATAAGAAGAAGAAGAAATCGAGAGCGCGGCTTCATTGTGCTGTAACTTGGCCGCAACGCCGTAGCTTCGATGCATGTAACTGTTTTCATTCGGCATTGGACTTTTTTCTTTGTTGTTCGTTTTGGTTGGCGCTTGGCTCGTTGCCTCATTTTTACCTCGGTATTTTCGCTCGTTCGGTGTGTCGTATTCAGAGCATACACGTGAATACATTGAAAATGACGAGAGAGGGTGCGAGAGATAATTCGTTACGAAATCTGCAAATGAAAAAGAGGACGCGATCGCTGCTGAAAAAGCTATCTGTGCAGACGATATATCCTCGAGCGGTCAGGTATATTATAAATTCCTCTCTCACCTCTGTCCTTTTCAATTTTGCTTATGGAGCTACATCTAAAGTTTGAAATGCCTTGATAAAGTTGCCAAAATTTAACGTACGAAATAAATGAAAATCCGTATTCAGTGGAGCTATAGATTAAAGTTATCGAACGAAAGGCACGAAGAGGAAACCAAAAACAAAGTGAAAAGACCATGGGCGGCAACTAGTGCATTGCATCAATATGGGTAGCTTTAGAAGAGAACCGAAGCGAAACGACCAAAAAGAATAAATAAAAATTCAAGCCTGGTATGGTAGAGAGAGAGAGAGAGAGAGACAATAGTGCGGAAAGCAAATATTGGCTGGTCTAGTCTCTATCTCTCTCGGTGCGGGTCATCGAAACGCGATCGCTCGAATGGGCCTACTACTGTTTAGTTATGACCGTTATTTGCAGTATCCGTGCCCATCGCTAAACCGTGCCACCGTCACGTCCGCCCTTTTCTGACTACTATTGCTGCTGCTGCTGCTACCAAGAGAGAAAGAGAGAAAGCTCGTTGATTCTATCGATGATTGCTCTATTTGAACCTTATTGCTCGTGTCGCGCTTCTTTCTCATTGCTCATGTCCATTGTTTCGTATATTCTCCTTCTCTTTTTCTCAATTGATATTTGTCATTCGACAATTTACACATTGATCGTAGATTTTATTTTTCCCAGGACAACATCGATGGGTACGATGGGATAGTACCAACTAGATTCGATAGAGTATTCCGTAAAAAGTTTATTGTTATTGCTACTAAAGAAAACGCCAAACAACGATCGAGTTACTTAGTCGAAATCTCCTTTCCCGAGTCTTTGCTAAGATGACTTTACGGCTAAGACCAATGGAAACGGGGTACAGGAGGTCATCGGTTATCGACGACGTGCGAGAGGGCGAGAAAGACCCATACGCGCTGTTATATTTATGCGCTACAGCGCAATCGTGCCGGTTCGCACGACAAATGTGTCGAGCTTGGCGCCCAATTCTACGTCAATTATTCGAGATCGATATTGCGAAACTAAGATTGAAACTAAGATTTGCAAGATCGACCTCGGAGGTACAGATGCAGAGTACACTATCGTTTGCTTTATAACAAGGTTAGGAAAAAAAGAAAATACTAAAAATTATTATTCATTGTACGTGCCGTTCCAAAGGTCTAACAATAGGCATCCCAATAACAATAGCCGGGGCGCAACATCCAAAACCAATTCCAAATGACGTAGCAGCATAGCACTTGTTCCTTTTCGGAACCCTTTTGAATTCTAACCTAAAGACTCGCGAGCCAAGCCTCTCTCTCTCTCTCTACGACGCGAGCATTCGTATGCAAATAGGAAGAGGACGTGCAGCTAGCTCTGCTCGGACTCACCTGCGAATTTACATGCACGCATTCCAGGCCGACGCGACGTATTTCGTGAATACGCGAGAGAAAGAGAGCGAGAGAGAGAGAGAGAGAGAGAGGGCGGAAACTGGAGTAACATCGCCGACGGAAGCTTTGGAATTCCAACCCAACTATGCACTGTAGATTGAGTTTGTTCTCAACGCGTTACAAACTTTACAATCCCTTGCCCTCTCCTACTCTTCCAAACTGTTCGCTTTTATTTGATTGCTTCTCAAGACTCTGTTAAATGACCATCGTAGTGAATAATTGTCGGTCCATTGCCAAACTCCTTCGCCACTGTCGACTGCTTAATGTTTATTGAAAATATTCAATACGTTTGTTTGCTATTTCTTGGCTGAGAGAGCTCAATGATATTTACGCTGTCCGCCAGTTTGCGTAATGCCAATTGACAACTCTACGTGAATATCACCTTGTAAAATTGCGGCGATCAAACTTGTTTGAACTGAAATTTATTAGCAACCTGATCGTAGATGTGTTCGTTTGGGAGAAGCCAAATATATGTCTCGCAAAATGAAAAACGCGTGTAGCAACAGGGTCGAGAGTCCTTCGTTACGATGTAAAGAAAAACCGCTTCTCCTCTTTTGTTGGACGTTCAACGGAGAAATATAGAGACCCCACTCCTTTCATCAATTTCAAATAGCTCGTCGTTGTCGGATGATGCGAAAAGCTCGCGATTCTTCGATCGTTGCTATGCATAATCATTACAAATCGAAGTCGCATAAATCGTTAGGAGTGACTCGGAGAGCGATGACGGTTTTTACGATATGGATCCCGTATAACAAACGAGCCGCGTCTACGGAGCCGAGTCTTCGGCCCGAAAATCCCTTCTGCGTTATAATAAAAAAAAGAAGAGCCATGAATAGTCTGGCGTGCAGGGTAAAACTTCCGCAAACGAGCTTTTTCCGTCTGAAAAGGAGGCCATAAATCCGTGAGCGAGCGCTCTTCTTTTGTCATGCTGATTTTTCGCGGCAAACGCTGCTCCTTTGCATTAATGCATCCTCTTTTGGTCGCTCGTTCGCTCGTGCACGCGTGGAAGATATAGTTTGGGATTCTCGGCAATTGAAAATCGCCTCGTCTGCTCTCTTTCTCTCTCCCTCGCTCTCGTGTAAGGAGACTCTTGGGGGGGAGCACGAGCGACGATTTAGTGGTTTTAAAGCGGGCTTGTTAGATATGCTCCACTGAAAAAGATTACGCTTGTTGACCGACTTTTTCTTCTTCGTACCCGCAAACTACTTTTTGTACTTCCTCCCTTTCTCGGCAATTTACCAAGTTTTTCGTTTCCTCGTCAAGCAAGAGAACAATTTTTCCTTTGACTCGATCCACTTCTTAACTGTAAGTGATTGTAAACGAGGATGCTTTAGCTGAAATAGATTCATTTTTCCCCGCTATAAATCTCCCGTCGTAACAACTCGCTTCTTGCAATCGCTTCTACAAAGTAGCATCTGCTAAAACTCACCGGGATATTATGTCAACGTCATTTTCAACAATTAAATCCGAATCCACTTTAACGATCACTTACTCACGGTTTTGTTAAACTCGGCGAATTTCTCACTAGGTTAATCAATCGCCGACGATAATTGCAATGTTCCGTGTAAAATTCAGAAAAAGGACCTGATAATAAATGACGTGTAATGAAGTTCTCAAAGTGCGAAATGTATTTATCGCGAGAAGAAAATAGCCACGAGTTTAAGTACCAGCATAATGCGTATAAATCAGTTTGCAAAAGGATTGCTTGCGCGTATAAGGGCCATGGAAGGTCGTAGAAGGGGATAAGAGTGTGCGTAAGAGAGAGAGAGAGAGAGAGAGAGAGAGAGGGGGGGGGGGTAGGGGGGAAAGAAAAAAGTAGAAAGAAAGCCAAGAGAGAAAGAACGCTATAATTTGCATTTCATGAGAATGTGCATTACCGAGAATCGTATAAATTAAGTAGGCTCTCGCGTGAATCAACGACGATATGAAACGAATGCATATATAGCGCTTAGTTTTCTCTCATCTCGATCTTTCGGGTAACGCGCAGACAGACGGCTGTGAGTGCTCTCGAGCCAAAGCGAGGAGCAAACATATATACATGTATATATACGTACACATATACCTGTATATGTTTTCGCCTGCCGATGCCACAGTAGCTCTATTTATCTTTCCCTCCATACATTTACTCTGCATTAATCATTATGAGAAAACCATTATTATCATTTGAATATTCGGATATTTACATTCGCGAAAAGATTTGTTTAATATACTTAATGAAATTTTCTACTCACCTCCATGTATGCTCCATATCGCTTTCCGATTGTTATTCGGCTCTCAATATTTGTAATTCGATGTAATCGAGCAGTTGAATTGTGCATTATTCCACGAAAAATACTGACAAAAATCGAACGAAGTACGAGATTCGATAGCATATGTATATATTATTATCATTATTGTTATTATTTTATTCGTAATATGTTTACATATATATTGTTTTCGTTTCCTCGTCAAGCAAGAGAACAATTTTTTCTTTGACTCGATTTACTTCTTAACTGTAAGTAATTGCAAACGAGGATGCTTTAGCTGAAATAGATTCATTTTTCTCCACTGCGAATTTTCCGTCGTAACAACTCGGTTCGTGTAATGGATATGTACATACACGTATGAAAAAAAAAACACGAGAGGATACGAGCGAATGCAGAGAAATCGTAATAATTTTGGGCAAGAAAGTTGGGGGCGAGAGAGCTGTGAGCTTTAATTCCCAGGTAATCATTTATTCAGTCAGCGGAACAATGCATATCCACACCTACTTGGCTTACACTCGTGCGCATTTGCAGCTCATCTCCCGAACGAAAATGAATTCCCTCGAGTCTACTCGGCAAATGATAAAGGAGTAGGCATTTCGTTCACTCTCCCGTAGACTTCCTGTTGCGCGAACAGCTAGCGCACCTAAAAGTAATTGGCAGTTGTTATTTGTACTACAACGCAGATGTTCTAAATAACTTTTCATTTTTCTTCGTTATATCTGCGCGTTGATTGTGACTTGAGAGAATAAACATACATTTGTTTACTGTTAGTTGTAATTTCTACGGGGCGTTCTCTCTCTCTCTCTCTCTCTCTCTCTCTATCTGTGGTACGTTAATAGGTCAGAAAAAATGCATCGAAATATGAAATGTTTGCTGGAAAACACAATCCTTAAACGAATCTAACATAACTTCGTTCCTTTGAGCGTATATCCCTGTTTTACGAAATTTATCAAGTTTTTCTTCTGCGCAAAGTAGGTCGACACGATAATAAATGTGAGTGCACAGCACTGCGAGCAGCACGCGGAAAAGAAAAAAAACAAACCGACCAATTGAATTACTAGAGAGAGAGAGAGAGAGAGAGCAAGTGGCGCGGATGAAGAAGAAGAAAAAGAAGAAAAAAGCAACGAGAGATAAATACTAGAGCACCCGAAGAAGAAGTGGATGGTCGTAGTGGGATGGGCAGAGCCAAAGGGCTGAGCAAAGGATAAAAGTATGTTCGCCGTTGCCGCCGTTGCAAGCGAGATGTGTTGGAGTTGATTGGGAAAAAGTCGAGTGTTCTAAAATTCTTTTAAAGTAATTAATACTTTATCTTCGTATTTTTTTTCCTTAAATATTATCCAATATTAGACAAATAAAAATAATCCTAGTTTTTTTTCACGATGATTAAGATAATTATTTCTTCAAGGGAACGAACATAAAAGCTTTCCCCCAAAAGAAAAGCATCGCAAAACGTCTAAATAACTCCGTATTCTTGAAAAAGAAGACTATTTAAAATCTGACAATGTATCGATTCATCTTTCAACTACAAGTATATCTGAATTGCTTTTAACGTACCCTTTTATCCTCCACAATAGTATTACACCCAGCCAATTGTGTTCGTACAAACACACATCAAAGTACTCATGAACATAACTCGAAATGCAGCAGTGCTAAGTAATATGCTTGGCGAACATGAACAGTTATACAGCCGGTGAAAAGTTGAGAAAAAAAACTATTATAGAAAGAGGTTGAAGGGGGAGCCCCCCCCCCCCAATCCCTCCTCGTGCGCAACTCCGTATAGTACCTCAAGGGCAATGCAGAAACAATCGTACAACTTGGGCGTACGGGCAACATCTCTTAACAAGTCAATCTGTATAACGAACGGATTGATAGTGGGTCAGAAAATCAGGTCGTGCGGAAGTGGAGTCATAAACAAGAAAATACCGTTTACGAGCGAGGAAAAAACGCATTGTCTCTGTTGTGCGAGCACGGGGTGTCACCCAAGAGTTCCTATTTTCTTGTTGTTGTTGTTGTTCGTCAACCGCGCTGCAGAGCCTTGTATTCAGATGACAGTGAGCGAGACGCTGATGGACGAGACGAATACAGAGCTTGTGGCGAAGGCTTTGTTCTTCTTCTCGATACATTTGCAAGTAGCTTTTTTTCGCGTAATTCAAGATAATGCGTTATTCGTCATTGGCGTTGTTCTCACAGAACGGCTCGGTAAACGAATCGCTTTCGAATAATAATTGCACTGTCTGCGAGATACAACAAGTGTGCTACAGGTTAACCGCGTGGCCATTAACAAGATCATTACAAGGTTTAGCTGTGGCTCGTATAATACATAGGCATATGCTCACGCGCGCGCGCACACACACACACACACACACACACCCACAACGCACGCAGTGAGAAAAATCCGCGCATAATTGCGTGTCGTACAAGCCATTTCAAAGGAGAGAAAGCATTGCAAGTTCATAAACAGCTTCGGCACCGTACACTAAAGGTGAAAAGTGATCCAATTTATACTTATATAAGGTATGTACACAACAGGCCTACACCGAATTAAATCAAGCGAGAAAAACACGTTTTGCAAGCGCAGGTATAAGAGCGAGAGTAAAGCGTATTATGATTCATGCGGAAAAGAGAGGCGGCTGCGCGACGAGTACGACGACGACGATGAAGCGGCTGTTGTAGTCTCTCTTGATACGAAATAGAAGACAATGAGCAAAATAGAAGTTACCCGCAAGAGGATAGCGGTACTGCTGTTTCTTCTCGGCTGCTATATACATGATTTACACTGATTTTATTGAGCTTACCTTTTCTTTTTTGGTTTTATTGTTTTCAGCCGGTTCGTTCGACGTTGGCTGCCGAATGATTGTGCCCCGGTGCTTTATCGCTCGACTATTTTTTTCCCCGTTTGTCGTTTGTTTATTCATTTGCAACACCAGCATACTAAAAATATTACGAATGTTGCTGCCGTCAATGAAGATGACGATAACAGATAGTAGCTGTCTATGTGAAAACTCGAGGCTCCACCGGCGAATAATCAGACCGCGAGTGCAAAAAAACGTTGCTGCGGGAGTCGCGCGATAAAGGGTTCGCAGTCCTGGGGTCCCTGTAATAAACTGTCGGCTTCGCGCTTCTCCCCATCCAAGAGAGAGAGAGAGAGAGAGAGAGAGAGAGAGAGAGAGAGAGAGACTCGCGGTGGTCCCACGCTTGGATTCGCGACCGCAAATCCACGACGAACGCCTCTCGGTCGAAAATTCTGCGGCCCAAGAGAGATTATTGCGTATGCGCGCGGATATACGTATACGCGTACGTCTTGCGTTGCTCAATTTTGCGCGAAGATGCTATGATATTTTCTCTTTTAAAACGTGTCGTGGTTTTTTTATCTATTCTATCGCGCCAAGCCTTATTACTCTAATGTTACCGTTTGAAATTTAACCAAAGCGACGAACAACAATCGGAAATGCAACAAAATCTCGAAATATTGGTCACTAATAAGCCATTCGCCGTTCGTTTTCCGCGTGTTTCAGGTATGTAACAAAACCATTTAATCCGCTTGGCCATAACAACCGTGATGCGATATACGCCGGCGAGAGTGATACATTCATAACAAAAGATGATAAAACGAAGAACAGTATTGTTCATTGATAATGGTATCAATAAACGAACGTTGTCGTAAAGTGCGTAATGGCAAGTATTAGCGCGAACAGAGTATTATAGCATTGAATATATAGTTCTGTCGGTATATCGCGTTGCTCCAATGCAATATAAATGCGGGACTATACGCGAACTCGTATTACTATCCACGTCGGAGTGTATAGTATTCCAATCGGACTCGGAACCAAACCCGACGTTATCCAGTCGAGCTCTCGCTTTATGTACGCGAATATGAATTATTCGCGTATACATGCAAGAACTCTCTCTCTCTCTCTCTCTCCCTCCCTCCCTCCATTATCCGTCATTTTTCATTTATCACCCATGTACCGTCTTTCCGTTTTTTTCCACTTTTTTTCTTTTTCATAAACTTTTGATAAGCTGTAACGAGCAAGATTCACGTCGACAGTGGTCGCTGATGCTGTTTAATCTTCCGACGCGTTACAAGTTAATTCGTGTTTTTTTCTTGAAGATATTTGATAAGGTTCAATCGATTGTCGTTGATACGTAGTCGATGCCCATATTCAGCCAATGAACGTACTTTACCGTTCTACCACTCGAGGACAAAAAAGAACGCACTTCTCCGATTGATCGATTTGCAAAGTCTCTTTTTCCTTAAGTTCTCCACTGTACGTTTCTTTCAGCTAACCTTTGGTATAATTTTCTTAGTCCGAGAGTATGATCGTTACAAAGCCGTGTCTTCTCTTCTGACGTATAGCGCTGTAATGCAAAGCTTTAAACAAATGATTAAAAAGCTGCAACGAATCTTACACGTTTGATTGCTTTTCCAACAATCTCGCTAATAACTACTTCAGTGGAATTTCACAGTCGTTAAAATGATACAAAGAGGGTTAGAAAAAAGCAAAAAAAGAGTAATTGAAGAGGAGAACTAAATGAAGAGCTCGTCCGCATCGCCATTGTCTGAGAAAAGAAAGTAGAACAGGCCGATAAAGGAGATCCATCAAGCTGCAGCTCAGAAATTTGTAAACAAAGGAAATGACACGGCGTCGTTGGAAGATTAATAATTCCAAGTCTGAGTTGGGAGAGAGAGAGAGAGAGAGAGAGAGGGAGAGAAGAGCTCGTATAGAAACTAATGACTTCCTCGGAAAATCAGATTAGATTATACTTGGCGATGCGAGGGTTTCGTGCTCGTACTACCGATGCCACTTTATGTTTGTGTGTGTGTGTGTATAAATATAGGTACATACACATAGAGCTTGCTCTAGGGATTGTAGACACGATCGCACCAATCTGCGAAGTGTCACAAACACTATACAAGACTTTACGACTAATGAAATCTACTGCTTATCTCTGGATATTTTATCAGGCCGAAAACAAAATGAGTTCGTGTACATAATTCACGATATGTTTGCCACACAGAGAAAGAGAGTAAAAGGAAGCAATTCAACGGCTGATGTAATTCGACGAGCGAGATGCTATTATTCAGGGAGGCTTCATTAACATATCCCTGTACATCTTGTTCGATGTTAAATCGGGGGCCCTTTACGAGAGAGAGAGAGAGAGAGAGAGAGAGAGAATGTCGCTCGCAATTGATTAACGGCCACGCGGCTCGCCCGTTACCTCGCGCACACTTATACCTACTCAAGCTTGTGCATGAACGTTACAATTTGTATGTAGCTGCAACATACCGAGAGCCAATTAGAAGACTCCGACCGAGTTTTCGCCTTCGATTCGCGACCTCCTACAAATTGCCGTATCGTTTCGACTAAGATTTGGTTATTCCTACACTCGTGCGTGTATTTATTCGTTAGTCTAGTTTGGTTGACGTGCACGTCGATACTACAACCAAGCGCATTTGTCGTTAGCTGGCCAAGTTGCGCGTCACCGAGCAAAATAAATGCGTCTACAAGCGTAGTGGCATTGCCATAACGAACGATAAAACAAGCCTTCATAAATAGCTAACTAAGATTATCCGGTTGTCAGTATCGCGGATCGTCGCAGCGCCAGCGACGCCAACAGCCCACGCTATAAATATTCAAACATAAGCGCGCAAGTAGTATAGTCGCGTGTTTTCGCGTGATTTTGAAAAATCGCCACAAGCGTACATGCAGCAGCGGCAGCAGCAGCCGCGCGCAAGCGTCAACTCTCGTCGTCGAATGAGAGAGTGGGCGCGACGACGACGACCACGACTACGACGACGACTACGACGACGACTACGACGACGACTACGACGACGACTACAACGACGACTACAACGACGACTACTACGACGACGTTGTGGGAGGGCTGCTCTACGCCAGCTAACGGACAGCTGTACGTATATACTACAGACCTTTTTCGCGCATCTATCCTTTTCACGCATGACTTGCAGTCGCACTAGCCGTTACGTATATAGCATCCAATGAATTATTCGCTTTGACAAACGGTAAACGTACTCGTCCTTTGTTTTTCACTCGAGGGTTTCGTACGACTCTGCGAATTTTAATTATATCGCCAATATTAATTAACCACTGCTACTTCTCTCGGTGGAACGGTGCAAATCTGTCCTACGTTTCAACATTTTTCACCGGTATCTCGAGAATTGTAGCTCGCTTCCATTGACGAATGGTAATTGCGTCGTTCGCCTAATAAATTCAATAGGCGATATACTTTACGTTACGGCCGTACCCATTGCCATCGACTACTCCCGTTTTACTGTTCGAAATAGAATAGATGCCCCCCCCCCTCACACACACACGCGCGCGCGCGCACGCTTTCCATCGAGCCCAATACACATCACTGGCTAAACTGTCGATCTTTAATATTCGCTAAGAGCTTTATTTGGAACATCTGGTTCGTGACGAACGATACAAATGAGAACAGACGTCCGGATCACGAATCGATCGATAGATCGACATGCCAAAGAATCACGATGAGGCGATTGCACGGATAATCTTCCGCGTTGCTTTATTGCCGACTTCATTAAAGACTTGACGATTATTTTTGAGTTATCGCTCGTCAATGTTGAGCACGAAGATTTTTTATTGTGATTACACGTAGAATGCATTGAGAAAAGTATCGCGCGAGTCAATTCTAGCCTATTCTGTAACCAATTGGAATACAGTGAGGGTTCAACGTTTCTCTCCTTCCGTCTTGTGCTATAGTTCAATGTGTTAAAAAGCGATTGTACAATTAAGCGTCTCGTATGTCAAAAGCTGCACGATTCGTGATTTTTGATGAAATTCGACAAAAATTTAGCTAATACGTGAAAAAATGAATCTTATAAAGCTAACTTGCGTTTATTTCAATGTTTTCTCGGTTAAATAACGTCGCTGTTTCTCCTGTACAACGGACTTATGCCAAGCTCTTACTAATTTGTCGGAACATCGTTTAGCTGGCTTTATAACTAAGTGCAAAGCTTCATCGTCTTAGGAGCTCTAATTCAATCATGCCGTGGTCAAAATCTGTCAGTCTGGTCCTGATTCTCTCTCTTTCTCTCTCTCTCTCCCTTTCTCTCTCTCTCTCTCTCTCTCTCTCGAGTAATCTCTCTTTGACAAAGTTTCACGCCGCCTGACGGCGAATCGCCTTGAGGTAGGTCAACGACTTAGACTTCTACAGCTACTACAGACGCTGCCGCTGTTCGTGATCTGCCGAGCGAAGCGGAGATGTCGGCTGCCAGACTGCAAAAAGCTTTCGAGACGACTTCGATGCGAGTACTACAAGTAGAACTGTGCTACGAGGTCGTTTTTTTCTATTTTTTTTATTTTTTGACACCTTACTTTTGATTCGATAGATGTGGCAACCATTCTCCGAAATTTATAACTGTTTTGATGATCTTCGCGGCAGACAACTGTGATTAACATAATATTATACCTTTGATAAATTGATTAAATAACCTATAAAAATGGGAGACTGTTGGAAAAAACCCGTCTAAACTCTTATTTTGTCGACGTCTCGACGTGAACTTCGATATCAATAATTGCGAACCAACAAAAAATAAACGAGTGATCAGTTTAATAAAAAACATAGTGGCGGGGGAGATGAGGGGCGATGAGGGAAGTGAGGGGGAGAGTAGGGAGAGGAGGTATAAAAAAACAATATAGGTTTAGCGTTCGTCGAAAATCAAATGGATGCCGACTTTGTGTACATTAATCTCCAACTGTGGCGAATGCATTATGCCTGGACTTTTTCCGCGTCATCATCGTTCCCGGGAGGGCTGTGTGTGAGAATTTTCCCGCGCTCGTATCGGCCTTTTTGCCCGTGCTACGTATAGATATATAGATATGCATAGATCGTTTCGCGTGTGCAAAACAGTTGGAAAAATGATCGAAATATATAATAAGGAAAGTACGCCGGCGTTTGCCCATCACAAGTATCAGGCGGAGAGAAAACTTTAAATGAAATTAATTGGACGCAGAACACGACAACGAAGAATTCTCATCGATTGGATTGTACGGATTCGATGAAACAATTAAATAAGTTGTTTTTGTTGTTGTTATTTTTAAGAAAGTTCTGCTGAATGCGCAGTATCGAGCCAAGGCTGTGTATCGACGGTATATTGACTTTGTCTCGAGTGGCCTTCTGCTCCCTCGTGTGTCGAAGCGTCAACCATTAATGGAAAGAAAAATATAAAAGTTACAACTTGTATAGAACTACCTTGGATTTAAAAAAACAATTGAATCGCTCTTGCTGCTTCTCTTGATCGATTGCCTTTCCTCGATAAAAACCACCGACGTTGTATATTTGTAAAGAAGGAGTAAACGAACATCCGCCGTATATAGAGATGTAAGAGAAGGAAAATTATCGCTTCCGTGCCAGATGCTCGTTTTTCGGTGGATTAGAGTTTCCGATAATCGTAGACGCGCGCGCGTTTACCCCGAGTGCTCCGATAATTAATAGTTCGTACTGAGCTTAGATCCCTTAACTCAAAGTTGAAACGAAGATAATTACTCGAGATTGAAACGTCGGGGATGATTTTCTGATAAAGATGCCGATATACCAACTTTGTATAGATCGTCTCGTCCGATTCAATTAGTCAAGCTGCGATCGTCGAAAATGACATCTTCCGTCGGTTGTGAATCCTTTAACGAATTCCTCCCATTGCATGTCACGCGCGCGCGCGCGCGCCAAGAGAGGAGAGAGGAAGCTCAATATCGATGTGTACTCGCATTTCCATCTTGCGACTCTCGCTCGCCCGAGGCGTATAGACGTGTTTCGTGTGTCATTTCCGTTTCAATTTGGCTGTGTCGAGGCGCTCGATCGAGGCAATTTTCAGAGATGCACCGCAGGAAGTCTTCCTCGTACGATCGATTTTTCGGACGTTTGCGCGTGATGGCTGGCAAGGCACGCTACGGCCATTCACCTTGGACAGAACCTAAGTTTGACGATTAAATAGCGACGACTCAGGTGGCAATCAAGACGAGTGTTTTGACTCAGCCTATACATACGTGTCGTTTCCGCAGACTCGTCGTTTAAAGAAATAATCGAACAAATGTTCACCTCTCACCAACGACAATTTTCGCGCAATCGAATCCTGTGTGTGCGTATACATACAGAGAGGGGGGGGGGGGAGAGAGAGAGAGAGAGGCGGGAAAAAAGAAGAAGCAGCTGCTACTCTTCTCGCAATTATATCCCGCGATCTAATGCTTTTAAAAGCGGCAACTAACGACTTGTGCGCCTTTGTACTTGGCCGCGGGGGGTTGCTACTTACTCGTCTACGGCTGTGCTAGGAAAAAATAAAAAAAAATAAAGAGCGCGCGAGAACTCGCGCAATGCGTATATATATATTTTCTCTGCTTTGTGCGCGCGAGAAAAATCCCTTGTGCTATATATATTTGTTTCGCGTTACTTTGTCGTTTCTTCTCCGCAAATGCTCAACAATGTCAAGATTTATGCCGTGCCGATGGTTTTTTTCTCGCGCAAAGATAAAGCTCGTTGTAAAGTGTCTTGCTTATTTTTCGAGAATTACGATGGAAATAACAGCCGATGAAAACGTCAATTGCCCACTCTTTAAAATAGCTCGAATAGTTTCTTCTCGACTTCAGTCAACTTCGGTCTTGGAACATGGAATATGGAACGCACTGATTTCACCATCTGGAAGTTTCACCAGATACGATCAAACTCGGTTGTAAGGGAATGAAAAAAAAAGCAGAATCTTGCTAACTATTCGCATTATGGGCTCTCGAACACTTCTCTATCTGCGTCCTGCGCTGTATATCGGCAATGTATCACGAGCACGCAAGAGATAAAACCAGCCGCTTACATTTGTCGAATAACTAATCACGGATAAAAGCAGCGTTGTATATTACGTATGGAAGTCGAGTACTCGAGCAGCGCATACCACGAATACTCCGTGCCTATATTGCAGTTCCTTCAGTTTTTAGCGCGCGCACGTCCAATTAGTTGTCGCGCGGTGGCTCGTAGAGTAATTAAGTTCTCCGAGTGCCCCGAAAAACTCATACAACGCAGACACACGCGTTCCAATTGACTCGAGACAATCGCTGTATAATCGTTTCCCGGCAAGCGCGAGCGCGTCGCGGAAAAATCTCGCTACTTGTCGCTAATTGCCGCGAGTCGATACCATTTCGTCCGTTTCTCGCGCATTCTGCATCTCGGCCGATCAATTATCGCCCAAGGACAAAGCGCCCTCGTCTGAAAAACCGTCTTCTTTGTTCTCTCTTTCGAGTCTCCGATAATTTTCGGTGTGTGTTGCCGAAGGTTCGTTCGACTGCTGCCGACTTTAATATTGCCAATGTTTTTTCTGTTACAGGTTTGTTCGATGATTGCTCTTAATGTCCGCTACAAGCGTAAGTTGTCGTTTTACAAATACTTTGAAAAACCTTATAAAACTACACGCAAGTACGCTTCCGTTGGATTTGGTCGTAATTTCTCGATTCGAAGAGCACCCGCGGCGGAAAAAGAAGAAAAAGCGGGCAGCCGTTTTCTTCGGAAATAGTTCAATGTCGTACTCGAGGTAGTTCAATGAATAAATATCGATTGTAATGGAGCGCAGTCGTTATAGCGCGGATGCTCGACCAACAGTTTAGCAGAAAAAGCTTTTAGAGTATACTCGAGGTGATCGAAAAGAAAAAAAACACGTCAAGAATACATCGTCCCGATAAGGTTTTGTAGGTTTTTGTTCAAGGCAAGCCACCTCTAGTGTCAGTTCGGTCTCGTAAACGGTACGCTTAAAACAGTAGAATTACAACGAATTTGACGAGTCCGCTCGTCAATTTACAGTTACAAATCAGTCCAAGAATATATACGGCGTAATAGGTGGATCGAATAAATACATCGGTCTTGCGCACCCACCTCCATTGTATACAGCACTCCCCCTCGGTTTGCTTGCCGTAAGAGGAGGAAGAAGAAGAAGAAGAAAAAGAAAGTGTCATTGTCCGTGGCGCATATATGACGTTGGTCATGTAATTCATAGCAGCGAGTAGCAGGAGCAGCAACGTATGCTGTATCTGCGCCATCTATCGTAAAAAGTGCGACCGTTATCTATCCGCTTCCACTTCTCCCTCTCGAGCGTCACGCTATACGTGTGCACTTTTTTCTCGTTATCTATCTCGTTGCGAGCGATCGTCTCTTACTTTATTCGATACACCGATCTACGGACGCAATCGAGGTGTGTTACACGCGTATTCGCGTAGTCGTCTCTGCCGTCGTCTCTGCCGTCGTCTCCGCCGTCGTACGTTCCGCGCCGACGGCCCGTTCAACCGATTGAACGGCGATGCACGACTTTGGGAAAAGGTGCAGCCTTCCCCTGTGCGCCGGGGGCACCGACCAAATCCGCACCCACTCAACGCTCGAGTGATCTCCGAGTCGAGTTCGCCTAAGATTGGACGATACAAAATATCAGTTGACGTACGTTGGAGCGTAGAGCGGACTTTGTTCGATTGTCTATGGGAAAATCTCGCAACTCCGATAAGTTTCTCGAAACGACGTCGATTTTAAGCGTTTGTTTACTTTAGCCGAAGCGCGGTAACATCGACTTTCGAATTGACTAATCGAAGCACCAGTGTACTCGCGGGATGCTCCATGAGCATGGGAAAATCGTGCTCGACCAAATGGATACGTTCAAAGGGAGCCACAAACGGCGTCTTGCTCGCCCGCGGACTCCCGAGCGCGACCCTCGATTTCAATTGCGCCAATAGCCAGGTGATGCACTTTGGAAGATCGGGATGGCCGGTGCACTACTGGTTGCCGAACGCTAATGGACCGCGACGCGTACGGATCGTTGGTCTCGGCAAGTTCGGTTATAGGTTTATTCGTATCTTGCTCGGCGATAAAACAGTCGTATTTTACGTTCGATGCAAACGAACGAGCAAAAAACGAAGGTGCAAATTTTGAAAGAGCGCAACCTCAAGCGCCAAGCGTAAAAATAAGTGGTTGTATACATTTACAAGGTAAAATCGACGATCGTTATCGCGATAGCGAGAAAATTCTAATTCTTCTCCCTGTCGACCATGGCGCGGATAACAAGAGAGGCAATGGGCTATATACCGTACTCGCGCTCGGCCATCATTCGCAATTAAAATCAACAAACGCAATAAATTGCGAGCAGCTCGCGCGCATTGTCGAGAACGGAGAAGGAGGAAAAGCCCGTTATAGGTAGAGTTGCAAAACGAAAAATCAACATAGCGCCCCGTGCGATAACAACGCAATTACAAGGCCTTATAAAGCTAATTCGCGCGCCATACGCCATTCAGAAAGAGAGAGGGCATAACAACGAGAGCAAAGCAAATGGAAAATGGGAAGGAGTGCCCCTCACGAGTGATGAACGCGCGATTTTATTGCGCCGATTAGACGCTCTCTATATACTTTGACCACCTTTCTTTTTCCTCTTTTTTCCTCGATTGTCTTGGCTAACCGTTAATGGCCATTTGTCTAAAGGATCGCCGTTAGTAGACCGATGAGAAGTGGCTTCATCGGCAAAAGATCCTTTGAGAATTCCATTAGACCTAAAACGTAAGGGGATTGGATGTCTCGATATCGTCGTCGAAGCAAAGCGCACCACGTGCCTGCTTGCCGAATATCAATCACGGATGGTTCGAGATAACAGCGCGAGATAGCTTGGCGTTTTAGGCGAACCCCTGTTTCGGAGCCGATGTTTGTTACATTTTTTAGTTTTGCTTTAGCCGCTTGTTCTCGTTGCGCTAGACTCGGCGGAACGATTCAACAGCAGCCATCGCTGCTGGGTGCTTTGCTCGTTTTCACGCGAGACCGTCACAGGCGGAGCTGGCGGAGAAAACAGCGCGATTCCAAAAATCTAAACCGCCGACTTGTTCACCAGCTGCGATGACCTTCGTCTGGTTGAGGCCAGTCGATCGATCTCGTCCAGTACCAGTTGCAAATGCACTCTGCGGGAGTCCAAGTACGGGGCTTCCACGTAACCCGATCAATGCCGTTGCGTCTAAATAAATTACGTTGCTTTTCTCCCTCTAGAAGCACGCCCAAATATCTATACCCATTATTTGAACATTGAGCGTCTCACCAAACCTGATGACTCGCGTTGCGTTATTTTGGCGTAAATTAACAAACTGAATTCCATTACGATCGGTGGATGACGAGGTTATATGTTTCCCACTCGCGACTTTTATTTGGTGCTTTTCACACGACGTTGAAAATTTGGGAAAACGGATTTGTCGCGTGTACTCGTAACACGATAAGCATCGCAGTATTGTAGAAAAAAATGGCGATAATAACTTGAATGTTAAATTTACTATTGCCTTTAGAACTCTATTTTCGGGGTAATTTTTTCGTCGCTAAAAATCGTTCGATCGAGTCGAACGACGGCTGGCATCATAGGTCCTGGAATTGTCAATGACTTTTTTCATCAGGGCATCAACGTAACCGTTTTTTTGGTCTCGTTAATTACTCTGCCGCGAAACGGTGCGGGCGTTATTTGTTACGAGACGCCTAGAAAAGCAAGGAATATGCGATTTATTACTGAAATCTCGATAACGGGCAACGGAAACGTAGGTTGTTTAACGTTAAAAAATATGGTGCTCCTGCAAGGGAACGGGGAATAACCTTCATCGACGCTCAGCATCGATACGCGTTGGCTTACGTTCTTGGCGTGTACGCGATGTACCCTCTAATATTCGTTCGATTCTTTCCGGAAAAGAGAGTGAAACTTGACTCCGAAATATCTCTCGAAGGCTTGCTAGAGGTATCACGCGATGGCGTTTTCAGGCCGCTTTTCCAGGATGCTGAACGAGGTCTCTTGAACTCGGCTCTGGTAGCTTGCTCCAACTCGACATCCTCTGACCCAGCAGTTTTGGACACGTCGTTTTCGCTAAGTTCCATTGCGGTAGCATAGAGCGCACAACGAATGTCCTACCTTCTATCTTTTCTCGGTGCAATTCTGTTGGACGAAATTTCGCGGAAGGATTGCCACAGCGCACTTCGTATGGATATCAGCTCACTTTACACGATCGCATACTTGGAACGTTCAATTTACTGCCGATTAATCCACAATTGTTTACTGTAATATAAATAGAGAGAATCGTTAAATAAAATAACGATAGTGTATTAAAACTACTTTCTCGAGGTACAGCTTAATGTTGAATATCACGAGAGCTTTCATAATTTAGCGATTGGTCCCTAGTTCTACGCCGGTCTGTAACGTTCAATGAACCAACGTGAATTTTTAACATCTTATATGTACGAGGTAGATAACGTATGCGTTTTGCATAATTTCCACGTGATAAACGCGCAACTAAAAGTAAATAAAACGAAGGAGGAGAAACCTATTAAGCATCGACTTCGTTTAAAATGCAGCAGAGCGACGTGTCCGTTCAACGTGGTTATACGTGTTCAACATCTGAGAAACGGGGACGTAAAGCAGGCTTTTTAGTAACGAGTTGGTTTCGATACAGCTGAGGGGGCGCTGCTACTGGGTCCTCGTAGGTTGTAGTTAGCGAATTAAATAGTACAAACGCAAAACTGCCAAAAGTGCAACTCTGTGCGTATTATTCGGACGCGCACCTTCTTTATCGGGTTGTTAAGCTGTGCTGTGGATTAAATTATTATTAGACCGCGATTAAGCAAAACGGTTATCAAAACAACGGATTACAGTGTAAGGTTAATTAACAAAATTTACGTGCGTGAGAATTTCTTTTTGTTTCACGCTAGTAAAGCGTGGGGTTTCGAGTCGTATTACCTTCGGCATAGACGATCGGTCGACGTAGCTTTCTATCGCCACATTTTCCGTTATCTCGAAAAAAGACACCATAGCTACCGTTGCACGGTACTATTTGATAACGACGAAACCATTCCAAATTATTACTATCATCGCCGCGCTCCAATATTATATAGCGAAGCTTAAACCGTTTCGACGGTCGGCACTCTGCCAAGTGAATCGTGATAAACTTATCGTTCGTCGTGCTTCTGGTATTTTCCCTTGTCTTGCCCGAACACGATCAAAATAGCACCGAAAGCCCAGCCAGTCCCGCCTTTTAATTTCAATATCACACTGCAACTATACTTGGTATTTACGGTTTTTATGGTTTTTTTTATGGGTAAACAATTTGTTTCTGCTAAATACGAACAAACATCAACATTTCGACCCGTTTGAATTTCCAATTGTAATGCTTTATTCGATCACGTACAAAGTCACCCGAGTCGAACTTTTAAATATCCCTTAACAAACTGCTGTCGTTTTTATTCCAAAATTGCGTTGAGCTACCGTCGTGGAAATGTGTTTTCAAGGCTGACGTCAATTAAAAAAAGGCCAACCTCAACAAAAATAGCAGTATTCAGTTGGCTAAGTTTGAATCCACGTCTGCGACACGGACAATAATTACGCTCTTTCGTTATCAAGTGTTCAAAAACAAGGAAGTGCAATGGGCTAACTGATTAAGCCATTGATCAACGCAAACGGAGGAAGGTTTATATAAGCGATGACCCTTAGAGAATGCACATCCTGTATTGAATAACCCCTCGTGAGAGAAAGAGAGATAGAGAGGGAGGAATAAAAGAGGGAGAGAAAGAGAGAGAGAGAGAGAGAGAGGTGGAGAGAGAAAAATAGCGGTCGAATGGAAAAGCCATTAAACTATTACTCTTAGGTGGAGGGTCAGAGATTAGAGTACTGGCTGCCGACGAGTCGATACGCGCGCCCCCCTCCCCCTCTCTTATTTATGGTTCATGCTGGTAATTGCAGATACGCCGATAACCTTCCGCTCTCTCTCTCTCTCTCTCTCTCTCTTTGCCGCTGCCTCTGTAGCCACGTAATTTCCCTCCGTGAAAATATAAATCTCGAGAGCGAGATAACAATCGAACCGGCCTCGTCAATTAATACCGCGAGTCAAAGCTACCGCGAGCTAATATTCGCCGTCCTTCCTTCGTCTTTTTTTCTTTTACTCAAGTCAGATCACAATCCCAGTACATCCTATAGAGCACGGAGAAAGAGAGAGAGAGAGAGAGAGAGAGATGCCAATCTTGCATAAGTGCCGATGCAATTATACATTGCACTACCGGATGACGCTTTTATACCGAAAGGCAGTATCAGTTGTTCCGCGGGGCCTAGCGGCTTTTACGCCTCGTGTTTATGAATTATTTTCACACACTATAAGCTTAGTATGCGCGGATGACTTGGAATATTTCAACGATTGTTTCCTTAATTTTTTATTGACTTGCCTTTTGCATTGCTGCGCTATGAGAGCGTGGAAAAGTAAAACTCGTCGAGTAACGATACACATTTACAGCTTCGACTTTGGATTATTTACAGGCAAAAAACACGATTTTTTCCGATCAGTCAGTTTTTCCGTGATTGATGCGACAGCTGTAATGATATGACCTCAAAATCTAAGAGAAAACAGCATGTGTTTAAAAAAAATGTTAATTTTCTGCAAAAAAAGTCAGCGTTTCGCGCAATTGGCGGTCTACGTAGAGTGAAATTATCAGATGTCCGTGCTGATTACAGCGTGTATGACGTCCTATTTTTCGTTTTTTTCGCAACACCAATTTTTGAAATTAAATTTTGTTGGACGAATAAAGGTTAAGCGCGTTCAACGAATGAGTTCCGCTACTCCTCCTTCCCACAGTCACTCCGCAAAAATTTTCTTTAAATTTCACGCCAAATTTGATTTGGCTTTGTTCAATTTTCGTTTGTACGTGACTGCTGTGCGCGAATGCAATCAACGCCAAAGAAATTTTGATTTCAAAAAAAAGGAAAAAGCGAATACAGTGATAATTACTAAAGGAAAAAAAGACACTTTTGCTTTCTTTATGATGGAAAAAGGTTGTGTCGGAGCTAGAAGCCAAGTCGTTACGCGCTTCGCAGCAGTTAATTACTTCGATAAACAAGCGGTGAAATAGGTTGGTAGGTACGGGGGCAAAAAGCAAGAGAAAGAGAGAGAGAGCTTGGCACGCGAGAGGCGTTAAAGCATATATATATATATATATATATATATATGTATGTACGTATACGCGGTGGCATGGTATAACCCCTTGACAAGCGCATTATCAGAGGTAAAAAGTACCATGGCGGCTCCCATATTCTCTCTTTGCTGCTGTTGCGCCCCGTGGCGCGTATCAATTACGCCGGTGTCGGTACTTGCGCGCCCGTTATTAATAAGAGTAATTACACCCCGGGCGTGACAGCGAAAAAGCCCAATGACGCGCGAGCACGCGAACGGCTGCCGATGGCCATGGAATCTCGACCTTTTATTTTCACGCTTTTCCTTTTTGTTCAGTCCTCTCTTTTTCCTCTTACTTTTCTCTGCTCCTGTCCCTGTTGATCAAACCGAACCGAAAGTTGCCCGTATTTTGATAATCTAACGTTAAAAAACGATGCTAGCACGTGAGCAATGATCGTTGAAAATCAAGATTTCGACTATTTTTCGAGCTGATTCAAGCGACTATAAATTTGACGATAATTCCACGAAATAAATGTTGAATCGTCGATGCTTGAGCATAGAAGCGATTCAATAACCATAACTCGCTTGTTATCTCTATGGTAATAGTTAGCCCGCTAAGAAGAACTTAAAAGAGAACCTCTTAATCCTGGAGAAAGGAAAGTTTTGCACCCCCCCCCTCTTCTCTCACACACACACACATCCGGTGAGAGCGAGTTAACGACTGCAGGTGGTGGGCGCGCGATATCGCGATAAGTCGCGAGTCTATTCCCACGGCACGCACCGAAAACTTGGATTATCTCTTAGTGTGCCAGACAAAAGCCTGTCGATCTCACGACGCGGTTTTATGGACGATCCGATGGAATGGGAAATTTCAGCAAGCGGCAAATGTGCTGGTCTTTTACGGTGTGAAATGTGCTCGATCACTGTAGCGCCGCCAGTTTCTTTGACATTGTCGGTTGTTTTATGGATCCCATGTAACTGTGTGGTTTAGTGCTGCGTGCTTCGATTAATTAATATTCATCGACTTCATTTTTATCGAGAGAAAAGTACAAGAGTGCACGAAGCCAAGTTGAGAGAAAGAGGTGCTTTTGACGATTAATCCAGTCGAGCGCGCAACAGTGAGAGAGAGAGAGAGAGAGAGAGAGAGAGAACCTAACGTATTATACGCGCTTATCTCGCATCTCCCTTTTCCCCATTGCACACTTGCTTTGGTCTTCTCTCTCCCCCTCGAATGGCTCACTCAGCTGAGCGTTTCTTTTACGGCGCTTTCTTGTTACCACGGCCACGCGCTTTTTCACAGATAAGCAGACACTCGTAAACTTACTCTCTTTCTCTCTCATCGGCTACACGTGTACGTCGCAGCCAAAGTATGTATTGTGTGTGCAGCCCGTACTGCATTTTTCTCTTCTTCCTCCCTCTTTCTTTCTCTCTCTCTCTCTCTCTCTCTCTCTCTCTCTCTCTCTTCCCTCTCTCTTCCGTGATAACATCAAGCATTGAGCTTTGAAACGACCGTACACTGCACGCTTATCCTTCCGAGGCTTTTTTTGTGGTAACTACAAAAAAATTTATAACGATAACGACTTTTACGGAAAATTCATTCGTCGAATATATACTCACACATAAATTTTGTTTTTTTTTTATTCGCGACTGTGTTTAGGATGAAACTATCCAAGGGAACGTGTTCTTTTGAAAAGCTTTTCAAATTAAAGTTTTGAATTGTTGTCGATTGTTCATGGCAGCGCGTCAGCTTCAACGGTATACAAATAAAAAATGGGTTGCTATTTACCGGAAAACTTTGCTAAAAAAAACCTCGGATGAGTCTCGACCTTGTTTTTTTCCTTCTACTTTTCTTTTTCTCTTGTTCGTCGTATGAAATTTCATTCCGTGGCTCTTATTAAAGAGGTCGCGAGACATCGCGACCGAATTTACGTCATCCGTGTAACCGAGAATTTCAAAGAGGAGCGCTGCATCTCCCAAAAAACGTACTTTTCCGAGCTACTATCCTCGCTTTATCGTAAATCCACAATTTTTCTAAAGTGCGAAAGCATACTTCATCGATGGATAGCCATGAATTTCGATGCGTGCTCGCGTAATGATGATGATAATAATATCCCATCTAGAAGAGGGCGTATCGCTCGAGTGCACGACATTATCTCACTCATTAGGTTGATTAATCGAAGTCTTGCGCGCGCAAAAGCCTATTCATAAACTTGTCAGTTAATTGGCCGATTAATTATAAAAGGCCTCGCGTATAAGTGTGTAGCGTAGATTCGCCGTGAGTTTAACCGACACTCGCGGTAAAGACAAAGACGCGTTCTAAGCCTGGCGAATAGGGCGTATCGTGAATTTGATATTTAACGTCACTTTTGTCAACAGACGAGCAAACGCTCGCAACTTCTTGCCCGCGAGTGCCAACAATAAGATCAGGCCTCGAATCATTCGACGAGTGCGCTAACTCTCGTTCGGAACTTTTATTTCCAAAGTATCGAATAGATGTGGCAATGATAACGTTTGTTTAAACGCGAAACATTGAATATCGTTTACAGTATTCGATTCGACGTTTAAAAACGCCTTTGATTTTGTACAATGATCACTGTCACAAGTGACAACTTGGGCTCTCGAGTGAAAACTTGAAAAACGAGAACGACGATGAGGAAAAAGCGAAGAAAGAAAAATATCGGCGTAGTACTCCTCAAGAGTTCTACGAGCGAGTAGCGGACAAAGGGCCACTTTCACCAAGGTTTTTCTTTTCGTAGCTCGAGAAGTGTGTACTAAAGTCGAGCTTGAAATGTGATCGAATATAATCTGCCTGGAATATTTCTTTGACTTGCACATTTTGATGGGAAATCCAATCGATGTCTCATTTCGTCCTCGAGGATTGATACCCCTTCAACTTTTCCATCTTTGCTCTCAAAACTGGAACGCCTTTTTTCCTTGTCACTTTTTGCTTTTTCCTTTTTCCTTTTTTTACGAATGAACATGTTTCCGTTAACGAGAAACTCGTCAAATCGTACGAAGTAAATTGCAGTGTGTGCGCGTGTGTACGCATACACGCGTATACACGCACACGCTCACAAGCCTCGAATTCGCGTGGCTAACAAAGTGGCAGAGATTACATCGTTGATAAATGTTCGTCTTCCTATTTGACACTGGGCGAGCTTGTAAATGTCAGCTCGCGTCGAGGAATTCCTCGCGTGCACACTTTACCACCCGCGTCAATCACTCTCGTGCCGTCGCATCGTTGCTGCATCGCGTTTTAACACTATGTGTCCGTTGCTACGTTTTATGCGCATATCGTATTCCGTTCATCAAAAACCTGACGATCAACTGCACCGTGTTGCCTCGAGCCAAGTAATCTCAAGTTTATTGAAACGATTTGTAGGCTAATCGGAAAATTATTCAAAAAATACCAAACAAACAGAAGAAACGGAAGAAACTTTGAAAGGAACAAATAAAATATCGATGTATATTACAACTGTAATTGAAAAAAAATATATAATAGATGTCGACATATCCAGGTCGGCACCTATTCCTTTCCTTTGAAATGCGATCAATCGCGCGCGAAACCGAAAATATCGAGGAATCGCACAAGCGCGGCTGCAGCAGTTTGACCTAAAATGCCATAAGCTGTCAGTACAGAAGATAGTAATTGTTCGCTACGGCAAAGTCATCGCTCAGGCGTGTCGTCTATCGAATAGCTCCCGTCACACACGCGTGCAATATGCCTGACACGGGGATAGAGAGAGAGAGAGAGAAAGAGTAGAGAGAAAACGTTAGACTCGATTTATCAGCAGTAAAGGAAGTCAAGTTGTGATTAATCGAAGCGGTCGATATTTCCTACAACGATCGCTTCGTCTATGAAACTTCTGTACGTTGTTGTCGCTATATTTAACTCGAAACAAAGAACATTCATTGGGTTCCGTTGTCGACACGGATTTCATCTTGGAATCATTAGATGGCTATTTCGCTATTTTGAAAAATAAATTGGAAACGAGGACGTAGATTACCGCTGGGAGCGAGCTTTCAATCAATTCGTAGCCAGCAATATGCATCGGAGTTCGACGAGTCAATCGCGAAGTGCGTTTGTCAGAGGTAGAGAGACAGAGAGACGGAGAGGGAGAGCGCGAAAGAGGTGGGGGGGGGGGGCGACGAGTAGAGTTATTCGCAGCGGCTAGATTCGAGAAATACGATAGTGCGATGCGCGATGCACACACATGCATGCACGAGAGAACCGAATGCTAATTATCTGATCCACTACGCTTGCTTCGTGGCTTTATTTCTCCCTTCGTTGAATACATACACATACACATACACAAATGCGTTCACGATAATAAAACGTTTATTTTTTTCTCTCACGCGCAAGCGTGGTTATCGGCATTTTCCTATCGTCTGCTTTACGAGCCTGAGCATTATATACCTGTACTTCGTTACTTCGCCGTGTTGTCTTAGTCAAAGTCTTCGTCTTTCCTTTTACATTTTGCGCGTACTTTTTTTGTTTATTTTTTTTTGTTTTGTTTGTTAACCCTGAGCAGTTTGTTATAAGGACGTGCTGGTCTAACAGGCTCTTATATAAACTTCAATTAAGAAGGAACTTTGAAAGTTGGTCGTTGCGGGTAGATCTTATCGCGAGAAAGAAGAAGAAGGAGACGAAGAAAAAAAGAAGCGGTAATTTTTGCCACCGAAAGAACTTGTGTCAATGTTGCTTTGTCGAACACGTAGGATAATAACGTGCGCTTTCTTTGCATAGATTATACAAATTTTGTTGTAAGCAGCATTAAATGATGTTGCTAAAAGCTGTCTGGCGTAATACGCATACCCCGAGTGTAATGCATTATTCATTGCTGTGTTCGTCTGTTCAATTTAATAATGCTAATGGCTAGACGTTATATATGTTTTAGCTGCAGCTAATGTTGCATAAACCGCCGCTTTACACGTCCTGTACGCAAGATTATATCTATCTAACAATTGTTGGCTGATGTCGAGATAACTTTACAAGGCAAATCAATGTGGGATAATGTACGTTAAATAAATTTTCCATCAAAATCAAAATCCTCGTACAACGGTTTATTTCGAACGATCGTTTTGGCAAAGTTCATCGTATCTACGCTGCCTTGCTATACTCAACAACACGACGTGTACTCGTGACAATGCTCAATTTCATCCTACACGACAAACTAAATTAATATTCCGAGAAACTTCAGCGAACGATCACATCTCTCTTTCTCTTCCTCGAAAAAAGACGCTCCACCGGTTGCTGCATCTCGTATCAAAGTCTTGAAGAGCCACACGCGTCGCGAATATAACGTGCGCGATCACTCGAATTGATCGCCGCAAGATGTTTTGTCGACGGAAGATTAATTGATGATCTTGTTGGGTATTACGTTGTACTCTCCCTTTATGCACACACACACACACACACACAGACACATGCACTCGAGGTTGATGTTTATTCATGCGCACGGAACCGACGCTGCCGCTCGCTTTAACGTTTGCGCGATATCCCTTCAAATAGCAAGCGACAATCAAAGGTTGACCATTGTTTTCGCCAATGCGACAAATTTAAGGTCGTTTTCAATCGCGCGCTTGATTCGTTAACTTTGCGAAAGTGTGACAGATGGCAGCGTCAACGTAGGACGCGTGCTCTCAAGAAATAAAGACTATTCGGAATGTTAAATGCCTCTTGTTCGCGAAAGCTCGTCCGATTCGATTACATTCAAATATACACGTAAAATCTTGGAAGCGAAAACTGATCTCGCTTTATTTCCTTTTTTTCGCTCCTGAAGCGAAGCACTTTCAACGAATTCACGGACAGATGTATCAATAAAACGTAATCGTAATCTAAAGGAAAACAATAATAATAAAACTAAAGTAAAATAAACAGGTCGGACTGAATTTATTAGATAATCGTGTGGTTGGCAATTTCAACGGACTCGCGATGCGGAAGATACGTCCATAAATATATCAGGTTGACGATAGCCAATAGAACAAGCGTCGAAGTAACCGTTAAAGCCGATAAAATTAGCCATTCAGAGTGCGAAACTGTCTCACGGCGCGCGGTTGCGCAATGCAGAGAGGAAGAAGGCGATATACCCAATAGAATCGACGCTCGCATTTCTCGCTTAAACATCCTAATAACCTCATCGCAATTCGCTCTGACAATACGAAATTACCGCATATACCAGCAGCAGCACAGCAGCAGCAGCGGTAGCCGCCGGCACAATCGATAAATCTACCCACAAAGCGCGGCTCACGGGCAAAACTGCTGTGCCGCTATTTAGAGAGGAAAGATTGGCGCGAGGGTAAACATCTGGTCGAAGGTAATTGGAAAAATGAATTTCCATTAGTGAGAAAGAGGAAGAGAGAGAGAGAGGGAGAGAGAACATTTCCAACTGGGTTACCCACGATCGATCCAACTTTATAAATAACGCTTTGAAAACTAAAAGTATATATACGTACGTACATACGTAGATAGACAGACATAGCTTTGTAGTCGTTGCAACAAAAGACACAATTGCCTTAAGAAAAACAATAACGAACAGAGAAGAGAAAACGCGATACACGAGAAAGTTAAGCATTGACAATCGTCCTTGTCGCCAACACGCTTAATTGTATACACGTTTGCTGAAGCGCGATTCATTGTGTTGCAAAATGCGTGCGCGCCTGTATTAAGGAATTCATGTTGAGTGTGTGTGACGCGCGGGTGTCGCTTGCTTTACGACCCGACTATTTCCGCGCTTTCTCACAGCACCAAGTGTACTCTCGCGGTCTATTGTTCGCCAAGTTTTTATTTGCGACCGAGTACGATTCGAAAATCTTTTTTTCCTCGATTACCCTAGAAGCATAGGTTTCCATCGAAACTTACTTTCCCTTCTTTTTAAAATAATTACCTTTACCATTTACTGGACGTTACGTTAGTTTATTGCGTGGGCGCAATGGCTACGAGGTCGTCTCTTTTCGAGCTTGTTCAGCGTCTAAGATAAGCGGGAATAACGTAAAGGAGGACAAAGTTGAAAAGAAGAAAGAACCTCGTCTGACTTAATACAATGCGTTACCACTTGTTTTGGGAAAAAACAAAGTACGTCTGACCGTTTGTACTTTGTACCACTGGTGTTGCGGTTGGAAGAATATCGTCTATTTTCTCGTAAATATTACTTGGTTGCACAAACATTCGCGTTGATCAGCGGCTAGACAAGCTCGAAATAATTGGCACTTTGAACGCCAAAGAAGTGACGTTTCGCAGCGAGCTTTTGCGAAACGAAGCTTTCAAGAAGAAAGCTCCATCTCGCGCAAGTAATCTCGCAGTAACGAAAATGCCCGTCGTCTGGTTGTACTCGAATTTACCTATTTTCCAAAGAAAGTATCCAACTAAACGCTCGAGTTTGCCGAGACAATATCCGCGTGCTTACGACGACGACGGCGACGTCGACGAGCTCCACATGATAATAATGATAATAGCAATAATAATAACAGTAAAGATAGGGTGGAGGAGCATCGTTGTCGGAAGACGCGAGGCAACTGTCGAGTGGTGCACTAGCACTCGGGGAGTCGTGAAAGTGATAGAACGATGCTATGTGCGCGGTAAGAGGTGAAAATTATGTGAGCTGTTTGCATAGTCAGATTATCTTGAGCGACTGTATTCGTTTGGAAGATTACCTGATTATGCTAATTTTATTTGTGAAAAAGTATCTCGGCTTGCATTTAACTCGACAAAATACACGACGCGAATAAGCTTGTTTAAAGTCGCTTACCTTATCGTCGTATTTTGCCAACTTATAATAAACACGGCTCGATACAAGACTTCGTCTCAATGTTTCTACTTGGTACTGGATTACTCCACTTACTCCTGACACATTTACACGGTTGTCTTTTAGTTTACGGCATTGTAAACTCATTTTACCGGTATATCTAATTGGTGTTTTCTTAGCAACTGGCAAAGGAGTTGTTTAAATGTTTTGCCCAAATACGTATGCAACGTCCGAAAGAACACCCACGTTTCGCAATAAACAAATCATAAAACTAAAAATAAAAACAAATAATAAAACGACTTTACTGTGGTAAATTGCTGTACACAAGATCAAACTAAAAAAAGAAGAAAAATCTCGACGACGAGAAAGACAAAAAGTAGAGGGAACGAAGTAAAGCTTGTGCGCGCGATGGTAATCTTGGCGAAGAACGGAAACTCGCAAAACTTCCGTTGCCGGAAGGCAAAAATACTCGGAAATAAGGCCGTTCAAAAAAGATAAAAGTACAAAAAAATAGAGGTGCCACGCTCTTCGTTGCACCACCATCGTCGTCGCACGCGAGAGAAGCAGTGCTAAAGGTAATGGGCCAATTGTCGATGAGTCGCATTGTCTACTAATTGCCACTGTTAGACGGGACGTACTAACGTTTTTATTTGTATAGGTCCACCAAACCAATGGTAGTTTTAGATATTTCAAGTTCTTCGCGTGGGCCTCAACGGTTTGAAAATATTCGAAACATAACACCGTCAAAACTAGCATCTTTCGAAGAAATTTTTTCAAATACAAGCTCCAACGACTTGTGTATGCTGATTAAATATACGTATTTTATGTGTTTTTTCCTCTATTCGGGCCAATCTCTCTTTTCTTAAAAATAAGCATTTCAAAGAAAAAACTCGTTGGAATTTTACGTAGATGCGCATACTTTAACATTGTCGCTCGTCTTATGAGATTTTTTGAAATTCCCAAGAGAGCTTTTTTTTCTTGTTATTTGTCGTTGCGCATTCGAAAAAGCGTCGGTAATAGACCCCATATATTACCCGCATTCCAATCGGTTGTTGCTCAAAATGACGAATACGTTGATGATGCTAACGAGCTGTAGACGCATACGTACACGACGCAAATTTAGCGATCGGTACATATTTGTGTCACAGCTGTAAACCTTGAGGTTGTTGTCAATATATATACCAGCGAGATCGTTGATAGCGAATATTGCTTGCTACTCTCAGTCGATAGTATATGCAAACAATGCCGTGCGCAAGCCTGTACCGCGCCAGAACATCGTGAATATGAACCTTCGAACAATAGATTTCCCATCGAATTCTAGACATAAAGCAGGAATCTACGTCATTGCGCGAATGTTTCAGCTGTATACATACGAACTGATAACGGATTTTATAATCGGAAAATTAAATAGAATGGCGTGTATGCCATTATATGGTATGCGTGCCGGTATATTACTCCCCCCCCCCTCCACACTCCATTCCCACGTATCCTCCTTCCCGCATCGATCCTAATTGAGCACTCAACAAGAACAATGCAGTTAATCAATAGTGCACGCCATATCCATTCTGATCAACGTCGTCGCGTGCAAATGTTGATTTAGTGCCACCTGCCGGCAAGCATCGATGAATTAGTTTCCGAAAATAATAACCGCTCGTTCCGTGCGTAACATTACAGCGTTAAATCTATCAAAAACTCTTGTATAGACGTTGGGATTATTACGTTGACCGTTTGAAACTCTCCGTGTGACCTGAGAATTTCGCGTAATGCCCGAATAACTTTGTCGTTCATGCCATTCATTCCGTTATCGAATACGATAGTTCGATTAGTCGCAATCCGACTATTTCGAACATTCCGTAACAAAATTCATTTCCGTATGATTATTAATTAGGGAAATCTATCTCTGTACCGGTCTAATTTCGCGATACCAACTCACGCAACTACATTCGGACGAATTCGTTACGAGAACGAAGGCGTATGAGAAACAGCGATCCAAATGAGAAGTGCAAGTTTATCCGGTGTGACGTTATTTTTTGTTTTTCGAAGATCCACGGCACGGGTTCCGACTTGAGATTACTGCAATTTGTTAATTAAGCCAGTCGAGTAAACGAGATAAAAGACTCGAAAAATCGATCCGTTGAATATATAAACGTCGTCAAGGTTAAACTGCGATACTTGAAATAAATATGTTTGTTTGTCTGTTGCAGGTACGTGACTGTCTTTACTACGATGCATGCGAACTGTGTGCTTGGCATCGTAGCGATTAAAAGCAAAAATTGCTTTCAATCTTCAGGTAAGATAAGCTTGCGCGGGTGCACCATTGAAATTCCATCCGAAAAACGGGAGGATTGTCATGCTCTGGAAATTGTCTTCCGTGAAAAGAACAAAATATGCTCCCGCGCAGATGTTTTCTGCGTATATATACGCCAGGGAGAGAGAGAGAGAGAGAGAGAGAGAGAGAGAGAGAGAGAGAAAACGACGGCGCCGCCGGATTAAATTCACGCTGCGGTGGCGGTGCAACGTTAATGGTTGCAGACGACGACGACGACTGTCCCGCGCGCGAGCGCCGGGATATTGCTCATTAAGACTGCCAGTCGTTAGGTGCCACCAAGCGCAACCAAGCTAAAAATGCAAAGTGCCATTTCTGAGGTTAAACTGAACGCGAGAGGCTGATAGAGAGAGAGAGAGCGAGAGAGAATAATGCTTACCTCAAAGTGGATGCACGGGCACTTGCTGATTTTACATTTTCTTTTCCTTTTTAATGCCACTCGTATAACCAACTTTTTTATTGCCAGCTCAATTTGAGAATATACGTTTAAGAATCAAAATGAAAAAAAAACTGTTATTATACCATGTTTTTGTTATTTTTAACACAATTTTTTATCCGTTGACCCTCGACGTACGTTCATCGAACGGTACAAATATGTTTACTACGAAGAGCGATGCCACGTGCATTATTAACGTGCACAGTAACGATGATAGTTGGTAACCAGATGATGCAAACTAAAGCGTATAACTGTCCAACAAACGCTTAATAAGAAGAGTGCACATTCGAGAGTGCGAGTTGTGGACATTAACCCTTAGAGGCAATGGACCAAAACAAAAAAAAACTAATAAATGGGTAAACGTAGTCGCGCGAGCACCTCTCGGAAGATACATATAAGCAAAACGATTAGAAAATTTCTCTCTCTCTCTCTCTCTCTCTCTCTCTCTCTCTCTGTCTGTCGGCTCGTATAAATTATGCATGTAGTTATTCAGCAAATATATCACGGCGTGCACCGAAGGGACACCTTGGCAACACAGAGCAAAAAGAAGAAAAAAAAGAAACGGAGAAAAAGAGAGTGCCGCGTGGAAAATCTGATCAAGCCGGGCGATCGCTTATTACGTGGCGTAGCCGCGCGAATGTGATTGGAATTTTATTAATTGGCCGTTGCATAATTCATGCGAGAAAGAGAGGCGGAGGGGGAGGGGGGGGGGATCGAAAGGTAAGGAAGGAAGAGGAACAGAGCTAAAGCTGAGAAGATTCTTCTTCGTCGTCTTGTGCGCTTCGCGTGATTCCACGTCGTCGGAGGCATGGTAATGAGCAAGTTTTCCTTTTTTTTCGTTGTTGTTGTCGTCGTCGTCGCTTTGTCGGGGTCCCGCCGGGGACCGAAATGACTTATTGCACACGCCTCTTTATTCATCAGCGGTTTCTCTCCAAGGATATGTACATACATACGTACAAATAATATACGTCGTCTGCAATTGTTCCGTTGTGTTGATTTAATGCGACGTAATTTATTCATTAAAATTTAAGCGAGTATTTACGAATGAAGATGAAACTGCTAAAATTAAACGTTCGAAATTGAATAGCAAGATTTATTGAAAGGTTTATTTCGCACGCAATCATTCTGCACGTGGTAAAGGATAATAAAGGTAAAAGTCTATAGATTGATGACAAGGTGTCGACTAAACGTGCTTGATCTCGGCAATTGTTATCAATCATACTCGTTGCACTGGCAACGCACAATGAAATACCAAGAGCGGTTGTGCACGCAACATAACAATGATTCCATAGCATAGAGCATCCAGCGGGTTGCTCGAGCTTATAATAGAGGCTGCTGCAGGCTATCGCTCGCGCGTCAATAAGCATCGAGAACTCATAGACAAGAGACGCACGCTCGCGCGTGTGTGTAAATCAGCGTTGCAAGTAATGGCACCGGTGTATTATAGTAGCGGTACCATACGCCTATGTACTATAGTCGGCTATTAGCCGCTCTGCCAAGCTAATTGTCCGTCGAAAGACAAACGGCGATGCGCGCGCGCGTGAGAGAGAGAGAGAGAGAGAGAAAGCTGATTGTCCACAGCGGCAATCAATGCGCGCTTCTCTGTACCTACAAGCAAGAGAACAAAATAGAAAAAAGATCGAGTGGATGTGTGTATAGAGAGATACAAGCGCAAGGGTATAGTGTGACGTGGGTCAGTCTGACATTTGAGAGAAGAGAGAAAGATGGGGGAGGTATATAAGTGTGCACAGTCTCTGATCACTGGATGGAATGTCAAAAATTAATTAGTCGTCACGTTGTTTTGATCGCTATTTCTTCCTTTTCTTTCTCATTTTCTTCTTCTTCTTCTTCTTCTTCTTCTTCTTGTTCTTCTTCTTGTTCTTGTTCTTGTTCTTCTTGTCCTTCTAGTTCTTCTTCTTGTTCTTGTTCTTTTTCTTCTTCTTTTTGTATTGCAAACAACACGAAAAGAACACGTTAAGGCGTATACAATTCTTGATACTTTGAAAAAAAATAAATATTGGATTTGATACTTCTTCGGGTATATAAAATCTTTGGCGAAATCAAATGATTTCTTAATGTGAAAGCATTTAATGAATAACTGCGAGAAACATTGATACAAGTGATTACTCCAAGATCAATTACGTACGTGCTTGACTCTTGAAATCGTACGATAATTCAAGCAAATATGCGATTACTATAGTAAAACGAAAGTCAAGCGATATCCCCGTCAAAGTTGATAGTTACACACGTGCATCTAATGTTCTAACGAGCGTGGCACGATCGTTTATTGGCATCGCAGGTGCAACGTATATTCATTGACGAAGATCGCGTGTACATGAAAAGCCCACACATGTCGCATTTAGTCTTTGGTCGATGTATAGTCCCCCTTCGGTATAGAAGTTCATCGTGCACAGTGACGCCTTATTGCAGAAAAGAGAAAGAGAGAAAGAGAGAGAGAGAGAGAGAGAGAGAGAGAGAGAGAGGATAAGAAAAAAAGACTCACAGACGCGGCCGCGGTGATAAATCAAACAGCTCGTTTGTATCTCTGCGGGCGAGTATCTGACTTTTTGGCGTAACGGTATATCCTTTTGACGATTATCTCGCTCCACTTATATACAGAAATCCACGTATTTGTTCTTGCCTTACGGGCTCATATATTCCGCGACGTGAACGCACACTGCGAGAAAGGGGCGGGGAGGGGGGAAGAAGGGATGTATACGTATGTCTATAGTATTTTCAATGCGAATGACGTTTGCGCTTAATTAATTGCTAGTATTGAAAAGAATTTTTTTTTCTTTCTTCACTTCTTTGCGTTCAACTGACTAACTGTAAAGGCGTACGAGGCTGGCAATTAAACAAATACACGTATGAGGTGCTTTGGGATCCGCTGCGAGTAACACGTTGCACACGGGTGTACAGCGATCGCTGTATAATCGGAAAATGACACGAGTGGACGTTATCTTGTCTCGGGAGCATCGGCACATGTCGTTGATGAATAGAGCGTGTGTCGAACGTATGGGTTAATTCTCTCTCTCTCTCTCTCTCTCTCTCTCTTGAACTTTGTCGTACGGTTGCGTTTACGTGCTTGTGTTTCTAGATATACAATGTTTCGTTGTACCATCAACCCTGTCCTGTTTGGACGTTGGCGCGTCAAGAAGAATTTCTCGTTAAACGTTCGCCGTCAACTTGAGAATTGACTAAACGCTCTCGCGGTAAATCATCCAAAATAATAACACACACGAGCGCGCGCAAGCTTTCTTGCTCAAGTGATTACCAAAGAAGAATAAGAAGAGAAAAAAATTAGACCACCGCGAGCAACGGTCGATGCATTGTCCGGTGAATCTTCGACGTATATACGTCCCTTTGTCCATTGCGACTAGTCGGCGCGTGGAAAACTTTGAAATATGCGGCCATTGTAGTTGTTGCTCTCGCGTCGTGATTGAACTTGCAGCGCTCACGGATCCGCACCCAAGATTTATGAATAGAGCTGGGCTTCCGCCCCAGAGAGAGAGAGAGAGAGAGAGAGAGAGAGAGACAGACAGACAGACAGACAGAGGGAGAAGGGGATCTTTGTGACGCAGAGGAAACACTGCACACGTATATACGAGAAGGCGTGAAAGAGGCGCCAACACCGAGTTATTTATACGCACGCAGATTGTATTAGGCAAATTTTGCGAAAGATTTATTTCTAGACCCTGTCCTTTTTACGCCCTGCATTATTTCACTCGGATCACGTGCAGCGCTGATTTGCATTAATTGTTCACTCGATAAGTAGAAAATTTAGCGCAAGTTATATATGCGCTATTACTTAAGATCGGTTTTAACGACAACAAAAATGGTATCCTAGTAAATCGAAGAAAAAAGGCCAAGGACCCTTGAGCTCAATAAGCGACGATTATCATTCGTACGTACACGTGCGAGGAAAAAAAGATAAAGAAAAAACCTTTGGCAGTGGTAAGGAGAGAAACATTAAACCTTTATTTCCAAGCGGAAACGTTTCAATCCGCGAGCGCGCGCGCGGCTCATCGATTTCCGCGCGGATAAAACTCGCGAGATCCGTACGCCGCGGCGCCCAAGCTAACAGGCTATTAATTCCAAAGTGGCCATCAATCTCGCGCTGAGTCTCACTCTCTCTCAAGTGGAGGATGTTCCCTATATACGATGCGGTCTTTTTCATTGCTATACGACTCTCTTCTTGAAGGTATATACTCGTAGTACGCGCGCGAGAGAGTCTTGCTGGATTTGACCGGAATCGACGGGGGATTTCAAGTTGGGGAAATTGAAGATGTGCGCCTCTCGCTTTTATGGCCTCGTAGTCTCTCACTGAACTGAAATCCCTCCCGTTAACTTTAATATTTCACGCGCGGCTCTTTCGATCAACTTTGTTATATTCCACGTATAGCTTTTCAAATGAACGAAATAAAAGATATTTTGTTCGGTAAGAGTCGAAATGTCGATTGATCGCGCCTCTCGTTTACGTCGAAAATTGCGTTGGAGCAGCCAACAGTTGTTTATTTATCTTGGAATCTGTACGAGAATCAACATTATAAACGACGTAAATAAAGTTCTCTTAAATTCATCGAGGCCTTGAAGAATCGATAACGATCTATCGACCCTACGTATTGTATCTAACCTCGCTCCACCGTACGCAAGCTACGTCGATGAAAATGATCAACAATACGGATGTCTCCTTTCGAGCAGCGTGGACCAAATAGGACTGAGTTTTTACGATCAATAGATTTGAACGTCGATTCACGCGAAATCTCTAGTTTAAACAAAACGTCCACGATGATTAAAGCGAGCGATTATCTTGGAAACTTACTTTTCTTGTATTGCGTATTCCCGAATGTAGCGGGCTTTTGCGCCCGTTGCCCTTTAAGCTTGAACTCGCGTGACTGCTTGATAGAGAGTATAGAGTCCAGCAGTCAATGATCGTCAATAGCTCGAGAGCGCTCTCCTCGAGTAAATTGCGAAGCTTATGAATCCAGTCGACACGGCTGTCTGCAAAAATGCTCGCGAAAACAAGGCTCTTTCGTCGAGGATACAAAGGAATTAAGTTAAAATTCACGATTCCCTCCTTGGTCTTCGTTAATCGTCGTACAAGGGTACCCATCCCAGATGCATGCGCAAAAACCACAATCATCATCCGACTGTACGTATAATTCGAGACCGCGGATTGCGCACTCGGACGAAAAGAAAGTTGTCGTTGTTTTATAGAGAATACCACTCGGTTGAATAATGATCAACGGCATTTTGTCTCGTAGATTTCCTTAAACGACGGAATTTTCACGTTAAAACTTTCGGACACGGGAGTATCGAGATTCTAGACAACTCGATAACCTTTTCGTTGTCGCTGTTCTTTCTTTCCGTTGTTACGTCGCCAAATAACATATTTTGTTCGATCGCTTTGGAAAATATCATAGGAAATAAAATAATAGGACATTTTATCGAGTATCAGTGGAGTTTTACGTTAGCGAATTGCTCCCTCCAGAGAGCGAGAGTGTTCGTAAGGTATAACGTTTACTTTGCACGATCGCTCAGAAAAGACTAGATTCGATTAGAAACGCTACTATCGCGACAAGCGTAGCGGGGAAATTCAATAAGCTGTACGGTCGTTGACGATTAAAAATAATAAAATCTTGCGCAGAGAAGTTGGTACTGCACTCGGAAACCGTAAGCCACGCCGCAGCTTTTCCAATCTCAACGTTGGTCGTGTTCGCCTTTGAGCCTCTGGAGCTTTCCAAGAAATATCGCAAAAGGCTTTTAAGGATATAGGCGGCTTGAGCACTTTTCTTTTCTTTATTGAAGTTCGAGCTTTAATTACCTCGAGTAGCCTGAAAGTCGGAGGTTCGGCTGGCCGAGCGCGAGTCTGGCTTTCAAGCGATTACGGGGGATAAGCCGGCTGGTTACGAGGTTATTAATAGTGCTGGTATTAATTATTTGGAAAATTGAAAATTCATTTACTTTGACTGGGCATTATTCAAATGCTCACAGCTTTAGCACCTTTTATTCGCGTTTTTCGCGTTTTTTTCAAGACAAATTTTACAGGCTGAATAAAATACGACAAGATCCAGAGCAAACGAAAGCAAACCACGAGTACTAGCAGAAACGACGTGGTACTCGTTCAATCTAACGATCGTCCACTTTGTCTCTGTTTAGTTCGTGGAGAGTAATCGGACTTCCTCGTGTAACGTCTTACTGATTGCTTGCCCGCATCCTACTTGCGGCCAAGTCGCCGAACAAAGTGAGCGCGATTTAAGAGCCAACCGTCCGGAAGAATCGCCCGTTTCTTAGCTTTAATGCTCCACCATCAATATCGCGTAATTTATTTAGCTAACCTACAGCCACGAGAACAACGCAACAAAATTAGACCTGCCGCGTATACCAAACATGCAAATTGCACTAATCTCACCGATATTACGATCCTCGATTGCAGTTTCGGTAAGCAACGCAATGCTTCCCAACTTGCTCGCTGACGATATTTCTCTTGGAATCGAAATATTTCTTAAACGATCGTACGTAAGAAAATTAAAGCGACGACGCGCAACGACGACGCGCAACGACGACGCGCAACGACGACGAGTCGTCTCTGAATATATCAAACGGCCAGTGCTAAAAATTGCGTATAACGCACGCTCACCTACGCTGTCGGCCTATTGTTCGCGCGGTATTATATTTAAATGCGCGCTCTTGCTGCGTGGGTGTCGATCCGTCACGCGTTCTACCAGACCACGGCAGACGGACAAGAAGACGCTCTTACGCACAGCACTGCCAAGTCACCGTGACAGACTCGTTTTTCAAACAACCAATTGTTTTTAAAAGTAGCATCGCTACTAGCCAAGAGCATTGGTCCAACGAATCCGCCGATCTAATTAAAGGTATCGAGCGAACCGAAGAATAAGCGAAAGGGCTGAATTGTCGCGACAAACATTTTTCAATATTTGTCCATGCCAGGAATTTTGCCGTGGTCCTCTTACTCCCAAACGTTTACTCTTCCCTTCGTTCTTTGCTCGCTTCTCGTACGAGCCCTGAGTTTTCTCTTCGGCTATTGTGCGTGTGTGCCCTCGCGCTCTCGCTTTTGTCGTGCTTCTTGTTTATGACCTCGAGCAGCTCGCGAGCTTTCGCCGGTGCTGTATACTTGGAAGCGAGCAGAAAAGAGCCCACTGGAATCTAGATTACATTTTCAGGTCGAAATTTACTCTGCTACGTCTGTATAAGAGAGAATATTGGGTAATATCGGAAAATGTGAAAGCTGCGAGAAAAGAATCCAAGAGAATTGCCGCGAGCCATCCGTCCAATACGAGCATCTATCCGCATGCGTTAAATTTAACGACGAAAACACACTCGTCGCGTTATTCGTTCTGCAGCGTTTCAAGCTCGATGACGTTTGATGTAATTGTGGTAAAACGGTATAAACACGTCGATTAGCACGAACGAGCGATAATACGAAGAAACAATCGCAGTGCAATATTCAAATATTTCGCGTAACGATATAGAATTGGTTTATTTCGATATCAACTGTCGCGTTTCGAATCGATATCCTTGGTAACTCGTCGTCGGAACATCACTCGACGAATTGATCAAGTATTGCAATACATCAAAAATTTACATTGAAAATCGTGTTTTATTGAAAAATTCCACGAACCGAATGAGAATAAATAACAAGCTTTCGCGAGGAATATAGATATGTATCAAGTTCAAAGATGCAAAGAGGAGTTTTTTCGCTTAGCTTTCTCTCTGCACGCGAAAATTGAATTTCATGGACTTTGCATAAGATCCTGTCGACTTGATCGACGGTGCTAACTTGAGCGAGAGAGAGAGAGAGTTATTTTCCAACGGATATGCGCATACTCACGGCTCCTTTGCGATAACGTTTACTTTTCGAATAGCTGCGAGGAAAACAGCGTTTTTTTATTTGATACGTTTTATATTTGCCGCTGTACGCTCGTTTGATAAGTAAACGCTCTCGAATTGTCAACTTGTCAGCGTTCGTTTTCATTTTTTTTCCATTTTTTTCACTTTGGACGTTTTACGCGTGTGCTTCGCCGGATATGACACGTCTATATGGACATAACGCTTGTAATGTATGTTTGACTTGCAGCGATAGCATCTAAAGTTTTATTGGCTGTGTATATTGAAAAGTTTTTCGTGCGACAACTTTGTGAATCCAAGTTACGTAACAAGGTCGAGAGTAAAATCTATCGTTCTATTACTTTGGACTTTTTTCGTGAGTATTGTACTATTCGCAACGACGCATAAATATCATTGCGCGCGCACGAAAAAGAATCGTTGACAAAACATGTCGAATAAACGACCGATTGTGAGAGTCAAAGGAAAACAATAAGGAAGGGATTCGAGACGGTATTCAATGGTAGGCTTAATCAACGAAGAAACTCCGGTAATCCAGGGAAATAATAATGCCTAAAATAACTTTTGAAATAGAAGCTAATTGAAGTGGTCGGGGGAATTCAGGAATCGGGCGGTGAAACCTCGCAACGACTGGTAATGCTCAACGGTAATTAGTTTCCATTCTGGCCATAAACTAATTGAGGTCGTTGGGTGAGCTTCGAGAGAGAGAGAGAGAGAGAGAGCGAGAGCCACAAACGCGTAGTAGTGTGTACATCCTCAATTGCATTATTGAGCGCGTCAAGCATTCCGCAAAGTCGTCGCTCCGGATTCGTGAATTCTCCAAGGTGGGGGATGGCTGGCGCTTCCGCTGCTGCTTCTCGATTATACTCACTGGAGACTTTACAAATAAGTCGGGCATTTTCGAAGACGAGCTTCGTTGACCTATTATTCGAAAGAAGTAACGGCGAGATTTTTCCGATCCCGACTAATTGGCAACGTCAAATTGCTGTCAAATGCTTCTAGTTATTTGAACGAGCGCGCGACTGTGTATTAATCGTCACTGTATAAATGCGTTTGTAAGTAAGCTCGTTTTCTCGTAAGAATTCTGCCTAAGCGCGTGCGTCGTAAAACAATTTGCAACGAGAAATATACGGTCCGGGCAATCGTATTTTCTATCGCTTTACAACATAAATCCTGTTTAATTTGAGATTGAAAAATTATCGGATTAAAGGGAGCGGATCGATAGAAAGCTTATCAAGTCCTCCTCCATTAACTCGAATAACGTGGGCAGTTAATAGGCGCTCGTCGATGAATATTTCCAACGAATATAATATGGTAAAACAGTAAAATATGAATGTCGGATGAAGCGTCGTCGCTTCGTAACAGGACCTAATTTAAAAGTGAAAATAGCAATCTGAAAATGTGTATGAAAATATTAGAGCGTTATGAATGCCGCCTGCAGCAGCGGCAACGACATTAAACTTGACTGGTGTCTTCCTCCCAACCCATTTCCATGAAATATGAATACCTCCTAACGTAGCTTTATTCGTTTTGCACATGGCTATATCTCTGCTCGTCCGACGTTAATTAGCCGTATAATTAGATTGTCAGTGGGACGACCGATTCTATCGTTCGATCGATCAATCAGCTCGTAAAAGCTCGACAACAACTGAAAAAAGAAAACAATCAAAACTATAAAACTCGTCGTTCCTTCGCTGTTATTTTGTCCTTGCTTCGGTATATAGCGCAGTATGTATGTATACGTATAAGTACGAGCTCACGAGGACGACGTTATAAGAGATGACTTGGCTTGCGGGGAGCCTAATGAAGCCGTAATTCAGCCGACAGAGAGCGAGTATCATTTGCGCCGTCGGAACGGCAAAAAACGTAATAATAATAATAATAATAATAATAATAATAATAATAATAATAATACTAAGACGATATCGGTATACATAGGTATATAGAGCGACGAGTCAAGTGATTTACGAATCTGACCGCAGATGGTGGATGAGTTTAGCCGTCTTTATAAACGCGCTCTCGTGTACGATGCACCCGGCTACGACGTGGTCCATTCATACGTGCTCGCTCCTCCTCCCCTTTTTTGGATTTTTTTGCTCGGCGACTTCAATGACTTCGGCCTATTTTTTCCACTTTTGAACGTTTCTACGGATCACGGAATCGTTGAATTTCTGTGACGCTCTGGTTTCTCAGAAACGCGCCGACACTATCCGAACCATTCGACAACGATTCGATTACAGCGTCGTACAGCTGTTATCGAAATAGACCAATTAACCAGGCAGACGTTCGCTCGTGGAGTAGCTTAAAATGCAAACGAGAAAAACAATAGCGCGAATAATTAAATCACGCTTAAAAGAAGACGAAAGTTAGCGAGCAATTTCACAGCAGTGATTACGCTAAGTACCAATTTAGCGTTGTTTTATCATTTCACGCAATTAAGATAAAAACGTATACAAGGTGTATACGCCGCTTTCGTGCAGACCATGTAATCAATTGATATAATTGGTGCGAATTCCTGTGTGAATTTTCAACGTAACGCCAAGCGTATACAATTATCCATTTTCCGTACGTTAATTAATAGGACAAATTTTATTTTCGCCGGAGCGTACACGTTTGAAAAGAACATATTTAGCCTCGGTACTATTGCTTGACAGCGTTAAAACGGACCAAGTATCGGGCACCAAGTACTCGCAGTTGTTTCGTTTTCATTTCTTTGTCGCGGCTACTCGTCTGCCCATCCATTCCTAACAGCAGAGTCGACCAAATGTGTAACTGTTAATTCCTCGTAGGTGTTGTATACGTATACACGTGTATCTGTGGGACGTCAGTCTCGAGGCTACAAAAGTACGGCTATATGTCTCGTGTGTACAGCAAGAGAGTAGCGCGCGACTGCGCGAGTGCGGTCCAAATGTTTCATCGCGATGCTGTAGCGTTAATTGCCGCCTGACCATGTGCTCGGCAACGACGACGCCGAGTACCATCGTTCTCGCGTTTACGTACTGTATACGCGCATTCCCTTTCGCTTCTTGCCTTTCTTTCCCTTTCTTGTTTCTCGCTCGCTCTCTCTCTCTCTCCCCCCCCCCCTCCCTCTCGTCACGCGCACGTGCTGCTACTTTTGCTTCTTCCCGATCGTGTTTACGTACGCGCGTGCGTAGCAAGTTTTTTGCTGACGCGTTGTCGTTCAAGTATTGCTTTTTAAAAATCTCCGATTGTCGAGAGTTCTCGTCGATTAGATTCCAATAGGCGAATAACGCTTTGTCGGTCGTTCGGTGTTGCATCCACAACTGACACTTTGTCAGTGCACCTCACTTGAGAATCCGTCAAAGAGAAAACGCTCGCTCGATGTCGCTAGAGACTAATCGTGCCTTAAGTTTATCACCGGCAAACTTGCCATTTCGATTCCGTACAGTGTTACGAAAATAAATAAGCCTTCCAATTAAAAAGCAGTAAAGCCACGCGGTTCAAATGGCAGTCCTCTATCCATAACTCCACGAGAAAGGAGTCAAAGGAAAAAAAACGAACGCTCTTAGCTATGCTCTCGCTGTTAAATGTGTGCCGCCTCCGCGCAACTACATAGCTACGTATAAACGGCGGAAAACGCGCGGCGTGCTTCCGGTCTCGGGAATCGTCCCAGACGGCGGAAGGCGTGGTCGCGATTAAAATCGCGTTACACGTTCAGCCCTGCACTAACGAGAGAAAGAAGAAGTCTCTTTCTCCAACGAATATCTCGTGTTTCCGGTATTAATCATCGCCCCGTGGTTTATTTCGCGGTAACGTAGGCGTTTTACACCTCGAGCTTTGTTTCCTCGTTGGCTTCTTTTGCGCGAAACTTCCACGACATTGGAAAGCCCTCGATAAGCCCCCGATAAGCTCCCGATGTATTCGCGCGTGCCCCGACAGTTTGCTATCGATGATCTCCGTCTCGGCGTCTCTCGAAAGGTTAACTGTCCGCGCAAAATGACAATTTTGACTCGAACGAGGGCGTCAAACGTCCGCGGAACGAAACGTAGGGTATTCGAGCATCGTCCGCCGTGAGTTTGCGTTAATTATCGCGGTAATGTACGTGCGTGAAATATAGAGATGAAGATAGGCGAGCAAAGATAAGACAAGAGTCGCAACAGCGTTTATCGCAAATTTATGCAACATAGTTCCACGGAGCGCAAGCACACGCGTAAATCCAAGTAAATTGCGCGCTATTGAAATCGTACGTGGGACTAGGCGTTATTATTTATTAAACAGTCCTTTCCGTTGATTCTGGATACGTAGTAACGTTGAGAAATAATCGATTCGCCCAACGAATAAATCAAAAGCGGAAATTCGATAATTGATCGTCTTGAGCAGCGATCGGAGGAACGACGATAAGCCAGAGTTTTGCGGTAGGATCGTTAGGCATGGCTAATTGACGCCGATAGGTCGTTAATCATTTGGCTCATTTGGCAGCAGAGAGCAGAGGATTTGGCGCCTCTTTGAGTGCCTATATCGAATGGCCAACGCAGCGATTGGCTTTGTATTTGGGTTTGCATACCCAGGACGTTTCCAATGGTTGCACGCGGACAATATCGGTCCTTTGAAGGCTATCTAATTGCAATTCGGAAAGCTCGTTCGAGCGTCGTTCGCTTATCCGCAAAATTAACCGAATATCGGGATTATTAGGCCGTTTCCCGCGTAAGTACGCGTAAAAAGCGACGTCAACCGCTTGACCATTCTTCCTCGTTTCCCCTTTTTCCCGCTAATTAATATACGAGTATCGGTCAAACTACTCCAACGTTGTGCACACGAGTGAGTGCACGAGCATCCACGATTGGCTATCGCGAGGCTAGTCTTCTTTGTACGCGTGTACGTGTATACCTGTACGTTGACGTATTGTTCTATCGTTAATTAGCAGGCGTACATCCAAGGTATACATTGAATATCGAAGGCTATCGAATATCGTATCGGAAACGAAAGCATTGTTGGCATCGCTCAATTATGCCTATCGAATTTCGACGGAATCTCTCGTTATAACTCCGTCAATTTTTGGCTCGCAACACGCTCGACGGTATTTCCGGATATCTCGTCGAGATCGTAACGCGATCGATTGGCACGATAATGAACTATCGTCAAAAGTACGTTTCGGAGGAAGCGCCCGACATATTCCAAATGCGAGCACGCCTTTTGGTTAACCGCGATACCGCGTCCCGAATAAGGGGCATAGCAGACGTAGCCCGAATTGCATCGAGTCAGCGATATCGACGTCAACCTAATATAGACTCTGGAAATTCGATTAATACTCCCTTGTAATTAGTTTCAGCTATCGTCTGCGCGTCAATATCCCTGTACGCTAAACCGTCGCACTTGTTCAAGCTCCTTTTTCAAAAAGGCTTACGTTGTTTACTCGCTGTTTACGCAATCGATCGCCTCTGCTTTGTTTCCCCTAAAAACTAGACGCACGGACACCATCGTAGTATCGAAGGCGATAACGACTTTCCAAATCTCTCGGGAAATTCCTTGTATAAGCTTCGATCCGTGTTTATAGGCGCATGGAACTTACTTGTACGAGGAGGCAAGTAGACCCCCAGGGCACTTCCGTACTCGAGCCGTAACTTTGCAACTCTCGACTAACTATAACTAGTACTACGGCTCGGATTGAAATTAGTTTCGCTTTGATTTGTTTATTGCCCCGCTCTTACTCGTCGTCCACGTGCCAATAGTGCAATGGATAAACAAACGCGACATCGATTAAAGCGCCGCATTGAATATTCAACGTCCATATACGTACGCACTTGACGCGTTTCTATATCAATTTGTCGGTTGCCACGTCGTCGTCGTCGTCGTCGTCGTCGTTGTGCGACTTTCATCGCTTGTTCGGTTCGTGTCGTCGGAGCGTGATTGCCCTCCATATCGCTATATATCTTCGTGCAACTTTGCAGTACGGCTGTACAGCTTGCACTGCTGCTGTTGCTGCTGTTGCTGCTGCTGTGGTGGGAGAGCTTATGGCGCGTAACTCACGCCAAAGAGTTATCGTCCAACGGCAAAACTTCTATCTTACACGGGCTATATTCCTTGTTCGATTTATATCCTCTTGCTTCTTTCCGATAATGGCTTTTTCAACGTCGTTACAATTTCACTTGTCTCTCGTGGCGTTTTTCCTTTGCAAGTCCTATTTGCTAAATAATTAAACGACGGTCAAAGTTGTGTGTTTGAAAACAAAAAAAATCACGCAAACGATTTCGACGTTGAAACTGTTCGTCGCTTAACGACTTGAGATTACAACACTCGTGGTGCACTTAATCTCGAAATCCGAAAGAAAAAAACCAATATTCGAGTGAGCTTGAAGTTAAAACTTAATCGCCAATAAACTGTACGTTAAAGCTCGTATCCGTCATACAAGCAGAGCATATAAAAGCAGCGATGACGGGACCAGGCAACAAAAATGTTTTATATCTCTTCGAGCCGATAAAAAAAACGCCTTGTTACACGAATAGCAGTTAGGTATAAAATCAATTGAGGCTCTATATCAGCAAGCAGTGACCTTCGTAAACGTCCGAAAGAAAAATAAAAGGCATTTCGATGAAACGTACACACCACTCTTAGCATTGTCTGTACCTCGGGTTATTTATAACGATTGCACATGGAAGGTACTACCCTCGTACACGGCGTGGGGGAAAGGACAGTTTATTGAGTCATATTCAAGAGGAGTGAGAGAGCACAATGTCTCATTTTAATGCCACCTCGAGAGAGAGAGAGAGGCAGCCACGCGAGCATTGTGCGCGCGCCTGGCACGGCGATATATCCAATTATCCAGCGCTGTATAATATATATATATATGCGCGCCGAGCTATAGGCGCCATCATACACGCTCATCTTTTTTTCCGTTCCTTCGTAAACAACCATGCTCACCGTTATTTGTATCGCTGCACTACTACATTTTCCTTCGTTACTCCGACTTGAACTGTATTCAAAGCTTTCTAGATTTACTAATGTAACGTCAAATTCAAGATCGTACACTCACGCACCACTGTTCGTTAGCACACTTAAATATTTGGTTTACTTTTTTTACGATTTACTCAAAGTTCGCAATCGTTCACTCGACAATTTCATCGACGACGGAATAAGATTTGTCGCGTTAGAATTCGTTGGAATCCGATGATAAAGGACAGCAGCGCTATTCGCAACGAAATATTCATAAGTCATCGCAAATTATCTTGTACGTGTTGCCTTTTTAACTAACGGTCCATTGAACGCGATCGCAACTAGAGTAGGTCCGCGGTAATGCGCGAAATCAATAAAGCGCCGTGTAAAGATTTAACGTTAATGCGTTTCAATTCATCAAGTTCCGTCGTTCTTTATTCAAACAGCTAATTAAACACGTCCAGGGCAACGAGGCAGCCGCTGTGCGTGTGCTTTTTTTTTCGTGGCAGCCTCTTTTATTATGCCCTCGGATGGACGCGCGCGTGCACCCTCATTTTTCCGCGCTAACGAGAGGGAGAGAGGAGGGAAAAAAAAGAGACGAGCAAAGCAAGCGAGCATTAATCCGCGTCGGAGTGCGTTAGCGGAGCAAGTCACGCGCGGAATCTTTGATAAATAATCCGACTATGCTCGACGATCGAGCGCTTTAAAACACGCTTGGCTATTTGTCGTTGGTATAGGGGGGATGCTTTCGAAGAGAGCCCATAGAGTCAACGTTTACACTCTCGGAATTTTTTGTTTTCGCTTCGCTTCCCTCTTTGTTGTCGAGTTTCACGTCAAATTGAGCGTGATCCGATAGTATTGTCAAGGAAAGTGACAAAAAAATGTTTTTTCCTCGTTTTCCCTTTCACACGGAGAAAGAGCACGATCGAAGATGACGTTGATTGATTTATCTTTTACACAAATCGTATCGGTGTACGCGTGGAATTGAGGCCAAGATGTAAATAAAACAGAGTCTCTCGCGTGCTCAAAAATAGACAAACTTAATTATCCAGGCAACGCGTATTAAGCGTAAAGCTTACATTCAACCTACTCGCTATCTTATTTTCCTCGGATATAATCAGCTTAGCATAGCTCAAAGTTATAATAACGCAAGTAAAGCAGCTCATTTTGCAATCAAAGCTCCACGTACATGTATAATATTGCATCAACTAACATTCAATAAAGCATCTTAGTATCGTGTCTGATCCGATTAACCATTATATCGAGAAGTTGATCCATCAAAAGGGCCCCATCTACGCTCGTGTATATATCCCCACAATCCCTCTTATCAGCAATAGTAGATGGCGAACGATCTATACGTCCTACTCCTACTGACTGAGCGAAAGGGCTTTCTCTCTCTCTCTCTCTCTCTCTCTCGCTGTGTATTATACGAGGCTGCCACTCGAGAGTACCCAGGGGATCCACAAAGCTTGCTTTAAGCCCCGCGAGAACGCTTCGCACGCTTTGCGACACGCGTTGATCAGTTCTCTCTCGCTTGTAATTTACGCGACTGCCCATGGTTATTGCTTCGGCAAAGTAGAAAAACTGCACGCGTGGATCAATTGGCTTCTCGAAAATGAAAACGGTTTTTTCCGTTTTTTTTTTATTATACAGCCTGACAAATACATTGTAGTCGTAGCGATATCGTACCGTTGTCGATATCTCGAAGAAACGCGTATCGCTGCGAGTGCTGCAGCTGGCAAAGATTGACGAACAAATTAGAAACTATGGCGAGGCTATTATCGGACTGAATTCAATCAGGTTGCATATATAGTCGTTGCTTATCTTATCCGCGCTAGCTGCAACTCGGTCAACGTGGTCTATGCAAATTTCGCGCGCCTCTCCTATCAATGAAAGAGAGGAGTAGCAGCGCGGACACAACAATGAGGCGAGAGATAAGACGCGTCTAATCGCACAGATGGCGCTGATCTCCTCTGTCTCGTTCGACTCAATTACAAATTCAAATGTGCCGTTCTAACGGCACGCTCTCTGTCTCTCTCTCTCTCTCCTCCCCCCCCCCATCCTCTTTCTCTCTCACTACTACGCTTCTGATGAATATTGAGGTCCGCCATTCAGATTGCTATCAAACCCGTCTGTCATTGTTATGATTACAAAGACTTTTTTTCGCTCGGTTAATTAAATTCCGTCGAGCTTGATGCAATGTAGATTTAACAAAGCGAAACTACTTTGTACAAAGACTAACGAAATTTATCGTGAAAACTTATGACCATCACTTTTTAATCTCGACTTTTCAATCTAACTTTTTCTCATTCTCATTTAATATTGCTACCAGGTATCAACGTGCTCCTCGTGATAATTACTGTTCGCGGCCATAAAAAAAAATCAGCTCAGCCGTAAATCGCTACGGAGGAAGAAAGAGTAGGAAAAAAAGTGCACAAGAATTTACGAGACACCCTAATGAGAAAAATTTGCCTGTGCGCGAGCTCTGCTTTAACGCTCATTGAAATTTATGCTTTTTCTAGATATTTACACAAGATCCTTTAACAGCAACGCACATTTGCACTTTTTGATTAGTTTTAGTTTTGTCTGTAGCTACGGGATCTAAGTTTTACGTTGGTTTCGTCTTGACCAAAAACCGAAATGCACGGAACGAGGTTGTATCGCGAGGCTCAGTCATCGGGTTGTTAACCAAGGAAAAGAGATTATTTGTTTCACGGACGGACGTTTCGGTTGAATTAGATTAGATTACCTTGGCGACACGCGTCTTTCGAAGCTCGTTACTTTCCAAATCGATTGTTCGCGATGCGTTGTCGGGCGACTAGGTTGCTCGCGTAATAAACATCCAACGGTTAATAAAGTGCACAACTCTGGCGATGTTTAATGGAAAAGTCCTACGGCCGTGGGGCGCGAAACAACAGCTGCAGCAGCAGTCGTGTATTCCCAAGCTTGGCCTAAGGGAATTTTAAGATTCGCATTCCCCAAGAGCGAAATACCTTATCGGCCGCGGAATCCGCTGCGGTGCGGCGCTGGTGGTGGCGGCGCGCCAGTTTATCGAGGATATTCCATAGTTGCACCCGTGGAATCTCCGATGGGGATTGTTCGGGGTGCGCGCAAGCACCTAACTTTTCTTTTCTTCTCCTTTTACCTCCTTCCGAGCGTGCACACCTACACGTACAAACCCACACACATACTCGGTAATTTGTTGGCGCGTGCATTTTTTTATCGGTATTCGTACGAGACCGCGAGAACTTATAGCGATTTATGCAGTCGCTCGGCCATTCGAGTAGTTAACTCTACGTATGGTCAGGCGTGTTTTTTTTCTCTTATCGCAACGCACTTGACGTCGTCGTTCTACTAGATCAAAAGTGCCGCTCTGCGTAAACTCGGTAGCAAGAATCGTTCGAGGAAACTGCATCGAACTCTCACTTGGAGCTCCTCCGAACGAATATCGCAGTTGTTCCGAGGCGTGCCAATTATTAAACTGGCGCTCGACGCGAGCGATCGCGTGCTTAAACGCGCCGGACATGCGGGCGAAAACGTGTAACGAGCTTTAAAGTAACCAACGTCGCGGTACTCTCGCGAGTATTCGGCCATTGTTGGAAACCACTGCGGCGACATTCTGTTTCGTCTGGAACTTAGTCCCGACGTACGCCGCTCTCGGCAATTTCTCTTGGGCTCGCACTTAGCTGCTTCTCCGCGTCTCTACGCGAGCACGTGCTCTTCCGGATTCCAAAGTAACTGCGCCTGTCCGTACTACTCTCGGTGTTGGATCGTACGGAGCGTATCGAGCTGTGATAGTACACAAGAATTAATTGTCAAAATTACACTTCGCGCAGGAGCCTCTCGTTTCGATCGTAACGGCGCGCCTCGGATTCTTTTGATCCCCGGCCTTTGCTCGATAAACGGTGGGCGGCAGAGTGGACGGACGCAACGAGGCTGCTCGCGTTTTCAACGTCCTGTCTTGGGTCAACTACCTTGTTATTCCAATCGAAGCTACTCTCGTTTCGAATGCATCGCGACAAGAGCATTGGTACTTGCTCGTCTCACAACGAGTACAAGTACGCAGGACGTAGATGTCGCTGACGAGGCGACCAACGAGCGTTGTGTCTCGCGAAAGTATACGGGCGACGGTATATACGATCAAACAAGTACACGCTAGAGTTGTAGACTCGTGACTCGCACGACGAGTGTAACAAAACGATGCCAACTCTCGCGCAGCTGCACGTATAACGAATAATCGAATGCGACAAAAAAATCGACGGAGACCCCCCATCGCGTCCGTACACCGCTCTTTTCCTCTCTCGGGCATTAGCATTAACACACAACGCGTTAGCGCCGCCCGCGACAATGCGTCCCAACCGACCTTTCCAAGTACGCACGCCGAGAAATGCCTTTGCCTCGGACGGTACTATACTGGCTCGCGCGCGAATTGTGCCTTTTCGCGTCAATGGCTGTGTTGTATTGCTTTTACGGATGTATAAATATTTACGGAGCATAGCTTGGTACGAGAGTGTTTGAACAAGCACCGAATCCCAACTACTTTTCGGCTTGACTGCGTAACACAGCGTTGCCAACGCTGCGCGAGGAACCTTAAAAATCTCTCCACGATTTTGCCCTACGTGAATTGACCGATCGCGGAGTCTAGTTGTGATCCGATATTCGACTGTATGAACTTGTACGTAGGGGGACTATTTTCGAAGAAAATCATCCCAAGTCGAGGCGATTCAAATCGGCCAAGGTATCGTAGCTCCAATTATCGTTTTCACATGCACGTTTTTCTCAATTATTCGTTATAGTTATCCTCGTAAAGATTTCATTCGGAGTACGCTAAATGAAGTTAAATTCTCGTATTTTCCACGGAAGTTTTCACGCGGAACTCGACGTCGATTTTTCTTATTGCTTTCGTCCATACGGATTGTCGTATCTTTGCTCGTGAATTTTTATTCGAGTTTGTTCCACCGAAAATCGACGAATCGACGTTGATGCGGCATACGTTAACAGCCGTCGATGGAAATGCACGAGTCGTCGTTGTGAAACGTTCGATCTTGACTCCCGTCTGCTTGCCCTCAAAACCGATAACGTTCTAAGTGTTTATATAGTGATTAACTCGATAGAAACTGATTTTCAGGTGATTTTAAACGTTGTCGTTTGGTTAATTGTTGTTATTATTTGTATAAAAGCCGAGACGAGGACTTAGCGAGTAGTTTTTAAAGACCCTTCAAGGAAGGGCCAACTCGCTTGGAGTGTCGTGAAATGACACAGATTACCAGAATAGTGAGTAGCTCCTGATTGCGCTTTCAGACGCTGGTTAAAGACTCGCCAGTACCAAGTCGGTCGCCATTTTCGTTCGGTCTTCGACACTCGAATAAGCGTAAATTTCTCGAGCCTTATAATTAGCGCTCGAGTGATCTTTGTATCGACTTCTCAAAAATACACCTAAATTATGAGCCTGTTGTTTGCCAACCTATAATTTCGACATAATTCGTTATTCGTGTACTCGCTGATCCGATGCCGCGCCATTAATGTAGATTGCACATTACATACGTGCATCAGTACTCTAATACCCCGAGCTTCATAAATTGATCGGTTGACGCTAGTATAAAAGTTCAACGATCGTCGGAGAGGAACGCGAGCTCCACGCCTGAAAAGCTCGCAAAGAAACGATCTCTACACTCGTATACGCTTGGCACTCGAACGACTTTCAATTTCAAGGTCACTCCAATCTTAGCCGCAATACAGCGACACACCAGCGCGTACAAAGTAGCGCTGGACAAACATAGCAAAACGACATCTACCGCAGCGTAGGACATCGGCGAAACTCTCTCGTTTGCAGTCCTACCCGAGAACGTGAAAGTAGCGCCTTCAATTTATCAAAACGCGGCAGCAAATAAAAGTGCACCGCATCCGTCGAACCTTCTGTTTTCGAGTAATGCCAAAAGCTACCGTTGGCTCTGGTTGTTGCGACCCTGGAAATACGCGTCGGCTGTGAGTAGTCTCGATGCAACGATGATCCGGCGAATCGTCTAATCTTTGTCTAACTCGAAATCTTGCGGGGATACGGGGATACGCACTTGAAAAATGTACTCGTTGGCGGTCGATAACCAAATTGTCGTTCGGCCGTCGGAACGTCGGTGTGTCACGGCGGTTGGAACAAGTTGTTACGTCGTCCACGAGGTCTACTCACGCGCCTGAAAGACACAAGGGTCGGGGCAGCAGCTATATAACCGGCTGTCTTGCGCGAAAGTCGACAGCGCCGTGCATTTCCTTTGTCGTCGAATGCTTTTCAAGTTCTCCCGCGCGAAAAGTCCCGAGTATGCGTTCGCTGGCTTTGAACTTGACGTAATATCAATTTGCATCAAGTAATCTCAACGTGGTTGTTCGCGAAAGCGATGCGTAGATTGTTTGATGAAAAATAAACAAATATTTTGATTCGTCGTCAATTTACTCTACTTTCATTGGTCGCCTCGAGTATCGGCGAACAGCGTAAATATCGCGAGTAAAAGTTGACGGTTGGGAGATCGGTGCTCTTGCGACGAGTTTAAACAGGGGACGATACCAAGCAAAAGGCCAACTCCGTCAAATTCCAATAATTGAAGAGGCAAACAAGAGAGCACTCAAACGAAGACTCGACAGTTGGCTGAGAAACATTCGCTCGCAGAGTGAAAATGAATAGTAGCCTTTGTACGCGTACAGCGAGAAGATAATAAAACTTGCGAGTGCAACAACGTAAAGCCGACGACAAATAGTTTAGCCGGGATTAGTAGAGCGACGAAAGTGAGGAATAACGCCAACGTACAGTCTGGACGCCAGCTTAATGCCGCTTTAAACTCGGTGTCGCCTTTTCGTGATTTACGTTGGCTTGGCTATGCAGCCGTCAAAGCTATTTATGTATATATATATATATTTATACTCTAATGCAATCCGTTATTATATTCACTTCGTTACTACTTTTTCCGAGACAGACGAGGTATAAATTAATATTTTTTCGCGTTGTCAGTTGAACGCGATGAAAGGTGATCTTTTTTCACAGATGAAAACAAAACCTTGCATTACCAGGATTGAGCTTGCTCGCGACGATAAACGAACAGCACACTCAACAAAGGGCGTTATCAAGAATGGATTTTCACAAATTTCCGACGACATCGTGAAATGCGACGATATAATTAATAGTCGTCAGAACGCTCAATTGCATTCGTAATACAGGAATTAGCAAATTGAATATTCGCATGCATGCCGTGCGTAATTATCGAATTAAAAACATTTGACGTACATTCAAGTAATAATTGAAACGGATCGGATGAAATTGATCGGTAATGGCAAGAGTAAGTAGAGCCATCGCTGGTAAAGCGACGGATTATACCTACAATGTTACAATGTACAATCAAAAGGGAATATCAGCGAGTTACTTATATATCCGGCGGGGGTTTGTGAATCGCGGATTCGACGCGAATAATCCGTATAGTGCTCCCTCTCTCTCTCTCGCGCGCGCGCGCGCGCGATTGCTCGCGGTGAATTATTCGTAGCTTATATTTCAATCGGCGGCGGCGGCGGCGGCAGCGGCCGTTTCGCTCGATTTCTCGGGAAATTAATTCTGCTCCTTGCACGCGGGATATCGATTATCCAAGATATCATGCGATTATGTTAAAGTGCAATTTCTCCTCGCGTCGGACCAACGCGATATTTCAATGCCGATGAAAAATAAAGCAGCGCAAATATAATCGTTTCTCAATTTATTTTTGCCTTTTGCGCGGACGCGAAGAAAAACAATAAACAAGCGCACTCGTCAAAGATCGTCGCACTCGTCGATCGATTCGACGTGTGAATCCAGCAACGTAAGAAAGAGACAAAGTTAACGCGGTGCAGCTGATTAAGCCGCTTGTCGCGCGCGCGCGCGCCGCACCCCGATCGCGATCGACCGTATTACCATATCGCGAATATTGGCCTTGCTCGCGTTTGAACGTCGACGAGTACAAGTCGCGTTGTTTCCTGCTACCCAAACGCTCTTTCGAACCTGTTTTTCCTTGTACCTTCTACCTCGCGCGTGGAAAATGTATTTCACAATGCCACTAACATTGCTTCGCATTAATAACTCAGCGTGGTGGAATGAAAATAGAGCAACGACGTTTGAACGTTTACAATTGATCTCGCGGCCAAGGAGAGACGTTACATTGGAGCACGACTGTTATCGCGCAAGAAATGATTTCGAGTGTAAGCATACCAATCGACGCAAACAATCCACAGCACGAAAAAAACGACGCGCAAAGGAGAAGCGAAAAGAGAAGCGAAAAGAGAAGCGCTTGCTTCTCAAACGTGTAAACGAGAAAAAAGAAACGTAACATCCTAATGCCAACAATCATTAAAGCCGAGTATGAGGCGCGCCTCCGGAGAAGCATCGTTGGTGAAAAAAAAAGAAAAAGAAAAATGCGGTAGCCACGTAAACAACAACGCGCATAGAAGGGTTTACTCGCCGCTGGCACTGAATAACACAGAATTCGCATCCTTATCGGTGTGCGCGCGCGAGCGCAAGGGCCCTCCCCGCGTATTTGCATATCGTTAATGGCCTCTGTGTGTACGCACACACGATTGTGGCCGCCGGCCTTCTCTTTCTCTCTTTCTCTCTTCCTCTTTCAATGTATACACAGAGCCAAGCTAGCTGCGGCTACTTGTGAGGTGCGTCTCCACAATGATTTGATTACGGGCTTTGCGACTTTTACTCGTCGACCTGCTGCTGCTGCTGCTGCTGCTGTTGTTGCTTTATTGTTGGTTTAGCGAAAAAATTAATGCACTTGATCGACCGCAGCAAAGTTGATTTATTTATCGCAATTTGGACAAATTTTATCGTGTCAATCGATAGTAGCGTAAAGTATTTAAACAACGCGTTTCTCGAGGGTGCCGAGTGCAAGTGTTGACGGAGTTACGAATAAACAGAAATACACGGTTAAAGCGATTAATTTCGAGCGGGCAAAATTGAAAATTGAAAATAACACAAATCACGCTATTCGTCGAATCGTCGTGTGCGAAATCGCTTCGCAGACATCCAAATATCCCGAGGCTGTCTCCGATTCATGATTTATAATTAAGAGACGCGCCGAAAGCATTGAATTCAACGCGACAAAAAGCGGCGACACTACTCGCTGCGTTCCGCTAGTCTTGTTCTTTTTCACGCGCGCGAACAAAAATGACTACGCCATTGAAGGGGAGTCCCGTTACGAGTATACAGCGCCAAAATACGAGACACAAACACAAAGGGTAAGATGGATAATTATTATACGAGGAAGGAAAAACAAGCTCTCGCGAGGCGACAAAGTCGCCTCTTCTTGCGCAGCGGAAGTGTGTGCGTCATTTGTTAAAGCAGATCCTTGTGAGTTCACACCTCGACGAGCACTCGACCGCGCGCACGGATATCGAGTTGGCTCGTTTTTTTGCGTTTACGCGCGATGCTTTTGCCAACGCGGTTGACGGAGAAAACCCTCGTTTTTATATAGACGTACCGACGTGTAAGTTTGCTTTCGTTATACTATCCAAACTGAATTTCCAGCGTTGTTCGCGAACCTCCAACCAAGTTGACTCGTTAGAAATGATCGGATTGCTACTTTAAACCTGGTTCGTGAGTTCAAGTGCGGTTTACATTTTAAATAAACGCTTGAGAAGCGTGAAAAAGAAACAAAAAACCATCAAGTTTGCATTTAAAAAATGCAAGATTGCACGGCGGATTTGGTTCGCGTGCGCGCCACTTTATACACGATCATTAATTACTGCCCTCGAATTAATGATCGTTTATATGTAAATTCCGTGGAGTTTGCATGATTTATACGCTCTTCATCTTTGTTTGCAAATGCTACATTTATTTTAATGAATTATTCGTCGTACAACGTTAACGTGGCTGCCTCCCGATGGACGTTTATTTTATCAGCGATGAATTCTTACGATTGAGCAAATGCGTTCGGTTCTTGCTTAGGGTACGTTTTCGACGATCGATTTGGGCGACAATTTGAAAACTGATTATTGCAGCGGACCGTGGGTACGTTCCAAATATTGCATGTATTGCTTAATTTTAAAAATGACGTTGCAACAGTTTCGTAAAATATTCGAGACGAAAACTGATATTGCAAAGCACACTCGAAGTTCTCCACGACTTATACCTTGTTCATGTATAATGTATCGAATGACAAGAAAAACGAAGCGTATCAAGAGACGAAATCGAATCACGAGACTATGTGTATTATTTGTCGGCGTCATCCTCGAATAAACGACGAACGATACTCTTTGTCGTTTGAGCGAACAATGCGTCCTTCTCCTTTGGTCGTCAAGTCAAGCGGAAAGATTACGGACGGGGTTCGATTTATTTTTGGAAACTGAATTTTTCGCTCGCTCATTGATTGCGCGCGTGCAAGTTAACGCTTCACCGACTTTTTTTCTTCAAAATGACCAAGAATCGAAGCTTTCGAAAGAGATATCGAAACGGCGGTACTCGATAGATGGCCTTGTTCTCCTTGCTAGTGGAAGTGGAAAATCAATTGTATTTCTTGCAACTTTACTCGCATAACCTTTAAGTCGCTTGCCGAACTCCGAACTCGATTATAAAAGATAATCGCGTTCCTTTTATTTCGCTTTATAGTAAACGATGGGACAACGACGCGTTTCAACGCATTCAAGTTGACTTTAGTATTATTATTCCTATCAAGCACCTGCAAGTTTGCCCCAGCGTTTGACTCGTCGACGGTCAAGGTTTGTCATTGACCTTTCGGATCGAAAGGCATGTCGTGGATAAATAGAATCCAATCATTTTTGAGAGGAACGCTAAAAATTAAAGACGAACTCGTCAAAACAGAATTGCATCTTCCGTTTGGAGAAAATGAATAATCGGAAAGAGTATAAAACGTTGTTTGCTTATCACGCGAACTGACCTAGAACGATTTGGCGAGCGCTAAAAACATGAAATCTCAAACATCATAACTCAAATCTCGGCTTGTCTTTTTGTTTGTTTTTTTTTATTTAGTAAACCAAAGCGCGCTTAACGAACTATCGCTATCAGAGTCGAGCATAAATCCGTGGAGTGCAGGCTAAAAGAAAAAAAAACAAACTATATATAGGAGTAGCGAGCGCTATTTATCCCGTGACCCGAAGAGTCCGAGAGAGCGAGTTTCCGCGTTCCTGCGCACCTCCCGCGGACACGTAATATTGCAAAAGCGAGCAACGAAGAGCAAGGGGCGAGGTCTTTTAGTAAATCGTTTACGAATTAACGGACGCCAAGTCGAGTCGAGAGACGGTTCTGATTTAACGGGGCTATCCACGTATATACATCTGGCCGCGATGATTTTTTCGCGGCGGTTAGACACGGCCTACAATTTGACTCGCTTCAATGTCTAGGTGTTCCTACTTGTGCACTGCTTGAATAATTTGTTCAACCGACCTAGTCCAATAGCGAGTGAACTTTGGACTTTGACCGCGTGTCACTCGCGTTAACGATCTCCTGCGATACAGTTATCGACGACACGCTCCACTGGATACGAATCAACGATCAATTGCATCAGAACTCGCTGCGCCAAAGAAAATGTTTTTGTTTCGAGAATATTAAAAACAGCATCTCATAGACCGAGCGTGAAATAACAAAAGGAAAAAAGGGGAAAAAGCAGCACGTAATTCCTTGATGCTACTGCTGGCGAGCGTTAATAATGGAAATAAGAAGCTTGGCAAATTTGCAACGCGTGCTCAGGGGGACGCGCGCGTTAGAGCGAAAATTTCCCGACGCAGAGCGATTATATTCATCGCATTTTAACGAGAGCGTGCGTTTGTCGACTGTTCAGGCGATCGACTGGAAAAATTGCTTTGCCGTATGTAGCAGTTTGCATTAACGATTTCTCTCTCTCTCTTTCACTCTTTGACTCTCCTCCGATGGCCGCTCAAAGGTAAAATCGCCGATCAATGAAAAACAAAGACACAGCGCGCGACATAAAACTGTTTACAGGTTACAATACGCGACGACGCAAACGTACTGGCTCGCCTATTCCTTTTAGCGTTAACGAATTTTTCTCTCGTTCTGTTTTCTCTTTTACGACGCGGCTCAATTACCATCTCTATGTAAATTCTTCAATGGTTAACTGCGTTCACTCGAAACTTTAAATATGCTTACAGTTTCACCTTTACGTACGTTCGAGTACGATCGCGTTAAAATACTTTGGCAAGAGGCTAAAAAAAGTAGGCACGCGTGCATCGATACCGATTTAATTGCGCGCTCTTAATTAGCCTCTGCGTCATCCTGCGAATACTTGAAATTTTGTCGGTAATTTAGCGATAAGGTGGGGTATAAACTAGCACGCGCTACGGCTAATTGAATTTTACAATTTGACTATTAACTCTAGACGCATTGCCGCCGACGAAGAAACGTTCCTCAAGTTTGATTAAACTTTTGCGATAAATGTGCGATCATTCGTCAGGGCGTTTTATCAAGGAAAATGATTAAAGCCACTTTGTCGGTAACATTTTAATAGAGACGTCTTTTTAGCCGCGGTATACGTTCCCTCGCGCAACGACCGAGAACGCGCCAGTTATCAGCATCGATATTTCAGCAGAGTCCGCGAGCGCTGGAAAATACGAGGACAATAAGCTAAATCGTCAGTGGCTACTTTGCATTAGACGAGCGCTACGCAATCTTGCTTAACGTATTTTCTCGCGATATCGTTCCTCTAGACACACACGGAGCGCGTTATCTAATTAAAACTCACGAGCCTGAATTACGCCGACCAATTTCTTTAAATCCCCCCACTGGATATAATTAGTCGGTTGGGCGTTTTGAAATATGCGATTTAATAAACGCTCTCGGCCGACGTTTCTTCTCGCGCGCTCTCTCTCTCTCTTCCTTTTTTTCGCCGACTCTTACCCGTTATACGCGCCGGAGCACTGACGAGCGAGATTTTTCAGTGGACCAGCCTCGTTTGTAACTTTAATAGGTTTACGCTGTAGTATACGTTTGTCGGCTGCGCGAATTTGCCTTGCGTCTGCTGCTTTAGCCGATGCTCGGTATTGTAATTTTTTGCGAAAATATAACGCGTATATATATACGCGTTCGTAACAAATCGTACGAAAATTATTTTGCTTATAGCGAACGTAAATCAGCGGATTTGAGCAAAATTAATGTAATCAAGCACTATTCATCGGTGCGCAAACGCAAGACTTTATATTACGGAGATTCTTCGCGATAAGCAAACAAGTACGCCAAGTATAAAGTTAAAGAAGAAACTTGTACGAGTTGCAGAGAATGCCAAGAGTAAATAAGGATTCAAACGAGCAAAGTTTACGCTGTGAATGGAAAGTATGATTAATGCTGATAAAAGTTGCCAACGAATTATTTGCAAAAGCGACCGCACCCGTTGCTCGTTAGACAACTTTTGCAAATGTCAATGATCATTTTCAGAGTATACGCAAAGGTTGCTTCGCCGAGACAAACGAAAAACGTTACGTTTTGTACCGATACATAAGCTGTCCTTTTCCCCAATTTTTCGATTATTCGTCGCTCAACAACTTACGAAACCGCCAAACAAAGTTGAAAGTAACGAACAAAGCAAAACTTTGGCCTACAGCTGATACGCTACGTGAAAATATCCGCAGGCTCGAACGCACGCTATAGAACGAGGTATGCAGCAGGTATACGCAAGCGAAAGTGAAAAAAAGGAGTATAGCGTGTTTTTCAGCAAGTGCCAACACAACGAAATGTCCGTGCCTACGATACCAAAATATTTTTTTCACCCCTCCGTAAGCTTTTGTATTCAAATGCTGTATGCTCACTGTCTCTCTCTCTCTCTCTCTCTCTCGTAGCATGCACTTGCCGACTTGATTTACGACGAGAGAGAGGTTGATCGTGTAGAGCCGAGGTAAATAATTTCGACGAAAATCACCCGCGTGGGCGAGATATGTTGTACACGCGCCAGTGCTTATGCTAATTGCCTCGAGTACGTGCATTATATGCGCCGACCAACGACAGAGCTTGGTTTCTACGTACACAAGTGCTGAAAATTGTCGGATCGGAAACCAAACTGATGGATTGTGGTTAAATTAACGATATTCTACATGTGCACGACTTGTCTTTTGAATATTTTTACACCAATAAGTACGACTCGTCAAAACGGCCAAAAATACCCAACCACAAAAAGTGATGCGTCAAAGGCCAATTTACTCTCCGCGCATATAGTCAGGCGCCAGAAAACTCTTTATTTTCTTATCGGCAAAAGTTTTGGGATGAGAGAGAGAGAGAGAGAGAGAGAGACGATGCCTCTGCGGCGCATAAATACAAAGTGGTTCTCTGCTTGCGAAAAAGGAAAAAAGAAAAAGATTGTTTCCCTGGTGGTATCGCCCCTCATCGTCGTGACGTAGCTGGCAAATGCCATTTGGCGTCATATTTCACCGAGGTGGTTATAGAAGTTGGAGGCTGTTATATAGCGTATACCGCGTGCGTAGCGCATACCGATGTCTATACCTTTTCTCCACCCAACATACTTCTTATGTGTATGTACATATATACGTATACTTATATTTTGTTATCTTTCCTCCGAGTTTTTCACGTTTGCGCGCACCTCTTTTGCTTCTTCTTTTTCATCAGCTTGACACCAGTGGGCGCATCAATACCAACGCCAAATAATTGTTACGCTGTATCATCGTGAATTTTGTCGAAAGCTATTTTAATATTTCTACGATTATATTTGTTAAGGTGACCTACGTTAAAATTTATACACGAGACAGGAAAATCCTTTAGAAATCTCGCGTATGAAAGCGATCCTGGAGCCCGGGGAGCTTTAGCTGTTTCCTCGGAAATAGCCCGGCAATATCCGCCAGCCATTTTCAGTGGATTTGCCACACTTTGACTGGCGGCGACAAAACGACAAAATGCCAGAGAGAGACGGATCACACTTTCCGATGTTCCATTCTCTTGCGATTTTTCTTGTGATCGTATACGCGTATGTACGATCCAGAGATCTCTTTTTTTCTTCCTTTCACACGCTCGATTAGCCGTCGAGTCGTGATTTAAAACTTGGATTTTTCCATGCTCAACTTGGAGCAAGATTGATCGGTTGGTTTTACCCTCGCTCGTTGAGTCTTCGTTCTTTATTAAAGAAAAAAAACCGCGAAAAGGCGAATTGTATCAACGTGATTTCTTTTTGCGCTTATTTGCCTACAAGAAGCTCATCAAACTCGAGAGATTCAATTTTCGCGATGAAAATTAATATTTGCATTGGCGATGGAGCTTTCGTAGCAAGGGCGAAATCATATTTGAGCGTGGAGGTATATGAAAATCTATCTTTTGGAAACGTAGTCGACTCTAGAAATTCAAAGAGGTTTTCGCGAAATTCACAGCGCGAAATAGATGTCTTCCTAGATTTCGAACGTAAAGTGCTTTCAATTTTATACAGCTTATAAATTTGATGAAAACTGTAAGGTGAAAACGTTCGTTTGAAACGCGTTAAACTGCAAAAAGGAGGATGAATTTTTCGTACATCGTCTTTCGCCCCTTCTCTCTCTCTCTCACACACACACACACACACCCACACAAACTCTTGACTTCTCCATCACGTCGAATCGTGCATGCCGCTGGAGGGCTGTAATCGCCAAATGCGAACAACGAGCGCATAAATAAAGCCCGTCAATTCGAAGATGCGCGCGCTCGTGGGCAACAAAATACGCCTGCTGTACTAGCAGCAGCAGCGGCAAGCAGCAGCAGCAGCGCTGCCACGAGCTTGATTTAGCGTCTCATTCTTTAAAGTGCCGCGCGCACGCGAGCGCCCATGGCCAAAACAAAAGACTACTCCTGCCCGTGAGATACGTAAATATATATATTTATTGTTTCGGATGATCGTAAAGTTTCTTGATGCTTTGGGCGTGCTACGGTCACGTCTGGCGTACCACTTTTTTGCATGGAGCTTAATTGTATGGATTGATCGTCCGTCGATATAGCACAATCGGCATACGATTTTTGTCACGAAGCTTTGATCGTCGTTGTTGTCTAAATCGATAAGTTCACTCGCGTACATGGAATTTACTTGACTACCGTATTCGATGGTCGGGCGTTCGTCTTACGTGGAGCACCTTTCAATGCTTTTTAACTTTTCCGATCAAACTGCGCGCGTAACTCGTTGAAAAGTTCGCACGAGTAAGCGCAACAAGGAAATTTTCGCTTCGGTTCTCTATATGTGCTTTTATCGATGTGCTCAAACTTTACTCTTGAAAAGTTATTACCTCGAGTAAATAATGGGAATTTGAAGAGTGTGTGTGAGAAAAAAAACATTTTGATCGACCACCGAAAAAAGACAGCAGTTTACTCGCTATTTAGGCCACACTGAGAGCCACGTAAAAGCCAATTTCAATTTCACGCCCGCGATCGTTATACAAGCTCTCCCTCTCTCTCTTCGGCTAGTGTTCTAACGAGCCAATGAAGCTCACTCGGTTTGTCAGCTTTTACAGCGCGCACGAGAGAGAGAGAGAGAGAGAATGGAGCAACCCTCTCACGGAGCTTCTATTATCGTAATCACTGATTTCGTGGCTCGTCCAAGCTTTCAAAGCTCGTGCGGTCTGCAAGGGAATGCTACTGCTGCTGCCTATATCGATCGCCTTTTCTACTCTCGTTGGAAAGCCTATGTGTATTCACCCCTATAGCTGCCGTCGCGCTCACTTATTGCGAGTTAATTTTACACTAGGGCGTTTTTCACGATGGCCATCGCGATTTGTATCTTTAGATATTTTTAAAAACACATCGATGCTTTCGATAGTACTAGGCAAAATTTAGGAAAACATCCGTGCGCTCGTGCTTTTCCTCTCTACACCGATTTTAGTGAAAAATCGTTTGTCTTTGCCGACAACGATAAACATCGGTATCTTGGCAACGTGAGTGAGATTATAAGAATATTCGAGCGATTTTCCCACCTTTACCATTGATTACTTTTATCGTTGACTGTTTTTCCGCGTCCGCTATTGCGTTTTGAGAGACAGCGTAGTAAATTGTAGTTTGTATCGCCTTTTACACGAGACAATTGTTTTATTCATCGTTAAAATGTTCTGTTTTTTTTTCAGTAAACGTTGACCTCCCACCTCAGAGACCGTGGATCCCATTGACCAGACCAAACCGATCAAGACCAGCATGTGAGTATTGCAAAGAGTAAAAAAGGCTTTTTTTCCAAGAGTAAGTTTTCTACCTCGATCGCGAGGCAATTCGTTACGCGGCTGGTAGCCAGCCAACTCTTTTGGAACCTCATCGCTCATTCTCTCGCTTTGAGTTGGTTTTTTTTTCTTTTTCCATTTCAATCCGCCGCTGCCAAACTTTTTCGAATCCTTCTTCTCTTTGGAGTTAGCGCTCTGAAAACGTCTAGGATGGCCGTGATTGTCGAGAGCTGGCTTTTAACTGAAAACTCGAGGTGTTTTCGCGAGAATATTTCTCGCTATTTTAACGACAAGCTGTTTAACGAGCGTAACGTCGCCAAAATAATTTATTAACGAAGCGTGTAAAATGTTCGATTAATCTTTGACAACGAGATTGTCTAGCGAACGGCATTGTTATAATTGACAATTGCAATGAAGTGTCTCGTAAAGCAATTCCGTTGCTAAATGTCAATCGATATTACAAATTGACAATGCAAAGGTATTCCGGAAAGGATATAATGAAATAAGGCAATAATAATGCGATGCGACATAAATGGAAAAGCTTGAAGAGATTATAAACCGCCGCAATAATTCATATCGGCTAGCCAATAAATTCGGGCATAATCGTTGCAAAACGAATTTCGTTATCTTCACCCCCAAAATGGCCCGTGGGCGCTTGTCAGTCTGGCGAATTGCAATAAATTAATTAGTAGCCTCCCGTCCCTCCCGTCCCTCCCGTCCCTCCCATCCTTCCACCTTTCCTATCCAGCTGACTCGCTTTCGGGCTCTCACCCGATAAAACGGCTAATCCCGGCAAATTATGATGACCCCTCGCACACCGGCTAATGCTCTGCTGGGGGGCGAATTAATCATCCTTGCGCGCCGCGTTATCATTGCCGCAGTTACTGAATTTCCTCCAATTTCAACTTTATTATAAGCCCCACTTTCTGCCTCGTAAAAAAGGAAATAAATAAAAAAACGCGACTCCAAATATATATTTCACGATTGCGCTTTGTTATCTACTCCGAAATAAAATTTAATGACTCGAAAATATTTGCCTCGTGTCGATGTTTATACGGCAGCGCTATACCTGTATAGACCGAACTTTAGATATAATCCGCCATTAAATCGTCATAGCTTCAGCTGGTTTTACGATCTAGCAAATGTTTTATTGAACACTTGCAGTAACATTAGGATCTCAAAATTTAACGTCTTTCGAGAATCTCACGCTCATTAATCGCTACTGTACGGTTTAATAAACATTGTACCGATAAAATACTACATTATTGATCGCTGATATTACCGCAAGCCAAAATAGCCTGGCTGGCTAATCTTACGCTCGCTTACATATCGTTTTGACCATCGATTGCAGTTACTCGTTGTACAATTTGCAGCTTAGTCCCTTGTGAAAACTTGCGGCGTCCAACGACCTCCAACTTGTCGTTCTACGTGATTTTTTTTATCTTGCGCGTGGATCGTTATCCAACAATTTATCCCACTTGCAATTTACAACGTCAAATTGGAATTTCGCCTCTAGTAGCTGGCATACCAACGAAAGCCGCCAATGAACGAGAGATGCAACAATTTTTCACGGAGAGTCAATCCATTAAAACTACGCGATTATTCCGAGCCCCCTTCCTCTGTCTCGCTCTTGCCTCCAATATCAAATTTAAATAACCGTGAAGATTGAATCACGCAGCATGCTGTAAAAATCCCCAGTGGCCGTAGTAAAAGAAAGAAAAGAAAAAAAGATTCCATTATACGTATGCTAATAAATTTAAAGCTCGCGCGACGGCAAAGCGAATTGGCGCTCGATAATGCAAATGGCAAAAATCTGAAATTGTAATATTTTTTTAACCATGATAATAAATGTAATAAAAATGGCTGTGCGGACATGTTTCATTTATGAGTATGATTGAAGCGCGTATCTTGATATTTGAACGAACGAAAAAAATACGTCGACAATCCGTTTCAATGGCTCGATCGTTACTTCAATTTGACAATTCACCGAGTGACTTGCCAAGTCGGCCTTGGATTGGCTTTATGGGTTATGAAAATGTGCGAGCTTTTCTCGATAAAATGCTAATTTTATTACAGTAATATTGAAAGTCAATGTTGAATAAAGAATGCGTAATAAGTCAAGTAATAAATCGGAGAAAATTTATTCAATAAGCGTCAGCAAGATTTTAACGATACGAATGTCTTATTGTTCGAGTTGTTTTTCGATTTACCTCGAAAAACAACTCGAACGTGATCCGAAATAAACGTAGAGACGTATTTTTTGTTGATCTTACGTAGCTATTATTAAGGATGCGAAATTGGAATAAAAACAAAAATTACAAGGATATCTATGCCCTGAACCACTGAAAAACACGAAAAAAAAACGAAAGGGATGAACAAACAGCTGCATTGAGTAGTAGAATCCCTTGGCTGATAGATCTCCTTCCCTTTTATACATCGCGACGTCGCGATATCGGAAAAAAGATAGAGTCGCCACGTTTTCACACCGTGCGTCAGCGCATTAGCGATAAGCAAATGGATTCTCGTATAACGTATCCTGGTGCCGCTATACGTATGTGTACATATATATAGGAAGTCCGAAGATCCGAAGGAGCTGCGTACCCGAGATAAGCTTGCCGGTATAAATTGCTCTCCCTCTCTCTCTCTCTCTCTCTCTCTCTCTCTCTCTCTCTCTCTCTCTCTCTCTCTTTTTGTTTCAATAGCTATGGGCTTCTCCTCCCTATCGGACACTTCGATTTCGAGATCGTGCACGTGGCTCAGATTAAGAGAGTGCGCGCCTAATATCTTGCCTCTGCAAACTCGTAAACCGTCCCAGTCTCTCTCTCTCTCTCTCTCTCTCTATATATATACATACATACAACTTGACGCGAATGCTTTTGCTGCTGTGTACCTTCGCATTGTCTCGGTGAGAAGAACGGCGATGTAATCCAAATCATATCGTTTCTTTTTATTTGAAATATAACATCGAGAAAGATTGTCGAACGAAACGAATCAATTTTCAAAGTCTATTCCAAAGCCAACCACGTCAAATGTACAATCCCCAGCAAAAACAGTTATTTATATTCAAGGGCGTCATTTGCACGAGAAAAAAACACTATAATTCTTCGTGAGCTTTTGCGATAATTGATGTCCATTGTTGGGGCTTTGCTCGTAAAACGTCCGTGACTTTTCTTATTTTTTTTCTTCGTACGCATACGTAATTTAAGAGACCTCCGCAGTAACGAGCATTAAAGTCAGACAAAAGGTGCAAAACCAAGAGCCTAATGAACCATAAATCGCTTTCTCGTATGCAAGAGTAATTAATAATTATGATGCTTGGTTTAAAAACAGATACGGTTCCGTCGTAAAATTCTCTTAGGTTACACCCGGAAATACGTTTGATTAGTTTCGAAACATGTCTAACTGTCGAATTAAGCGTGTAAAGTAACGGTATCTTGCACGTTTGTTGGTCTTAAATCAAACGGACGGACAAAGAATATCATTGATGTGTTCGTAACAATGCGCTTAACAACAACGATCTTCCAAGATTTACCTTCGCGTCAAACTAATCAAGTCATCGTACGATAAAGAAGAAAAGGAAAATCCAGCTCGCGTTCCACCGTAAACGTAAACTCAAGGTTGAAATAAAAAGTGCCGAGGAAAAATCAAACGAACGAATAAACTGTAAGTTGAAAAAGAAAAGTCGTCTCGCGTAATTAGACCAGCGCAATAAGTCTGCGCAACAGTGGCAGCGGTGCGCCTCGCAAGGTACTCATTACGAGTAAATACAGTAAAGTCCTTTGAGGGAGTATATCTGCGCTTCTGAGATCCGTAATTACATTTGGATTGCGTGGTCGCGCTAGTAACGGTGATCGTCAATAACACCTATATTTCTCTTTTCAAACGTGAACCAATGCCAAATCGCGCGGTTCCTTTAGTCCCCGCGGCATTCCGCGTTGTTTTCAACAACGTGTACAAAGTTATCGTGGTCTCGGAAACGAGTATACATAATACTCGGGCGTGAAACAAAGCTCCAGTCAAAGACCTATCGATCTTGGCGCGATCTTTAAGCGACTTTACGAGCCTCGATTAAATAACGCGTTGTTCGTTGAGAGAGTGCGGCAATATCCTTCGTAGCAGGAGACGCTTAAATATTCCTTGGGCAATTCCGTTGATGATTGTACGCTGCAAGCAGTTATCACTGTAGTAGACAAGTTGGCGATTAATCCACGAGAAGTTTGCGCGTCTCGTCGTAACTTGTCGTATGTGTGACGCGGACAAACCTCCCTTGACAAAGTGACCAAACTTTGTATCGGACCTAACGTATTCGTTAACTTTCAAACGACTGTACGTCGCTTTTCCTTTTCGAAACTCTCGTCGCTCGCTTGGAAAAATACATGTACGTGTCGAATTAACATTTTTTCGACCATACGTTACGACGAATAATATTCCTCGGGCGGACTCCCAACCGATGCAAGGCACGAATAGCCAAGATTTGAAAATTTCCGCAAAGCACTCGACCAACTTTTCTCCCATATTCGCAGTCGTATTTAATATAATGCAGACACGGAGCGCTGCTCTCTTTCTCTCTCTCTCTCTCTCTCTCTCTCTCTCTCTCTCTCGCTCTCTCTGTCGTAGGTATGCACGTATAAAAAGCATATCAGCGTCGAGCGTCAAAGACGTTGAGCCAGCGGCCGGAATTCGCACACGGACACACACCGAGCCCGCGAGAAGATATCTCACTTTATGCTGATCCTCTTTATCCTCCTCCTCTTTCTCCCCCCTTCTGGCACGACGTGGCACGGTCTTTTTTCGGAAGGGAACGCTAGAATATCACATTTCGTATCGTTTTCCTCGCTACTTTATCAAGTTTATTTAAATATCCGTCGCATTTTTGTTTCTCTTTGTCAACTAGAGCTTTTCCATGAGTCGTCGATGCGTTTTTTTGTTGTATATCGAACGAACGAGACTTTACGTACAATGTTGTACGCCGAACATTGTAGCGTTCTTTTTTCTCTTGTCACAATAAAGACGTATTGGTACGGTGGCAAGGATAGTATTATCGAAACGCGTGGAAGTCCAACTTGAAATTGCTAAAAAGTGTCGTCGAAACAACTAGACACAGTTTGATCGATTGTTTTGCACGATTGTTTTGCAGGCATATTCACGGTAATGTGTTACAACGTACTAAGCGACAAGTACGCGACACGTCAGATGTACGGATACTGCCCGGGCTGGGCATTAGATTGGGAATATCGTAAAAAAGGCATCCTCAACGAAATACGACATTACGCCGGTGACATTATCAGTTTGCAAGAGGTGGAAACTGATCAATTTTATAACTTCTTCTTACCGGAACTTAAAATGGATGGCTACGATGGTATATTTTCACCGAAATCACGAGCCAAGACCATGGGTGAGAACGATCGTAAGTTCGTCGATGGATGCGCCATTTTTTACAGGACTGCCAAGTGAGTACAAACAACTCTTTCTCTCTATCTTTCCACCTCTCTCCCGCCCCCTAGCCTCTTACGCACCGTTCGAATATCAACCTGTAAAAACCAGTCCCTTTAATCTACAAGTAAACTAGAATATATTGTCTTTTTCCCAACAGCTGCCACGAGCACTCGCTAAAATCCTTAACGAAAAGAGAGAAAAAAAGACTGGTTAGCTCGAGTGGGTATATACGTATACGTGTATACAGCGAAACTCCAATCTCGAGCGAAACGACGTGGAAGCATTCTAGGCCGTAAACATTCGATCTGTCAAAGTGAATAGGCTGCGCGCGACGCACGGAGAGACACGTCAATCGTATATATATATACACACACGAGCAAGTGCGCGACGAATATCAAGTGAAATCACGCTCGCGCGCAACTGCACTGTCTTAACGAGACGTCCACTCAATTCTGCTCTTATCATCCTCGCTCACCCCCCCCCCCCAATGAATCAAACATTTTTATTCGCCGTTTTATTACGCTCTCTCTCTGCTTCGTTCGACTCGCAGGCATTTATTTATTCCAACGATTCGTACGCGTAGTCGGGCCGCGTATTAAAATGTCGTTTCATTCAGTGGAGACTCGCGCTACATACGTTGTCTTTTCTGCGAAGCGTAAGCAGTTTACCGGCAAACTTGAGACGTATTTGAAAATAGCCGTGGCTGGGAATTCGGCACGTTACGCGAGTAATTGGATTACAACCGTGAAAAGTGCAGTGTAACTGAAAAACGTTGCGAGTGTGTCAGCGTAAAGTTTCGCAAACTCGAAAGCCAAAGACATATATAGCGGTCTAAAGCACAGTTTGTAGTTGTAATAAAAAGTTCGCCGACCCCTTTTGGTAAAGGAAAAGCCACACGACGGCAAGTATATAATAGTTTTCTCGGTTGACGAACCGCAAGAAAAGAAACAAAAAAAAGAGGAGATAGTTCGTATGCGGCAAGTGTCGGCGTTATGGAAATACGCAATAAACGCGCGTGGATAGAAGGAACGATCGACTGTGTTAGCGTCGCGTCGTGGCACGCGCGCTAACGACGTCGTTAGTTCAACTCTGTCTCTCTCTCTCTCTCGCGCGCGCGCACACACACGCACGCACACGCGCGCCCAACAATGACAAATCGCCATGGCGAGATAAGCTCCGTGCGACGACTTGGCCATTTGTTTGCTCGAGCTTCTTCGTAGCACTATTTACTTTTCTCTGTTTTCGATTTTCTTCAGCCTGTCCTCGACGCTCGACGCAGCGCTTTGCCGAAGCTCATTACCGTCTGTATCGATAGACGATTGGAGCCAACTGCCTTTGTTGCTCGTCGCGAACGCGTGATTCCAATAAAAGTAGCTACCGTTTCATTTTTCGTTCGACTCTACGCGTATGCGTTGCCGATGCAACCGGGCCACGCTCTATGCCAATCGTGCTAATCGTACCTGTATTTTTTTTAAATTACTCTTGCCACAAGATTTGCACCCTCACAAAAATGTGCGTGATTCATTGGAAATACTTCGTATGCCGGCAGGTTTTCCCTGATCAAGGAACATCTCGTAGAATTCAATCAGCTGGCAATGGCGAATGCCGAGGGATCGGACAACATGCTCAATCGAGTCATGCCCAAGGACAACATTGGTCTTGCGGCTTTACTGAGAACCAAGGAAGCCGCTTGGGACAACGGTAAGATGTTTGTTTCGTTGAATATTCTCGTGCGTTTTGCGTAAGATTTTTTTTCAGCAGTCTTTTCAGCTTCAACCCAGATTAATTGCCAAGAGAAATAAGAGCAGCGATTATTTCGCTTCTTTCGCCAATGTACGCCAAACGTTACGCAGTCATTGACTACCGAGTGTATGCATCTATATTGCACCGTAAAACCTCGTCGGATAGATTCGCATCTCTGCCGAACAATGATGTCGTTGGTGTAGAAATGAAAAAAGGGGCGATAAAAGCGAAAAAAGGAGTCGTCCACGGGAGGGTTGGAGCGCGAGCGACAAAAAGAAACGAGACAGCGAGTTTACGGCTGGGGGTGTACATTCGGAAAGTACCTCGTAAAAGCACCTCATGGGCAATCGAGCCATCACTTTTTTTATCGGACCCGTTTGGGCTTTACTCTTTATTGACCACCTCGCGTAATTAAGGCAAAGCTTTTTCGTCCCGTTGGTTTTATTAAACTAACGGAGAGGAGGTAGCCTTTTGTTTGTTTTTTTAACGCGGCAATTAAGTACAGGAGCTCATCAAGGAGACTTCGGCGTGAGAGGATTTAACGTTGACGAGTCAAGTGACGACACTTGCTGGGAAATTTTCGACGATACACCATGATAATTAAACGTTCGTTACGTAGATTGTTAATAATTGCTACGCTTAACGTGTACGAGATCGATACTTCATCTTCAGAGACGTCGACAAAACGCTCGACAGAATGCTTTTGTTGGCGCCCAGTTGCGGTGTAACGAGAGAAGAAAAGAATCTTTGACGGAAAAAGACACGGGAATACGCGAATCGTCCAACTTGTGGCTTTTTGTCGCGTCGCCTAAGAATCGATATCGAGCCCACGCGTCAATTACCGAATAACCTACACTCGGCAATGCCTAGTCTGAAATGTGAATTGATTGATATAACGAGACAACGTCGATGCTGTTCGTAGGTCTTCCCTCGGATCCAGCTCAAGTGCAGCAGCCCATTTTGGTCTGTACCGCCCATCTGCACTGGGATCCGGAATTTTGCGATGTGAAACTTATTCAGACGATGATGCTAAGTAACGAACTCAAGTCCATTCTCGATAATTCTGGTCAGCAATTTAGACCCGGGCATAAGTGCGATCCATCTAACGTCCAGCTACTGCTGTGCGGAGACTTCAATTCATTACCCGATTCTGGTAATATCTATAATACTTGTAGCTTATACTTAAATCGAGAAATGTCGTATTGTGAGGTACCATATTGTTGTACGTACGTGCAAATTTGCACAAGAGGACGTTGCGCTTGGCTGTGACGTAGTAGGCACGTCTGTAGACGTACAATAAAAGCGTTGTGAATTGAAGTCGTTGCGCGTGACGCGTTGTGCAGGTGTAATCGAGTTCTTAACCTCGGGCCGAGTGGCGGCTGACCATCGGGATTTCAAAGATCTACCCTACAAGTCCTGCCTGCAAAAGATCGCCGGCTGTGACAAGTCCAACGAGTTCACGCACTCATTCAAGCTTGCCTCCGCCTACAGCGAGGACATCATGCCCTACACCAATTACACGTGAGTGTGCCTTTGTCTCTCTCTCTCTCTCTCTCTCTCTCTCTCTCTTAGTCTTCTCTTGTTACGACCGCGTTTTCAACGAAAAGACAAGAGAGATAGTATCAAGTTTTGCTCTACTCGTCTCTCCATGAGAAAACTTTAGGTGTTCGCTTGTGTTGTTTTCCTGTTGTTTGTCTTCGTATAAGCAACGCTGGTTTTGTTGTTGTTGTTGTTGTTGTTGTTGCTCCGCTAAAAATAATCACAATTCATACTCCACGTTAATGGTTGTTTCCTTTTTTCAGGTTTGACTTTAAAGGAATAATAGATTACATTTTTTATTCGAAACAAAGCATGGTACCATTAGGTCTTCTTGGTCCACTCAATGCAGATTGGTTCAAGGAACAAAAAGTAGTGGGGTGTCCTCATCCACACGTACCATCAGGTAAACGATATACTACGCAAATTGTTCGACTCAATGTTATTGTTTGAAATGCTCTTATGTATATCGTATAATTTTCGCACTGCAGATCACTTTCCATTACTGGTAGAGTTGGAGATGACGCCGACCGTAGGTACGAGTAACGGTTTAATCCCACGCAGGTAGCAGCTCCTGCGCCCTAGACCCAAGTAATAGGCAAGACCTTGAGGGTTGACGAGGAGAGGCAACGCGAGAGGGAGAATAGAACGAAGAAAAGAAAACGACAAACAACCCAAGAGAACGAGATTACGACGTTAATATGACCATTTCTTCAATCGAATATCGCGAGACAACATGCGAGATGACGTAGCTCTTTCTCTTGACATATTTAGACTCTAGCAATATCATAACACTGACACTCTGACATGGCATAGACATGACATGGACACGACATAGACATGACGTGGACAAGACATAGACAAGACATAGACGTAGACATAGACGTAGACATAGACGTAGACATAGACGTAAACGTAGACATAGACGTAAACGTGGACATACATACGTACGCGCATACACACACACACACACACACACACACACACACACACACACACACACCAAAAACAAATACACCCATGATTTGTGGACTCTGCAGTGAGTGTACAAAATAGGAGGGCAAGGGGCGTACGGGACGCGTAGCCCATGTATAGTATATTGCATTTTTAGCGTAGAGTGATGAGAGCAATGTGTGTGTGTGTGAGAGTGAAAGAGAGATCTACGAGACACCCCATTTGTGTAGATAAGCGCCTATTTTCCTACGACAAGCCTGTCACGAGGGGGATGGACGACTCTGTGATATCATCTGTCGACGCGTCGATGTTACAGGACGTACACCTAACACTGACACAAGCACGCACCAACGAAATCACCCTTACAGACACATTGGAGCGGAGGCAATTCGGGTTATATGCACATTTTTTATGAAAAAAAGGAACAAATAACAAATGAAAAAAAAACGCTGCCATCCAACGAGAATACAAAAAAGGAAAAAAAAGAAAAAAGAAATGAGAATCAGAAGCAAAGAAGCTGTATTTTTCAATGGTAACATACACGCTACACTGGGCTGTGCGAAGTGATTGAACGTTGACTTAAACAATTTTAAATGCAAGTACAAATCTGTTCTTATTGGCCACGTATACCAATTTATCGATAATACTATACATAAGGCATAAGGATATAGATAACGTATGTGTAAACGTAGGAAAGTGTAATATGTAAGTAAAGCTTAGAATGTAAACGTATGTCATAGCGTCTCTTCGGCGTGAATATCAATTAGACAGATATATTTCGATTTTCTTTTCTTTTCTTTTTTTTTTGTTTTTTTTTCATATATATATCTTGTAAATGTACACATATACACAGCTACGTGTCTGTTACCCTGTTTTCTCTCTTTCTGGACGAAACAAAAGAAGCGCTTTTTTTATCACATCGAGCATGTACTTAGGACAAGTGTTGCATTTTCCACGCTCATCATCAAACGTGCAATCATCGCTTTCGCAAGAAAGTACTTGTAAAATAGTCGGAAGATATTTCTAAAAGTCTTTGCTGAAGAATCAGAGTTATTATACACCGTAGAGCAAAAAATTTTACTTTTTATAAACTTATTTTTACAGTCAAATCGTGTGACATTGCACAACTTGAACAAGACTTTTAGATATATATTTATTTAAATGTACGACATAAGATCATTTATTCGTGTACATAATAATTTGTGTCGCTTCTAATGGTGATTATGAATGTATTTAATATCTGTACTATTCTAAGTCGTTACAACCGAAATTCATTGACAAAATAGATTATTATCTGATTTACTCCAATTATGATGACTTTTATGTACGTACGATTCTTATACACGCATCAAAATACTCTCACTACTTCGTTTGCGCTTCTTGCAAAAGCGTTCGCAACTGTACAATCTGCAGAGCATTTTTAAAATATCAACAGTCCATTATTGTTGTCGAATTCATGTAAAACTGACAAAGTTGCAATAATTATATCAATTTTAACTATGCTCCCAGTATTACTATATTTTCAATCTCTTCATCATAACATAACAATAAAAGCCGAAAATATACGATTGTACTGTTGTATTACACACTGAACGAGTACACCATCTTGCGTACCTTGACTTGTCACGAGTTTGACGATATTGGCAACGCTTTCAGGTGGATTAATGTCGATTCAACTTTTATACATTACATAAATGTGTACAAATTAAGTTAGATATATATTTTACAAGATAGTGTATTTTAGATTTATATTTTACAACAATGATTTCATGCAATCTCATGAATTTTCATTTTTTTTTCTTTTTTTTCTTTCAAATTTTTGTACACTTACATATTCACCAAACACGAAACACTCCACGGTAGGACAGTATTGTTTTTTGAAAACAACAATTGCGTTTATAAATTCCACAGAGCGTCGAATGTCGTATAAATGGATAAAGAGCGAAACTATAGTGCATGGATGAAGTTGTATGATTACGTATAACATCAGACAAGTAATGGTACGAATTTTGTACAATTTACACTTCGTCATTTACCGTGTAAAACGCTGTTTTCATAGTTTGATTTTGAAATTCCCATCGCGATAATTGATGAAAGAAGAGACAGACTGACTTAAATCTTTAGTATTTATTAACATTCAGAGTCTATTGTGAAAATGCTATAACAAATATCGTCGATAAGGTAACAAAGACTTTTTGTACCGCTTGAAACACTCATCATATTCACGGCTTATTAGTGTCTTATCTTCATAGTTATCGCTAAACAACCTCAAACAAGAAACGCTGTCAGAGTTACGAATCATATTTATAAACATATGCTTACGTATATCTTTACTATAGAACAGTTTATCAACGAATAACAAAAAGCTAGCCCGCGGTCATACTGATAAATTTTCAATGCATGATTTTAAGATGTGAAACGACGAGAGGAGCGTGAAATAGAAAAAAAGGGGAGAGTAAGCAAGAAATTATGATTACGTGTTAGCTGTACGTGTAGAAGGGAACCTATACAAATTAGCGTTAATTAGTCGTAGGATAAAATGGCAACAAGTTCTCGGGAGAAAATATATATATGTACGTCCTGTTGTTTTACATCGATCGATAATACGTTCTCCTCGTGTCAATCCATTCAATGATTGATTCGCAAACATAATACACTCGCGATCTATGTTTAGGGCCTAATGTGTTATAGATTCCAAAGGTCAATCAAATCGTCGTTGTAAGAAATTTGGACGATTGTTTTTCAATTGGATATGTTACGTTCGTTTCTAAATTTATTACTAGATTCTTGCGATATCAACGTATCTTATCGATTGCGTTAGTTCTCTTTCCGTTTCATAGCATTATATTTTCTGTAGCTTTTAACAATCAATGTTTACATACCGCGTCCATTCTGTGAACTATTTTTTACAAATATCTTTTGATTATAAGTAAACGAATATTTGTGATAGGCTACTACTCAATTGTTAAAAAGATTACGAGATTATATTGATGTGTTTATGGGTCGTCTTGGCGTAGTTTATAAAATATTCGTATTGTAAGGTGAACAACATAATGATCAATTGCTTGAATCGTGAATCTACAGTAAAATCACTTTCGCGTAAAACGGACTTTTTAAATTATACGATCGTTCATTCAACCTATCAAAAACGTAACAGACTTTTTAAATTGTGTTTATTGGGATCTTTTGCCAAATTAATACTTGTTCAACTAGCGTTATATTTCAAGAAGTATCTTTAAGGTAGTATCTATGTTTGATGTTTGTCGTGAAATGACAAAATGCAACCTTTTTTGATTCAGAAAACAGTGAACAACGATTCGCTTGGAAGCACTAACTAATTGTAAAAGCAAAATATAAAATTGAAACAAAAAGTTGATACGCCGCCAACGACATTTTTTGCAAACAGAGTGACTGCGCCGTTGTTCTTTTCTTATCTTTACAGACGAAATGAGGAAGCACAATCGAATGACTCAGCATGAGTTTTAAAGACCGTAACTGTCAATCGATTGATTTTTCATTCTAAAAGAAGGTAGAGATGGGCGCTCTTATAACAATTTCGCTCTCTAAAGCCGGCTTCTTGTTAAAAAAAAAAAAGAAAATAAGATGCAATAGCACCTCTCTTAGGTATAATTCAATTTATGTATCTACTGAAAAGCGACTCACACAGATCTCTTGCGTGTACAACTGTGGCTGTATCAGTTTATTACTTCGTCGTCAATACGTAAACGTTTGTTTTGTCGAATTACTCTTTGCATGAGCGAACGTGTTCAAAAAGTACGTTTAGAGTTTTAGTACTGATTATGTTTAGATAGACAATTGTTTTCCTTCTTTCCATTGTCAACACTTTCAATGTATGAACGTTTGCTTTTTTTTTTTGAGAATTTTAACCGATGACCATGTAATGCATCAGATCCGAGGATTTCAATGTGTATGGTTTAATAAACAACGATGTGCATAAAGTGTAGTGACCAAAAAATTATATACTTTAATGTAATTAACGAGCTCCCCGGTATAATAAGCAAGTAGCCTGTAGTCGAGAGGTAAATTTAAATGGGGTGTATAAGTGTAATTTAGGCGATGCTGTCTGTGCGGTGCCATGTGTATCTTGATTGAAATTTTTTCTGGTGAAATTGTGATATATACGAGTAACAAACATTTAAACCAAACTCACATATAATAAGATACGGTTTTAGTAATTTTATCGAACTACATTTATAACAATACTAGTTGTTGCCTGTTACTATACGTACTAATCGTAATTAATTTCCATTTTTCAGACGACCGATCTCAAACAAACTTTCTCAATCAACAAAAATGTTTGTCACTCGAATTTACTTGAAGTTCCTCGAACAAAAGTCGTTGTAATTGTCACGGTATACTTGGTGTTTTCTCAAGAGAAACTATCAACGTTGTGCGATCGCTGTATAAATGTAAACATACACACATAAACATATGGCACTTGTCTCAAGACAGCCTCGAAGCTCCACTTCCATGGATCTAGAGGTCTAAGTATTGTAATATAATATAATAATATTAATAATAATAATAATAATAATAATAATAATAATAGTAATATTAGTAGTAATAGTGGTAGTAGTTGTAGCAGTAACGGTAGTAGTAGTAAGAATAATAACAACAATAATAATAATAATAATAATAATAATAACAACAACAACAATAATAACAACACTAACAATAGGGTAAAATGCGTTTAAAAACGAGCACAGCAGTCTGTTCTTTTTTAAACGACAAGTGAACAGAATGGTAAATGGTGGCAAAAGTTTTAGAAAATCAAATAGAGTGAATCGAATTTGCCACGACTCTTTTGCTTCACATAATGTTATCAATAATTTAAGACAAACGGGCGTCCAGAGGAGGTCGCTGTCGAAATTCAGCTTTATTCGCGCTATGATTTTTCGAAATTAGGACTCGAGCATAGTCTCAATGATATCTGTGATACATCATTTATAATTGCCCTACGAAAATTCGTGTTTTTACGGTCCCGATTAATAAGCAAATTCCCACTGAAATTGCAACGAAAGTGCATTCCTAAAGAAAGATTTACAGCTAACTATAAAATTAAAATGTCACGTTCATCCGTCACAAAATCAACTCGAAAATCAAAGTCAGAGCGCTGAAAAAGCAGAGAATGAACATTCAACTCCGGTAAAAGTTCTTTCGAACGTTCGATCAACGTCTTTCATACAAGGTAGCGGCAAGTCAAGAAGCAAACGAGTCTTACGTTTTCAAATTTTCTAATGTATAGTATTGAACTCGGAGCCTCTTGGTTTGCCCGACATTTTTTTACCGGAGAGAGGATCAACCACTCGACGCCTGAAGTTAAACTCGTCGATTCTCGAGCAGTTGCTTGATCCGTTGTTGGGCTTGCTTTTGAGTCGCCGTTCAAGAAACCGTGGACGCTTCGGCACTGGTGCTCGCTACAGAGGTCCACCTCGTGCAACGTTCAACAAAATAGCGATCGCTAGTCCGAAGGTCCAACCGTGTTGAAAACGGTTCCGAGGCGACGCCCGTCGCGTTTCGGTTGATTTGTTCGTATTCCGTGTACTTGCATCCGTTGTACGGACGAAGATGATCGTTCGTACCGTACGCCGTTTGTAAAATGCATTTTGTAACGATTGTTTGTTCGGTTCGTTTGTTCGTTTGTTTGTCAAACAAGAGCTGAACAGGTTTGATCAAAGTCAATCTGCTCGAGGATTCAGGGTAGCTGCAAACGTAAGAAAACAGAGTAAGCCAGTCGCAAAATCGAGAGAAAAGCCCGCTGCGAGTCGCCCAATTCTTCGCGGTTGCAGCGCTCGCTCGACAAACATTTATCTTCGTTTGAAGGCGACGTTTTTTCGTAGTTTTAGGCGCCAATGTATATGCAGCTGTATATTGAGTTCTTTTGTATTTTTTTACAGTCTCGGGCAGGTAAAAAACTCGCGTTCAATCTCAATGTATTGCGTTACGCTACAGGTCGCGCGAGTGTGCATCCGTCGAGTTTGTCGACCCGCAGTTGCGGCTTCATTTTTGTATTATAACATTGTACAAAAATCATTGTTAACTTTTAAGCCGTTGAAAATATTACGACGATTGTATATCGACTCGAGAGCAACTCTGTTTTCTTCGGAACCATTGCGCGTATTTAAGCATAAGTTGTAAAGGGTACGAATAGTTAACTTTAAATATATTATAATTAAACGATAATGGTAATATTAGGATTACGATGACTAACATAATATCAAGGTTTGTCTAAATACGAAATAACGAAGTGTGAAATTCCGTCGGTTTGTTGTCAACTTTCGTCGAAATTCTAAGGTTCACTCTCGCATCATTTTCACCGCTTGTCATCTTACGCGATATAAAGGACAACTTGTTGTATACACGTATACATACTTTGGTTTATTCTCTGTTTTCTTGGAAAAAATGCAATGATTGTATATGGGCTGCGTTTGAATCATGATAGAATGTAACGATTTATTAAGTAAATAAAAATACATGGAAAAAACACTAAATAAAAATATACAAAATTAAACCGTCGTGTTTTTATTTCCCGCGCGCTCCTTCCGCCTCCCTTTACCGCAACCTTGCTACAGCGTTTAGGGCTCTTCCCCCCTTTTTCCGACACAAATCCTACGCCGCTCAACGTTGTCTGTATTTTTATTTTTATCGGAAATCAGGGATGCTGCGCCAACTCGACGACGTCCAGTAAGAAAAAAACCGAGACAAGCGCCAAATCAACGATTGCCTTCGGTTGTCTACGAATATTTACAAAGAGCGATAGTCTCTGGTTACAAGTCATCCAAGTCGACATTCGATCCAACGTTGCAATCAAGGGAATTGATTCGTCGAACGGGTGTAGTGCATCGTTAAACGATTCAACAATACCAGCTGCAACGTCGGGGTTTCTTCCTTGTTTACTCTCGAGAACACGAAATCAACGCCGTCAGCACTAATTACTCGATGGTTTCTTTCTAACACTGACAGAACGCACCTTTATAACTACTCAACAGTTACGTAAGACGAATTAAAACTAATCTTGATTCGTTTGTTTTAACCGTATTTTGGTTTTTTTGGAATATTACCGATTTTTCGCTTTCGCTTTCGCTTACAATCCGAATTCCGACTAGTTCGTTTAAGTGTCCAAGTTGGCAACGACTCAACGAAGATCAGCCAAGCTTCGCGTGCTCGGCTAACGTTGCTTGTAAATGAACGATCACCGACGTCGATTTCAAATATATCCCATAAACGCGTTGATACGCGGACAAAGATGACGAGTAAAAACGTAGAAATTGCGTCTCATCTCGATTTGGATTTGCTGATCAAATTGGCCGTTCTTACGATCAACGTGCTACAATTTATTGGCACTTTCTACAAAAACAGCCGATAAACCGAGCATTTGACAAATTTATAAAACGTTGTGCTCGTTGTGCTCGTTGTGCGAGATTCGTGAAAATACCGTTTGTTTTGTCGTGCACACGTGTCTCGAATTAATGCACTGCTCAGCCGCTACTTAGAAAGTCGCAATCAACGCCAGAAACGTTATTTTAGGAGATGAATATCTTTTTAATCCGACATGGAATCAAAACGACGGGCTTAACGTTCCCTCCGTATGTTTTCTATTGTTCTCGAAGATCTTTGACCATTAACAGGGCGATCAACGATATTGCAAATATAAGTACAGTCGCAATTCATTCTGTTCTTATTTTCGTTGTTATTGAAAACACGTTGATCACGAGTAGAAAAAACAAACGTAGGAACTAGCGTAGGAACGACTGCCGTTAACTGTTGAATGTTATTCTTTTGCGAGAAACGACCAGGTTTTGTTTGTTTATTGCAGGGACAGTGGTAAGTTGACGACTTTCAAAAATAAAATAGAAAACAAATTTATTTATAATTTGGTGTTGTACAAAGATGTAATTGCCAATGAATATTGCAACAACGCGCCACGAACTACGGTCACGTGCTAAATCGCTAGCGATCAACCAACGAAGCAACGTCCCTTGTTCGCTATAAGAAACGATCTCTAGAAAGAGCAAAGAGAAAAACCTTGAGTACGATTTCAAAATAAAAGAAAAACCGTCGAAACGAAAGGTATCGTATACTCACGGCGCACTGGATCAGCGCTTTGGAACTCGACCAGTGCTGCTGGCAACGAAGAGCAGCTTCCGTGGCGCAACGGTTCGAAGCCCAGTTGACCGCCTGCCTGATGACTGAAACCGCTGCCGCGAGAACCTGCAACAGTCGCAACGAATTATTTTAGCCCGAACAACCTCGGAATCTACGGTCTTGACGTTATTCCTTGAATTGAACCAAATCGTCGATCCATTTTGCACGGACGACAAGTAACGTTCAACGAGTTTTTCACCAATATCAGTTTGAATTGAGTTTAAACGGACTCGATCTTACTTGATTGCGAGGTTGCACTTGGTCAACGTTGCCATCAACAACGACAACGATGAAGAAGCCAACTACCAAAAGCGGCAAAAAACAGCCTGGAAACTTCATGTTTGCAACGCAAATTGGAACGTTCGTCTCCCTCGAATAAAGATACGATTGTGAACATTGCCCGCAAGTGGCGCTTAGTTATAAGAGCCAAAACTTTCCTTGAAATTACATCAGTGCTGTAATCGATCGATTTTCCACTACACTTATCTCAGTGGTATTCACTGGCGGTGATTAACCTATTTTTGCATTATGAAATTATCATTGAGAGGATGATATCATTTATGGAGAGAAAACAAATTAGTTTTCGGATTTATTTAGCACGAGAGTGGTTCGGAGAGGGCAGGAGGCGTTATCGAGAGAAAATTTGTAAAAATAAGTAAAACATAGGTACGTATTTATAAATCTTGGGACTAATTAGCGAGTGTTTCAATTTTTAACAATAACTAATCTATATGTATTTCAAACGTGATACATCGTAATAGTGACGTCGATTTGGCATTATTAGACGGCGTTTCGTTAACGTTCAAGCGGAGCTACCAGTTTTTGCGTTGTTCGTGTTTCTTGATTCGTTTACAAAAAAAGTATTATTATTGGCAAAGATTAAAATGTCGTTATCGATAATACATAACGAAAGCTGACTTGAGATCGATATCGGTAGCGTAATGACTTTTTAACCTAGTAGTATAGTGGAAGTTGACCTAAAATTCAAGTTAAGATCCTTTCGTGACTCCTTCTTAAAGTCGTGACTAAAACCACTACTACTCGACGCGTTAATCGACAATTTAAGCGGCGGATAGGCGTGGCTTTTGGAAAGCGACAAATTTATAATTGATAAAAACTGTTGCACCGTGCAAGAAAAACGCGAAACGTCGTTTAGAAATCAACGACTAAAAGTTGCGAGTTGGAAACACGTAGGTTTCGATCTATCGATCGTGATCAAAGTCAAGACGTTGTATATTGGTTGGTTTACCGTGAAAAACCACGTGGCAACAATTTGATAGGCCTAGAATCGATTACGGGTTAACCGGGCAAGATAATTGTAATACCTGCTCGAAGGCTGTCGGCAAAAAATAAGGCGAACTCGCGCGAAACTCATCTGGCAAAGACACGAGTCGGGGTACAGAAGTACAGGCTGCACGTAGCGCACTCCCATCGTACTCGTAACCGTCGTAACCGTATCAAAGGCTGCAGCGAAGACAGAGAAGGAGAGAGAGCCCAAGCAAACGCCACGACCGCGACGCTAAACGTGCTAATCGTTACCGTTACCGATAGGCCAACCATTTATTCCTGCACTGCCAAAAACGACCTTGCAATCGTTATTTTTCGAGGAGTTTGCTTCCGAGTTGTGGCCTTTTAGCGAATCAATCTTCGCGTACTCGAGTGTCGTAAGGCTTGACTTGAATTATTGACAGTACACGGATCTGATAGAGATACAACTTTGAATAAATTGACGAGCCCAAATCGATTATGCAACGGAATTTGTAGCGCTCGAGGTTTTACCTACGAAACCCTAACTTCCAATCAAAATAGGACGCCTCGTTGATTTACCTTTGGCGAATAGACGTAAAGCGATCGAAGAAAAATCAGGCGAATCGCGTTGACTTTGAAACGAAGCTTACCTGATAAGAGATAACAGCTATTTTAGAGGCGATTTTTAAACAAAAAGACACGTTAGCGCACTGCTATATTCAAATATCGTTAATGACAAACGCTATACGCGTGCTTACACAGTTGTTCGGCATATTTAGAAGTTTGGGATTTTTTGTCGGTCGCTTGACGACGCGTCGCTCGAAAGTTGTCCGGTCAGCCGTTAAAACGCGGAAACGAACGAGAACGATTATCGCTGCTAATCGCCAAAGCACATATTTGCTCTCGCGCGGAGTGCACGTTACGCATACGTTACGCCGAACAATGTCCGACGGAACTGTCGATTTTTTTCGAGTTGATGAGAATGACGTCGACATTTTGAGTATAAAGTTGAAAAAACCGACGTCTGTGGAGCTACAATTTTTCCGAATTCCGATTATTGAAAACAACGATTGCGCTGGCGCGTACCGTTCTCCACGAGAACCGTTGGTTTGCAAAACCGTGCCACCCACTGTGGTCTAGCAATTATTCGACCGAATTCAGAACTGAACTTGACGTAAAACTCGAACGGGTACTCGCGAGAAAAATTAAGCGAATACCGGCATAGGTCCGATATACTTGGAAACTATCACCTCTATTAAGGGCATCGAGCAATTAGAGCTTTCTCGATACCGTTCGTTCGATAATTCAATTAAGGGAGTGCTAATCGCGCGCACGTGAGATTTTCACGATTTTACGGATGTAACCTCGTACCTCTATCCGTTGGATATTTTTGCTATTTTCCAATTAGAAACGATCGAGTAAAGAGCGTGTGGTTTTGCACGAATACACTCGTCACGTATGTACGTTGATCGTGCGTAATTACGTGCTGTCCATTAGTACGACTTTGTCGTCGTTTCAACGAATTACCTAACAACTTACGAACACGTTTTCGCCGAAACAAACGTTAATAAGTCCAGCGAGAAGCGTTTCAACAACAAAGTAATACAAATTCTCGTTCTTGAAACATTCGTTTACTCGGTAACGGGTACATTATGGGTTGTACAAAGTGTCAATTTATTGCTATTAAGCGTACATAGATAAATACACCATGCGCACATTTTTCGAAATCACACGCGTTTCCAATAAGAATTCACGCGTTTTAATATCTAATATCACGGGTTGCGGTCGCGAGCCGCTTATACATAGGCACTTGTTGCTATTGGTGAAATCGAAAGTTCGGATTATCTTGTTTCCCTCTAAAAATGGCCTGTCCGATCGATGCAGCTTTGAGAATCTTATTCGTTGACGTGGACCTTGTCTTTCTTTTCGATCCTAGGTCTGTGCGTTGTCTTGTCTTGCTCGTTATTGCGAGGTCGACTCCCGTTGTAAACGATGTGCGTAGTGACTTTGTAAGCGCAACCATCTTTGGTTGACGCTACGGGTATTCGCACGACGAACTACGTTTCCGAGTACCTCGTTCGACTGGTGTTGTTCGAAACGAGGCCGTCCGTGCGACAGCCGTACGGTATGAAACCAGATGGTATCCTTCCTTCGCCTTCCTTACGCACCCTCCAAACGCGGAAAATCTCGTAGGCGAGCGTCTAATCGTAGCGACGCAATCGCTTCAATCTTTAAAAATACCTCCGTATGCTTCAACGGCATCGAGAACGCCGACAGCGTAGTCTCGCCAACCAGCAGATTCCCGGCTACGCGCAACGTCCCCAGCTGCGGCAGCCAGATTCACGGGGAAGTTGATCTTGTGACGAGCGATGCTTTTCACTATCAACGCAAAGATGTACACGATGAAGTAAATGCTAAAGTAAAGCGGCACGTACCACAACTTTCTACCGATATAGTAATAAGAATACGGTCGCCTATTGAGTCGTTGATCCATCGTTTCCAACGTTTCGGGTTTGGCGCTGGTTGCAGCGATCGGCATTGGCTCGTGATAGCGATGATATTGAAAGTCGTGATCGTCGTAGATGATCTCGTCGTGAGGGGAAGGTCCGGCGTAGGATGGTACGTCGTGGAACGAGGCGCCGTACTTGGGTGGATCGTCGAAATTGAACGTTGGTACGTCCTCCATGTGATTTAACGAGGACGATGCATCGCTGTTCCCGGAACTCGAGGAAAAAGAGTCCATCGTCTGATACGAACAAACCAAGATAAGGAGAAAAAGCCAGAAATACGAGAACGAGGTGACGAAACAACAAAGATAATTAGAAGGCAGTTGAAATAAATCACGTACGCTCAAGGGTGGGTACAGCGGTAGACCATCGACGGCTTTGCCAGGTTTACCCTCGTAGCTGGTGGGGCCAGGTGGATAATCGAAGGTCATTGTGACCATTGGTTTCGCGTATACGACATCGTCGTTCGTCGACGAGCTCGTGATAGGTGAGGAGACAGCTGGCTTTGGCAATCGTTGCTGTCCGTGTGCGTGAGCGTGATCGTGCGATTCCGTATCCGCGTGTGGCACGAAACGATCCTGCGCTCGTTGTCGGTTCTCGAACGCGTCCAACCGAGCTACTTGCCGTTGGTCCAGCGTCGAGTAGCTACTGCAGGAACAGATCGATTCTCGGTTACGTTGCTTTTTTCGTTAATGGGCGTTACGAACTGAACGGACCAAACTAAAAGCGCTCTAAAAAAGCACGCTAGTGGGTGTTTCAATTGTGCAGAGTTTCGAGAACTCGTCGAAAATTAATAAACAACTCTTACGTAAGTCTGGAAGGATGATCGACAGCCTCGCCAATTTCCAGCTCGGTACTCGGAGGTGTAACGACGTAAACGTTGTTAGCTGGCGCCTTATTCCTCGACACCCTCGAATAAGCTTTCACCTGCACGAAGCAAATCGCGAGCAGTGGCAAAGCGATCGCTATCCATCCGTTCATACTTTGGCGTTTTTCGTTGTTTTAGCCACGACTCACGGCTTAACTCCGACCGCAAGAGAACGACGTTGCACAGGACCACTGCTGTTTGCCTTATATACGCGCCGATAGGCCGGTCGTAACGGTAATCACTCACCGAACGACGCCGTGTGCTTTAACTCGATAATTAACGCGGCAAATTGTACAACGGAACTCGTTGTAAGAACGAGCAAAAAGAGCTCCATAAGCTAACACTGTCCGTGGGCCTTTTCGCCGTGCGAAATACACGCGCTTTCGCGCCACTCGTGCTTCTACCTTGCTTTTCGTTCGCGAGGCGCGATCGCGATAATTCGCGTTGTTAGGTCCGAAGAAGAAATCAAGGAGCGAAAATTACCGATCAAACGGCAAAGCTCGCAAGTCTGCACCCTCTCGCTCCCCGTACGCTCCGCCTTCGGCGTGGTACTTGCCAATGGCGATCGCTTAACGCCCGTCTTGCGATGGCTCCTATCCCGTTGGTGTATCGGATACGCGTGAGCTCGCGCATGCGTTTCGCCGTGAGCAAAGCGTGCGTCCACCCCTACGTCCCCTGGTGAATTCCTCTACGAACAACTCCAATGTTTCGGGAAATGATACTTCTCTATACGCCAAGACTACAGCTAGTGGTGGCGTATATGTACGTCGACTAGCTATTTAGTTACGCGCCCAAGGTTCGTTCCACGGGAGGCGAGCAAAGCTCGTTTGTACGAAAATAAACAAAACGAACGCATAGTTGTAGGTCGAGAAGTATGCCCTCTGGAAACAATCGAGTGCAAGGATATCGATTAAACGTTGCTCGATCGATCGTTGCGACAGCTGCTGTGAGAAGCCGCGAAACGTCTCGTTCGACTGTTTTTATTATAAAGTCAAGATCCAAGGAAAAATGTGACGTCGACAATAGTATATCGTTGAACAACGCAAATGTTTAATTTTTTAGTCGTTTGATCGTAATGACTAAAAAAATACGATGCTGTAACCGATCCGAACGACAAACTTGAATCTACCGTCGAAACATTTGACTTTGACGCAAAATAAGCATCTCTTTGCGAACCAATCGATAGTCGAAACCCAATCCAAAAATAGAATTTCTAAAATACTTGGCGAGTTGCGAGGTTCAACTTGGTCGATCGATTTTGGCTAACCGATTTCGTTATCGCCGCTAACGAGAACTGCGAACAACGCCAAAACGCCAAGAGACAGAGCGAAACGCGGGAATCTCGTTTTCGTACGATCGTAGTTGATCCGTTCAAGAGGTCTACTTGTACGCCAACTATATCCGCAAATTTTAAACGACACCGATGAATATCGACGTTTGGGTAATTCACCGTTAATTACTTTATACGATCGAATCGCGACGTTTTAGAGCGTTCGCGTTATTGGTCCGAGGAGGTCTACGACACTCGTTAGTTTAGCCTCTTAATAGATCTAACGTTTATCGACCAAAGATAAAGTTTGCGCAAATGTCGCGCATCGACTAACTCGGGGGGAAAGCCCAAAAACAATCGGATGCTCCGTTGGACAAATTCCAACGAGGGTGATTCGACATTTGGTGCAAAACTCCACTTATCTACGAAAGTTTTTTTAGAGTTTGTCGCGTAATACGTAACGATGTTATTTGTAAACGTGCATGGATGACCACGAATCAAACGCAATATTAATCAATGTTTTTTCGCAAAAAATGTCAAACGCGCGATAGTATTGAGCGATATCTTAAATAGGGGGAGCGTTTGCCGAGGAAAGAGAGAGAGAAAGTAGGGATTAAGGAGAACGAAGAGACGACCAAGTTTGATCCACGTATCGTTCGTGCTTCAGTTCGCCCACCGCTCTGTCCAGCAAAGGTCAGTTGTTTGGTCAATCGTTGATCGATATTGCTAAAACGTCAGCTTTGTTGATTCGAGTGCGGTTGTCGTCCAACGTAGTTTGCAACGCCGGTTTCGCGGGAACGTCCGAATCGTGAACGTCGGTAGCTATTGTTTCTACAGCCGTACGCGTGATAAAATACCCGTTACGCGTTGTGATCGAACGTTAAGATCGTTTTTCGGTATCGATGTAAAAATCGGCGACGATAAACGTATTTGAATCTTGTTTACTTTTGCTGTATTACGGTGAATCCCAATTGAACGGTTGAGAAGTACAGGGGGCATACGTACACCTGGATTCTAAAAAGATACATCGTCGAGTATTCGCATTATTCATCGCTACATCGTTAATACACTCTTCAGCGAGGCTTTTGATCTCTACGTTGAATGTTTTCTCGTCCCATTGTCGAGATCAACAAGGTCGAATTTTATTTACCGCAGAGATAATACACACGGCGATAGCGTATGGCCTGTACGCGGATAGCGCTCGGAGGCGGGACTTTATCGAACACTCCGCGTTGCAGTAAAGCATCGTTTGCAATTGGAAGATGTAAGCTTTAAACCGAGTATTTTAGAAACGCGACGAGAATTTTCGAAAATTCGGACGTTTGATTTCGTTAGGTTGGAATCAACGGCAAACTACGAGAAGTATCGCGCGACGTTGTATCTTTGTTGTATCAAATCCAAATTAGTCGTTCGCTTCTCTCGCGTATTTGTAAACAAAAATAAAAAAACATCCAACAAACGGACAGCGTATTTAATGTCATATCCAACGTATAACGAGTTCTTTTTAAGATATTCGACGAAACGAGCGTGATGGCCATCGCCAATGCAACGACTATATTTTTGACCGCTCTGGCGGGAATGTGGTCTGCTTTGCAAAATTCTTCGTTGCCAAATTCATCGCCAGCGCAATCACACGATCCGTTTTGGGGCGCAGGTGAGGCGCCGATTGACGTCGACTCGAGTATAACCCCCTTCAAAATCCACTTTTCCGACGAGGTGAACAATCTATACGTTTAATCGACGCATGCTCTTCCGGTAAAACGCTTTTGTCTTTAGATCGTACGTGTCGATCGAACGCTTGTCATTTTGTAAAAGTGTCGTTTTCAAACGCGTGTACTTTTAATTGGCTCGAAGCGACTTGTTCTTCGTGGCTGGGAAAACGTTTGAGTAGAACTTTAAGTAGAAATAAACCTAACGATAATCACGAATGGTCAGATGGTTAACGACTTGCGATATCGACTGAGCCATACCCGGATGCCGCAAGCCTCCCTCGAAAATGCAGCCTCAACTTACGGAATAAACAGTGAATACTTACCCAAATTAGTCGACTATTGGCTGAATAAATACAATTTCAAAGAACGCGAGGCGTATCTCAACCAATACCCTCAATTCGTCACGAAAATACAAGGTAGAGTGTCTTCTGTTTCGTAGACTCCAAATATACGTTCCAGTGTTCATCCAGTTGTATCGCAAACTCATTATACGTATTTGAGTTTTCAAATACACGTTTAACAGGCGTGTATTTGAAAAACTCGACGTACGTACGACTTGCTCGTTGAACGTGTTAGTAGTAAAGTCTCGCGATCCTACACGAAGTAACGTGTTTTACAGGTCTCAACGTTCATTACGTTCACGTGAAACCAGAATTATCCAAGGACAGCCAAGTTAAAGTGTTGCCGCTGCTAATTCTGCACGGATGGTCGGGCTCGTTGGCCGAGTTTTACAAAGTGATTCCCAAGTTGACCACAGCCGCACCTGGCAGACGTTTCGTTTTCGAAGTGATTGCACCGTCGTTGCCAGGTTCTGGATTTTCCGATGCTGCCGCTAAAATGGGGTTCGGCGCTATTGAAATAGCAACGGTTCTCAAGAACTTAATGTCGAGGATTGGATTTGAGAAATTTTACACGCAAGGTGGAGACTGGGGTGGCATGATCGTTGCAAAGTTAGCTAGAATGTATCCCGAAAGGTAAGTTTGATTGGTTCGTTCGCGCGACAGATCGTTAACGACCTCGTACTTTGAATTTCGGATGACCGATAACGACAGTGTTTTAGGTATGCACTCGAACTTTTGCGTGATATTCAGCCCCTTGGCTTTCGTTGATCTTGCGTACTACAGTTTGCACCCGTCAGCCCTTCCGGAAATCGAACGTCCTCGTGTGCCGGCCTTCGATCGGCTACTCTACGAATTGTTCGACAGGAGTGGGTATTTCTACGAGCAGTCTACCAGACCCGACACACTCGGTAACGTTTGCTTTCAACCATACGCGCACACGTGTAGAAAAACGCCGTTGACACGCGCGCCACCTGCGTTTGCGCGTTTTTTAGGTGTAGGACTGAACGATTCACCAGCGGGCTTGGCTGCTTATATACTCGAGAAGTTCTACGAGATGACAAATTACGATAACCGACTCAGCAACGACGGTAATTTATCCAAATATTTCACAATGGACGAACTTATCGACAACCTCATGTTCTACTGGGTACCTGGAAAAATCACCAGTTCCATGCGAATTTACGCCGAATCTCACAACGTGCGTTCCCTCAAGGCTAAGGTTAACAGGCGAGTACACGTGGCAATTTCGCCAACGAACTGCTTCCTAGCACGCGTCTCGAGATTTTTTATCGACGAGTTATCGATGCTCACCGTGGACCTCGTATTTCAGCGATCCAATCACAGTACCGAGTGCCTGCGCTCAATTTCCCCACGAAATATTCTTTCTACCGGAGACATTGCTACGTACTCGTTATACCAACTTGGTGCAACGGACGTTAATGCCGCGTGGTGGGCATTACGCTGCGTTGGAAGAGCCGCAACTGTTGGCCGACGATATTTTTGCGGCTGTTGAAAAAATGCAGACGAACGAGGAACGTCGCCGAAGAGTAGCGCCGATCGACGCACAGAAAATAATCTCGCTCGATACTTTTCAACGGCACCAACAAATCACTCGTTCGATCAAGTTTCAGCACGTCGTAGAGAGGCGAGCTCAGATCTGTGAACAACGGTGAAAGTGTCGAACGACAACTTGATCCAATTGTACCTTTCCTATAAATCTTTTCTTCCTTGTTTCCTTTTAATACAAACTCAACGCAATAAATACAATTTCAAAAACTGTAGTTTACACGATTAAACCCGAACTCGAATCACATCGAGATCCAAGCTACGGGAAGTTGCGCTCTCCCGACTCTTTCGCTTTACCGCGAGAAACGTCGAGTCGGACTGTGGCTGTTATCGTCCGATCCTGCGTTTTGTCGACTTCAAAGTGGACGAGCTTCTGGATTCGTGTCTTTGAAAGGTACGAACCGACTTGATTGGGCGTGATTGGTTTCACTTCAATGGAATACTTTCCGACTGCTCCCATTTCACGTATCGATCGAAGTATTCGATCGTTGGTTAAACTTGGACAAGCCAGTACACTCGTCTAAAACGAGGGCATTTTCGGAGGCGCGCCAATTTGTCGTTCGATTGTAACGACTAAGCGTCGATACGTTGGTCGAGCGCCAATCCTGTGGCTTTCTTAAACGAGTGCAACGCCAACTTTTACGATAATAAAGCAAGGTATTACGAAAAAAGCGTATAAATGAAACAAGGTTTTATTGATGACGAAGACAATCGTAATTGTACGGATTGCAAACGAAAGGATCCTGAGACATTCCTGAGAATTTCAAGATTTTGGCGCACATCTCGGTAAGAGGCACGTCGTACGTCATTTATCGCGACGCTTAGCCGACTACGCAGCGCCCCTTGTTGTTTTGGAAAAATTCTTTCTGCAAAAAGTAAGATTTAATTAGACCTGTGACGAACGTTGTTCGAACACAATCCAAGTAGGATACGTTGAAGCACACTTACGGCACACGTAACGAGAGCCTTGGGGTCCTTCCAGTGTTGTTTGCAGTTATTAGCCGCTTCCTTGACACACTGCTTGGCTGCCCATTTGATTGCCTGTCTGATGAGAAACATGGCAGCTTGCAAAAGCAACTGAAAATTTCATCGCGTTTTTGTTATTTATTTCGATTATTTTCGTTGTTTACTTCGTATTCATTTCGTAGTTTAATACGTTGTAGTTGTGTCCAGAATTGCAGAGAGCCGGCTCTGTACAAGAGATTTTCCATCAAAGCGCGCTGGCTATTTGCCGTTTTGATACGAAGTTAACGAGCGAACTCCATACAACGCTTCCAATGAAATCGTTGCGTTCGTAATGCGGACTCTAGCTTGTCAGTTGTACGTTGAAAATATCGACATTTTTTCTCAGCACTTGACTATTTACAATGTAACATAGTTATAAAAAAAAAACACTTACCGGGTTGCGCTCGTCAATGTCGTAGATGTCGGTTTCGTACTCCTTAACGCCTACCTCTTCAACGTCAACGTCAACGTCAACGTCAACGTCTGCGTTGATTACAATAGAAAAAAGGAATATAGCGCAAAGCGTCAAGAGGTATCTTGGGAAACGCATTTTTTTTAAATCTTGGAACTTCTCCTTTGCGAGATGAAGATTCGATTGTACATTTCACCGTTGTAGTCGGCTCATTTATACTTACGAGTTTTATGCATGATTACGTTAACGTGATTTTAACAGTTTTATCTCAAAACATTTGGGCTTTCTAGGTGGCAGCGCATTCGATGATACAATACCGTCGGCTTGAATGAAGCCGATCGTTTGAGGAAAACCTTATACGTCGCGTCAACGCGGATTCTGCGAATAAAAGCTCGAAACCGTCGTCTCGAATTAAAATAAAAATATTCCACTAAGTACCAACGTAAAATATAGTTTTACTGAAAAATAGAGTCAAGCGGTTGGACAATAACCAGTCGTATGAACGTTGCTATGAGTTGTATCGTCGCGACGCATTCCACCTCGATCAAGCGATGAAACGGTCAAAAAGCACAAAAGAAGGTCAACGAAATCACAACATTGTAAGAATCGTTTGAGGAAATGCATAGAAAAATGGCGTATTTCTGAAGATTATTTGCAAAGTACACTTGCTTTTCTATCACAATTCCAAATAATGCGTATGCGTTTCGAGTTATGCAATTGGATGGTTTGTCGAGCCGCGTATTTTCAATGTGGATTTACAATTTTCTCAAAATATCTTCTATTTGGCGTTTATTAATTGCCTTTTCTTGCATTACACGCCTACTATTCGTACTTGTAATAGTTTGAATATAACATTTAATTACTACCGATCAACTTGATCAACCTGACCTCGTATTCACAACGAAGCAGCTCTGCATCCGCGTGATACGCAAAGGCTTTTGTTGCAGAACCGAGAGGATTCGTCAAAAAAGTTCGCGGTATCGGTTGTACGATCGGTGTTCGTCGCAATTTGTTAGGAACAATAACGTTAAAGCACGGTTAACCCGTTCTCCCTCCCCTTTCCTAATTTGGTTGGTCAACGTCGTCCAGACGAACAAAGATACGGTATTACAGTTTAGTGTAAACCGAAAATAGGCTCGATAACCGGCGTACCTAAAATATGTGTAACATCAGAATCCGAATTTAAACACGCAAAGTGTATATTAGGGACAATTTAATTTCGTATTGTAACCACTCGATGTTCGTCTAATTATTTAGTAAACCATTGAATAATTTGCAACTTGAAACCTTAACGGGAAAAAGTTACTAAATCATTAGCCTGTATGTATATGCGAATCAACTGCTATTATTTAAACACACCTGATTCCACACGGAAAACTTAAAACTCACAAGGAAACCCATTTGAGCAATTTGTATGGAAATCATAATTTACGAAGATGCGATTATCTTAAAGTAAACGCTCTGACAAGGAAAAATAACGAAAGTTGTTATCATACGCACCAACAGTACGCATGCCATTAACTTCTATTGCACATCATTTTTCCTGTTTTCGTGTACTTCAGGTAACAAAAAAAAAATATATATATATATAACGTCAACTACACCTATTGAAGTTACTATGTTCGGTGAATTTCAAATGATATTTTGTACTTTAACGACTGGAGCATTTAAGTAATTATGTAAATAGCGAGTTATTCAATAAACACATTTTTAGTACTTTTAGAGTAATTTGAACATTTTTTTATTTAAAAATTCTTTTATAACAGTAACCTACACAAATTAAATTATTATTCTACACAACTTGAAATTATATTTTTACATGCAATTTTTAGTATAGTCTTTGTATAGTAGAACAACCTTCCGAACGAAGCACATATCATAGGGATCGGAAGTTTTAATTTTATTTATGTCGAAAAATACAAAATATTACACAGAACATTCATTTTGTCTTTGGTTTTTTGAAACGATACTAATGCTTGCTTTGATACGATCTCCAAGAATTTAAAATAATGTTCCGGGATTTAGAAATTAATACAAACCTTTTTATTTAACTACGAAAAATAATATTTTATTTCTCTAATTATTAAGTTAACTCATGATCGATAGAAATCTTTAATACGCATCCATTGCGAGTTTTACAGAACAAAAACATTACAGTCGCTAATAAGGATCTTTGTGCTATCGGTAAATGAGTACTTGACAATAATAACGGTAGTATTTGTAAAAATAACGTATGGTTCATAGACAATTTATCACAATTCAACAACAAAATTGAATAATAAGCTCTAGTCATGTTAGACGTATCTTTCAAATGAACTAACTACATTAGACATTTTCTCTTAAGTCGTATACGGTAAAAATTTCGAAATTCCATGTTCAACGCACTGTCGAATTCCCAGAGTATCTCTATCTCTGATCGACTACATGGAATTTATTTCTAAATAAAAAAACGGCTACCAGAGCCGTCTTATTTTGACTTCTAATCTTAGGATTTGGAACTGTACAGTGGACGGACATTCGCACATGTTTATCAGATAATAACACCAAATAAAACGTTCGTATGTGGTGATTTCTTTCTACCTAGTTTTTTGTATTAGTTAGTTAGGATGCAGTCGCGAGTACAGTCAAAAACATATTCCAAGTCGCTAAAGCCGTTCCTAAAAGGTAAAAACGATGAAACTCCAAGAGTTTCGTTTAATCTAATTCTCAACTAGTTCGTGGCCTTTCGGTCTCAGCTACATTATCTAATCGTTCTCTTTTGTCTTCATTTTTCTCCTCAATGATAATCGGATCGTTTTTGAATTCTGTCCTTGCGTTCATCGTATTCGTCAATTTGTCATACTTCTCGCTAAGAGCTGCCGCTTCTAATACGCAGCGATTGAAGATTTCACTCTTGTCTACATAAATATGATGTCCAGAACCATTGATTATCTGCAAAAATGAATTGAATTTAGAAGTATGCTTACAATTGAAGCAAACCTTTAGGGAGTGCATTTTTGAACTTGTAGTTACCTGAACATTGACATACGAAGATGGTCTTGAATTTTTTATTTTTTCACCCGAATTATCTATCCAAGATTTGCTACCGTATAACACTGTTATAGGTATTTCAGGATCTATTTTGTCAATTCTTTTAAGCATAGGATTTTTCGCCCAAATAAAACCTTGCATCATTGCGTGAAATGCACTTTCTCCTCTGCAAAGAATATAATAATAATTTATCCGAAAAAATGTAATAATTCATCAAAATATTCATTGTATATTCTTTTGTAATACTCACGATGGTGTTTGAGCATTACACTGATGTATATATTGTGAAATTAATGTAGGATCATTATTTGATACTGGGGCAAATTTTCTCATTAGATCTGGTCTCATAGTTTCAATAAGACGTTGACCTAAAGTACAATATTGTCTGTATTAACGGATCCTATGCAAATAAGTTGCAGCTAGTCGTAACACATATTACGATAATAATAACATTAATTATAGACACTAATAAGAAGACTGTTATTTTACCATAAGGTCCAGCAAATCTTACAGCCCACAATGGATTCAGAGGCTGGACTACAAATGCTATTGCTTTGATCCAGAAAGGTATTTGTATTTTCTTATCTGCTTCTGGAGGTCTTTCCGTGAATCCCCATGGTTCGGCAAGAATTAAATGCTTAACTCTTTCAGGGTATTGAATGGCGTAAGAAGCAGCCAAAAAACCACCCATGGAGTGTCCAAGTAGAACAACTTTGTCCAATCGCATTTGCTTTCTCCATTCTTCCACTGATCTAACAAACTGGTTCTCTGCTTCCTCTGCATTTTTACTAAAACTTGGTCGACTGCTTCTACCAAATCCTAAAACCGTACATAAATTCTATGTTGTGATATTCAATGTTGATTCAAAACTTTAAGAAAGTATTTTACCCAATAAATCTATGGCATAAACAGGTCGATATTTGGCAAGAGTATCTAGATTTAATGCCCAAAGAGCTACACCAGCAGCAAAGCCATGGAGCAGAACGATTGGCGTCTTAGGAGATTCTTCGTTAAGAGATATGGTCCAGATTTTATCTGCAGCTGTTCCCGCAACTGGCCCAATATCTACGTAAGTTCCTCTGTATGCAGTTTTCAAATCTAAAATAGTAAAATTAAAACGACGTAGAATATTGATTTTTATCACGTAGAAATATTTAAATATTTTCATAAGGACGATATTTGCAATCCAAATTTATTATACAGTGTCAAATACTATCGTTAGTAAAACATTGTCAACAGAAAATTGCAACTATTAAGTAGTCTTATCAAAGAATTATATGGAGCGACGTATTACTTCCAAACTACCACTTATGTATACGTGTAATAACTCCAACATTAAAAATAAGACAGCATTTATACTCACACGAAAGAATTTTCTTTTCTGCACTTCTCAGCACCATTGAGGAAGTACGAGTCCAACTGAACCAAGTCCAAAACCAGCTGCAACAAAATAACCAATTAAACTTATGTAACAATAATAGCTGTTTCAGAGAACTTGATTTATCCAAGAATTTCTAAGCGCACACATAAACTTGACTATAGTTGAATTGACAACTCTATCCTCGTTTACATTGATGCATTGCACAAAATTGGACAACTGTTGCATCACTGCTCACTACCTGTACGCATAATCTTTTAATAGAAATCAGCTGAGAAGCAGAATTCGACGCATTCGAATAATCAAAATCAGCTTTACCATCAAAGTACGACAAGAGAAAGCCCTTCTAATATCGTGTAATCAATCTCTCGAGGGTACAATTTTTTATCAGCTGCTGTCCTTGAAAAATTAAACGTCATGCGAGTGAAGAAACGCCGCAGCACTGTTGATCTCTATCAGCACTGTCCCACGGACTGCAAATTTTATAACTAACCTTTCGCGGAAAAACTAAAAAAAATGTTAAAACTGCATTAAGCTTACAGAATGACAGTTGTCGGTCTGATTGAGAGATTGCTCCACTTTTATTTGTAAATAGAGCAGACGACAGACCGGTAGCTTGATGAAAGAAATTTAAAGCTACATACACGACAAAGATAAAAAAAACTGTTTTGATAACTGAGACGTACTATATGTCTCGATAGCGGAGCGTTCTCCAAGCACTTTGTGTCCGTTATCATCGAATACAATCGATAAATCTGGTTTAAGTAAGCGTCAACTAACCTGTCTGGCTTGAATTCAACGATCTCATTACTGCCTGCCATGAATGTGTCCAATATTCGTAGGCTCCAAAACAATACGTATTCACTTGACTCGCGAAGGACGTTGATATACGCTCATTGGTATACGTATCGTGGACGACTGACTATGACTCGTGGGTGTATGAGTTTCCGCGCGTCACTGCGAGTGACTAGTTTTATCAACAAGCGTGTATTATTATGATGCTTGTTTTGATCGTTACACCAAACGAAGGCCTTTGTAAATAATGAATTATCCAAGAGAATGCGCACTCTACGTGCGCACGACTGTCTCCAACTTGTGCATGATTCTTATGTAAGGAGCTCTGCGATTGGTCGGTTCCGTTCGGTTACAGATCATAATTATGGCGCGGACTACGTAGCGATCTTTCCAAAAGCAAATTGAAATTGCTTTATATTTCTTCGTAATTATTACGAATTTCACCTCGTTGACATCGATTTTTGTCAGTGGACTCTGACGTTCAGAAGACAAATAGTAACGTCGGATTTGATCTCATTAATAAACTCGGACTTTCTAATTCCGGGCTAATTCTCATTTTTGACTCAGCTCTCAACTGTCATGTTTATTTTATAGCTGATGTCAAAAACTATCGAGCGTTATTTTTCATGAATTTATCATCTGACGCTCTGGTAGTTGACAGCAAACAGTAGTATTTTTAAATAATACAGAAATATTTAAAAAATATATATTCCTCTTAAAATAACTAATAACAATTAAACATACATTCGATAATATTTAGTATACGTTAATGAAGATTGTACACAGACCACTGTACGAGTATTTTATCGCCAACTAATGTCGAATAATTGAATGAAAATTGCAGTCGTGAATAATTTCGTTCAACGTCATAGAACAAATTAGCTGTGATAAGAATTTGGAAGGCTTGGGCATCGGCTGCACGAATGTCGTTATTTATAGCAATTTTAAAATATTTGACAGCCATTCATTATATTATTACGATTGAGTCTTTCGTCGAACGGTTGACCAGTGTCAAGTTGCGATAATTATAAAACGAGATATCGTTTGAGGTAGCATTGTTATACGTTGGATAGGATCGACTATTGCAATATTTAGGGTTAACTCTGAATTTGGAAAGAGAGACTTGGCATCGCGCATCGGCTCGTTGGCTTTGACTGCATTCGGTTCTATTCGCAGACGTATTTTAACTGTTGATGTTCAGTTTGTTACTCAAATGATGACCTAAAGTGAAGTATGACGCCACGCCAAGCTTAACTTTAACCGATTTCAAATAGATTCTTTATCGTTACACTGTTTATTCTTTACTGATAAGATGTTTATAACGTACAAAGTGCAAAGCAGCCTGAGAATATAAACTAGGCACTTTGAAGTAAAACTTTTTGCACTTTTTAAATTCGTAATGTCTCAGAATTAATGAAAAGAACCTGCAAAACGCTGACAACAATCCAAAGAATATCAGTAACTGTAACGAGAGGGAGCGTGGCATCTTATACCTAGTGTATATTTACAAGATCGTCAAGGAAGTTTACCTTATTGATATTGCGCTCTTCAGCAAAGCGATGGGCATTGTAAACAGCTTCGTTAAAAACATTCGAGTGTATCGCCGCCGAAAAATCCACCGTTACTTCTAGGAATCGAAATATTCAGAGCACGGTTTGTTCTGCTTCTCAGAGGGCACCTAAGCTGTTAACACGAACGTAAGTTTCAAGTAAATTTAATATTCGAAAAAAAATATTGTCAGGGCACATTATTCGAATTCATTTTATACAAATAATACCAAGCGGTGTGCTTAACTGTTTTAACTAATTTTAACGTTATTTATCCAAATTAGTCCGAATGTTTCTCCGTCCTACCTATACATACAGAACTAATATATATCTATAATATATAGAATACACAGAACGCGTCAGAGAATCCAGGTGGGAGCGAAGCTTCTTTCGCTGTCGCGTTGAGGGAGAGAAAGAGAGAGAGAAGGAAGACGGGAGACGTTGCCAGATCTATGGGAAGGATGGCATGTCGATTTATCGTAAGAGAAAATCTCTCGTTCTCGCCTCTTTTGTACTGCGTTCGGTCGAACATTGCGTCCCTCTGCGCCAAACGCATGAGATTTCTAAGAAACTCCATCGCCACACTAGGCAGCGTATATTTTTCAATCCAAGGAGGGAAACAGCAAGTCGAACAGCACGCGGGACGACCAAAGCTAGCACGCACTGTAGGCTCGCGGCACTTTTCCTCGCGGGGCTACAGTATACTACTCTTTCTTCCCGTTTCGCGGAGGATCGCTTTAACGCGTGATTTCAAGTTCGAGAACCCAAAACATTTGATCAACGAATGGAATCGAGTTGCTACAATGGGCGCGCAAACGGAAAGCTGCGTCCAACTTCAAAACGTGCGCTCCATTCGAAATTGGCTTACGTGTTATTCGCTGGAAATGTATTCCAAAATACCCCGCTATTAAAGCAAATCCACACGCAATCAAACGAACGAAGCGAGCGTATCCCGTGCATAGTCGAACGCTAGGTCGTCAACTTAAAAAGTAACGCTTCTTAAAGCAGCGTTCTTTGGCTCAAAACCCACCTACGGCAATTGTGTGACTAGCGTTCTAGAAATTTTCCATTAGAAACGACGGTTGGAAACCGGATTTTCGTTTGAATGGAATTTTTCACCGCCTGCTGCTAGATTTTCCAACGAACACACTCGAGAGCAGCTGTCGAAAGACGAGGGACTGGGTTTTCTAATCTTGGAAACGCGAGGGGAGAGCGACGAAGGCGCATTCCGAGGGATATCGGCCCGAGAGGCCTAAATTTTCCATGTACTATCCAAACACGACTGCACGGCTAAAGCTACATTGACCGCGACTATACGTGGGTCCGCACAAAGCCGAGACGTTACATCCGAATGCAGTTAGTAGCACTGAAAGAAGTAAAAATGCCCAATTTTCAATCGCCTTAATTTGCCGACTTTTTAAATATCCATTTTTCAATAAATTGATTGTTTTGCACGATTGTTTTACACGATTGCGACGGAAACAACAGCTTTGCTTTCGTTCGGGAGCAGCAACTCCAAATGCAATTTCTGCTTTTCTCGGCATCTTGTTGTACGCGGAAAGTTATCCAGTTACGCACTCCCGACACGCTATATACATGCGTTTTTTTCGCGATTGCCGAGCCAACATAATAGCGTATTTATACCGCCTAATCTAAAATTTTCCTTTTACGTTATTTCTAAAATAAATTTACTAGTTATTTTTAAAACCTTAATGCAGCTGCGAGCCTCTTCCGGTACAAATGCGAATCGCTTAACTGGTTCCTCCCGGTTACACGCGAAAATATCGTTTCAGTTTCATTAACAAATTTTCTTTCTGAATCTCCTATTCGTATCGTCTGGTTTACGATTTTGAAACATTCGATATGTAGAATGTTCTAGTAGACGTCCCCAACGTTTCTTTTACTCAAAATAAGTATTTATCTAATCGAAAATACATTGCCCCGACGTAGGTTTGATACGCTAACGAACGTTTATCCACATTTTTCTTTAAAATGTTAAGCTTTGTAAAATAACGAAAAGCCATCCATTCTTTTATCAAGGTGACGCTCTGAACATTTTCTATTATTTTTCTTACGTCGTGTACAATTTTTATTCCATATTTTGTTTCTACCTCCAAGTTTAACTGATAAAAATGCCCAATAGTTAGGTACACAAATTTGCCAACCACGCACATGTGACGTATATTTTTTAGCATATGAAAAGCACTGATTTTTCGCGTTTAAGGCCATTTTTCAAATACGCTCGTCTTTTTAATGCAGCGCGCAAAAAATTGCGTCAGAATACATTTTCTACTCGTTTTGATGTAATTTATTTTTAAAATAACAATATCTAAGAATCTTGCGATCTTAAAAGATTGTTTTAGCATTTTTATAATGACGTTTCTTTGTTTATGTTCGACGGATTTCAAATATTATCAATTTCATAATAAATGTAAATCGTTGGGTATCGTCATATAACGACGTACCGAACAGGCAATGGATAAAATACGCAAGCATTCAGAATAACTCTATTTGATACAGAATATAAAATAGTTCGCAAACATTTTTTCACTAAACCATCATTTTTTAATGAAAAAATAACCCAGAGAAATCCGTAAAAATTAAATGGTAGGCCGTATTCCATTGTGACTATGAGGGTCCATCAAATTCAGTTAAACGTACGAGTTTGAACAACGATAATGTACAGTTTCTGTCCTCCGCTCTTTCGTTATTCGGTCATGGTTTGAAAAGCCCCAACGAAAATTTTCCATCTAGTCATTGACTAAGCTTCTCTGTTTTAAAAAGAGGGGATTTTGAGGAGTGGGGCGCGAGGACCAAAAACGTATAAATTTCCCAGCATTTTCAGTCTTAGCTTCAGTTGTAACTAAAAAGAGTTCTAGCGAAGTCTCTGCTAGAATTCTGTTATTTGTTATACTATTATATGTATTCAAATATTCAGCAGAAAATGGCTCCGTCTTTAGTTTACCAGTCAATCATCGTCTTACACGTGGAAGTAACTCGACTTCTTGCACAAGTAAACGAAATTATGTGCAAGAAAACTCGACGTAAAACCATGCGTAGGATGATAGGGACGGAGCCTATCATTCGGTACTGGCGAATAATTTTAGCAGCTTCGGGCCACGAGATCGGTTACCCAAAGCAGCTAAATGAAGACGAGTGTTTGTTGCAGTACGCTTGTGTAGGATGGAAAACAGATTTAACGAAATTCAAAGAAGAAGTGCTAGATCCAGAACGACGTGATTTTCGAACGAATCGTAGATACGTGCAATTCAGTAATGCGGACTATCATCATCCAGAATGTTACCCTTATCCAGATACCATACTCGATATTCAACGGGAGATCGAGTTTCGCTACAGTGAAGAATATCTGGAGATGGGAAAAACATATGCTTGGTATTTACACAGATATGATGAAGTTCCATCATTTATAAGTATCCTCACTCATGGCAATTGCGAAGTTTGCAATAGAGGACTACCAGTCTGGAGAGACTGCTACTATTGTGCTGAGGCCTACTTCCTTGACAATTGTGACGACATCTATGTTAGAAGCATGGAATGTTCACGATACAGACACCAGGAATCCTTGAAAGACGTAACAAAATGTCACGAATGTGGTGGGCCTCCTGAAATCGAAGTCGTTCCAAATCCATACCAAGATATAGGAGTTATATATTGGAGCGACAGCGAATGGAATGAGTGAGGTATACTTCTAAATAACAAGTATTGAATTGCCGTATCTTTTGAATTTTGTTAAATCTACAGCGTACTGCAAGGTATATAAACACTCGGATGTTTTACTCAACTAAAGATCAAATGTGTACACATTTTAATTATATACCATTGTTCAATCGAAAATTTATGTACAACGAGTTTTATTTTTCAATAAAAAATTCATGTATAACAAGAAAAATCGTATGTCAAAGTTATTACATATACCCATCCTTTCACCATAAATAATTCCAACGTTTCAACACCATCACGTATGCTCATATATCCCCATCATTATATATATATATATTCAGACATACTTCGTAATAATAACAATTAAACCATTTTTTTTTACTTCAATTCCTATCATTATTATTATTTTAATATATATATAAATAATATATGTAAATATAATAAAAAGTAAAAGAGGCATAACGTTTGAATGTTATGAGTTCCCCATTGGAAGTTTCATAATGTTTTTACATTATGTATTATAGAAACTTCATTGTTGTTGTTTATATTTTTTTGATCTTGAGTGACTTATATGCTTCTGTAGAATGTCTTTTTCTTGTTGACACGGATGTTTAAGTAGTCTGTTTTTGTATTTCTTGTAGAATGATGTCATTTTTTGTTGATTGTCGGGATATTTAAATCCTTGTTAATGATGTAGTTGGACATGTGATAAGGAACGTTTACTATATTCCAGAGAATTTTTGATTGGCATACATTCAAACTTTTGAAAAAATATTGATTATCTATATATGAAAATAAATAATTAGAAAAATGACGTGTAAAGATAGAATTGTTTTTGCATCAGTCAAAAATGAACAGATTGTTTATGAGATCAGAATCACGTTATTACTTAACAATTCTTGTACTTCTTTTAGAGAAAAAATAATGGCAGTTTAAACAATTAAAATAATTTAAAATTGTTATATCTCTCAGTTATTGTATTTTCAATAAATTCAATTGCATTCAATTGCAATATCTCTCAATAATATGTAAGGAGATTAATAATAAACTTGAAATGTCCGTGATTATCACTGAAATAATTGATTTGATTCGACATCGAATCGTTCAAAGTTCAAAATGCACTGAGACAACAGGAGTAGTTTTTTTCAACGTCTTGCTTTCTCTACGGCCGACAACTAACTGTCCCTTCAGCCTTTTTCTTGCAGCCACTAGTTTGTTTCTGTTTTGGCTACGAGTTCTAGCTGTCGTCCCCTTGATATCGACTGATGTTCGGTGCCGCTCTCTGAGTACTGTGATCTCTTTTTTTCTTACAAATGATCTTGTGATTCTCAAAAAGCAATCCATTCGTTGCAAAATAATAAATCATTTCGTTGTTTAATGGCTTTCGTAACATTATTAGCGAAAAAGTTGTAGTGGTTTAAGCAATAGAATCGTCCGCCGCCATATCTAAGTCATTGGTCCATTTTGGTTACGTGATAATCGACTTGTTAAAGGAAAAGGTAAATGATATAAATAAACGATATCAAGTGGAAAAGAGATTTATTTTTAAACATTGAAATTACTTAATACGTGCAGCTATGAGAAAAACCTATTTGAAATATTACTGTTTATATAAGCCATTCTAAATCAAATCATCGATCTAATATGCTGTTATTTTGGACATGGAGGCAACTCGACTGATTGGTAAAAAAACATGTACGTAGCTAAGTCGATGTCATTATTTCCTAAATGAGTTTTCTTCATTACGTAGTATCCCCGTAATTTATCTTCTGGCATAGAATTAAAATACTGGAATGTGTCAACGTCGTCGAATTTGTACGTACCCTGTAATAATAACAATTGGAATCACAAAAAAATAATTGTATTTTAAACCGTGAAAAGATGTTAGAGAGCTGAAATAAAAAAATTATAGATTATGATTGAAATTAGAAACGCTGTCCATATTCGATATTTTTACACTTCTACTTCTTGAGTTCCGGCTATGACGGCAAATAGTTTAGCGTGATAAATATTCATAATTTGACTAACTTTTTCTACACATTTTCCTTCTTCGGTCTGAACGATGAAAAGGTTCGATAGGAACTTTCGATTTTTATCATTTTTATCACAAATATGTGAAGTATATTGTCCAAATTTTTCCCAAGGTCCATTACACGATCGAGACCGTGAAACTTGTACGTCAGTCTGAAACAAATATTTGATGTACTACAGAGAATAGAAAGTTATTTTTACTCAACTTACCCTGGTATCTAACGGCAATTTTTTCAATACTGTATCTTTTACATAAAATCTGTTATAAGTTTCGTTCACTTTGATCACTTTCAATTCTATATTTTTCACATCAATATAAGCGCTGTTTATATATTTTGCTTTGATATTGGTTATTTTTATCTAGAACACAGATAAACATTTTGTTGTATTGTATGCAAAAGCAATACTTATTTGGTACTGCGTCTTCTTTATTCTTTTTTCAATATTTTATAACTACGTAACACTTTAGTTTTAAAGGATACCTATCTTAATTGTTGTTAAGCTACTTTTAGTATAAACATGTTTTTTTTTAATTTTAAATTTGAAACGTTTACAATACTTTTTTACAGTAAGAATATAATAGAAGATTTGCGATAATGGACGACACAGTGGTAAGAAAGGGATAAAACACATAAATATTATATATAATACACCTTATTCTGAATTCCAGCAACAGCGTCTCCAACGTAATTACTCAAGATAACCAATCCAAAAATCAATGGTAACTTCGACATTATTCCGTAATTTGTAAATAAACGACTCTATTGAAGTAGTCCGTGATTTTTTCGAAATATTTACCAAGTACCTTCCTGTAAGAGTAATGAATTTGTTCTCTATAGCAGGTAGAACTGTTACAATAGGAGCAACGACGATTAATCTACGACTGTTTTAATATAATTTATTTATTAACTATCCTTCTATGTTATGAAAATATTTAAAAAATTAAACAAGATATTTCACCACTCTCAAAGGAATTCAGACGAATGCTCGAGTATCAAGTGTATGTTAACGCATGCGTAAATACTAATAAACTGCTAGACGTTCGATTTTTTTAACGCTACTTAAATACTTTGAACGGTATGCGAGTGCAGTTCAGTTAATTATTTCGACGATAGTAAATTGTTTCAATTTAATTTGACGTATTTGCCAATGATACCGAACAACGAAATATTAATGTTTTTGAAGCGAGATAAACACTTCTAAAAGTACACGTGTGTAGTTTAATTGATTATTTTTACGATAGTATAAATTGTTCGCTAATTGGCCATAATTCTGATAACTAGCCCGCATTATATAAATGTATCTAATGATTTCGACGAAATATTTTCTTTTTTTATTCAATTGGTTTGTCTAGAACAAAAAAATTGCGAATCTATGAGAGATTCAAACGGAGCTAAAACGTACGCGTGGTACTTACTTCGATATAACGATATGATTCATCTCAAATGCAAAAAGGTAGTTTTACTCTTTGTAAATGATAATTATCCAGTTGTCATCAATAATAATTGGTAAAATGTAAAAGTGTAAATCTTAAGTATTCATCAAAGAAATAAATAGTAAAATGAAGTCTTTATGAAAATAAATAAACTATTTTACAATATTGCGTATAAAATGTGAACGTAAATATTTTTCTGAAATCGAACAACTGCACATTATTCAATAGAGAATAGCTCAATAAAAAAATTGTAATTAAAAATTCGATTTTTTTTCTTTTTTTCGATTCGAAACATTGGCTGGTTCTCTTCTGAATTGTATAGTAAACCTACTCTTCTTTGCGGATTAAAGACCATAACCGAGTAAGAATGCTGATTTGGGCTCTTGGCTGTTTTCAAAATCTAATCCTGGGTTTATGTTTCGCTTAACAAAAGAAGCCTTTTCCCCCATTTTCAGATCACACAAGATGCACCTGGAGCAAGATGAACCGCCAAAAACCTTTTTTCCGAACTTTTTTCACTCTTCGGTCTCAAGCTCCGCTAAAATTCAATATTTTTTAAATTTTGTTTTCAATTTTAACATGAGAATTTATCATAACAAACATCTATATTTTTGTAATTTTGCGAAAATTCTTAAGCTTGCTGGCACGATTCTTCGGCGGAAATAATTGCATTTTTTCTTTTTTTTGTCATTTTTAAACAGGGATCAGCTCCTGCATTAACTTGAGGCACATTCGACTCGATTTTTTTGAAGAAAATTCAAAAGATTATGCTTTAGAAAGTACTTGAATCCAACTGCCTTTATATTATATTATTATCAATTCACTCTTCACAATGATTTTCCACGTGATGGTTTTCTGCATTATCTCGAAAGCAGATTCAGCACATACCATCCCTTAACGAGATAATTCATCAAGTTTCTATAAATCAAATAGTTTTGGTAAGTAAGCAAGTCTAATTACTTTGAATGTAAATAGATTTGAAAAACTCAAAGATTAGAAATTAAGTGGGAACGCAAATTCTCAAAATGTACAGATACTTTAAACGTATACTTTTTTAAAGTATATTCGTTATCTTTGTCAAAAGTCGCGGTAACGACTTGCTACATGAATGACGGAGGCGTAACTTCTACACAGGAAATATTCGATACCGATCTCTCTCTTTCTCGCGTGAGGAGTTCACAATAATCGGCGAAAACTGTTTATGGGTATAAGTCTTTGAGGAAATGCGTGGTGTGGGCAACTCAACGAGAATCCAAGTCGTGCCAAAAAAAGGCTGCGTGCATAAACAATCTGTAAAAAACTAGTTGAAACGTTATTTTTTCATAAATGTACGATCAAGTATTGTTTTTCAGATAACGAAACTGTCACCTTTTTGGCACTGAAACTATCTACAAAATAGTTTGAAAGTTATCGTACAAAAAACTGCCTAAATCAATCATTTATTAATGATATATATCTTGGGAAACTTGCAAAGTAATGTTTGCCAACAGTATAGAAAATGTAGGTTATAATACGACAAAGCTACGTTTGTAATTAGAAAAAATATTAAAGTGTTTTTCTACGAATGCTATTGTTGTTAAAAAAGACATGCTCTTTCAAATTAATTTGTTGCCCTTGGGAGAATCGTACAATTATCAGCAATATCTCGTTCTTTCCTTTATGAGTTGTAGATTGCCACAATCACACTCGTTTAATTAAATTTATAACATAAATTATTTCAAAATGCCCTTAAAGCTGACACTGCAAAATTCTTAATAAACAAATGCAATATATTCCGTTGTAGACGAGATCTTTTAAATATTTTCACTATATTATTTTTATTATGATATTTTTTTACAAATGTTTTGTTCTAATCACTATTTGTTCAATTAATAATATCAAGGGATGTCTCGAGCAAAATTTCACGTTTATTACGCGTAATTTTCCCTTGCATAGCATTGTAACACATTATACGTACTCAGCGTCAAATGTGATAGCCTTTTTTTTCTTTGCCAGCGAACATGGGCAAGTTACGTTGTAAACTCTGGAATAAAAATGATTTCTCAAAGATATCTTTTTAGTAATTCGTTGTTTTCTGAATTTCCAGTCATTTCTACTCATTTTTAACACATTCAAGTAAAACAACGATGAATATAAATACATTTTATACAAATTATTGTGCTTCTAAGCGAGTTATTGTATTGGTGTATTTGATGTACACTTACCAGTACTGAGGTTAATCGTATATTTTTATAATTTGCAGTTTGACATAATAAATAAGCGACGATGTACGTTATCTACTTAGATGTCAAAGCAATATTCTGTTACTGTATAATATGTATCTCTACGTATATTGCTCAAATTGATAATTTTGAAACATTTCTGTATTGAAATAGATAAAACATTATCATTTTCACATGACTGGGCTAACGTTATATTTATATATTTAGTAAATATATGTATACGTTATAAATGTTTATAAATATAATTTATAGCGTTATTTCATTGATCACTGAAAATCTGTACAATAAACTAACTTCTATGTATTCCATTTGATATGAATAATTCAACAACCAAATAACTCTTATTCTCTAATATTTATTTTTTAATATATTTTTCAGTACAATGGAGCTTTTACGATAAAATCGTTTTTAAAAAAATTAAGTTTTTACACGAGTACTAAATTGTTCTTATCACTAAATAGCTTTTTGTGATACGTGAAATTAAATTTTATGACTTTTTGTCAAGTTGTTTTCTTGAATACTGACGAATACTGACTATTTTTTGGACCCTGATAATTACTTTTAGCTTGATTAGCTTCAGCTAATGGGAAGAGAGCTGCAGTATCTAAAATATTATTTGCTGCATCTTTCTAATCTTTCATAGCGCAATAAGCTTTCTTATAAACCTTCCCTCCTCGAATACCTGTATCTATAAGTACATTTATTTATTAGATTAGTATTTTTGGCCGCAAACTAATTTATAGCATGCGTGTTATTCTGGAATAAATTCCAGTTATTTTCAAAATTAAGAAAAAATTTAGGGAAAAAGTAGTGAGATTGAAAACACAGGGATTTTAGAAAAGAGTATAATAAATCTCATACGTATTAGACAAATCTATTATATTAAATATCACTATGATTGTTTTTGATGGCGCTATGAAATAAGGAATTCGAGCATGGCACTTCAATATCATGGTGATATGTAAAAGTTAGTTCCAATGTTTCTCCGTCCTACCTATACATACAGAACTAATATATATCTATAATATATAGAATACACAGAACGCGTCAGAGAATCCAGGTGGGAGCGAAGCTTCTTTCGCTGTCGCGTTGAGGGAGAGAAAGAGAGAGAGAAGGAAGACGGGAGACGTTGCCAGATCTATGGGAAGGATGGCATGTCGATTTGAAGGAAGCGAGCGTATCCCGTGCATAGTCGAACGCTAGGTCGTCAACTTAAAAAGTAACGCTTCTTAAAGCAGCGTTCGTTCGCTCAAAACCCACCTACGGCAATTGTGTGACTAGCGTTCTAGAAATTTTCCATTAGAAACGACGGTTGGAAACCGGATTTTCGTTTGAATGGAATTTTTCACCGCCTGCTGCTAGATTTTCCAACGAACACACTCGAGAGCAGCTGTCGAAAGACGAGGGACTGGGTTTTCTAATCTTGGAAACGCGAGGGGAGAGCGACGAAGGCGCATTCCGAGGGATATCGGCCCGAGAGGCCTAAATTTTCCATGTACTATCCAAACACGACTGCACGGCTAAAGCTACATTGACCGCGACTATACGTGGGTCCGCACAAAGCCGAGACGTTACATCCGAATGCAGTTAGTAGCACTGAAAGAAGTAAAAATGCCCAATTTTCAATCGCCTTAACTTGCCGACTTTTCAAATTTCCATTTTTCAATAAATTGATTGTTTTGCACGATTGTTTTACACGATTGCGACGGAAACAACAGCTTTGCTTTCGTTCGGGAGCAGCAACTCCAAATGCAATTTCTGCTTTTCTCGGCATCTTGTTGTACGCGGAAAGTTATCCAGTTACGCACTCCCGACACGCTATATACATGCGTTTTTTTCGCGATTGCCGAGCCAACATAATAGCGTATTTATACCGCCTAATCTAAAATTTTCCTTTTACGTTATTTCTAAAATAAATTTACTAGTTATTTTTAAAACCTTAATCGCAGCTGCGAGCCTCTTCCGGTACAAATGCGAATCGCTTAACTGGTTCCTCCCGGTTACACGCGAAAATATCGTTTAAGTTTCATTAACAAATTTTCTTTCTGATTCCCATTCGTATCGTCTGGTTTACGATTTTGAAACATTCGATATGTAGAATGTTCTAGTAGACGTCCCCAACGTTTCTTTTACTCAAAATAAGTATTTATCTAATCGAAAATACATTGCACCGACGTAGGTTTGATACGCTAACGAACGTTTATCCACATTTTTCTTTAAAATGTTAAGCTTTGTAAAATAACGAAAAGCCATCCATTCTTTTATCAAGGTGACGCTCCGAACATTTTCTATTATTTTTCTTACGTCGTGTACAATTTTTATTCCATATTTTGTTTCTACCTCCAAGTTTAACTGATAAAAATGCCCAATAGTTAGGTACACAAATTTGCCAACCACGCACATGTGACGTATATTTTTTAGCATATGAAAAGCACTGATTTTTCGCGTTTAAGGCCATTTTTCAAATACGCTCGTCTTTTTAATGCAGCGCGCAAAAAATTGCGTCAGAATACATTTTCTACTCGTTTTGATGTAATTTATTTTTAAAATAACAATATCTAAGAATCTTGCGATCTTAAAAGATTGTTTTAGCATTTTTATAATGACGTTTCTTTGTTTGTGTTCGACGGATTTCAAATATTATCAATTTCATAATAAATGTAAATCGTTGGGTATCGTCATATAACGACGTACCGAACAGGCAATGGATAAAATACGCAAGCATTCAGAATAACTCTATTTGATACAGAATATAAAATAGTTCGCAAACATTTTTTCACTAAACCATCATTTTTTAATGAAAAAATAACCCAGAGAAATCCGTAAAAATTAAATGGTAGGCCGTATTCCATTGTGACTATGAGGGTCCATCAAATTCAGTTAAACGTACGAGTTTGAACAACGATAATGTACAGTTTCTGTCCTCCGCTCTTTCGTTATTCAGTTCAATTAGTTCCAAAAAAATTTGTCATTCTTCAAACTTGCCTGTCTTGAAAAGAGGGAATCTTGATCAGAAGGGTCGAGAGATGTCAAAAATGCATTCATTTTCTGCTATTAGACCTCTTAGTTTCAATTAACACTGACAAAAGCTCCAGCGAGGTATTCATATCGCAAAAATTCTGTTATTTGTTGTACTGTTATAAGTATTCAAATAATTTGGAACACACATCTCAGTCATTGGTTTTCCAAGCGATCATCGCTATACATAAATCGGCTCACCGCCATGCGTCGAATGATCGGGACGGAGCCCTTAGTCTGATATTGCCGCATAATTTGTGCGGAGCTGCGGGTCAAGAGATCGGTTACCCCAATCATTTAAAAGATGACGAGTGTTTGTTGCAGTACGCCTATTGAGGATGGCAGATAGAATTAACAAAATTCAAAGAAGAAATGCTAGATCTACGACGAATTTAAAAACGAAAAATTCTCAAACTGTTAAATATACCAGCGGTATGTTTATAGAAACATACCAATTCGTATTTATTTTCTGCTATTAGACCTCTTAGTTTCAATCAATACTGACAAGAGCTCCAGCGAAATATTCGTATCGCTAGAATTCTGTTTTTGTTATACTGTTATAAGTATTCAAATAATTTGGAGCACACATCTCAGTCATTGGTTTTCCAAGCGATCATCGCTATTCATAAATCGGCTCACCGCCATGCGTCGAACGATCGGGACGGAGCCCTTAGTCTGATATTGCCGCATAATTTGTGCGGAGCTGCGGGTCAAGAGATCGGTTACCCCAATCATTTAAAAGATGACGAGTGTTTGTTGCAGTACGCCTATTTAGGATGGTAGATAGAATTAACAAAATTCAAAGAAGAAATGCTAGATCTAGCGCTACATGAATTTCAACTGCTGAGTATAGTATCAGGATAAGGAAAACATTCAGGATACTAATGGTACTCATGAATAGTAATCAGCATCCCGAATGTTTTCCTTATCCTGATACTATACTCGATATTCAACGGAAGATCGATTTTCGCTACAGTGAAGCATTTCTGGAGATGGGAAAAATATACGCTTGGTATTTATCCAGGTATGATAAAGTCCCATCTTTTACAAGTATCCCCACTCATGGAAATTGTGAAGTCTCCAATAAAGGACTACCGCTTTTTTCTCTATGTCAGGAAAATGCAGTGTTTCTATTCTCGACACCAAACTGATTTGACACATGTAACTAAGTGTCACGCAAGCTTGTGGTGTGTGGACCACCTAATGTTGAAATGGCAGTTCCTAAGTACCAAGGCAGTGTCGAAGTCGACTGGAGCGACAACGAATGGCCATGAGTGAAGATTATTCAGTTGCCATATTTGTTTGAATGTAGTTATATTTACAGCGTACTATAACGATACATTTCAGTATGAATATGTTATCTCAAATAAGTATTAAAATATGTATATATCTTAATTATATATAATATTTATTAAATAAAAAATTAATGTATAATTAGACAAATTATACGTCAAAGTTATTATTGCAATTATCCACCTTTCCATCACATATGTTTTCTTCTCGACTTTTACGCGTTCGCTGTAAAAGTCGTTTGAAATGTCGTTTGAAAAAAAATGTTTGAGAATTTTCGAATTAAAAACTCTAATATTTTGTCATCATCGTACTATGCTAGAAATGCGTATACGTCATGTAACAATAACAATTGAAAAATTTTTTTACTTTAATTACAACTATTATTATTACAATTTTAATACATATATAAATATTGTTACAATCTGTGCAATCATACATTTAGTAAATGTATTATTGTTGACAAAGATGGAAAAGAAAATAGAAAACAAATAAAAGGAAAGAAACATGACGTTTGAATATTATGAGTTGCCCATTGAAAGTTTGGTTACATTTTATATTATGACTCATAAATACATAATTGTAGTTGTTTATGTATTTTTTATTTTGAGTTATGTCTCGGTAAAATGTCTTTTTCTTGTTTACATGGATGTTTAGGCAGTCTGTTTTTATACTTCTTGTAGAATGATGTCATTTCTTTCTTTATTATAAACGTTTATAAACGTCATTATAAACGCTTTATTCCAAATTTTTTAGCGTTCAAAACTTTCAAACGTTTTTCTCAAAACTCGCGTTTTCAAAGCCCCTCATGACGTCAAAACTACCGCCGATTCTTCAAATTGTTTTTAGAAAGTTCATTTAAAATCATTTGCGATGGCCATATTAAACACTGGTAAAATTACACTTATGGGAATCAACGTTACCCGTAAGAGCAATGTCGGTATTGCACTTGTTACAAATTACGCTCGGTATTACGCTTGTTCTGTGATATAAAATTTGCCAAGGTAACTTTTGCATTCGAAACATGCAGCATGATGCAAAAGACCTTGTTAGACTTCATCGAGCACTCAATTTTTGACGTCGCATGCGGTCGTTGCAGAATTAATTTTTCCTTCAAATTATCAAATTGCCCGTTCCGTTGAGATGTCAAATGACGGTCCCGTAATAACAGCGTATCTAACGTTGCGTATCCATCTGACGCTACAGTATCCGACCGCGTTGTTCGTTTATGCAAGTTGGACGTCGTGCAAAGACGTCGAAACGAGGAAAAATCGCGGCATTTCCAACGGTTAAAATTCGCGGAATATTTTTATGAAAAAATTAAGAGCGATGGAAATAACAGGTTTATTGTGTTCGAAAGTAACGTCAAAATAACGTCAACCGACTATCTCTCGTCCGCAAAAAGAGGAATAAGACCAGCGAGATGGCGTTGATTTGTTTTCCAGCGTATAGAGCGTATAGAGGAAAATAATAAAGTCTTTGGATAATCGTCCTTTCATTTTTCGAAAGAATCGGTTGTGTTTTAATCAATCAAACGATTCCGCGGATGCACTAGCGCAATAACGACGTTTGTACGTTTCGTAGACTACATCGTAGGCCCACTTGAACAAACGTTTTCCTCAAAAATAGCCGTAACAAGGTTTTCAAAATCCATATTTGCACGTCACTCGCGCATTTTTCGTCTGTTTCGACAAGAATACTAAATGCAATACTAGATTTAAAGCTTACAATACTACACTACAATACCTTGACTTTCGCCAACTAATACAATACCAATACCTCATTCGGCGAGTGCTTCTGCCAAACAGCCTACTTCTTTGCAGAGAAGGTAGTCAAATATCTAATCGCGACAGCGTTATCTTCACGATCGATTTCCATGCTTGTCGTTTCATAATTTACGTTCGTGTCGGTACAAGTGCGCGGTAAAAGTACTCTACGAAACCGGCACTTAAGCGTTCGCCATTTGCAAATCCAACGATGGAGGCGGAGCGTAAGAAAGAAGATGGTGCGGACTTGCGAGATTTTCTTAAATAATTGTGCTTCGCGAGTTCGCGCCTTTCTAATTTGGTAGACTTATTTGGTAGATTTATTTGCAAGTAGTAACTTTCTAAAATAATTATTGTAATTATTATTTATTTATCGTTTCAACAATTGTTATTTGATATTTTGTTTACAAAATTACGAGGAAGCTCGATGTTGGATAACGCTCGTTCGCATCATATTGCGATATTCTCTCAAATCGGGTACAACACTTGACCGGTCCAACGCGCTCTTGGTAAACTGTCGCACAATACGTGGGGCAAGCACGGATTACCGAAAGTTTTTGCAACGTCGACGTCTGTTCCCTTGTATATCCCCATAACGAGCGTAGGTTCTATATTTATTCGCAAAGTACCGTTGTTTAAGCCAAGCTCTTTGTTTACGCTAAACTGTAAATGTAATTTTGGTAATTACTCGCAACGATAACGGAAATACCATCTGGCTTTGACGCATTTCAACCTTGGCTACGTTTACGTTGTGTTATTTACGCGTGAACGTACCAACTTTAATACGTTGATTTTCATTAATTCGTACTAATCGTCGACAAGACAAGACGGACTCGGAACGAACCGTTTATTTTCACATTGATAGTTTAGTGCATTCGAACATCGAGTAAAAAATCGGTCGCGCGTAAAAGAAAGCGAGTAGTGGGAAAACCGTGCGGGAGCGAAGCTGAACTATGCGTTGTGTATTGTAAAAAAATGTATATCAGCGAGACAAGTTATCGTGCATAGTGTCGCGTTAGACCGCGCCTCCGGCATTCATGCCGCAGGTCGCTGTCGCGACCTTTGATAATACATCGATATATAAGAGTAGTAAGGAGTCACAGTAGGAAGTATCGAGGCCATTTGATGAATGGTTTTTGTTTTCGAGGCAATCAGACTTGAGCACACCAAACGAACACGCGTGATCTTCGTACGTTTTTCTTTAACGGTTGTTTGAAACGTGGCACGTGCGTGCATTAGATACGCGGAAGGTAATAACGATCGAGTGCTTGTCGTGCGATAAAAATATAACGCCGGCCAAAATATTTTCTTCATAAAATAGACGTTTAACGGCGTTATTTTATGAAAAATCCACGAAATAAACCTCAATCCCACAGAGGTGTCGAGCAATCTACGAAAGTTATCGTTTTTGCAATGTTCAACGTCGTTTAAATATCAACGAATAATTATCGCCGGTTGAAAATGTTACGAGTTTATCCATTGATCGTAACGAAATTCACGACACGGTCGCTTTGCGGTTGCCGGCCGTAGAGGCTGCAAGACGTTAAAGCAAAAGTCACTCCTGTTGTCCCACTGCATGTTGAACTTTAAATCGTTCGATACGGAGTAAAATCAATTATTTCACTGATAATCACGCATATTTCAAGTTTATTATCGAATACTGGCTAACGCACGTGCTTAGATAAATTTAACGGTGGGACATCAAACGTTACTCAAAGATTATCGTATTGTACGCTAACATTTTGTTAAATTGTCTATCGTGTAAAATGTATCGACGTTAACAATAATAAAAAGTATCAGTCGTACGTATTGCGATGTATATTCTCAATTATTTCTACTTTACAAGTCAAGTACTTGAGGTATCGGAAAAAACTTTGACAGAGGTAAAAAATCTACCAACACTTTTAGAATAGACACGCGTGACATTCTTACGAGGGAAACGCAAGACACAATTGACTTTGTCTGTTAAGAAACCGTATGTTAACTGACTTAATTCAGCGTTCAGCTAGGCCGTCATTTTTTGTAGAGGACATCGCAAAAGTAAGGTTTGCAGAGGTTCGTTCGGGTAAAGGCAATTGGAAAAATAACTATTTTTCATGACAAGCATAAGCCTAACCTAAACACAGTGGACCAAGCCGATACGCTAGTTATAGACGAAATCTACGGTGGCCGCTTGCATCGTTGAATTTTGATATCGTGGACATTGGTGCACTTGCCGGATACGTAGTTTACCGTGAAAATAATAAAACGGCGAAGGAAAGGACCAAAAGACTGACACTTTTCTTGAAGCGTCGTGTTTTCGAACGACAACCGAGTGAAGATCGATCTGTAAACGTTCAAGAGACGCCTAACTTTACTACAAAAATTGCGATCAAAAGTATCGAAACGGGTTATTGTCATATTTATTACAAACGATCAAAAAGATGCAGGAAATCGCAGTGCCTGTATTAATATGGCAACGTACCGACACTGTGTTATCCGGGGGACCGTCTGTCGTATGTATCTATCGAGCACACCGGGTACCGTCGATAACACTAGTTGCAATTTCTCCATGAGATTGCGCGTTCGTCAGGACCAACCTCGTGGGTACTTACGACCGGCGACAGCATATACATTCTGCTTCGTCTCCTGTATATAGTTTCCATGGGCCACGCTACTCGTGGCTCTCCGTGGCATCATTGATCTGTTTTAATTCAATCGCGCCATTGTGTACAAATTAATAAATGTAAGTGAGAAAATCTAGCAACTGTGTTTACCTTGATTCTCGTGCAACCGATAAACCCCATATATCGTTGTCAAAATGGAAACTTGTAACGCGGAAGGATGGATTTCGTTAGGCGTTCCGTCGATAATAGTAAAAGCCATGCTGGAGCAAAAGTTTTATACTCCTACTGAAATACAATCGTTGTCAATACCATCGGCAATTCTTGGGAAAAGAGATATTTTAGGTGCTGCAGAAACTGGAAGTGGAAAAACGTTAGCATTTGGTATACCAGTTTTAAACGGAATTATCCAATTAAAACAAAAAGACGGTAAAAGAGTTAAATGTACCAGCGGTACGTTTAAAGAGACAGGCCAATATGAGGCTGTTTATAGTGAAAGTAGCAGTGACGAAGATGACACTTCGTACGATTACAATGGTTTGAACGATTGTATTACCGAAAAATCAAAGAAACCACTTTATGGTTTGATCCTCACGCCAACTAGGGAATTGGCCATTCAAATAACCAGTCATCTTACCAATGCTGCAAAATACACCGACGTAAAAGTAAGCATTTGCGTAATTGGATCGCTATTTACTCGTTGTAATTTAACCTTTTATATAACAAATCTATCTATATTTTCGGATAGATTGCAGTTGTAGTGGGTGGAATGGCTGCAGTGAAGCAAGAGAGGCTACTCGACAGAGGTCCAGAAATAGTCGTCGCTACACCTGGTAGATTATGGGAATTGATAGACAAAGGAAATCCACATCTCAGTCAAATTGACTCGATAAGGTAAGTTACAGTGACTTTCTCCTTTACGATATCGTGCGTATCGTTATATTTTTGTAGCAAGTTTTATGCGTTACGTGGTTCTACTTGTAATTGGCAAACTAGCAAATAATATACTTTTTATTTTCAGATATTTAGTTATTGACGAAACCGACAGAATGCTCGAAAGAGGTCACTTTGAGGAATTGCACAATATCATCGAAAGAATAAACGCAAAGAAATCAAAATATATGAAACGCCAGACTTTTGTTTTTTCTGCTACGCTGACACTAGTTCATGACATTCCTGAGTACCTGCAAAGGAAGAAAGTTAAAAATTTTAACAGTAAAATATTTAAATTAACCCCTGGTCAAAAATTGCAAAAAGTTATAGAAATGTTAAAAGTTAAGAATCCAAAAATAATCGACGTTACCAAAGGAACAGGTACTTATTTGTATTCATACTTTGGACGTCAGCCTCACTGCCACTGATAAATACATAGTTCGGTCCAATGATTATTTTTTAATATTTTAGGTACCGCAGGCAACTTAACAGAATGTAAAATAGCGTGTACAATTGATCATAAAGATTATTATTTATACTATTTCCTACAAAGATACGTAGGAAGAACTTTAGTTTTTTGCAATAGTATAGGTTGCGTGAAGAGACTAGCTACATTGTTCCTAATTTTAAATTGCAAACCACTACCTCTGCACGCAAGCATGCCCCAGCGACAAAGGTTGAAAAACCTAGAAAGGTATAGTACGGCAATATATCGATTACGACACATTCAGGTTCTAACAGGTTTGATTTCGATTTAAAGATTTCAAGCCGACAATAATGGCCTACTTATAGCAACGGATGTCGCTGCGAGAGGATTAGATATACCTAACATAGATAACGTTATCCACTATCAAGTTCCTAGAACATCCGAGGTACGTGTATAATTTGTTTTCAAATATAATACATCATTGAATGAAATACCGTGTGATCACTCGACTTCAACGTTTTTTCATTCAAGAGTTACATACACAGAAGCGGTAGAACTGCCAGAGCTCAAAAGGAAGGCATCACTGTGCTAATGATGGAACCATCCGAGAAACCATTTTACAGTCGGCTTTGTAAAACTCTCAATCGAAGTAGGTATCGTTCTATCTAAATCTTAGATATCAATTATTCGGAATCGTAATTTGGTTTTACGTTTTCAGCTGAAGATTTGCCAACTTTTCCGGTCATTGATCGGTTACTTGTAGCTGTCAAAGACAGAGTGAACGTGGCCAGAGAAATTGACAAACTTGAACTGACTTGTCGCCGAGAAAACTCCAAAAAAGGATGGCTACAAAAGGCAGCCAAAGAAATGGATATATGTTTGGATGACGACGAATTGTAAGTACAATGTTGAATGATCATTATGGAACTTATGATAGTTGCGTAAACTTTTTTTACTATTATTAAGCAGCGACAATGACATGGAAGCGGAAAATAAGGCAAATTTAAAAAGAACTCTAAAAGCGAAAAGAAACCACTTAGACCGTCTTATAAAGAAATCGCTTTTCCCGAAAAATTTTTCTGGAAAATACCTGGATGCTGATTTGGAAGTATCCCTGTGTCAGAATTCTCAAAAGGCGTTAGAAGTAATGAAAACAGCTATTCAGTCTTCAAAGTCGAAAAAAAATTCAATGGCAAAAGTACTCCCGAAAAGTACATTCACGTCGAAAAGAAAATCAGAACATGGAAAGAGCAAAGTTATTAAAAAAATAAAAGTTGGTTGATATAGCAAATAATCCTTTATCTCGATTAACGCATACCTTTGTGAGATTGTTTTATAATATTTGTTAATCTTTGTAACAGCGAGATATCTATTTATATAGCAATGATACATGCACTTCGTTATTCTTCTTCTGTGATATGTAAAAAGTTCGATTGAATACATGCAATTGATGCGATTAAATTAGCCGAATCGTTTAATAGTTTACGAATTAATGCTGATTCGTCGTATCGCGAGATTTCAAGTAACGCGACCGAATGAATCGAGAGCGTTGAAGGTAGGAGATTCATTCAGAGCGAGCTAACGAACAATATTGCGCTCTCGCTTGTAGCAGTTGAATAGTGTCAGGGTTCGAAAGTCGTAAAGATGGGCATGATAGGGATGTTTGAGTTGGCGGCGCCTCTTAAGCTTTTCGAAGCGCAATCGGTGGTATATTCGACAAATGAAAAAATAAGGTGGACGATCGTTTTGCCGTACCGATGAATTTAATCGATGAATAATGACGATTGTCACTGAAAAGTCGTATGAAGGTGGTTGAATTTAAGATGCCGAGAGAGTGACGATCCAATGTCAAAATGTCCAAAACATGTTAGCTTGTTGGAACAAAGTGTTCTATCAAATTTGAGAGAATATCGGAATATGGGTTTTCCGCATTCTAACCTTAAAACGAAAAATACCGTGCCTTACCGATGCAAAAAAGCGTTTTGGCGAAATTCTACAGGTCTAAACTCGTTAAAACTTGCCTAAGCTGCGATACATCTTCGAGGAACGTATGTGCGAGCGATTATCTATGTTTTCATATATAGATAATCAATATTTTTTCGAAACTTTGACTGCATGCCAATCAAAAATTCTCTGAAATATAGTGGGCGTTCTTTATCACATGTCCAACTACATCATTAACAAAGATTTAAATATCCCGTCAATTAACAAAAAAAAACATCCTATCATTATTATTATTTTATTACACAAAATACAAAAACAGACTATTTAAACATCCATGGCAAGAAGAAAAGGACATTCTACAGGAACGTATAAGTCACTCAAGATCAAAAAAATATAAACTACTACAATGAAGTTTCTATAATACATAATCTAAAAACATAATGAAACTTCCAATGGGGAACTCATAACATTCAAACGTTATGCCTCTTTTACTTTTTATTATATTTACATATATTATTTATATATATATATTAAAATAATAATAATGATAGGAATTGAAGTAAAAAAATTGTTCAATTGTTATTATTACGATGTATGTCTGAATATATATATAATGATGGGGATATGTGAGCGTACATGATGGCGTTGAAACGTTGGAATTATTTAATTCGAAAATTCTCAAACATTTTTTTTCAAACGACATTTGTCTTCTGAAGGAACACGTAAAAGTCGTGAAGAAAACATGCGGTGAAAATATGAGTAAATGTAATAATAACTTTGACATACGATTTTCCTTGTTATACGTGAATATTTTATTGAACAATGATACATAATTAAGATATGTACATTTTTAATACTTATTTTAAATAGCTAATTTATTCATACAAAATCTATCGATATCTATTCATACAAAAATATGTCGTTGAAGTACGCTGTACATATAACAATATTCAAATAAATACGTCATTTCAATACTCTTCACTCATTCCATTCGCTGTGGCTCCAATATATAACTTCCAGTTCTTGATATGGATTGACCACGTTACATATGTCATGTCAGTGTTGAGAACAGAAATACTCCACACACTTGACAAATATGGCTCATTCCAGACTGATACGATTAGCTCCACAGGGGTAGGTAACCGATTTTTATGAAACTTGGTATAAATATTACCTATATAGTAGTGAATTCTGTACAAATTTTTAGATCATTATTACTACCGGATTAAGAGTTACTAATAATATAAAAATTTTGTCTAAAATTTTTCAAAAATCGATATCTGTAACCGTCGGAGTTACCAAAACGAACGTTTCCTTTTAAATACGGATAAAAATATAAACTAAGAAATTAATAAACCAAAAGTCATTTTTTTTAATTTTTCGAAAAGTTATTAACTTTTGTTTTAAACAAATGACGATATCTGAAAAAGTGTTATTCTTGCCTATTTTTCTATAATATTCAGCAATAAAATTCATAGAGCGGATATTAGTATTGATTCAGGAACTCGTTATAAACAGCATCCTCCTGAGTCGCGCGAGTTGGCTCTGTAGCCGTTGCGCCGCCATAATCCCACCTTAATTCATACAATATTTTCTAATGTATACATGTTTCTTTATATCTAATATAAAGTCAAATGATTAACGTGCCAAAATTTTTACTACACGATGACCTGTAAAAATCTCAATTGCTTTCTATCTGCGATTGAATGGGTTTGAGACCAGTACAATTTCCTTATGGCTGCGTTAAAAGCGATTTATATGTTACAGTTGTCTTAATCGATTGTATCCGTTAAATTGTTGTTATTGTTTCTTTCTTATTTTTCGTTTCCTATATTTTTTTTATATTGTTCACTACAAAATCCCTGAATCATTACTAATGTCCGCTCTATGAATTTTATTGCTGATAATTATTGAAAAATAGACAAGGAATCCAATGGAAAAAGAATTTTGAAAATAAAAGTAACACTTTTTGAGATATCGTCATTTGTTTAAAACAAAAGATTATGACGGCGTGACTCAGGAGGGCGCTGTTTATATCGACTCTCTGAATCAATACTAATATCCGCTCTATGAATTTTATTGCTGAATATTATAGAAAAATAGGCAAGAAATCAAATAAAACAAGAATTTCGGAAATAAAAATAACACTTTTTCAGATATCGTCATTTGTTTAAAACAAAAGTTAATAACTTTTCGAAAAATATAAAAAAATGACTTGGTTTATTAATTTCATAGTTTATATTTTATCCGTATTTAAAAGGAAACGTTCGTTTTGGTAACTCCGACGGTTACAGATATCGATTTTTGAACAATTTTAGACTAAATTTTTATATTATTTGTAACTTTTAATCCGGCAGTAATAATGATCTAAAAATTTGTACAGAATTCACTACTATATAGGTAATATTTATACCAAGTTTCATAAAAATGGTTACCTCCCCTGTGGAGCTGATAGTATCAGTCTGGAATGAGCCATATATATCTTGGCATTTATCAACGAAGCAGGATGCAACACAATTATCACAGTTTTCCAAATCGATTGTCCATTGTTGCAAACTTCACAAGCCATTAGTGAAGATACCAGTAAATGACGGATCTATTTCTGTGGCCACGTAACTATTTCTTTGACTGCTCCAAGTAGACGATTAATGTTCATTACTTTGGCTGCTTATTGTAGCCATCCTTTTTTGGAGTTTTCTCGGCGACAAGTCAGTTCAATTGTCAATTTCTCTGGCCACGTTCACTCTGTTTTTAACAGCTACAACTAACCGATCAATGACCGGAAAAGTTGGTAAATCATCAGCTGAAAACGTAAAACCAAATTACAATTCCGAATAATTGATATCTAGGAGTTAGATACGCTCAAGAATACTAAATGCAATACTAGATTTAAAGCTTACAATACTACACTACAATACCTTGACTTTCGCCAACTAATACAATACCAATACCTCATTCGGCGAGTGCTTCTGCCAAACAGCCTACTTCTTTGCAGAAAAGGTAGTCAAATATTTAATCGCGACAGCGTTATCTTCACGATCGATTTCCATGCTTGTCGTTTCATAATTTACGTCCGTGTCGGGACATCTATTTCGACGTACTTTGGAACGTTTGGAGATTGCGCTTCGTGTCGGTACAAGTACGCGGTAAAAGTAATCTACGAAACCAGTATTTAAGCGTTCGCCATTTGCACATCCAACGATGGAGGCGGACCGTAAGAAAGAAAATGGTGCGGACTTGCGAGATTTTCGTATTGCAATGTTTATTCTCAATTATTTCTACTTTCCAAGTCAAGTACTTGAGGTATCGGAAAAAACTTTGACAGAGGTAAAAAATCTACCAACACTTTTAGAATAGACACGCGTGACATTTTTACGAGGGAAACGCAAGACACAATTGACTTTGTCTGTTAAGAAACCGTATGTTAACTGACTTAATTCAGCGTTCAGCTAGGCCGTCATTTTTTGTAGAGGACATCGCAAAAGTAAGGTTTGCAGAGGTTCGTTCGGGTAAAGGCAATTGGAAAAATAACTATTTTTCATGACAAGCATAAGCCTAACCTAAACACAGTGGACCAAGCCGATACGCTAGTTATAGACGAAATCTACGGTGGCCGCTTGCATCGTTGAATTTTGATATCGTGGACATTGGTGCACTTGCCGGATACGTAGTTTACCGTGAAAATAATAAAACGGCGAAGGAAAGGATCAAAAGACTGACACTTTTCTTGAAGCGTCGTGTTTTCGAACGTCAACCGAGTGTAGATCGATCTGCAAACGTTCAAGAGACGCCTAACTTTACTGCGAAAATTGCGATCGAAGAAAGGTTGGACCCAGTTCAGTTCGACCGCCGTTCCTGAAAAAGAAACTGTACCGCGATACAGCACTGTCGGGAAACAAGTAACGGGTTCTTGTCGTCTTTATTACAAACAAACGATCAAAAAAACGCAGGAAAACCAGAAAAATAGCGCGAAACGCTAAAAGCCTGTCTACGACGAACATTCTGTTTCCAAAGAATATGATTTCATTTTATTTATTTTGTTTGTTGACACGTATTAAGTGATCGGAACATTTATCAACGTTAAGACTGATTTTCAGATGTACGAATTTACGCGCGAGTATGCGACGATCGGAACACGATAGCGACGTTAAATTACGTAAAAAATTAAAATACGAGTATGGTATGGAACCGAGTGCCAAGTTCAACTTGTATCGTGTAATCAATCGAATTTAAGTTAATCCGAAATTATTAAAAATAAGCAATTAAATCATATTGTTGTAATAGTGTAGGTTGCGTCGAGAGATCGGTTACTAGAGAGATTTGCAATTTTACAATATAAACCATCACTTCTGTACGCAAATATGCCTCAACGACAAAGATCGAAAATCCTAGAAAAGTATAGTTTTGAAATATATTAAATTACATTAACTAATAATGTTTAATAGTCTCGGAGGCTTTTATTTATTCGTTAATAATCCAAATATCACGAATAAAAAGTAACGGATGATTATTTTTTTACGGAAAATTTAATTACTCGATGTTCCGTTCGGATAAATTGTTCGTTCAAACATTGATCCCTTGATCATTTTATCAACGTGAAAACAAATAAATGATCGAGCAACGGTTTTCCGAATGGAACATCGAGTTAAAAAGCTTTGCTTAAAAAAATTAAAATATTTTGTATTTGAGTCGTAACAATTAGACTATTTTGAGCATTCCGTTATATGCAATAATCGAAATGATTTTGAGTCTTTTCTACGAACTCCATTTGAATAACGATACAATCGTCTAATTTTGGTCTCGTGCAGAATTAACTTCCCATACGCATGAGAATAAACAAAAATTAACAAAAGTTTGGCTGCAGCTCTGAGCACGAATGTTCAACGGCTGTTTGAACCTGGCTAGTCAGTCGGCACGTTAAATAACAAACAGCTGAAACTCCTAGCTAACAGTTCCCTCCCCGACTTTTTCGGGGAGAAGACTGACCACCTTTGCTTCTGGACCCTCACTTCGAAAGTCTGCCGAAAAATCGGTCAGTCAGACTTGAGCTAGCACATCCACGAGCCATCTAATAGATTTTCCGGAACTACCAGCTTTCGTACATATGTACACTGCTCTTCGAACCACCATCAGTGCTCACTGGCGAGACTTGGGCAGACGAATGTCGGCGTGTGATATTTTGAGGGGCTAATCGCAGGTAGCACAGTGTCGGCAGGTTGCCGTCGTAATGCATGCACGGCCTGACTTGTAAACCGTCAACATGACGGCGCAACGATGGTGTTTATGAAAACTTGTTTTTCACGTCGCGGACGCTTTCTGCCAAGATGATTCTATCACATATGTTTGGACGTCGTGCTTTAGTTTTAGAGAAATCTATATAAACTTCAGAATGCTTATTATCAAATCAATTGTCAAATATATAGTCATTCTTTGAGATTGACGCAACATAAGTGTTCTAGATTACTAAAATTTTCCCATTGAATAGTTGTTCAAAAACAAAATAAAATAAATAAGAACAACGATCGACTGATTAACATGGAGGAAAAATACAAAAATATCATATTTACAACTACCATCTCCGTAAGGAAGACAAGAATCAAAAAATTTTATTACGAAAGTGCAAGCTTTACAAGCAAGCTCTATGGATTTAAACGTCAGAGTTCAAGTTCGATTCTCGAGTTCTACAATGCCACGTAAAAGAATATGATTCGTGTGTTAATGTATAATTTTTTATCGTATAGTCTATCTATACAAATCTATAAAATAGTATATATTTAAAAATCAACGTATAATCATTTAAATATTTTACCACAAATTATTATTTTAATAATTATAGATTTATTAAAAATACCGTTCAATAACATTAATAACAATGATAATAACGGCAAAAAACCTCGATACTTATTTCGAATTCTTGTACACCTAAAATCAATTAAATTTGTCATAAGCTTAATACTGCTTTACAATAATATAAACTAATATTAGAATAATATAAGAATACTTATTTGAAGTCTAATAATTATTTATTACTTGAAGTCTTCTAACAACTGTGTGATAACAATCATGCTGTTTCGTTTGAGGATAGGTTAGTGACAATTTTTCGGCTGCTATATGTTGAATAAACGGGTGCGTAATGCGCATGCGTTGTACAGGGAATACGGTATACTATATTGTGAATGAGAAATTTTCCAATAGATTTTCCTCGGAAAATATCAATGCTATCGAATTTGAAAATAATTTTTTAATATTAGCAAATCCTTAGCATTGAATAGCAATGTAGAAAAATACCTTAGATTTAATAGTTTTCGAATATTAATGGTTTAAAAATGTGCTCAGCAATTAAACATTTTCTTTAATTTTTCGAAAACAAAAAAATTCCCAATTTCAAGATTAGGTTTATTGAAATTTGCATTAAAAACCCTAACGATAGATATATTGCTCAACTTGGTGGATCTATCTTGGTTGCCAGGTTCACATAGCATGTATTATCACGGCAACGTACCGACACTGTTATACGGGGGACCGTCTGTTCTATGTATCTAACGAGCACACCGACTACCGTCGATAACACTAGTTGCAATTTCTCCATGAGATTGCGCGCTCGTCAGGACCAACCTCGTGGGTACTTACGACCGGCGACAGCATATACATTCTGCTTCGTCTCCTGTATATAGTTTCCATGGGCCACGCTACTCGTGGCTCTCCGCGGCATCATTGATTTGTTTTAATTCAATCGCGCCATTGTGTACAAATTAATAAATGTAAGTGAGAAAATCTAGCAACTGTGTTTACCTTGATTCTCGTGCAACCGATAAACCCCATATATCGTTGTCAAAATGGAAACTTGTAACGCGGAAGGATGGATTTCGTTAGGCGTTCCGTCGATAATAGTAAAAGCCATGCTGGAGCAAAAGTTTTATACTCCTACTGAAATACAATCGTTGTCAATACCATCGGCAATTCTTGGGAAAAGAGATATTTTAGGTGCTGCAGAAACTGGAAGTGGAAAAACGTTAGCATTTGGTATACCAGTTTTAAACGGAATTATCCAATTAAAACAAAAAGACGGTAAAAGAGTTAAATGTACCAGCGGTACGTTTAAAGAGACAGGCCAATATGAGGCTGTTTATAGTGAAAGTAGCAGTGACGAAGATGACACTTCGTACGATTACAATGGTTTGAACGATTGTATTACCGAAAAATCAAAGAAACCACTTTATGGTTTGATCCTCACGCCAACTAGGGAATTGGCCATTCAAATAACCAGTCATCTTACCAATGCTGCAAAATACACCGACGTAAAAGTAAGCATTTGCGTAATTGGATCGCTATTTACTCGTTGTAATTTAACCTTTTATATAACAAATCTATCTATATTTTCTGATAGATTGCAGTTGTAGTGGGTGGAATGGCTGCAGTGAAGCAAGAGAGGCTACTCGACAGAGGTCCAGAAATAGTCGTCGCCACACCTGGTAGATTATGGGAATTGATAGACAAAGGAAATCCACATCTCAGTCAAATTGACTCGATAAGGTAAGTTACAGTGACTTTCTCCTTTACGATATCGTGCGTATCGTTATATTTTTGTAGCAAGTTTTATGCGTTACGTGATTCTACTTATAATTGGCAAACTAGCAAATAATATACTTTTTATTTTCAGATATTTAGTTATTGACGAAACCGACAGAATGCTCGAAAGAGGTCACTTTGAGGAATTGCACAATATCATCGAAAGAATAAACGCAAAGAAATCAAAATATATGAAACGCCAGACTTTTGTTTTTTCTGCTACGCTGACACTAGTTCATGACATTCCTGAGTACCTGCAAAGGAAGAAAGTTAAAAATTTTAACAGTAAAATATTTAAATTAACCCCTGGTCAAAAATTGCAAAAAGTTATAGAAATGTTAAAAGTTAAGAATCCAAAAATAATCGACGTTACCAAAGGAACAGGTACTTATTTGTATTCATACTTTGGACGTCAGCCTCACTGCCACTGATAAATACATAGTTCGGTCCAATGATTATTTTTAAATATTTTAGGTACCGCAGGCAACTTAACAGAATGTAAAATAGCGTGTACAATTGATCATAAAGATTATTATTTATACTATTTCCTACAAAGATACGTAGGAAGAACTTTAGTTTTTTGCAATAGTATAGGTTGCGTGAAGAGACTAGCTACATTGTTCCTAATTTTAAATTGTAAACCGCTACCTCTGCACGCAAGCATGCCCCAGCGACAAAGGTTGAAAAACCTAGAAAGGTATAGTACGGCAATATATCGATTACGACACATTCAGATTCTAACAGGTTTGATTTCGTTTTAAAGATTTCAAGCCGACAATAATGGCCTACTTATAGCAACGGATGTCGCTGCGAGAGGATTAGATATACCTAACATAGATAACGTTATCCACTATCAAGTTCCTAGAACATCCGAGGTACGTGTATAATTTGTTTTCAAATATAATACATCATTGAATGAAATACCGTGTGATCACTCGACTTCAACGTTTTTTCATTCAAGAGTTACATACACAGAAGCGGTAGAACTGCCAGAGCTCAAAAGGAAGGCATCACTGTGCTAATGATGGAACCATCCGAGAAACCATTTTACAGTCGGCTTTGTAAAACTCTCAATCGAAGTAGGTATCGTTCTATCTAAATCTTAGATATCAATTATTTGGAATCGTAATTTGGTTTTACGTTTTCAGCTGAAGATTTGCCAACTTTTCCGGTCATTGATCGGTTACTTGTAGCTGTCAAAGACAGAGTGAACGTGGCCAGAGAAATTGACAAACTTGAACTGACTTGTCGCCGAGAAAACTCCAAAAAAGGATGGCTACAAAAGGCAGCCAAAGAAATGGATATATGTTTGGATGACGACGAATTGTAAGTACAATGTTGAATGATTATTATGGAACTTATGATAGTTGCGTAAACTTTTTTTACTATTATTAAGCAGCGACAATGACATGGAAGCGGAAAATAAGGCAAATTTAAAAAGAACTCTAAAAGCGAAAAGAAACCACTTAGACCGTCTTATAAAGAAATCGCTTTTCCCGAAAAATTTTTCTGGAAAATACTTGGATGCTGATTTGGAAGTATCCCTGTGTCAGAATTCTCAAAAGGCGTTAGAAGTAATGAAAACAGCTATTCAGTCTTCAAAGTCGAAAAAAAATTCAATGGCAAAAGTACTCCCGAAAAGTACATTCACGTCGAAAAGAAAATCAGAACATGGAAAGAGCAAAGTTATTAAAAAAATAAAAGTTGGTTGATATAGCAAATAATCCTTTATCTCGATTAACGCATACCTTTGTGAGATTGTTTTATAATATTTGTTAATCTTTGTAACAGCGAGATATCTATTTATATAGCAATGATACATGCACTTCGTTATTCTTCTTCTGTGATATGTAAAAAGTTCGATTGAATACATGCAATTGATGCGATTAAATTAGCCGAATCGTTTAATAGTTTACGAATTAATGCTGATTCGTCGTATCGCGAGATTTCAAGTAACGCGACCGAATGAATCGAGAGCGTTGAAGGTAGGAGATTCATTCAGAGCGAGCTAACGAACAATATTGCGCTCTCGCTTGTAGCAGTTGAATAGTGTCAGGGTTCAAAGAAAGTCGTAAAGATGGGCATGATAGGGATGTTTGAGTTGGCGGCGCCTCTTAAGCTTTTCGAAGCGCAATCGGTGGCATATTCGACAAATGAAAAAATAAGGTGGACGATCGTTTTGCCGTACCGATGAATTTAATCGATGGATAATGACGATTGTCACTGAAAAGTCGTATGAAGGTGGTTGCATTTAAGATGCCGAGAGTGTGATGATCCAATGTCAAAATGTCCAAAACATGTTAGCTTGTTGGAACAAAGTGTTCTATCAAATTTGAGAGAATATCGGAATATGGGTTTTCCACATTCTAACCTTAAAACAAAAAATACCGTGCCTTACCGATGCAAAAAAGCGTTTTGGCGAAATTCTACAGGTCTAAACTCGTTAAAACTTGCCTAAGCTGCGATACATTTTCGAGGAACGTACGTGCGAGCGATGCTGGCTCAACGACAAGTCTCGATATAAATGTAAGAAGAGACATAATAAACTTAAAATATCCGTGATTATCACTGAAATGATTGATTTGATTCTATATCGTATCTTTCAAAGTTCGAAATGCAATTGGGCAACAGGAGTGGTTTTTGTTTTAACGTCATGCTTCGTTTACGGCCAGCAACTAACCACCCCTTGAGACTTTTTCTTGTAGCCACGAGTTTGTTTCTGTTTTGACTATGAGCCTTGGCTGTTGACCCTCTAGCTCCGGCATATAGGGAATGTCACTCGGTGCCGCCCTTTTGGTACTATGATTTCTTTCTTTCTTTCATTAATATGTTAACTGTACAAATATATTTTGATTATAGAACGACCTGATAACACACCTTTCCTGCCCAACACTAGGCATTGTCGTGCCTCTGTAAACAATGTATTAAAAAAAAATCCGTTCATACATAAAGTTGTGACGTATCGTTGTAATTGAATTTTTTATTTTTATCCATTCACACTCCGTTTGTTTGCAGGCACGGTCATTCCCCTGCACATCACCTCTCATTTCCATCCCTCAAAATTTTCGTCGCATTTGGCGCCGCAAGGAGAAATAAGAAAATGTACAGAATACATGTGTGCTCGTGCGGAAGTCTCATACTTAGCACATCTGTATCGTAATAAACTATTCTTTAAATAAAGTAAAGTAAAGAATATGATTCGTTAAATAATTATTCCTAATAATCCTAAATTTAATTCAAATTTTGATAGAAACGACAATTTAGTAATATGAATTAAGTAAAATACAATTTGTAAATGTTCATTTTGCAAACGTTTTAAAGGGGTTTGTACATTTTGGTCATTTGGATTCACTTAGGCAAACGGTTATCAAAATCTGCGTGGAAAATCTGCACTCGTATTCGACGTTTTCATAACGTTTGCTAAACGTTTTGTGCTATCGAGGCACTGCAATTGTTGTAATTTACGGAGCATAAAAGAAATAATAAACCCTTAGGTGTTTCAATATACGGAGATAATGCGATATTGATATGTCGACTATGTTCCATAATTAGATCAAAAAGCGGCGGAGCTTCATTCATCAATAAACTAACCAGAAGTGTTCATCTCTGACAGACGGAATAAATCTACGAGTGTGGCGCCACATACGCTGCATTTGCACTGGCATAGTTGATAGGTATGCGTTGTGACCACTAATGAATACATAATATGTACACAAATGTCACAAATACTACAGATGCACAAGAGCATACATGCCAAGTAAAGATTATACTATACGTTTTTACATAGTGAATGTTTTGATTTTGACAAGTGTTTTATTGCTATACAATGGAAGTGATGATCAATTGGAATTGTATCTTTAAATTATATCAATAACGAATCAGTAATAAGAAGTATCAGTATTAAAACGTTACTATTGCCATGAGATTCGTTAATAAAATTATCACAATTGTCAGCTATATTAATCATTAGATTACCATGAACAGGTTAGATTTGAAGCTTGTTATTGTTTACTTACATGAATTTGACTGTTAAGCCAAATTTAGAGTTATAACTTTCATGTTGTCAAATATAACGTACATATCAATTCTAATAAATTTTATCGTCGTTTCAGAAGATCAAATTACTAAATTTTCACGTAGAAGGTATGCTATTATATCAAACAATTTTTATAAACAAAAATCTTTTCGTTGTAATAATGTTTACGATTGACGATTTTTCAGAGACATCTAAATTTAGATACTTTTTACGTTATTATTATCATTATTTTCATAATGGTGTCAAGTATTTTTGAAGCTGTTGGTAATGGAGATTTGAACCAGCTTCGAAAAAGCATAGCTTTTGAGAAAATCATCGATGATAATTGGACTGACTATGAACTTTTGATAGCATCGCTAAATCAAGAAAATAAAGATATAATAAAATTACTTCTGAATAATGGTTGTAGAGTACAACATATATCCAAGAATCATTTTATAGATTCACCTTTATACTGTGCTATATGTAAACAAGATGAATATATTTTAGAACTGTTATTGAAAAAAGTTTCACTGACAAGCATTGATTATAAAAGTGAAAGTGTATTTGAGTCAATATCAAAAGCTAGTCATGGAAAAATTAAATTAATTCTCAAAGCCTACATCGACCAAAGGATTAACCCGCTGGATTACGATGGGTTTATGCCCTTTCATTTGGCATGTTACATTGGAGATGTAAATTTAGTGAAACAATTTCTCGATCTTAATTGCGATCCAAATAGCTGTATATACGCTTATGCCAAGTCGTTCGCTGGCTACTCAGCTCTGCATTTTGCCGTCGAAAGCAAGTGCCCGCAAACGGTTGGACTACTCTTACAAGTTTGTCGTAATATCATTGTCAAAGATTTGATAGACAAATCTCCGTTTTATTTAGCATGCGAGAAGGAAATAGAACCTATCGTAGATCTGTTCATGAAGGTATACAGCCAAAAAAATATTCAATGTAACGAGGATGAGGCATTTTCTATACTGCACAAAAATCTGTACAACGAAGATTTGGCTTTTTGCAACAGATTTGCTACGGCTGATTCGTGGACAAGCTGGACGTTGATGCACTATGCCGTAGCAAGACAAAAGAAGGAAATAGTTAAGTTTCTACTGGAACGTTGTCGCAATGATTCGATCGACGTCGCGAGTAAATATGGATTCACACCACTGCATTTGGCTTGCCAATGTAGTTTCAAGACATTTTACGAGGTTTTGACGCAAGATGAATCGCTCTACTACGAGTACAAAAATGAGGACGAGAACGAACCGGTAGAAATAGTCGAAATGCTTCTGATGAAAGGAAGCGATCCCAATGCAAAGGATGGCTTTAATAGAACACCCTTGTTCCACGTACTGGAAACGTTCAAAAAGATTCAGCCAAGTGGAATAAGTCAGTGTATGAGATCGAATCTAATCCGTATGCGCTTGCAGCTGATCGGTGTGCTTCTGGACTATCAAGCCAGAATAGATCTCGCTGATAACGATGGGATGACTCTGCTACATCACTTGTCCGACAGCGATATGGTTTTCTACGAAAAGGATAAAATCAAGATAGCCCAGCAGTTTCTAGCGATGGGTGCGGACGTCAATGCCAAGACGCAAAAAAACGTAACGCCGCTGTTCTTGTCCATTCGCAATAAATTTACCGACCTAGCAAAACTGTACATCAACGCGAACGCAGATGTGAACTGCGCTTGTTCGTACTTCAACAAGTTCACTCCGTTGCACGCACTCCCGTATTACAACGAGTACAACTACGAAAGCACTTACCTGCTGAGGCTGTTGCTGGAGCACGGAGCCGACGTGAACGCGTCGGAAACCGACAACGCCACGGCTCTGCACATAGCGATCGACTATCACGGGCTCGGAGGTAACATCCTCGACGAGCGCGATCAAATGGCTACAGCTCTCTTGGACTACGGGGCGAACGTCGACGCGCTCGACAAACACAGGCAGACGCCGCTTCACAGGGCATGCCTCAATAGATACAACAAGGGTACCATTGTACTTCTCGACTACGGTGCCGATATCAATCTCGAGGACGAGTTCAACCACACTCCACTCGACTACGCTGGCTACCGAATCCAGCAGGAATCCAACCCCTCGTTTTTCTTCACCCTCCGCCATCACGCGCACAAGTTGAAGTTCATCGGTTGCTACGTGAGCGCCAAGAACGAGCAGTGTCTCCAGGAGTTGGAAAAATTTTACGCGCACAGATTTCAGATACCAAAGATCGACGAGTTCCTCGACTCGTGCGCCAAGGAAGTTGCCAGCATGAAAGAAGTCAAACTCGACAACTACACCAGCTTGTACGACATTCTGCTGAAAAATGTCAACGACATGACGAGACACGTTAAGAACGAGGAGTTTGTCAGGATCGTGAGGACCAAACGTCACGAGGTTCACTTCAAAATCTATGGATACTTATTGCACTTACAGTATCAGCGGGGTTTGAAAAGAAGCAAACTCATGGAGCCAGCCCAGACCTCTCTCAAAGCTTTGAGCGATTGCGAACTGCCCGACACTTCCATTAAGATCATCTTCGAACATCTCACCGACTCGGATCTGCGAAGCCTCATTCAAGCCAATTAATTTTCTATTTTGATACAGATAGCAAGGGAGAACGAAAGAGAGAGGGCGAGCGAGCGCGCGATTGTACATATATATATATATTATATATATATATATGGTTCGTTATTGTTTAATAAAGCTTTTCCATAGTTTATTCATTAATGGCCATGCGATCACTTTGATTCGAAATCCTCCCGCGTCCAGAACTCTTTACCTCCAGTCTGCGCGCGCACCGGTAGTCGGCTGCTGCTCTTTTTTCTTTCTTTTTATTTTCAAGTAGCGCTCTCCTACCATCCTACCATCGCCTCCAGCAGCAGCAGCAGTTGCACGCCTCGCGTCGTCCTGTACGGTGGTACACGTTCGCATAATCAACCAGTCTCGCGTCTGGATAATCCCGTGCGCGTTAAATAATTGGCTACTTGACGTTTTCTCGTGAAAGATGGCTGAGAAGTACAAGGTTTGCATCATCGGTTCCGGCAACTGGTAAGCTATCTCCAAGAAAAGGAAAAAAGCTCGCGGGGCTTTTTTTTGTTGTCTCGGTATTTGAGGTTATTGCGTTTGTTTTGGTCCGGGCCACTCTCTAGTTGTGCGTTTTGTCGATACTCTCGCGTCGCGTTGCACGGACGATCGCCTACGTCGAAGAACGAGATTCGGATTTGATTGTTAAACAACGCAAGGGTGGCCTTCCGTTAACGTTATCAAGAGCTCGCGTGTTTGAGCCAGCGGCAAGGTTACCATCCCGCCATCCCGCGCATCGACGTACCTTATTGTATATTCCTAGATCTATAAATAGTACTCAGTGTAGTCTATTGTCATCCGTAACAATGAAAAAATTAGCCTTTCTCGCGACTCGCCGATGGAAACTAGAGCTCGCCTTATCAATCGCTAACGGATCTGCTTTCGAAATCACGCTGCGAAATCATCATCGCTAACTTAGCGGCGATTACCATTCGGTATATTCGATTGTTAAGGTCGTTCGTAAATTACAGAATTTACCGGCGTGCGTTGAGCGAGAGTAGTAGGTTGTCTTGTGGGCGAACGTACGCGTATTACGTCGAAGAAAAATAGGCGATCAACGCCAAACGATTACGTAAATGTTTATTTACGAAATATTAGTTTGGTAGGCGTTTTTTCTCGCCGTTCGACAAGGGAAAAGCATAGTTTACACAATTTACACGCTATAGGCGATCCGCACGCCTACGTTGGCTTTGATATTAGTCAGGTACGATCAAACGAGCGAAGGTTTGATCGTTATCTAGCGTAGTTTGAATTAGAAGTCGAAATTCTGGCGAACACTAATTGAGCACGCAGTTATATAGAGATATACGGTCAACGTGTTCACGAATTCACGAGTGCGTCAAGTGATAGTTGTTATCACCGTCGCTCGTTCCGTAATTTTCCTTTCGTCCGGCGGTAACCAGTACGTATTTGTTTTTTTGAGTTTTGTTCTTCACCTCCGTGTCACGTACGCGTACATCGTTTCGATACCTCTTGCCAGCGTATCTTACGTAATGGTCCGCATCCAATTGCATACCGTTTTACTACATCGCTAAACGTCCCGTTTTCACGGAAAGACGAGTCAAACGACCGAAACGCAGCGAGGACGTAGGTATCTTTGCGTCTTCGATCGATCTTTCCATCGTCGTGCGGCATCGATCGCACGACTAAAAAGTTATCGCCGTTTTTGCGTTTGTTTTCGAGTCAAGCAAAGACAACGCGAACGAAGTGATCGGGGACAGGTAAACAAGCTGATCACTGATTTCTAGACTACTCGGAGTAGGAGGATCCTCGCTAACGTTTTTAGCGGCGAAGGCCGTGGCCTTGACCTTCCGTCCGCGCAAGCTGCGCGTGCTGCAAGCGCGAAAGCTTATTTTCGCGTCGTTCGTGAACTTTGTCCAATTTCAAAGGAAGGGTTTTACTTTGTTTCGCGCTTTGTACGCGCCTATCTGTATTTTTCTTCAAGTCGCCAATCAATCGTTCGTTTGTTTATAAAACGACTCACGACACGGCCACAAATAACTCGGCGCTATCGTGTGCTTTTGGCGCACGTGGACTTTGATTAGCTCGTTCTTTTTTCCGCAAAGATAAATAAATACGGCTTTCGGATTAAATGCCGATTACGTATTCGCGCGGCTGTTTGTAAACTTTTTTTCTTTGCATAACTCGACATCTGTAAATTTGAAAACGCTCGCGAAACTATTTGCAAACGACCAACAAAGCCAACGACGCGAGTTGTAAGATTGGTCAAACCGAAAAGATGCGTTTGAGTTCGGGATAGCTGATATCGAAAGAACAATTGACGTGTTTATAGGGGCTCGGCAATCGCAAAGATCGTAGGTGCTAATGCAGCTCAGCACGACAGCTTCGAGGAGCGCGTCACCATGTACGTTTACGAGGAAATGATCGATGGCAGAAAGCTCACGGAAATCATCAATGAAACGCACGAGAACGTCAAGTATCTACCCGGCCACAAGATCCCCGAGAACGTCGTAAGTAACCTTACTGTACATCGTACGTACGTACTTTCGAACCAGTAGCGTTCGCGTCTCGTGTTGTTTTTCTCGTTGCTCGATCCGCAACTAACGGAAGAAAAGACCTTTGAAACGTATGTTCTTCGTTGATGAATTCGATCTCGGTTCGAACGGACAACCGAGAAAAAAAACCGCGATTACGAAAGTGCCTCGGCTACCGGTCCAAAGTCCAGCAACCGAAGCGGCTTAAATCAACGACAACTGATTTGTCGAAAAAGCAAACATCACCACACCTGTGGCGAGAAACGCGCTTGTCCGTGACCTCCGTTGATATCGATTTCGGACGCGAGCTTTCTCTCTTTTGAGCATCGTCCATTTGGTACGACTCGCTGATTGAGTATCGATGAGATCGAATGGGATAATTGCACCAGACGTTTCGTAACAACGACTTCAAGGTCTACTTCTTACCTTATCCTATCCGCGATAAACGCACACACGCGTCAGGCCACGTTACGGTAAGGAAGAAAATCAATATTCGCCCGAGGTGTTGGCGCAATCGGTGCAAACTGTCGCTCGACGTCCATAATTACGCGAATGAAAATGAGAAAAAAGCTCAATCGTGCACGTGTCCTCGAATTAGCATTTTAATGGGAAAAGAAAAGTAGTTGAGCACTGAACCGAGCACACGGAATCCGGTTACGTCGGTTAATAGCCAAGGTCTCTTTCCGTGCGACTACGCGTGTTTCGCTTTGATTCGTTACAAAGCCTAATTATAAATTTGCTTCACTGTAAAAAAGAACGGGAAAAGGAATTATTTTCAAATAAATAATTGCTAATGGTACTTGTACATCCGTACGTCCGCGCACATTTTTTACACGATCGTACTTGTCATTCGCGTGCAGTTTGGATTTCGGCCGAGCCGTCGTGTCTTGGCAACGAGTGATCGTAACCGTATATCCATAGCATCGATAAACTCTTCCGTTGAATGGTTTGCAGGTGGCCGTACCGGACGTTGTGGAGGCAGCAAAAGACGCCGATATCCTGATATTTGTGGTTCCTCATCAATTCATCCGTAGGATATGCAGTACTCTCCTTGGCAAAATCAAGCCAGATGCCGTTGGACTTTCTCTCATTAAGGTACAGCCAAATATAACGTTTTGTTTTCTTGTCTACCGACGCGTGAGGTATTCCTAAGTTCTGTCAATTTTATTTCGGTACGCTCTTAGCGACGAGGCTGCAACTATTTTTAAACTTCAACCACTTTTTCAAGTATTTTACTTTCTTATCGGATTATACGCGTACACATTGACCATTGATCAAATCTCGAGTAGCTTTGTTGCCTTTCCAGCGTTTTTTATTCAATCGAAATCAACGACTTTCACCTACAACATTGAATATCGCGCAAACTGCCTAATTATGAGTTTATTTATATTTAAAGCGACGACCAAAGAGAAAAGATTTGTCGATATTTTAGAGTTATTAACCGGTTGCCTCACTTTTGCAGATATATATCTGTTTATTCTAGTATCTTTCCTATTTTAATAATTTTTACGTAAAAAAAATGGAAAAAACTGTAATCGTTCGTTCGTTGTCGGATACGACTGAAGAACGTTAAAACACGAAACGAAGATCTGTTGTTGACCTTCGAAATAATTTGACACTTTCTATTTGCGAGTTCTATTTACGACGCGCCGAGACACTATTTTACACAAGTACTCTCGTGGAATCTCATGGCTAACATAAGTCCGTTCAACGTTCATAACTGTTAAACTACCAATTAAATCGAATCAAATTCAAGAATTGAAGAGAAAATCTAGTTACTACGAGTACCAAGTGCAAATATACACAGCTTCCTCTCTCTCTCTTTCTCTATAAATCCCCTAGTTCGTCAATAAATCGTCAATTATTGTTACTCAGGGCTTCGACAAGAAAGAAGGTGGCGGCATCGAGCTTATCTCTCATATCATCGCCAGAGAGCTTCACATTTCAATGGCCGTCCTTATGGGAGCGAATCTCGCGTCTGAGGTTGCCGATGAGATGTTCTGCGAAACTACCATTGGTAATTAGTTCAATCGCGTTGGCCAAATATCTCGTTAGATACTTATCCACGAATAATCGGTCAACTAATCATATTATCGCTTGTTGTGCACGATTGAAGCGGTAGCCAATTATTGTTAGCGCTACAATTGCTTTTAGAGCGTGCAAGTCAATTGATCGAGCTTTTCGTTGATTCGTACAATTCGGTCGTTTGTCTGAAGCTCATCGCTCGTCGACTTAGCGTCAAACTAGAATGCGGATAAAAATCCAATTAGACAGATTTACGAATGGACGCGTGAATAATACTTTGTTACGGTACTACTAAATAAAAGTGAAAAATATTAAATCGTCTACCGTGTAGTTGAATTATGGGGCTTTAGTGGTTTAACGTGTTCGTAATACCCGTGTGCTCGATTACTCAAAGCTTGCAAAAAGAAACATAGAGGAATATCGATCTCTGTCGACAAAGAATCCAGGTGTAAGCGCTGCGGAAAACAAACAGAAGGGGAAAAAATGACAGCCCATTTGATTACTCGTTATCTCGGTCGAACATAACGCGACAAAAGTTCGCACCTCGCGTGCTTTGCCTATCTCTGACGTTCTCGCGAGTGTAGATCGGTGTAAAATTGTGAATCGTAAAACTAACGTGACTTTTGTAATTTCAGGCTGCAAGGACAAGGCCAAAGCTCTAGTGCTGAGAGATATCATCCAGACATCTTACTTCCGAGTAGTCGTCGTTGAGGATGTCGACTCGGTTGAGTGCTGTGGTGCTCTCAAGGTATGAGCTTTTCGCACTTTTTTTGCATACAATGAACCGTCAACGGGTGAGCGACACGACGCGTCGTGTGTTAATTTTCGTATCGATCGATGCAAGATTTCTCCAGCGACGGTGTCAATTAATTCGACGTTCAAAAGTATTTCAACGTCATTTTCAATCGATTACGTGTAACAATTGTAACGTTACCGTTGCTGTACACGAGAGTCAGTTGTAGTTTATTATTTGTAAAATATTTGCTAATAATAAACCGCAACTAATATTAAATAAATAGAGCAGGGGATGACGTTTACTGTTGACAAATAACTGCACGACCTTTACAGAATATCGTGGCGTGTGGTGCTGGTTTTGTGGACGGTCTCGGCCTGGGTGACAACACAAAAGCCGCAGTCATTAGGTTGGGACTGATGGAGATGATCAAGTTCGTAGACGTCTTTTTCCCCGGTGGTAAACTTGGAACTTTCTTCGAGAGCTGCGGTGTAGCCGATCTCATTACCACGTGCTACGGTGGTCGAAATCGTAAAGTCTCCGAAGCTTTCGTAAAAACCGGCAAGGTATGACGCTTTTCGTTATTTTTATAAATCACATCACCAAACACCAAAATTTATTATTAACGCGTACAATCGCTGAAATAAGTTAACGTAATTCATATGCTCTACCAGATCTAGAATTTCATTAATTCCGTTGCTCTTTCTTGTCGTCAAAAGTATTACTAGTGAACATTGACAAATAAGAATAATTTGTATGAACACGTTAGTTAAAAGATCATTTGTGCGTGTTTTAGATCCTTCAAGTGACGAGAAAAATGTTATTTTCTAATATGCGACGTTTTTCTTCGTTGCGAACTTTTTCCAAACAAAACGTTTCCTAACAACCTAATGCTAATACCAACCAAATTAATAAACAATTTGATTTCTACAGAGCATCGAAGAGCTAGAAAAAGAGATGCTGAACGGGCAAAAATTGCAAGGCCCCTTCACCGCCGAGGAAGTGAATTACATGCTCAAAGCCAAAAACATGGAAAGTCGTTTCCCTCTGTTCACGGCAATCCACCGAATTTGCGTAAACGAGTTGAAGCCACAGGACTTGATCGACTGCATCCGCAGCCATCCAGAGCATATGTAAGCGTCCAAGGACAATTTTACACGCACTCCTCGCGTTTCTTTTTTTTACTATGGAGATTAGTATTGTTTAATTCGTCGAATCAGTCGATTACGCGTGATTTTTCATCGATTAGCGTGCGAAGCATCAGAGACTGTGTGTACATAAGCGTATATGTATATATCTGTTTATGCACTATTTGGATTCTGAGACTATTTATTCTATCGGTGCTAAAAGAATTCTTCACTCTCTTCGAATGCTTTGCGGAAACTATCAGTCGCGTAATTAATTATCGACAACTGCATTTATGTCTTTAGAAAATCCAGAAGCTTGTTAAACGTACATATTTTATATATTATTATAACGCGAGGATTTTTATGTTGTGTGATGAGAATGAATAGTGGATAATCATCCCAAACTCTTGTAGCAGTACGTAGAAAAATATGAAAGTTTAAATTGATAGTTGAAGTCACCTATGAAATCGATTTAATATTGGTAACACGCTCGCAAAGTGAGTAAAACGAATTAATTCCACCGGATTATTTCGAAAAGTTTCGACCTAGTGATACGTGAAGATACGCTTATATTTTCTTGACTCGAAATAAGTTTACACAGTTAGAAGATAAGGTACTTAAAATCGCACCAAATTCCAATAAATATTAACGATTTTGTTGAATTTATTAGATTGAGATTGTTGATAAATTACAAATCAGGTATACGAAGATGTTATATAGTAAGGGATATCAAATGTTCCATCGGCAGAGTCAATCTAAAGTTTGTTACAAATTGCAGGGCATTGTTAAAAATGATATGTAATTGATTAACTTTAAGAAAATATATTATTATTAGTTGTTACAATTATTACAATGATTTACTTACATCTTATCCACTTCAACGTTGGATAGCTCCTACAACTACTTGTCTTTAACGTTACGTTTATTTTCGAATTTTTTTATTAATCATCATAATTTTAGGGATGACTTGGACTTCGAGCAACAACCGCAGGCCGATTCACCAAAGAGTCACCTCTGAGGACTGCGAAGTAGACTCTAAACAAAATGTGTTCCATTTGAAAGTTATCACCATCATCACCATAGCACATGCATACCGTGGAAGTTCATTGAACCAAAGCCAAAGCTCACCAATACAAGTCATAATACTACCTAATCATCATCCCTCGAACTTCGTTGTTTTACACGACTTTCAGTCAATCTGTCCTATCAGGATATCTGTTTTTATTCTTATTTTTTTAAGTTTATTACGTTTTCTACGAGAGACACGAGCTTATGAGGTGTGGATGATTTTTAATTATAGTTTTGTAATTGTTTTTTTTTCGAGTTTCTGGTATGGAAGAAGTTATTGTTACACGTAAATGCTTTTTGACGCTTTTAAAATTGCTGTTTGATAACTGTCCGTTTAGATGAAATATATATGAGATAATTGTAATATAGGAATAAAAAATAGAGATTTTTAAAGATGGCACGTTATTTTTTTGTTCACGTCAACTTTATTGATCCATTTGAATACATAGACTTGCAATGTTCTGTTACTAATTACAGATATAAAACTCCTTTACAACGTGTTTGATAATTTCATCGATATATAATTTGGAAGAATAGAAATTTGTTTAATCAAGACCGATACTATAATCAATTGACTCGTAAAGATCATTGGTATAATCACGAATATCACGTCATTCTACATGTTTATAACCATACGAAAACAAAGAGAACTATCATTTATCACGTTTTCACAACTTCGATTGATTGAAATAATTTGCTAAAGTTACCCTTTTAATCACATCTAAATCGCTACCCCATCCGTAATCACGCAATACACAAAAAGCTTTTCGATCAACCGCTTATTTTTATCCACAACTTTCTTATCTTTGAGATTCATTATTTCGAATCTGCCAAGATACTCGGCATAATTAGATTGGCAGCGGAAACTGCCAGGAATAAATAATAAAGCCAGGAAGGAAGTAAAAATAAAGTGACCATTGACACATTAAAGGTTCCGTCAGGGTCGCGAGTGTCGCAAAACGAACTTGAAAGTTCATAAAATTTAAGCTCTATTAAATTCTCGCGACCAAGACACGAGCAAAGCTATTATAAGCTCATCAGTGTACGTCATTATCAATCACGCGAAAACTTCGTGGCTGTACAATTTAAAAAAATCCTACGACAACGAGTAAAAACCAGGTAGAAAAGAAGCTCTGTTCGATTATCAACCGGAGTTGCTAATAATAAACGTGGAAGTGTCACTGATGATCCTTGACGTGCGGCCAGCTGTGGTTAAGGTCAGGTGGAGAGTAGAAGCGAATATCGGCGTCGCGAGCGCTCGACTGACAGTCACTTCGCTTCGAAACCGCCAAGCTCTCGCATCGTCAAAGTACGATACTTCCTATTCCTCTCGCAAGTGTTTTTTCTGTGATTTCGTGTAAGACCTACCCGAGTGTTGCAAGATTGTGTCTGCGAGTTTGACTATTATCTATTTGTTCAAATTCACTTAAATTCTACCTCTGTACTTATACATTCTGTATATTCGAACAGATAAGTTTCATCCGGCGGGCGTTCGTTGTATTTTTTGGCAACATGGCGAAAACGAAGATTTGCATCGTTGGAAGTGGTAACTGGTGAGTGTTCGGGAGACGAACGAGAATCATTATTGTTTAAACATTGTACGAACATTAAACAATTACGAAAGGAAACGCACGATAACTCGGAAAAGAACAATTTTTGAGAAAATTAATACACGCGTTGGGAAGCGGTAACACGTAAGTACGAAGCTTTACAAAAGCTCGCGTAAAGAAAACTTGAAAGACACGACACGATGTTCGCGTAATAGCGTTCGAAGGCTAAAGCCTTGCGTGGCCAAACGCAGATTATTTCGATCGAAGTGACGTTAGCAATTGCATAAATCTCTTAGCTGATGCTGCTGCTGCTGCTGCTGCTACTGATGATGATGTTGTCACGCGTTACGTGTCACGACGCCGGTGCATGTCGATAACATCGAGATAATTTTTATTTCCTTCGTCCATTCTAGTTTTGAGATATGATTTTTTTCAAGATAACGCTCTGTACCGCCTACCGATACGATGTTCAACGCGAAAGAATCGTTATAACGGAACTTGCCATTGACCCATACGATAACTTAATCGTTCGACGTTTCTCGTTAATGCAACAGCCTAAATGTTGTTTTAGCGCTATAATGCATACAGTGACATTTACAAAATCGAGTATAAACGTTGCATGAATCCATTAGACGTTACTTCACAAGAGGCAAATTAAATTACGCAAGCGAAATTTGCATTCTTTCATTTTTGTAATACAAACGTTGCCAAAACTCGTTTGGCCGTTGATTTTGTTAATAAACCAATTGTTTTAAAGGGTAAAAAAAACGTTGATTTAGATTCGGTGATATCGTTGGACAATAACGGAAGAACAACGAGTTACGGCCTTTTATTCACTATTCGTGTTCACACGCAGATTTCGTTTAATTGGCAACGCGTCAAGAATTTTCTGAATGTTTAACTCGTCAAAACGTTGGTATACAACGTAGTCAAAACTAAATAGCGACTAACGAAATCGGACGTGTATTCAAATCGCGTTACAAGCCTCCACGATGTACGTTTGAATGGTTAAGTTAACTTGCAAAAAAGAGTAATAGTAACGTAAAAAATGACGTACAATTAGGGGCTCGGCGATCGCCAAGATCGTAGGAGCGAACGTGACCAAGTTCAGCGATAAATTTGAGGAGAAGGTGACGATGTACGTGTACGAGGAGATGATCGATGGTAAAAAGCTTACCGAGATCATCAACACAACTCACGAGAACGTCAAATATCTTCCCGGACACAAACTCCCACCCAATATCGTAAGTATTCGACGGTGTGCGAGGCTGAGGATTGTCCTTTTACTAACATCGCTTGTAAAATGCTAGCTACTTTCGCTCAATGGGCTTCTACGTTACGTCGTGCGAAACGATAAAACACTACGTAGATAACTGAACGACAAGTTTATTGCTTTCGTTGAATTACAACATAAAGTACAACAAGAGCTGTTAAAAATATCGTTAAAGACTATTTGGTACAGATCGATCAATAATTAGTAGTAGTGCGCACGTAAACTTTGCCGGAAGGCATGCTCACGCGGTCGACACCTTTCGGGAACAGTTTAGGGATGTCCTCTTCTTTGACCGATGGGACGATCATCACTTTTTCACCAGGCTGTAACATACAAATCATAGGCAAGTGTCCAATTGGTCAAAAGTGGCAAGCAACAAACGATCTTCTTTACCGTCCAGTTGGCCGGGGTGACAATTTCAGGTCTCTTGTCAACGAGCTGTAGCGAGTCGATCACTCGAAGAATTTCGCTGCAACATCGAGCGTACAATTTTATTCGACACAAGTGCACACGTACTGTACATACTCACTCGACGTTGCGACCAGTGGACGTTGGATAATGCATCGAAAGTCTGAGCCTATGATCGGGACTAATTACGTAGAGAGCACGAACGGTGATGGCATTCTTGGGATCGTCCTTGCCCTCCTCGTCGATCATACCCAACTTTACCGCCAAACTTCTGTCGGGATCCGCGATTATCGCGTAAGGAAAGTCGCCGTGGATGTCCGGACAGTACGACTTGATGTCCTGGATTAACGGACATTTTATCGCTAAACGAAAAGATACGAGTAAAACTGCAATTATAAAATAATCGTACGTTGACCCAATCGACGTGGTCGTTGAGTTGATCAACGGAGAGCGCGAGAAGCTTGGTGTTGCGCTTCTCGAAGTGAGACGAGTGTACCGCCATTCTGCCCAGTTCCGTCGTGCACACGGGGGTGAAATCAGCCGGGTGCGAGAACAGTACAACCCATCTGTGCAAAACAATTAGTTCTTAAACGGTGTTCCGTTTTGTCATCGCGTGATTTTGAATCGACTACGTTATTCGATGTAATTAACGTGCCAATAAGCTACTCCGAGATTACTCGATTGAACAACGCGAGAGCTAAGTGGCAGCGATAAAGAGAAATTCGCAACGTCGCTAAATACGCGTTTGCACGCGATAACGATTGCCGCGCATTGCCATAAAAGTAGGATGAATAATCCCGTGCTATTTCGTTCAATCGGATACTCGATAGTCGTCGTTACGCGCGTTCAATAGCCTATAAAACTACTGTGTCGAACCGGTTTAAAGTGGCGATTGAAAACTGTGCATAGCCAAATAACACACCTGCGACACAACCGATAAATAGAGCTATCGCAAGACCCAAAATCGACAGACCAAGGTTTCAGGTATCGCTCGTACGGTCGCTGTGCCAAGATCAATGCCGACGAGTTACCTGTTATACACGCAAGCTGGTTGCGCAATTAGCAAAGTGCACTTCCTCGTGCATTCCAATGTTCAAACTTACTTTTTCGACAATTCTTCAATGATTTAACCCGCGTGTCGTTTTTAGTGACGTTTTTAGTGACGTTACCGCTTCGCGTCTTTCTTTTCTTTCTTTGCAATTGCTCAAGTCTAAGCGAAGATGCAATGGAATTTAAATACACGTGCAAATTTTGATTGGACGCGCAATTACTCTCCAAGCAATTATGCGTGTTTACGTAATCGTATATTTTCTGCCTGACCTACATTTTGTTAGCTACGAAAATGGCGAGTGAACGTGCTTTGTTACTGTTACGCTCAAAAACAAACAGAAATGTAGGATTTTTGACGAAATGGAACGACGTGGTTTTTTTTTAGATATCGACAAAGTGTTTTTATTGGAATTTGCCAACGTCACTGACTTGGTATCTAACAGTTCGCCATAGATGAAAATAACAAAACGGTTGGAGAGTGCGTTTTAGTTATTACGCGAGAATCCGTCGATGGAGTAAACGATTTACTCCAGCTGTAACAATGGAATTTTTGTAATTGCATTTTTTCCGAATGAAGAGCATGCGAGCTGTCGAATTGTTATTTTACTTCGCATACTACTAAGATCAATCGATAGATTTACGTAGTTTTCGCGTTTGCATCTTGAATTTCCGAATAGCTGCGACTACTTGACGAGAAAACACGGTCGATAAAGGTTGTTTCTCATCGATATCCCCACAGCACGCTAAAACGTACGTAGTCAATTGTAGATGAGATTAGTTTGTTTTATAATTGGTTCAAAGAAAAAAACAGCCGCACTGAATTCTTGCGCCAAACGACCAAAGGGAAGCTCCGACTAAATGTTGTTCGTTTAACGTGCTATGGATATCGAATAAACTATCGTCACTTCGAAACTTGCCATTGAAAAAGACAAACAAACAAACAAAACACTCACGATTTACCCTGCCATTCGTAAAAATCAACGGGTCCAAGGGTACTGTCAGCTTTGAAATTCGGTACCGTCGAATTCAATCTCATTTTGAATATTCTATACAACTTGACGTCCAACGTATAAAAGCTATACTGCAGAGTTTTGCACGACGTCGCGCGACTTTTATTAGCCTTGCTTGCCTCTCGCCAAGCTCTCCCGAGATAAAACTTATTAGTGGGGGAATATTTATGGAGTTGCTACTTCAAACATCGCGAGGCCTCAATTTTACCAATGTTCTTACTTGTGTATGTTTACCATTGATGCCGTTTACAAATTCTTTGTTGAGCTTTTTTTATTAATTACACCTTTCACGAGTGGCCATTGGGATCGATTGTTTTAATTGTATACGTTGTTTCACGCGTTCAAATAACGCTTCTTAAAAAACTTTGAGTAAAAAATGGGTTTCTCAAGACGCTTTAAATTAGCGTATGTCAGAGCAAAGTTGTGCAATGAAAAACTTACGATTTTGACTCACGAGCACCTAATTAATTTTCATTCGATAAAATGATCTCATAAAGACGTTTCCTTAACTCGTAAATTATCGCAATTCCAACGATCGATTGCACCAACCAAAGCAATTGAGCGCGAAGCTTTCGATGTTCCAAAAGTCGAAAATGGGTTTATTTAAGTATAAAAATTAAACCGACGCAGACTCTTGGCAACGCCAGTAAAGAAAAATTAGTTATTTTCCGCCTAAACTTAACAATTCAAATGAGACGCGACGTTGATTTAGTACGATGTTACTGGTTACGCAAGTCCAAAACCGAATCGATGCGCTGTTTAGAGATATGTCTTGAGAAAATTTGCGTTATTGACGGTAAAATTATCGATAAATTAAAATGTCGTTTGAGTGCAATTGCGTACCAAGCTAAATATTATTGTCAGAGACACTAATTGACATGCATCAATGATACACGCGCTTTTTACGCTTTGACAATAGTGTTTGCATTCCGATATGTCTAGTGCATGCCTTTGTTGTGTCAATACAATGATTACGTGCATCGTTCATTCTTGCTTCGAAGAATTTCAACGTTTGTTACAAGGGAAATTCAAACAAAACGACGCCTTACTTTTGATTCTATATCATTTCTCTATGTTTGCCCGTCATATATATCTATATGTATAGATTCTGCGATTTAGGACAATAGTGTCAATTAATATATGTACTTTCACAACGTGTTGGCTAATAGAATACGAATGCGCAATATGTACTGTGTGCAATTCAAATGAATCTTTCAAAACGACGTTACACGAAAATAATATTCGTTACGAAGAAGACAATTCGCATTGTTGAAGCTCGATACACCGAATTAAACAATTTAACAAAATTTGATAAAGAAGACACATTTCTTTGTTGATCGCAAGTATCCTCATAACCTATGAATCTAATCAAAAGTCACGAATAATACAACGTGGTCGTATTGTAATAAACACTTGTTAGTTTCGAGTGACCTTGTCAAAAAATTGACAATGAAACTAATAACAATCTTGTGCTCAAAAACAAGACATCTTAAAAAAAAAAGACGATCATTTGTTGTACAAAAAAAAAACGCGAGAATTAGCTAATTCTCCGTAAGAATGCAACGTGTCATTATCGTCGCACTTCCGACTAACACTTTAGTATTCAATTAATCAATACTCATTTGATCAAAGATTGCATTATTCCTCGTTAACTTTCGTTTAGTGCAACTGTATACCATCTTGTTCCCATGCGACTACTTTTGCGTGTATTTCTGTGGAAACGCTTCTCGCCTTAACAATGCCTTAAGAAATAACAAAAATACATAAAAGATACGTGGTTCCGTCGATGTATCACGGTGTTCCCGAACACAAAAAACGCGAACAACGTAAAGGCAAAGTCAAGTAAAAAACTTAGTTTTAAATTGCACAGGTGGCCGTCCCAGATGCCGTGGAGGCAGCCAAAGAAGCCGACATCCTGATCTTTGTAGTGCCGCATCAATTCATTCCTGGACTTTGCGCCGCGATGCTCGGTAAAATCAAGCCAACTGCAGTCGGTCTTTCGCTCATCAAGGTACAACATTCGTTGTAATTAAACGATCGTTCGAATAGTCGTGCGTGAAATTATGGATTCGTTTGTCAAAGGGTTTCGCACCGGCCGAGGGTACCAAGATTCAACTCATCTCTAAGATTATAGAGGAGAAGCTTAAGATTCCGTGCTCCGTGCTCATGGGCGCCAATCTTGCTAACGAAGTGGCCGAGGAACACTTTTGCGAGACTACCATTGGTTGGTATTTATTCCGTCTGTCCGATATCAAACAACGTATTTGGTAAGGCCAGAAATGTCAAAACCGCTAGATAAACGGACGTAAATGGTCGTTTAAAGAGAACTCGCGTACCAAATGAATCATTCTCAACGCAATCAAGTTTAACTCGTTTCTCTCTCGCTCTCTCTACCTTTACCTATGCAGACGATGCGCGAGCTCGTACGTTTTCAACCTGGACTACCGACATAACACGTACGCTCTTGCGTTAAAAATGTCTCGTAAATTTCGACATCCCCAGATTACAATAAATCGTACGATAATATAACAATAAAATAAAAAGTCAAAAGAACGAGTAACGTAAACCAGATTTACGACTGGCCAATTTGAGCTGGCTCGCGAAAATCAATATTACATAGGATATTGATATTGTATCGATATATCTCAGGTTGCAAGGACAAGGCTATGGGACCGATAATGAAGGACTGTATGCAGACACCTAACTTCCGGGTGACAGTTGTCGAGGACACCGAAGCCGTTGAAGTCTGCGGAGCTCTTAAAGTAAGCGTTTAGCGCGTTAAACATTCGGTGTTATAACTGTGTAACAGCGTAACTTGTCGATGTAGCCAACAATAACGTTATTCGGCATTCGCTCAATGTCTATCACTAGACTCGCGTAACAAGAGATGCGTACACCTTCGAATTGTTTGGGTTTCCTTTCTTCACCGACAACTTACGTCTACGACTTTGAACAAAAATACACCGAAATATCGATTAAAGTTAGCGTTCGCGAACTAGCAATTGGTATCAGTTCGCAATAATGTGACAAACGAACGCGAACTATTCGAGTAAAATTAATTATCCCTAAGACGAATGTCACGTGTAAAACTATGTCAAATCCTCTACAGAACATCGTAGCATGCGCGGCAGGCTTTGTAGATGGTCTGGCATTGGGAGACAACACGAAAGCCGCCGTTATCAGGTTGGGTCTCATGGAGATGGTAAGGTACGTCGACATGTTCCACGGTGGCTCCAAGATTTCCACTTTCTTCGAGAGTTGTGGTGTGGCTGACCTTATCACTACTTGTTACGGAGGCAGAAATCGCAAGGTCTCCGAGGCCTTCGTCAAGACTGGCAAGGTATACACAACAAATATATATATACACGTATCGAAGTTTCTTGGCACTCGACGCATAAATACTTCTGGTAAATGCCACTGTCGTATTGTTGTATTCGGCTTTCTATTTGGGGATCGAGTGCAAAATTCTCACTGTTGGAAATAAACGTTCTTATTACGTTCGTTGTATCGTTGTGCAATTGTCATTGGTTTGCCAATCGAGTGTCGAATGTAAATTTAGACGCTTACACAAAAATTACACAAATCGGATATGTTTAAATCGATTCTGTTCTTTAAATCGACTAGCTGTGACGACAAAAGAAACTCACAATGAATCAATCGAATAAATCTCGTTGCAGACAATTGAGGAATTGGAAAAAGAGATGTTAAATGGTCAAAAATTACAAGGTCCGGCAACAGCCGAGGAGGTGAACGGGATGCTGAAAGGGTGTAACGCAACGGATAAATTCCCACTGTTCACGGCAGTTCACATGATCTGTACGAAACAGTTGAAGCCTCAGGATTTGATCGACCAGATTCGCAATCATCCAGTGCATCAGTGCGTAACTTCTTCCGATGAATTCAACTCCTCGTGTGGTTGCTACGTACCCGATCGTATCAAGCTCAGCCTCGTCATTTGCTTCAATCTTAATCGACCTTTTCATAGCGAGGCTCGAGCTTGAGCTTTTCCACTTTCATTTTTTTTCTCCCTCTCTCGCTCTCTCTCTCTCTCGTAGATTTATTAGTAACATTTATCACTTGCTTTCTCAATGTAAATCATATTCGTAAATCATATTCGTACCTGAAGATTTATAGCTTTGAGTAGCACGATCATATCCTTTCATTGTCATCCTCTGTTAGATAGAAACAATCATATGGACTGTTAAGACTATGAAACAGTATTAATCACTGCCTTATTATTGTTGCCAAAGAGATAAAAGATTATATGTACTCACGTCTTGCCGAACGATTCTTTCAGAGCGTAAGCCGACTCGACTGACCGACGAGTGTCTCGGATGATTCATCTACCCGCACGCCTTCAAATAAACTCTGTCTGTCTCTCTTTTACATACAACCACACACACACACACACACACACTCACACACACACCTCTTTTCACGCCAAGAGGCAATGAACGCTGTACATGTGATATATTATTTATGCAGCAGATTGCGTGTGATTACATCTTTTCGTTAACAATCATATTTGCACCTAAACCTAATGTAAATATACGTATATATTATCTCTGTGCACAGCTAAGCTATTCTATTTGGAAATTCTTGTAAATAAAGTGCACCTGTCCTTTCGATTTTCGATTGAGTTATTATTTTCATTACCTATCTGTACAAATTTTATTTATATTATCTACAAAATACCTGAACGATACGTTCAGTTATTTACACAAATGAATAGTATCCTTTGGTACTCTTGTACGTCTAATTACTTTATTGAAGGATCAGAGCATTTTCTCACTGGCCTGAATTGAGACTTGTCGACAGGTTGGCCATAAGGGATATTATCCAATTTGGCTGTGTCTGGTGTAATTCGAACCTCTGTAAATAATATTAAAACGTTACTGAAAGTTAAATAAAAATAATTGTATTTCATTAAGACTATTAAAAAAAGATTTACCAAATCTTCCTGGTTCTTTCTCAACAGCTTGTATTACTGTTGTTCTAATTTCATACTCTACATCTTTCGCCAACTTGATTAGCTAAGAGCAAGTATTGTGATTATGAAAAATATTAGTAATGATTTAGATTAACATCAATAAGAAAAGCTAGTTGTACCTCTTGAGTAGCTGGTACATCAGTGAGATTTTTGTTTTTTCGAAATTCATCATTGATTCTTTGTCTTGTGACTTAAAAATATTGATTTCAATTAATTTACTTGTGTGAGTAATTTAAATATTATTATAAAAATAAAACAAAAGAAACAAAACAATACCTTGCAATGCATGATCATCACCTTGAAATGTCTTCAGACGAGTTCTGTGCAAATTTTTAAAAGCTTTCAAAGCCTGTGAATAATAATGAAAAAATAAAAATCTATAATATTGCAACGCGATCATGGTTTCTTCGAAAAAATCTTATTTTGAAGTACATTCATAAATTACGATTACCGATGATAAACAGATAAACTTAATAGCAAACTTACCTCTCTTCGCAGATTTCCTGACATTCTCTTTACCTAAAAGTAATAAACATAAAAGCAATCAATTTTATTAACAGAACGACAGAAAAACATGCATGCCAATACCAAAGTGTGTTCTGCTATTGGAATCTAATCTTATCTCACCTGGCTTGTATTTTCTGTACTATGGCAACAAACTCTAACCTCGAATTAATAGTGAGTGTATTATATATGTTTAGAAGCAAATACAACCTTCCTTGTTTATGGTCTACTGGACCGACTCTCAATGTACTTACTTTTTCGTTTCTATTGCGTTTACAGTATATGTTTAATGTTTTTTGTTTATACTTCACTCACGCGTGACTGTAGTTATTGTTTACAAGAATAATGTGATATTCTTGGAATTCAATAGCCTTTTTATGTCAAGCGCTTATAGTGCATCTTACTCAACGAGACTGGTGAGATAGGTTATGATTATGTTGCTGTTAATTTTAGTAACAAAATCTTTAATCAAAAATCGCAAATATTAGCAATTATGTCCATGTTATTTCATTTTCAATTAGACCTGAATCAATTCTAATTGAGTTACTGGTTTGAGTTGTACCAATTATTAATAAAATCAATCATCAATTTTACACGCGTAAATTTAATTTCGGCACAAATCTCGACTTGGTTGATCTGTCAATTATTTTCAACTAGTTGTGAAGAATAATCAATGTGAACAATTTTAAAATGTTTTAGATAATATGCCTGCCTAGATTTGAAAAAAAGCAGAAAAATCCTAAAATAAAATGGGAGAATGCCCATTATGTGGTGAATCTACAAACAAACCAAGTACAAGACTGATAAATGAAGCCTGTGGTCATTCAAAATGCAGATTATGTTTGCTTAATGAAGAAAGTGGATGTAGCATTTGCGAAGGGAATAATGGAGATATCTCACGAACATTCGAATCAATAGGCAATTTTGGTGAATAATCTTTTTTTTCATTTAGATAAATGTTGGAAAATCACACGACATAAATGAATTTTTACTTGCAGATTATCGCCTCCCTGCAACCACAATACCAAATTATGAAGAACTTCATTCAACTCCTCGTAAACTTGATTACAATAAGATCTCACATGATTTTGCTGATTGTTCGCTTGATGGAGAAAAGCTCATAATAGACAACAGTATTAACCAAAGTTTAGAAAATATTGTGGGTAAAATTCGAGGGCCTGAAATGGTTGATATTGGTACAGAGACTGAGAGCTTTGTTAATGAAAATGACATCCAATCAAAAATAATACAAGAAAATTGTAAGTTTATTAACATTATTAGTTTATTTATTGAAATATCACTGTAATAATTGAATTTCATTCCAATAGCTCATTTAGCTTGTTCACAAGTAACGCAAACTCCTACTCAACCAGTTACCAAATTACCAGAAGTTTTTGCAAATACTGTTGGCAATAATCATCTACCACATCAAGAAACATCTGTTGTACAAAATACTAACTTCATACCACTAACTCAGAGATCAGATGGCAGGCAATTTATTACAATAGCTTTCATTGCAAACAATTCACCAAACAAAAATCAGCAAGTTGTTGCTCCATTACTTAACCAGTGTCTTCCTGCGATAGCAAATATGACTGCAGCACAGAGACCAGGTGGAAATCAGTGTATTCCCATGATAGGAAATGTGAATGCATTGACAAATGGAAATCAGTTTATAATCAGAAATCCAAATATTGTACAAAATCTTGTGGGAAATCAATCCATGCCCATTATAGGAAGCTTGAATACCATACAAAATTTAACAGGAAATCAACCTTTGTCAGTAGTTGGAAATGTCAATGCAGTTAAAAATGTTGTGGGAAACCAATCTTTGCCTGCAGCAGCAACTGTGAATGCTCTGCATTCTCCAATAAAAGGCCAATGTTTTTCTACAACAGGAAGCTCAAATATAGTTCACAAAGTTGTTGAAGACCATCCTTGTCAAGTAGCGCAAACTGTGCCAAAACAAGTGGAAAACCCATCTGCTCCAATGCAAGAAAATGTTAATATACCACGAAAACAAACAAGAACCAGAGGCCTTCCTAGAATTAAAACTGTAAAAAATGTAAATATAGTGCAGAAGTCAGCAACAAACCAAAGTGATAAAATAAATAGTCAGATAGAAAAAAGTCCAGTAAAAGGTAAACGCCAGCGACGTAAGGAACTACCAGTATACTTAATTCCAAGAAAACCAAATGAACAAACGAAAAGCGTTCCTGCGAAAAGTCCTGCTCATCCTATCAGTTGTATGAGTCCGGAATACAAACTCGAAGATTATTTGTTATTTAATAAACAGCAACAAATAAGTGATGCAGCAACAAAAGGCTCACAGATTCAAACTGAATTAATTAATGATACTCAAATGATCAACCAGCCATCAGAGACTGTGATAAATAAAACTCCTGTTGTTAGTGATCAATTTAATTGTACTATAATGGACAAGAAACTTAAAGAAAATAAAGTTACTGGATTTCAACAAGAAAGTCAAATTTCAAATGATGACATAAATAATGAAAAAAGTATGAAAGATGTTATTATGGAAACTAATAATTGTAAAAATCGTCAAGACTTGAGTGTAGTATTTAACATTAGAGAAGAGAATAAGCAAACATTGGCTGAGAAAGTTGATGAAAAAGAAAGCACTATTAAGGTTTCAAATGGAGAAACAAGTAATAAGGATGAATATCAAAATTTGGATGTACTATTTGATATTATAGAAAAAGAAAGTAATAAATTAAATGGTGGAATATTTGATAAAGCAGTAAAACCAGATTTGAATGAAGAAAACAGCTTTAAATATGAAGCAAATCAGAAAGTGCAAGAAAAAATAGATAATGTAAAAGATACAAATAATGTGTTGGAGCAGAAGGTCAGCTATTGCAAAGAAAAGAATTCAATTGAAAAACATCCCTTTGAAAATGGATCAATGCCACTTCTAGATGAAACAGACGAAAGTAGTACAAATGAAAAACACTGTATTTTGAATACAGAAATGGAATTAGTAAAAGAAAAAAGAGAAACCTTGAATAATAGAAAAGAATGCCAGAATCAGAAGGAAGAAAATCTTGGTAGCATTATGAATAATCCATTTGTAAATTATGATGTTGGCAACAACGCACAATTCCAAAGTTTGAATAAGATTGATGATGGGAAAAAGGATTGCAAGACTGCAAATAAAGAACATCTTCAAAAACAGGAAAATCAATATTTTTCCGAAAAAATTTTTGGTAAACAAGACAATAGTTTTCACGAATATAGAGTAAATAATGACAACGATAGCAGTCCACGGGCTAATGAAAATTCTGACGTCACAAGAAAACACCACCATTCTTTTTACGAAGATATTAGTGACGAAGAAAACGATAGTGAAGAAATAAATAATGAAAATCTGGAATCTTCAATTTCAAGTGAAGAAGATAACGATGAGATGGACAGTTTTGAATACTTGAATGAAACAATTGTAGAAGAAGAAGATAATATTTCAGACGATAAAGAGGCTCATCAAGATTCGGGCAGACAGCAAAGTTTATCAACAGAAACACATAAAGAAGAAAATGTAAAATTACCTTTAACTGTTGACAAAGATTTACCAATTTTACATACGAACGACTCAGTTAATCACGAAGTTCATGTAATATGCCAAAATGAACAGTCAAGCCTTGTACAAAAATCAAGAGGCAGACCGAAAAAATCACTAGACAATTACGAGGTATTACATGAGAACGAACAATTAATGGAAGTTGAGAAACAAACGGATACATTCAAATCACTTTCATCATCTTTTGAACAAAATGATGAGCGTGAACAAGAAACGGAACTATTGGCGAGATTTTCTAATTTATGCGTAGAAAATGATCGTAAGAGGATTACGATACCTCAAGTAACTGATGGAATCAATGATCGAACTCGAGGCGAAAATGTAAATGGTAATGACAGAAATGGCAGTTTGACGTTGAGAACACAAGATGACATTAACGAAAGATCAGTGAACGACGACTCGGATGCAGCAACTGTTATAAAAAAAATCAAAGGTCGAAATAGCAAATTATTGAGCAATTGTAGTCTTCGCGACAAACCCGTGATATCGGGCAAAATCCAGCGAGTAGTCGTTAAAAAGCCGAGAGGCAGACCAAAAAAATCTATATTTAATTTTAAACAATCGTCGAAGGAACTCCCAAGTTTGAATAGAGAAAATAATTATGACGAAGATCAAGATCAACGTTTGGATGAAAAGTTTGATGGCACGGAAATACGCGTTTTGGACGGAAACGTTCGAATACATAATGGAGAAAAAGAAGAAAATATGAACTTTAAGCTAAACATGCACGACAGAGACAAAAATGCCGATCCCGCGCGCGAAAACAAACAGACAATCGTTGTCAAGAAACCAAGAGGCAGGCCCAAAAATAAAAACGTTTTACTTAACGTTAACCAACAAATCAAATCTCAAATGTCGATTGATAATGAGCGACTACTTGTCGGAAAACCAAGTGGTGATTCCGATAAAGCTCTATTACGTACCGATGAAGCCTTTGGCAAAGCAGAGATAATTAATTCAAGTGTAAATATAGTTACAGATGATGGGGACGAAGATAATCTGTACTTGGACGGAATAACGTTAGTGGAAAAGAACGATTTAACCACCCAAAAGCAAGATACTGCGAATAGAAACGAACATTCAGTGGTTAATAAAAATTCGAAAGGCCGGCAAAAGAAATCACTGAGTAGGTTAACGCAACAAAATGAATTCAATACATTTAACGTGCACGTAGAACCAATTGTAACTAAAAAGTCGAGAGGTAGACCGAAAAAATCTTCAACGAACCTTGAATATCAAAGCAAACTTGATAAATCGCAAGAAACAGGAGGTCAAATTGCAACGGATATCTCAAATTTACGTGAGAAAATTAACGATGAGGAAATTAATGATCAACACGACATAGGTGCAAACGAAGAAAATCAAACGAATGAAAATTCGAACGCAAACGCGCAAGCTGGAGAAAAGAAAGAACTGAACTTGAATGTCGTCGCAAAATTAACTTCTGTCGATAAGAACGAATCGCGTGACAAAACACCAAATGTTACAAATGTACACGAGCAATCAATAGTTATAAAAAAATCAAGAGGTAGGCCGAAGAAATCATCGAGTAGCTTTGCGCAAGAAGGTGAACCACGGTTATCCGACGCTTACGTTCAACCAATCGTCGTTAAAAAATCGAAAGGCAGGCCGAAAAAATCTATATTGGGCATTGAGCCTCAAAAGGAACTTGATACATCTCAAGAAACAGAACTTCCGAATGACACTGAAACTTCAAATTTGTACGAAATAATCAATGGAGTAGAAAGCAACAATGAACGCAAACGAAACGAAGATCAAGTCATGTGCCAAGATGAAGAATACAGTCAACATTCTAATACGGATGTGGATAATGGAAATAACGAAAGTTTTCATTCGGGTGTCATCTCAAGTGTACCATTCAACGACACGAGTGATTTGGATAATAAACGCTCGGACACTGTAAATTCAGGCGAGCAGTCGTTACTCGTGAGAAAATCGAGAGGTAGGCCAAGAAAATCATCGAGTAGCTTCGTACAGCAAAGTGAACTTGAGTCATACGCCGCTTACGTTCAACCAATTGTCGTTAAAAAATCAAAAGGCAGGCCGAAAAAATCATTATCCAGTATTGAACTACCAAACGATATCAATACATCAGAGAACGTAAACGTTTCTGCTACCAAAGAAATTTTAAATCCGAGTGAACAAATCAATGATGACGACGTGGAAACGAAAGATCGTCACGAAAGAAATGAAATCGATGAGAATGGAATTTTGAACAGACAAGTCCTGAGTCAAGATGAAACGAATCAGCATTCCAATATTAATGAAAATGAGGAAGAAAAAGAAAGCCTACACTCGGATCTCGTTTCAAACGTACCTTTCAGCGACAAGAGCGATTTTGACGACACTCTGCCAAATAATGCGGATCCAAACGAGCAGTCGGTAATCGCGAAGAGGTCGAGGGGTAGGCCGAAGAAATCTTTATCGTCGACTAACGTTGTGTTCCAATGTGAACCACGGTTATCCGACGAAAAAGCCCAGCCAATCGTCGTTAAAAAATCGAGAGGTAGGCCAAAAAAATCGTTATCCAATATTGAACAATCAAATGGAGGTGAATCGTTACGCGAAGAAGAGCGACACATGGCAACAACGGTTTCAGATTTAGACGAAGAAAACGTTAGCGAGGAAAGTCAAGTTCGCAGCTCCTTGAGCGGAGAACGCGATAAAGAAGATAAAGAAGACAGGAATACAGTTGTCGTAGAAATCCATCATTTTGACGAAAAAAGCAATAGCTCGAACGTACATTTACGTGCCGAACAAAATCACGTTAACGTTGGACTGGATACCACGCATCAAAGTGAACGGATAACGGAAATAAAAGAAATGCTCAGGGGAGAATTTGGAACACTATCCAACAGCAAAGCGCAGTGTTCGACCGAAGAATTACACGCACAAGACGAAGAGGAAGAAACCGCTGTTGTGAAAAAGCCGAGAGGTAGGCCTAAAAAATTAAATCACGAACAACAACACGAAAGTCATCTTTCACAAGACAAACAATACGAAGTAGTCAAGGAGGACAAACGTCAAGGTTCGGCTGATCACGGAACAGGCATTACAGAAGAGGAAAGTCAAATGTTCAATAGTGAGATCAATAATCGAGATGTAAATCGGACGGAAACTTGTAACGAAAAAGTAATAAGTTCAGGAGAGGAAAACGAGATCGAACAAGTCGATAATCGAGAACGAGAAAATGATCTGATTTTACGCGGGAATACGAATAATGAAGCAAAAGTAGGTTCACCTTCAAGTAAAGAACAACAAAATTGCAATGACGTTTGTAGCGACGAAGCAAACAGTCAGATTTTACAAAAAGCGGCTGGTCAGGAAGAAGACGATAAGAATAACGAAGCACCCGATGACGAGAATAAAGAAAATAAAGAAAGGTATTCGGAGAAAGATGCTACAAACGAGGAAAGTGTCTCGTCCGTAACGGAAGAACGAGATTTAGAGAAACCAAATGACGTGGATGGTGAAGTTACAAAAACTAGCAGGAAATACAGAAGGTTTGACGAAATAAATACTCCGGTGATCGTGGATAATAGTAAAAGGAAGAGGAAGCCGAAGGTGTTACTATACGAAAACGAGGACTTGGACATTTCGCCAGCGAGAAAAAAGAAGAAATACCTGGATAAAAGTGAGAACGATGTATCGCCCGAAGTCACCACGCAGAAAGTTAAAGATAAGAGAGGCTTGAGAAGAGGTCGGCGACCCAAGACCTTGCTGTACAAACACGAAGATTTAGCAATGACACCAACAAAAGTTTATAAAACGAAAAAGGTTACATTCTTATTGCCTACAAAGGAAAACACGGCAGATTCAAACAATCTCGCAAATGTTCAAAAAGACTTCAGAGCAACAGACTTTGCTCCAATTGAAGATAACAAAGAGGACAATAAGCTCGAAGTATTTACTGGCGAATGCGACGTATCAACGATCACGAAGAAAAGTGAAAGAATTCGAAAACCTAAGACCTTATTGTATGAAAATGAAAGCTTGAGATTTACGCCTGTTAAGGACAAAGATATCAAGTCCGAAATTGAGAAAGAGGACTTACTGCTTTTGCAAAAGTTCGAAATAAAATTGGAGCCTGTAGTCGTGCTTGATAGAAATGTAGACATGAGCTTCATCAAGAAATACAATCCAGATGAGAATAGTTTACATATAACGCATGAACGTCGAGAAACAACAGATGCAAGCAAGCCAATAAACAAGACGAAATTGGCGATGATCGCTAAAAGACCAAGAGGTAGACCGAAAACGCAGTCGTTGCCGTTAAACGGCAGTAAAAGGCCCAAAGTTTTAGCTTATAATTACAAAAAAATCAAGGTACGTACGATCTATTAATCCGTTCAGCTCGAGCCTCGGCAATTTGCAATTGATCGACGATTTAACAAATTTGATTTAGCTAAACAAAGAGAAAAAACGTCGTGGACGAAAACCCACTAAAAACTACAGTCACATAATAACAATGCCGGGCGAGCCTCCCACCTACAAATGTTTGATATGCAAGGAATCATTCAAAGCTATCTCGGTTAGAGCATTCCATTTAGTATGTGCTGCGCAGACGGCTAAGACGTTCAAGTGCGAGTTTTGTTTGAAAAACCTGTACTCGAGTACCCACCTGCAGTACCACGAGAGGATGCACAGTGGTGAGAGACCGTTTGCCTGCGATCTCTGTTCCAAAAAATTTGTCCAGAAGAGCAATCTCAATCGACACATACTCACTTGTCACAATTGTAAGTAGCACGGAATGGACAAGAAAAGCGAATAAGGACTTTGCGGCTAAATAATGGAATATTTCCTTCTCAGATACGCAGCACTTAGAGTGCAACGAATGCGGCAAGAAATTCGCCTCGAAGGAATACCTAAAAAGTCACTTGCTAAGCCACGTGGAAAGTTCGTTTGTATTCAAATGTAACCAATGCCCGAAATCCTTTAGCTTGGACTCGAGTAGGAAACGACATGAGCTTTCACACTCGCGTAAGTACTCGGCACACTAATCAAAGTGTTGCACAATTATTGCTGATCGATGAATTGTTTGAGCAGCTGTTGCGCTGTTCAAATGCCTGCACTGCCCGAAAAGCTTCAAAACCAAATTCGAGGTGGACAAGCACAATAAGATACACCAAAAAGCACGGCCTTTCGCCTGCCACGATTGCGGCAAAGCTTTCCTTACTAAATTCGAAGTGAAGCGCCATGCCCTCACTCACTCTGGTACAAAATTTTAATTTTTGTTATTGAGAGTGGAGAAGCTTGGTTGTCGTAGACGAGAAACAGTCGTCGATAACGTTAATCGCTACAGTGTTGAATATTTGTTTGTTCGATAACTATATCGCGAATTGGATAATCGTCTCAAGTATTACATCGATAATACGATTCAAATTTTCCGAAAACTGGACAAATCAAAACAATCGAAACGTTACAACAATTGAAACAACCATTTTCTCGATAATATTATTTACAAAACATCCATCGCTTCGTTAGTTAGTTTTGCAGACACCTATTCGGTATAATTCCATATATTGTTTTCTATTTGTAGGAAATAAACATTACACGTGCAGTTACTGCCAACAGCAATTTGGGCGAAGTGATAACTATAATCGCCACATGCTGCATCATCACCCAGTAGAACTACAGGACGAACAATTTTCCTACGAAAGCACAAACAGCGGTACGCCCGAAACTAACGTAGACACGTCGAGCAACGAGGAGAAAACACAAGACAAGAAAAAAGATAAGTCAGTCATAAAGCCAAAGAAAATATCTAGATATATCTCAAATCCTGCGCCGTTGTCTATAGTAAGTTGATAAACAATATCAAATTTAAATCTCGACATTACCTTACATGGGATACAAAAGCTACATTGCAAATCAAACTGTTACAAATACTCCAGTACAATGTTACACATCGTTTATAATAGCAATACTATATAACAGTCTGAGAAATCGAGTTGAATATGATCTCACCCGCGAGAAGTATCATTGTCGTTCCTTTTTTAAATAAACGATTAACCAGCGTCCATTTTTTTCACAGAGCTTCGTCCAGCCATTAACTCCACAATCGGTACCAAGTCCATACTCGATGTCGCAGAACCACGAGCTAGTTTCCGTGATTCGTGAGACGTTACCTGACTTGAACAATGCAGTACCCGTTATTAGTGCTCCTATAAGTGTACAGCCGTCGTCGAGTTTGATCGATCCTATCCCACTGGAACAAGCGCTTGTATTGAACAGGCAAATCGAAGAGAAGATCTACACGCAAACTTCGTTCTGCGAATTTCCAGGATTGACTCGCAAAACAAATGTCACAATTGTTAATCACCGGCCGAACTTTACTTATGAGTAAGTTTTTGAGCTTGGTATTACAATTATTAAACCACAAGTGCAAATGCATACATTTTGGAATGTCTATATAAAATCGATTGGTTTTTAGATCGTTTTTAAACCAAGAAGAGATTTAGCCAATAAAAATAACGTTTCTTTCTGAATTTTGTACAGCTAGCGTAGAACACTTTTTTCGTTTACAAATCTCAATTGTAAGACAAATATATGATACGCGTTTTGCAAAATTCCAAGAGACAAATACATTGCAGGAGGAGAAATAACTCCAAAACTAATTCAAATTCTAACGATGGTACAAGTTTCCTGACTATGAACCAAGAACGAACTGTTGAACAGCAGGATGACAATGAGATTAATTCCGCGACAAAAGACGTTCATGTGCATTGGAGACGAAGAACTGCCGAAATATTCAAGTCTAAAGTAGACGAAAACGAGTAGATGCAATCTATGTTTCAAGTATTTTCATCGTTGTCCAAAAACAAAAAACTAATCAAAAGAATTCCTTTAATTTAGCGAAAATGAATTGAATTTGAATCGATCGTTTTTAAATAATTCTATATGTAGATCTGACTATATTTATATCTTTTATTGTAAGTGCAACATAATTATAATTAATTTCATATTTTTACAGATTTCTTCATGTTGTTTAAGTTCGCATATTGTACTCATTTAGTTTTAAGAAAACTATTTAAGTAATTTATTTTATATTTCCAAGACATTTTCACACTTTCAATGTTACATTATATTGTCGAAAATACACTTTTTTTATTCAAGTGGCACGTGTGTATAAACTGTTTTGCACGACATTATACGAAAATTTATACGTGTATATAGAATATAACTGAAAGTTAAATAAACGTTTCGTGAAATTTTTGACGAAGACTGTCAAATTTTCATCAGACCTTTGTAACCTTGTAAATCTTAGACTATGTATTTTATATGATGTTTAGAAAATTTCATTTTTGTATAACAAGAGTATAAATTATTAAAATGAAATTATAAACAAGTGGCTGTATATACGTAAGCTCATACCTATGCCAATAAAAGTCAAACAAAATTAGATCATTATGATTATAACTTATATATAAAAACTAAAGTATCCTTCTTTTCATAAAAAGCTCGATATTTCATAAAATGCAGATATGAGGCTTTTAAGATTCTTTGATTATGATAGTTATTTTGAAAATAATTCAAATTGTTATGTTTCCATTTATCGTTTTCTTTAAATATTTAATCATTTTTGCTCTACGTTTTATTCTAGATGCTATCGGGCGCAACCGTTTTAATCGTTTTAGACGACAATGTGATTGTATTCTCATAAAATTGTCCCATAATTTTTTACATAGAATACATCTACCAAAGTTTTCCAATTTTTTATGCTTTACATCGAATGGAATGAATCCCTTGCACTGTTTAGAAAATCTGAAAATCAAATTGGAAAATATTCCATAAGATTGAAAAATTTGTATTCCATATTTGATAATTACATTTTATATGTAATCCCCTTGCAGCATTGAACCATTTGTAATTTCATTAAATTTTCGATTAAATGGGCTTGAGATAAAAATTTGAACTCTAAATTTATAATCGCATTTGGATTAAAAGCTTTAATCTGAAATTATTACAAAAAATATATTATTTTATACAGTAAAATTATAAATAATACCAGGTTGAATTTTAGAAAATAAATCCATGAAATGATATGTCTATATGTACTTACCTCTAAAAATATTTCTCGTTTGAGAGTACACGTCAAAAATTTTTTTGCAGACCCTAAGTTGTATGTAAATTGAAAAGTATCTTCATCTATAATAGAAAATTCCCAGCCTTTTGGTACTTTGCAGTTTCTTCGTTTTAAATTATGCATTAATTTATCAAAATCATAAATCAATGGAGTCCTTTTTTTAACAGAATTAGAGATCAATTTATTTCGTGGTGTTTTAATTTGCCTCTAGAATAATAAAATATATTTCAAATATGTGCATGTTAATAATATAAAAACCATACATTATTCCTACTTTATAATTTCTTTTTTCATAATTTTTAGGAATTTTTCCAACTTTTTTAGCATTAGTCCTTTTTGGCCTTTTCTCTGGTACTGCATCATCATTTTCAAACGAACTTCTTCTTTTTTTACCAGGTGTTGACCCACAATTATTATTTTGCTCTATAGATACTTTCATTTTCTGAAAATATTCATAAGATGCATGATTTTGCTAACTATTTTTATCTGGGAATAACTTGTCAAATTTAAATACTATATTTTAGAATAATTACTATAGTACATGCCTTCTTATTCTTATTATTTTTATGACCCTGAGGTAATAAATCTTCTTCTCGAGGAAAAGATAAAGGGATGATTCCTTTTTTCAATGTAGGTCTTGAAAATGTGAACTGTTGAACTGTACCATTTTCCATTTGTTTATAATAATGTCTAATAATGTCAGCTTCCTCAAAATGAAGTTCACAAACTCGTCCAGACCTTCCATTATTGGTGTCATATTTTAAACCCAGAACCTTTTCCCATTTTTTGTATAATCCATAATCCTGTTTAAAAATTCAAAATTTATTCGTTTGAGTCGCATTAATAAGTTTGTGAAATTTTTATCGCCACGATCGAAAGAATGTTACACTGGAAAGCCACTTAACTGCGATTACTGATAAAAGAAACGTGGTTTAAAAAAAAAACAATATAATTATTCGAAGCATTATGCAACTTTAATCAAACAAGTTGTTTAATTAACAAACATACCGCTGGAAGAAGAAAGGTAGATTTATTTCTTGCTTTGGCCTTCCTCGTTCTAACGATTTCAGCACTGGTGCCAGTGTCGCATCCAGGAACGCAGCAGCGAGGCATCGTCATTGCATTCCGTTCAAGTCTCGACTAAACAAAAACTGTCCTTTTTCAATGTCACAACAATGACCTCAACTAAAAACACTTACACAACTATACATAGCTCAATCAACAAAAGTCAGTTTACTCGATCTCACGAGTCTATACGCAAATTAAATTGTCGCATAGTGTCTTTTTCAAATGCGCAATAATTGCTACAATTCTGCGTTTTCAAATTATTTGCTGCGTGTCAATATCTACGTTGCAATAACGCTTAACACCCCGAAACTCTACCAAACAATCTTGCAGTCTCAACATTTCTATTTGAATTTTTCTACCGCGCGACCCGAACCCCACCTATGTTGAGTTGTGTTAAACGAGCTAAAATCAGCGTAGTCCGACTTCCGTTTTGTTATATACAGATATGTATAATGCGTGTGTTTTCATCCCTCCTACTCCTACACAGTCAAAAGTAGAGAATCGTTGGATCGATCAAACACGAACTCAGTCGAGCGTCGAGTGCCACTCTGGTTCTACTCCGATACTCGCCATTGTTCGCATCCAACTAGTGCCGTTGGAAGCTAGCACTATTCTTGACCTAATCCGTGTGCTAAGAAGCCTTCGCAACGCGGCGTTCAACGAGTGGACGTGGAGCATCATCCTCGAAGATGGTGAAGATGGAACATGACGTGAGTTTACATTTCGTTTTCACAACTCAAAAGTGCGTATACGTTGCGGAAACATAAATATTATTGTCTACGTGCATCATTAGTGATTGGTTGATTGAATCGTTCAAATTATCGAGGTGAATGTTGTATTTTTTGAAAGATTGATGGCGCATTAGTCAGTGAATCGTTATCTCGACATCGAGAGCGGCAAAACATGGCGTCGTCGGCGCGTCGTTCCGTGCATACACTTATCATCGTACACAATCCTGAATTTTCTTGAACGTGTACACACAGCCCTTTTCGTTAATTCAGTATTTCATAAATACAAACATCAATCAATGATTCCAATAGCTATGGCGTATCGTTTTGATTTGAAGTATAGTAGTATTAGAATTGAAATGGACGGCGTGCTTACTGTTAGTGGCACGCCATTTTCGTTTATATACCGGCGACCCACGCCGAGGGGGGATTTTCAACACGCCGTTTGTTTCGACTTTTATCAGCTGCGCGCGCGTGTACTATTTGCCGGTTGATTAGTTTTCGAAAATTTGTCAAAGTAGAGCATCGCAAAGACGCTCGTGATTCCATTAACTCACATTATGCAATGTAAACTCTAAATTATTGATCATTCATCATTATATAACGAATATGGCGTTTGTTTGAATAGGATGGAAAAAACGAACCCGAGCACGTTAGGAAACTGTTCATTGGTGGCCTTGATTACCGTACCACCGATGACTCGCTGAAGAAACACTTTGAGCAATGGGGTGACATTGTTGACGTAGTGGTTATGAAAGATCCTAAGACTAAACGCTCAAGAGGCTTTGGTTTCATTACCTATTCCAGGGCCCACATGGTTGACGATGCTCAAGCCGCAAGGTATATAACGTAACAAATCGACATGATTGATTTACAGAGTCCAAAGCACTCTTTCCATCGTACTAATTTCATTGAAAAAATTGCCTTTTTTTCATTAGACCCCATCGAGTCGACGGCCGTGTGGTTGAACCAAAGCGCGCAGTACCGAGACAGGAGATCAGCCGTCCCGAAGCCGGTGCTACCGTGAAGAAATTATTCGTAGGCGGCCTGAAAGACGATCACGAAGAGGATGATCTTCGTATGTACTTCCAATCGTACGGCACGGTCAGCTCGGTCAGCATTGTTACCGACAAGGAAACAGGCAAGAAGCGTGGCTTTGGCTTCGTTGAGTTTGACGACTACGATCCCGTAGACAAAATCTGTCTGCAACGCAACCATCAGATTCGCGGCAAGCACGTCGATGTGAAGAAGGCGTTGAGCCGTGCCGAGATGGCGAGTGCCGGAAGCGGGGGTGGTGGCGGTGGCAGTGGAGGAGGTGGCCGTGGAGGTCAATCGATGGGTGGCGGTGGTCGTGGGCCCCGCAATAGTAGTCAAGGTGGTGGAACTTGGGCAGGCCGCGGAGGTGGCGGCGGTGGTGGCGGTAACGACTGGAATCAAGGTGGTAACCAAGGTGGTTATGGAGGTGGCAACCAAGGAGGTGGCTGGGGTAACAACGGCCCCTGGGAGAACTCCAACCAGGGTAGTGGTGCCTGGGGTGGCAGCCAAGGTGGTGGCGGTGGTGGCTACGGAGGTGGTGGTGGCGGCGGTGGCGGCGGCAATTGGAATAACGACAACTTTGGTGGAGGCTATCAACAAGGTTACGGTGGTGGCCCAGTTAGAAATAACTATAATTCCGGTGGACGACCATCGCCTTATGGTATGTATTCTTATATTTGATCGATTTTATACGTGCTCCATCGAGCGAATCGTGGGAGCATAAGAATCTAGTCAAAACAAGCCTCTTTAGGTGGTAAATCTACTACTTCAGGCGGCGGCGGCGGTGGAGGTGGAGGCGGAGGTTACGGAGGCGGCAGCAGTGGTGGATACGGAGGTGGCTCAATGGGTGGCGGCGGTATGGGAGGCGGAGGCGGCAGGAGATACTAAGCTTTCTACCCAGCTTAAAGTCCCTTCTTTTTCTCAATTGGTAAGCATTCTGAAGATAGGGTTTGGTTGGCGTTTGCTTTGACAATAGTGACACGAGAATGACCAATTAAAGTTACTTGATTCATTGACCCATTCATTCTCTTGTGGCTACTGTAATTGACGGTTTATTTTCTGACCCTCTATGAATTTTTGGTTACTGTAGTATTTTTTTACTTTTATCGTCCTTTCAAAATTACAATACTATCCCACTTAGAAAGAAGCCAACTGTCAAACTACCTTCGCGTTTTAGTGATTTTTGGACAAACATAATAATGTCTTGAGAAATGCAATTCTATTCAATTAATATCACCAAGAAGTTTTGCATTGATTTTGAATATTAATTCTCATAAAGTTAAGTTCTCTTCAAACATTTCTTATCTTGTTATATTAATAGGCTAGGGATATTAAATTAATTTATCATTTGTTTCACTTTCAAGAATATTATCTGGAATATTTTAGTTATAGTAAAATTTTAATTCTAAGCCGGTTTATCGTATTGAGGAAGGTATACAAAGTTGCTCTTTCACTTTTCCAAAATGATCCTTTTAATTCCTATTTCTCATAAACACACCTGACTCATTTAGTTTTATGGCTATGCCATAAGTCCATATGTATGTTGTAGTAGACCAATATTGTAGCACAAGAAGTCAATTGAATCAGGGATTCCTGTGCTTTGTCTTGTATTTGAATACCATTGTTTGAAGAATTTCTGAAAAATTCATCGATCTCTCACGATACTGAATTATAGTGAAAGATTTATGAACTTGCAGATCCTTTATTAATTCTGGTATTCAAAACGTAACTTAATCATTAGTGTTGGTGAATCAGGTTTCGTAAGGATGTGTACATGCTTTCAGTGAACGATAAAGGTATATATTTTTCAATGACTCATCAGATTTCCAAAATAAGAAATTTAATGAGTTATGGGTAAATTCTGCTTTGAGTGAAACTGTAAGCATGTGTGCCATTTAGTGTGTACTCATTAGACGTTTCTTGTATGATAATGTAATTCTGCAACTAACTAGTTTTGACTTTTGAACCTTAGGTGAATCCCATTCTACTTCTTGTCTTCTAATCGCATAGCAGTAGCTTGGTACTGTGTTAGTACTGGAGCAGGCAGGCATAATGCAAACTAGGCAGAGAACAAAGACAGGCTAGCAGGACAATGAGAAAAGTCATAGAGAAAGAGAAAAAAGAGAGATGACAGGCAATTTTTAAGAAACAGAAAAAGAAAATCTCACAGGCAGGACAATCAGGATTTGCAGAAAGGGACAGGAAGAGAATTATTGTAGTTCGTACGAGTAAAAGAAGGGAACGCACTAAACCGTAAAAAAATCACGTATTTTCGAAATGAAAATATTCAATGAAATTTTGTCGAGCAACAGCGACGAACACATGATGATTTATTTTTAAAAATCACTTTTTCATCAACGGTTCTTGCTTTTTCTCTTTTTGTTTTTTTTTTTTTTTTTATACAATCAGCGCAGATAAAAGCAAGGTTTCTCATGTCCATTTTGACTTGACTTGCGCTGAAAGCATGCTTGAACTGCTGTATTAGATGCGCGCTCTTATGATGAAAATCATATTTTTCCAGTCGAAAAAAATTAATGTAAAATAATGAAATAGCTTCTGTATTTTGTGCAAATTAGTACAACTAGATATTCCTCAATCGCCGAAAGTATCTTTAAAATACTCTGTACTTGTCATGGAAACCCTTGTACGCTTTTCTTTGTTTTTATGATTTAACTCCATGTAGTTTTATAAAAGCAAAGTAAACGAGAAACGCGTCACGTTCTCTTATTTCCAGTAATCGAATGGATCGATTATTTTAATCGAAAAATGCATCAATAATTTATTTAAGAAGGCAAATGTGTAAATTTTTACGATCAAACGATGCCGAATACATTTTGCAAGCGTACATTTTTTTTGTCCCATGCGCTATGAATAAAAATGTACAAAGATATAAGCTTACGGGTTCCACGCCTAATCAATTTTCTGATTTCCCTCATTTAATAAGTTTCATCGCGGCAGTCATGGGTCGCAGAGAATTGTATCAGATCAAAGGGAAATGTGAAATCGGAATTTTAGCTTAGGTAATTCGACAAATGTTTAGCACTGGTAGGTTATCATTAGATTACTCCATACGACCGTCTATAACAAAAGCATGAATAGATTAATTTTTAAGTTGTAATTGTCTTAAGAACGTTAGTTAAATAAACTTGACCACGACCTTTTTCCATGTTTACTTTCTTGATTTTTTTTTAATTATCTTACTCAAATAAAGCGTTGATGAAAAACATTAGACATCAAAGTAGTTTAAAGTCTTAATGAGCTTTTTTACTTCCAAAATTACCAAGATTTCTAGGAATTATTTTAAAGACGTGGAAATAAAAAAGAAAAGTCGGTACGATGATTGTTACATTATTGTGTACGTAAATGATTGTAAGAAATTGTTTGTTTGTAACCTCAGTTTTATCTAATTTGTACATATATATTTTAAAAAGTATAAAAAAAACGGATAACATTGTCAAATACAAATGTTCCATTCATTTCTTTCATCTCTTTGACAAATCGAGTGCAGAACAACAGTTTCTTAGATAAATAACAGTGACAGGCAGGTAGCAGAGATATGAGGTTCTCTAGCTAGCTTCTGTTTTATAATACAGGTAGGAACTTTTAAGATTTCTTATTCCGTAGGAACAGTAAGAGCTTTAACATTAGACTCACTACCATCAAGATTTTTTGTTTAGTTTGCCCCACCATCTTACATTTCGGTACAGTAAACAAAAGACGTAATAAATAAAAACAGCACAGACATTATCAAGGCTGGAAACATTAAAGCTTCCTCTTCAAGAAAGCGATGTAGTAAAGAGCCGCTACTTTTTATTATAATGCCAAAACCAAAACACTTAGTTTTCGTTGGAAACCATTTTATGGAAATCCAATAAAACTTTGTCACACATTTTGATTATTCTAATGATATTTTTGTATTTCGTTTTCATTAATTTCTGGTTAACCATCTGGCCTGCAATAGTCAGCGTCCTCACGCTTGTGCCATTTAACATCGGCCACAACTTTGCTGGAGGTAAGTCGGTGTAAGTCGTCTACTTATTACCTCTCTTAAATTATTATTTTTTTATCACAACGTGACGAAAATATCAACTCTCTACGTAATGCTTCAAATATCGAAAGTCTTGGCTGTAAACATTTCAGAAGAAAGAAACATGGTATACGCACTGCGAGAGGTAAAATAATAAGCTCGTCGCATCGCATTCGTCTTCATTGACGCACACGGTGAACTTGACAATGATTTCCCTCCCTAGTCGTATATTATACATCGTTCCCTTAAATATATCTATCTATATGTGTGTGTGTGCGTGTGTGTGTGTGTGTATACGTGGCTGTGAGTATTTCTAAGGCTCTATGGTATATCGATTCGCCGATATTCTTTTTTTATTCTTGTGCGATGTAATACATTTTCACACTTGAGCAACCAAGAGAATTTTATCAAGGAGAAGGGCAAATTCATTAGCAAGAATGAAAAGTACTTTTTTTTTTGTCCTATCTACAACCGTCGTGCATTTTTATGGTTTCAATAAATTATACTTGCTTTTATAATAATATTTATTTATAGTTTTTTAATTTGATCAAGCCTAATGAGAAGTTGTCTAAATGACTTTAACATCAAGCCTTAAAAGTGAGCATTCAAAGTGGAGGTGTATAGAGGTGTAAATATTTTTTTATTAAACTTGAATAAAGATTTTATTTTTCAATATCAATCATGGTTTATGTCATTGCCTTTTAACCAAATCCTTTCCAAAGACATCCACAAATCAATATTTATACATTCTCGAAGAAATTAAACGGCCGGTTTGATTTCCAGACTTTATCATACGATAAACGCTTACGCACGTCAGTCGCTTTATCGTTCGAGTAATATTGTAGTTATCGTGTTACGTGTCGTTAAGATAGTATTTCTAAACAACAATTATCTCTTCAATTTTTATAAATCAATACGCAACTGTTAATCTGTCGTGTAAAATTTACGCGAAATTGTACAAAACTAACTTGAACACTGCCTCAATTCATTCGATTCCATCAATATATCGAAGAATTTCTGTTAGAGCCAACTTCATCCAGTCATCTGGCGGCTGCTACTCCGTTTTCCATCGTGTGACGTTTCGTCTTGAGTTTTTTGAGAAAGTTTAAATCGTGTGAAAATGCCGTTAGAAAATCTGGAGGAAGAGGGTCTGGAGAAAAACCCAAATCTCGAGTTGGCACAGACTAAGTTTCTGTTGAGTCTGGCCGAACACAAAAACGATGCCGTTCTCAAGAACAAACTCATGGATGCTATCCGAGCCGAAAGTGAGATTGCATCTTTTACTTCAGATTCGCATTATGCACAAGCATCTCTAATGTTCATTTTAGATTTACGTGTCGTATTTATTCAATAGTTGCTACTTAGCAGACGATTTAATTTTTCTTTCAAGGGTTGCTTACTCAAATTTTGAAGGGCTAAGTAAGCGATGGTAACCTAACCTCCTTTTTTGTTATTCTTTGCAAGTATTGACATGCCGAAGTTCTTTTGTAATAAAATGAAAACAAATATTTTCATTTCAATTTAATAGATTAATTTATCAACTATTTCCAATAATTTTTGACATTTACAATTCAATTGTTAGTAAACAATGTCTTGACCATTGTTAGAAGTTCAAAATCAAAGTGAACCATTTTCTTGTATAACATGTAACAAGTCTATTAGATAAACTTGTCAATAATTTTGTAGACATGGCTCCATTTTACGAAGAAGTCTGTCGAGACCTAGACTGGCCTGTAGACGAAACACTTTTGGCCACAATGAAAACAAAAAACGAAGAGCAACTAAAAGAGCTGGATGGAATTATTGAAGATGCAGAAAAAAACTTGGGAGAAGGAGAAGTCAGAGAAGCAAATTTAAAAAAATCAGAGCATCTGTGCAGGATTGGTGATAAGGAAGGTGCACTGACTGCTTTTAAGAAGACTTACGAAAAGACAGTTTCTCTGGGTCACAGACTTGACATTGTTTTTCACAATATCAGAATTGGACTCTTTTACTTAGATCACGATCTGATTACAAAAAATATTGAGAAAGCTGAAGCGTAGGTTCTTGTTTGACTACTGTGGTATTTCTCTTGTCATTTATCACTAGTATTAAATTAAAATGTTAAATGTTTACAGACTGATAGAAGAAGGAGGTGATTGGGATAGAAGGAATCGATTGAAAGTATACCAAGGCACTTATTGCATAGCAGTGCGTGATTTCAAAGAAGCTGCCGTTTTCTTTTTAGACACAATCAGCACTTTCACTAGTTATGAACTCATGGATTACAACACTTTTGTCAGATATACTGTGTATTTGAGCATGATCAGTTTACCTCGTAACGAGTTGAGAGACAAAATTATCAAAGGATCAGAGATTCTAGAAGTATTACATAGTAATCCAGACATCAAGGAGTACTTGTTTTCTTTATACAACTGTCACTATGCTGATTTCTTCAAGAATCTTGGTAAGTCTCTCAACAACAAAAATTTGTTTACGTAGTTTCCAATTATCAGTTACTCATGTGTTTTCTCGTTACAGCGCATGTTGAGGGTCTTTTACGTAGAGATTTCTTAGTCCACCCACATTATCGTTACTACGTCAGAGAAATGCGTATACTTGCATACACACAACTTTTGGAATCGTACAGATCACTGACTTTGCAATACATGGCAGAAGCGTTTGGAGTCACAATTGACTACATAGACCAGTAAGTACTTGAGATAATACTTTCTACCAAACCTTACGTATAAATCATTTAATTTAACCTTCAATTTTTAAGGGAACTTTCGCGTTTCATCGCTGCAGGTCGTCTGCATTGCAAAGTCGACCGAGTTGGTGGAGTCGTAGAAACTAATCGGCCTGACAGCAAGAACTGGCAATATCAAGCGATGGTCAAACAAGGTGATCTTCTGCTTAATCGAGTGCAAAAGTTGTCGCGCGTCATCAATATTTAAAAAGAACCGTTTTACGAGATATTTCTTGTGATTGTGAATGGCTTCAAAGTCAAGACTTATTTAAACTAAAACTCAGCATTGTAAATCGTTTCTACGAAGCTCAAATGTTAATACTAAATGATTTTGATAAGAAAAAAAAACAACAAATATATTAATAATTAATATCAAGCCGAATTTTTAATATTTTTATTCATCGTTAAACGATAGCGCCCTCCTCCCGATTCCCTTTACAAAATGAAATATTTTCGAACATAAAGCCGCGCGCGCGCAGAGAATCAACCGCTTTCTGCTGAAGGCTAACCTTAAAATTTGAGAGAGATCGCTGAAGAACCGCACACGTCCTTGGGAGAGTTGGGAGCGCGAAGCGAACACATACTAGAGAGCTGTGACGTGCCGACTGATTTATACGTGGCCGTACCAAGAGAATTACACCCCCGCGATCGCCACCGAGAGGTAGGTATAGTCTAGATTTGTCGCTCGACGACTGAGAATCAGCCAAGAGGAATTCAATGTGTAGACGCTAAAAAAGAACAAATATTGTGTTCGGCACGCAGGAAGAAGCCGTTTGTAGTTGGTCGTGGTTTTGTTCTCTCTCTCAGGGCGCTGGCACGTAATGTATTGATGAGTCTAACTTCATTACGACCAGCCAACGAGAGGGACCAGGGGGCCACCGGATACATCACCGACAGGCTCAGCAATTTCAACTTATCTAGCGGTCGCCTCAACTCTTTGGTAAGCCATATCAACGGCTTTTCAGATTTCCACTTTCGGCGATATAAACAAGTTATTTTTGACTTTTTCGCTTATTTTCGTGGCTGGCATTTCGATTATCAATGCATTATGAAGCTTAAGGAATATTTATTGGACACTTTTGTCATGTAATAATTCTAAGTATTGACAGGGTGCCATTTTGCATGTGACTATATTTTCATAGGTTCTTGCTTCCATTGTGCTGATAAAAATCAATGCTCTATTTTGCAATGTTTTACTTCCTGCATACCAATCATCTTTATTACATATTGAAACTTTTCTAGTCGCAATCAATTGTATTCTGAAGTTATTGTTTGTATTTTAGCAAAGCTTCCTTAGCTTGAATAATATTCTTTTATACTTTTTTTTTCAAGTTCATATATTACACTGTGAATTTTTTAAAATCTATAATCTTTTAGTACTTTTAATATCATGTTAAGCTTTTTTTCAAAAGTATTGCTTTTGTACAGGTTAGGTAGACATTTAATTTACTATTGATTTTGTAGCCAATTGAGAATATTCCTCTGACACTCTAATGCCAACAATAGCATCTTTGATATAGATACTTATTTTTTGTAAAACAAGGTTTTTCAACTAAAAATAAAACTTGCATTATTTTAAATAAAAGGAAACTTTATTTGGTGGTTGCCAGCAACATTTAAGAAAAATTGCTATCTATTTAGTACTATCTATATGTTGCTTTTTTTTGCAAACTCATTCATGTTAAAATTTTTATTGATTGCTCATAAAATATTAAAAAGCTTTTGACAAGTTTTTGATAAGTAATACTCAACTCCCTATCTTTTATCTACTTTATCTCTCGATCAATACTTTTAAAGCTTGGCATAAATAAGCAATACTTACCAGTAATCAGAGTTTTAACGTATTTTTAGTAAAAAATAATCCTACAGGTGGGATTATTGCTTGGCAACGATAGTTTATTGTTTAAAAGCATTAGAAATCTGTCAAAGTAAGTTCAAACAGTTGTAAGTGTTAAACCTCAAAATTTTTTCAAAATTTTCAAACCTTTATTTAGGTATTTTTGGCTATTAAAAAAAGTAACTTCCAATCCAATATGAATTACAGACACAAAGATGGTTTAAGACAAAATCTCAAAAGGAATGTATTTTATTCAGTGTTACCAGATTGGTTTTCAATCCCTTTCTTGGTTAGACTCATTCAATTAAATTCACACATCACAGCTATTGTCTATGTCAATTGATTTTCACACAATTAACAGTAAATTACTAATTACAGGCAGTTTGGGAGGAGGAATCTCGCAGAGAATCTCAAAATCATTTTAGCAGCAGGAGGTACGCTGCCAATAGTACTGCGCAGCAGGTTTCCTCAGAGCAGACAGTTAACTCAGTAATGCCTCGTGCAAAAAGAAGAGCAAGTGCTAGCACAAATCACCCCTCCGATAGGCCTCCTAGTTCACCGGATGATGGACACAGGACAGCTGCAAAAAGATTGCGACACACGTCCAAGTAATTTTACGAGTTAACTTTACATAAAACAATTGCAATATCTTTTTCGAGTATTGCTTGCCTTCATTTTAAAATTTGAACAACAGGCCGACAATTTATTATAAATTAACACATCACCACTATTGCTCACATTATAGATCAATTGAACTAAAATGTCAATGAAAAAGGTTAGTAGTTCAACAAAACAAAGAGAGTTAATGATGATAATCAATATGTAACGGATAACAAAAACTAGGCTATTACAAATCTACGTAAAATATATCAGTTTCAACAAGCAGTCAGTCTGCAGATGCTTCCAACCATTGGTCCGAGTAGAAAGAAAACATTTCCCTAGAGAAGAGTCAAGATCACTATTGTTCAACTGACTATCTGAATATATTTTATTCTTTGAACATTTCTAATTCCTCAACGTCAATGTTCTCTGCCTCCGCATTGCCTTATTTTCTATCGCGACTCTTCAATTTAGAAAAGAGTACGTCTGTAAATTACATATAGTACGTGTCTCGTTTATTTTTTAATTTTCCAAATATGTAATTAGCGTCATTTTCAAACAATCTTTAATATAGAAAGTAAGACGTTAATTTGCCTGCATAATTTCCCAATAGTTAACTCAACTGTGACAGCCGTTGCGCAGCCCTGTTACCGTCATCCAACCGGGAGACGTTTTGAACGATCTTTATTTTGTTTTGCATCTCAATATCGTACATACGTTTCCATAGCAATAGACGTTAAATAATGACAGCCCTTCACTGAAATAGTATCAAGTAAATAAAATAACTCGGTCCAATCTCTCTTTATGAATGTCTCCAAATGATTTCAAATTTTATTTGATCTATCAATAAACGGTTGCGCTTGTTTTACAAACGAAGTCCATGACGGAAAGATCTCAACCGTAATGCATGTACTCTTGACAAAAGTTGAAATAATAAAATCGAAGCAAGCCAGCCACGCGTGTCCCTCGCCCACTCACACGTGACACTCAAAAATAAACCGGAGGCTTACACGTTCAAGCAACAGCGCTCTCTCTCTCTCTCTCTCTCTTTCTCCTCTCTCTCAGTCGCAATTGAACTGTTGTCTCAGATTATTTGACGTTATATTTTAAAAGCTTTTTCCGAATCATTCTGCATGGACGACGGCGAGAGGTTCGTCGATCGTAGCATCATTGCGTCAACTCAATTGTCACCTTTGCGCATAATAGAAGCGTTTACGTAACTATAAAAAAAAAAAAAAAAACATATTCGACAAAACGATGATTATTGCAGTTCGAGGCGACACACGAGATCGGACGATGGAGCGCACGATCGAAGTTTCTCACAGAAACGTTGCATCACCTGGTTTCGTGAGTACACCATGGTACAGGAGCCGGATACTTTAGGACCCGAGGGTATGGAAAGATTTTGTGAGGACATCGGCGTGGAGCCCGAAAATATTGTCATGCTGGTGGTCGCCTATAAAATGCAAGCCAGACAAATGGGTTTCTTTACCGAAGACGAATGGTGCAAGGGACTTACCGAATTGCAGTGCGACACACCTGCCAAACTTAGGCAGAAGCTCGATTATATCAGGAGTCTGCTCAACGATTGTAGTAGTTTTAGGAACATCTTTAGATACGCTTACGATTTTGCTAGGGTGAGTATGAGTGAGTGGCTTTTTCCTACGTACTGAACGTTACTAAATCAATTTTACATGGACCCAATGCGTTAGCGGATGCGACAGCAAACAATCGCTTTCTCGCGTTTCACGCCAAACATTATTTAATTAGTTTCTCAACATTCTTCAACTTTGCTTATAAAGACTGATCTAAAAATACGCGTATCTACACTATTTTATAAGCCCTCTTCTTTTTCAACACCTCTGATTGAATGAAGTATTTGTAATTAGAACGCAGTTTAACAGTACACCCAAAACAGTAGTCTGTTCGTATTCTTTTCGTATTTCTTCATTAGACAATTAATCAAAACATCGTTAAATGAAACGTAAGGAAACGTCACGTTGTTTGTACAGGACTGTTAAATGTACCGTCGTGATAAAGTGTTAAGTGCATAATTAATGAAAATATTGATTTGATATAGGATAAGGATCAACGAAGTATGGACATAGATACATCACGCGTAATGCTACAGCTGCTTCTTGGTAGGTTTTGGCCGCTTTTCCCTCAGTTCGACATGTTCTTGGCCCAATCCAAGTACAGAGTTATCAACAAAGATCAATGGTTTAATATCTTTGAGTTCTACAAATCGATCAATAACGATCTATCCAATTACGATGTCGACGGAGCGTGTAGGTCTTTGATTATTTTAAAAAAGCTATTGTGTCAAGTCCAAGAGTAAATATTTACTTGTTTGATGTTTGTAGGGCCAGTAATGCTTGACGAATTTGTCGAATGGCTGAAAGCACAGCAGAACGAATCGAATCAGATGGACACGATAAACAGCTGAAACTCTCGGCTGGTGGATGATCAGTGGTCTCTCGGAAACAGCCCAGCCAACGTCTGTCCCCGCGCGCCCCCTAACACGATACCGATCTTTGAGAAAGCAAAATTTTTCCATAGTTCATCTTCTACCTGTTCAGTTATACGTCGATAGGTCAACTTTAGTTTAAAAATCTCGCGTGCGCCTTGTGTGATGGAAATTCGATTGTGATTTTACATGTTTCCGATTTGTGTTAACTTTATGCGTGTAAATTACTGCGAGTAATTTTGTTTAAAATTTTGATACTTCCGACGACAACGCTAGCTTTAAACATGTCTCTGTCAACGACGAGAGCAACAAATTATATTTTGCAACACGTTTCTTTGTGTATATTTAATATCTTTTTTCAAGTAAGATTTATAAGCATAAGTGAGGTATAGACTATAAATAATTCTACCTTAATTATATTTGTACGAGTTCAAGGAGCTGTTGTCATTATTCATTGCTTTTTGGCGAGCGACATAATTATTTAATTTCGCAAACTTAATAAATTTCGTTCGTTGCATGAAAAAAAGCTCACCAGGAGAAAAAAGTAGTAAAGGAAAAAACGTTCGAGCGTAAAGTCAAAGGAATAAGATGCTCGAAGAACTGAGTTCAAAAGTTACGACGATTAATCGAACACTAAAGCGTTCGATAGAAAGAATAAAGTTTTCATCCGAAAGTTTGAGGAAAAAAGTTTTCTATAGGACTAATTTCTCGCTTTCGAAGCACCTATTAGTTCTTAAGGTTCATTATTTTATACAGTTCATACTATATAAGATTATTTTGGAATCTAATCTCATTGAGAATCAGAGACAATTCTTGTTCTCTTTTCCTTGTTTTCAAAATTACTCGTGTGAGAATCGGTTAACGACCAGACAGTGACAAAACGAAACGCTCTAGTTTTTCGATATTACGATGTTTAGCTGTCAAAGCACAATCGAGAAAATTTTAACATGGCTATTGGTAATTTTCGTTCTTTTTTTAATTTCATTCTAAACGACCTAGAAAAATTTTTATAAAGTATCGAAATTCATCGTCTGCATAAAGTCAATTTATTTGTGTAAATTTGATCTTGCATAAATTGTACGATATTTGAAATGGAATAAAACTCTTGCTGCTTTTTGTAATACATTAAATTATTCATCATTTATTCTACATTATAAACTATTTGAATGAATTTAAGTTGGAAAGTTGTAAAAAATGATCAAGAAGTCGTGAGCATAAGGTAAAAAGCAGTGACATTTTATAAAATTTACAATAAAAAATATTATTTACCATTAATCATATGTACACAGTTGTATGAAGCAAAAATTATTTACAATACCGATCAGCCTTCATTTTGCTACGTCTGTCGAGGAGAGTTTCATGCAAACTGCCACTTTCTTTTGCCTTTTTTAATTCTACAATAGCATCCTTGTTAACCCTCAATTTTTTATCTTGAAACTTTTGAAACTTTCTCCTGTGAATTAGTTGAACGTATTAATCGTCAATATCCTACAGTTTAACCATTTAAAAAGAGTGTACTTACACGTAATTTACTTCGACTTCTTCTAAAGAACCTTGTTCTTCCTTGGGAATATCTTTAGTGGGGTCGTCAATTTGTTGAGCCATGGTTCTTACCCATACATATTCATTTGGTCCAGCAGTGGCTTTTTGACAAACGATATCATCATCTTCAGCAACAGAGATGAAACAATTATTGTTTCCCAAAATTGCCATTTTTCCATCCTATTTCAGAAAATTCCAACTCTATACATATTTTTGTCTTTTTTATTTGACTTCTCTTATAATCAATATATGAAATACCTGAAATATAGGCTCCCATTGTTCATTTTGACCAACAGCATCGCTTCTACCCACAACAATTCCTTTTTTATCAACCCCAATATACTTTCCATAGCCAGATTTTAATGAAATTTTTGTTTCATTGACTGAAAATGCTGTAAAGATCTCTTCTGGATGAGGACCATCACCTTCATCGTGTGGTGCACCAAGTGTGAATAAACCATTATCAAGAGCCTTCATATAAGTCAGATTACCTATTTCAATAGCTACTGTGCCTGTAATTTCTGGTACATTTGTCGCTTTTCTCCATCCACCTGCAGGAAGTCACAATTAATTACAAATCAACGATTTGTAAAACCGTTTGGATCATAAAACGTTTCCTATTAAACTTTCTACTTAACATTCAAATAATAATACATAAATAAGGAGGTTATGTTGACACACATACAAATTCGTAATTTTTAGTACATTACCGTGGTGAAGCACGTCTTCGTCTCGAGAATTAGAAGATTCTTCATTTCTTCCTTGTTTTTTGTGCTTTCTCTTTTTCGATCTACAACAATTTTAAGTAAAAGTAATAGAATATTTGTTTTTGAGTTATGATCAATTGTAATTGAAATCACGTATTTACTTTTGTTTCTCTCCTTTTAATATCAATTTTTTCGTTCGTACAACTTCGTATTCGGACATTTTTTCGGTTTTCTTTAATAATAACAAGAATTTATCAAACTTTGCGTCTATCAAGCTTAATAAAAACAACACAACGCTAGAGATTACCTCTGACAACACTATATGGAGTTACAGTAAAGAACAGAAATCCTATTCATCTCTGACTTTAGAATAGAGACAGTGGGGACTGTGGCGTTTCCCGTGGTTAATGCTGGAACCCTGATTCAAACAAGGAATGTAGACTAGTTTTCAATGGAAATAATCATCCCATTTTCATTGATATGAAATATTTCAAATAACTAGAAATACTACAAATAGATCATTTATCGTGAATTAAATTATTTAGATCAACTTATACATTTAACGTTCGTTTAAAATACAAATGTTGTTCTACAATAATTGTTAGCAACGTTTCCTATCAAATGGAAACTACATCATTTGGAGGAATAAGTATAATTAATAAATCGAATGAATAATTTGAAAAGAGTAAACATCTTTTATTGACTTATTCTATAGTCTGATGCTTTGTTTCAAATTACATATACATTTATCAAACAATGAAATTCACTGTACGCAAAATAATTTGTTTGTACGTGATGTATTATTTTTTGTACGTGACCGTTCATTCATCCGATCACTTCGATTTTTTTTATGAAAAGTATTCTTTTCATATTAAGTACATTTATTTAACATGATTCGTGATAGAATGAGAGTCTCTTATGCTTAACAATACATTTTCTGTGTTATGTTGAGGCATTCATTTCCAAACTATTCTCAAGTCTGTTGAAGCTCTTGGCAATGGCTTCTTCGTGATCTTTGGCGCTTTGGATGCGTAAACACCTCTTCTGTAGTAAAAAAAACTCTTAAAATTAAGGGCCTGCAAAATTAATAAGCACAAATAAGTTTTGCTTTCTTTTCGATTACGTGTAATTAAATATAATCTTTGAAACAATTATGTTCACCTTGTGCTTAAGTGCTGAAATTCATAGGCATAAGTATAGTAAGTTTTGCCTGCTCAGCCGCAGCAGCAGCAGCATCCTCGTTGACACAAGCACTTATGCTGTCCAACAATGACTGTATAGCAGTACGGTTCGTCGGATGCTTCCTCTTCAAATGTTCTCTTCTGTGCTTACTTTCTTTGAATGTTTTACCTTTTGATTACAAAAACAATTACATCAATATAGTTTATTTTCAATGAATCATTCCATAGGAAGGATAAAACTTTGCTTCAAAATTTGTTTCTTAAAAGAATTTTAACATACACTTGTCGATACGTGCTACTGAGTAAAAGTGTAATACAACGTTCAAATTCTTTTTAATAGTTATGGCATAATAATCTTTTCGTTCCAAAAAATTGAATTTCGCGCCAAAAGTGTTTTAACAAAATATTACGTTTAGGGTTTATTTATCGTTGAAAAAAAATTCTAGCATAACAATTGACCAACATATTGGCACAAAATGATAAATGCAAAATCCAGTCATTAGTATAGCCGAAAGACTTGTAGTCTGACAGTCTAAGGATCAAAACATTCGCCTAGATCGAAAATACCAGTATAATTGTTTTTCCGGGTGATATTAACGGACATTTGACCATCTTATTCAAGTAGATCCTTAGATGTTGCTGATGAGAAATAATATTGATGTCAAATGTAAGAAGCTATTAAGCGCTGATAACGTCTTAATCTAAAAATCTTACCACAATGTTCGCAAACGTATGGCCTAGCGGCATCGTGCGATCTAACATGACTCTCGTAATGACTTTTTCTAACAAATCGCTTGCTGCAAATACAACATTGATACTGAAAGCGTCCTTCATGAGCAGCAACATGTGAACTAAGGGTCCACTTGGTTTTGAATGTCTTGCTGCAATACTCGCATCTGATTTTACCGGGCGACGACGATGAACTCGATGACGTTGAAGATGTTGATGCCAAATTTTTGCTCGGACCTTTGCGAATAAGTAGCATATCTTCAAGACGATAATCATCGTCTGCAGTCAGTGAAGATGCACTAACCATTGACGGAGTCGCCAATGGAGGTGGTGGTCCATTGGGTAAAAGAAGTCGTTGTGCCGTCGTTGCTGCAGCTGCAACGGCTGCTGCTGCTGCCGTTGTCGTTGGGGGTTGTTGAAATGCTGCCAAGAGTGGCTCAGACTGTTTGAGCGAATCCAGAAATAATTATTTTACAAAACTGAATAAACGGAAGGAACTGTCGTCAAGAAAATATAACAAAATCTACCGAATTTCTTTCTGTTATCAACGAATAATTTACTCTTTACAAGGCGATTTAATATATATTTATTTTAAGCAAATTGAAAAATGGATCAGATAACGATTTTTCTGGGAGAAATCATTTTATGTTTTTATACTCAAACACTACTCACAGAACATTCGATCAATTGTATTCTGAAAAATTACTAAATGTAAATGAAAAAAAAAAGAATAATTAAACTTATAGTGTGTTCCTAACAAATTGATTTTATCAGCCAATTTATACAATCACTTGAAGAATTATGTAATGTGTAAACTATAGTGCAAAATATAACAAGAAATCACCTTAATATGTGTTGGCAAATGTGCATTTAACAGTCCCTCCTCTGGGAAAGTTCTCTTGCAAAAATTACACGTGTAAGGCGGTCCATTAGTAGAGGATATCGCGATGTCGCCATTTTCGTGAATAAGTCTGTGTTTTTGTAAAATAGCTTCGCTAAAAAAGTGAGCACCACATATGACGCATGGCCAAACCAATTGCTGATGATGATGCTGTGGCTGGGATTGCTGATGTTGCGATGGAACTTGAACATCGGGTGTTTTATTCTCACGAGCTTCATGTCGAGCTATATGTCGTTTCAGATCGTGTGCTCGCGAAAACGCTCGACCGAATCGACTGCAGTTTGGATAAGGACAACCTGTAAAATTTCAAGTGAAGCATATTTCAAGTGAAGTATATTTCAAGTGAAGTATACTAAGAGTATTTTTAGTTTTTCCAAATGAAGTATATTTATAAGAAAATTGTTTATTTTTTAGATACGATTTTTGCACTTTTTAAAGATGCTTAAAGTGGTAACACTTATAGTTATTTAGAACAAAGCATCTGGCACTTTCATTGAATAAGATAAATTTATAATGAAAAAACTCATTGTTATAAAAAAATGTGAAACATATTTTGTACAAATTCTTTATAATTACAAGACTATTCATGAACCAATGTAAAATTTGATTATTTTTAAACATTAATAAGTTTACATTTCAAGCCACATTTAAAATGTTCTTAATTCTTATGTTGAAAAAAATACAAATCTCAGTCGGTAACAGCACAATATGATCAACCTAAATATCTACATGATTTCCATTACTACAATCTTCTAAAACTGTTATATTTGGACCATGCAGTAAAATACTTTTGTCATAATAGATAATTAGAATATAGAAACTAGAATAGAACAAACACATTATCGATATGCACCTTTGGTTTTATCTTCCTTTATCCTTGTTGGTGCTGGTTTAGGTTTCTTAGGTATATCAGGTTTCTTTTCTGTGATATCTATATTTTCTTGTTTGCAATTAACCATCATCTGTTGTTGAAACGCAGCGTTTCTCGAAAGAGAAGCCAATTGAGCAGAAAGCGGAATAACTATTGAAATAGTCTCGTTACTTCCTGGTGTCAGCAAAGGGCCCAGATGAAGAGCTGGTGGATTGGTTAGTGACAGGGCACTAGTTTGTGTTGTGCTCAATGCATCTGGATCATATTCAACTAAAATGGTAATCGACAGTTTAAACAACTTATTTATTTAATTTGACATTCCATAATCTACTGTTCAGAGAATATATTTCAGTTTACAAATGCAAATAATTACTCTTGCCCAAAATTAAACAGAGAAAAGGTTGTTTATAATGCCATTAAGTTTTTTTATTAAACTCAAATCATTAAAAAACTATGAGTAATACAATAAACATTTGCCATGTGACATTTTTCTGCATGTTGTTATACAAACACGATGAGTCGCCGCAAACTCGGAATCTCAAATACAAAATTATTTATGCTTTTTTAAATTAAACGAAAGCACTATCGACGTTACAAGCCAACTGTAAACGTTAAAACTAACCTTTCTCCTCCTTCATCTTAGCAACAGCCCTTCGATTGCTACACCACGACGAGTCGACGACTTCGGTAGCTTAAAAAGAACAAACACGAAAGATAAAAAAGGTATCGAGCAAGTGAACGAGTGAGAGCCCTTTGACAAGAAAATAAGTAGGTACCTATATACGCAGTGTTCACACACTTAGGCACGCACTTTCACTCGTGATTTTTTCGGGACTTTCACAGCCACAGTCTGTAGCCAGTTTCGTCGACTGTGAAATAAGATAGAAAGAAAGAGACGGCGTCTTCTCCGTATATCCGCACTTTTTCGGCGAGTGTGTAAACAAACAAAACAAGCTATCCCACACTCGTAGAAACGCACACACAAAGAGAGCTAGAGAGAGAGAGAGAAAGAGAAACGTACATATACATACACACACACACACACACACGCACAAGCACTTTGCAACTTATTCAGCGCGCAACTGAACTTGTTGCACTAAGAGGTGAATAGGTTGATCTAGTCAACGATGAGTCAGAATCACTCATGATGATATCCAATAGTATTATAAAAAAAAGCGCCCCGACGCCTCTCGCGAGGTTATGCCAGCGACGCTTTGGCGCCTCCTCACACCGAGATCCGCAATAAGAACCACAGTACTACTCTTTGCCAGACGTGTGTACGTGTATTCGTACGCATATGTATGCTTTCTTGCACACAGTCTAATTCTCTTTCCGGAAGAGTTGACTCCAGTTCCAGCCGCTAGCAGCCCTTTTTCTGGGAGCTCAACGACACTACACAACTAATACTAGGGACGTACGCATACGACAGCCACCAAAGAGGATCATTCTGTATTATACTATGCTATGTTTGTGTCTGTGTCCGTGTATGCGTATGTCTACTCTGAGTTTGTGCGCCGTCGCGCGCGCGGCAACTCTGCTGCTGCTGCTACTCCGTGCTGCAGACTCTCTCTTTCTCTCTCTCTCTCTCTCTCCCTCTCTCTCTTTCTCTTTCTCTTTCTCTTTCTCTGTTGCGCTCACGGACAGACGAGAACGAGTGGATTATTACTCAGGGACGTAGTACTTGTGATAGAGCGCCCTTTTTATTACAAGGGCTGTTATTCAAAAGACGCGATATTTAATTTTGTAATATTATCGGGGTTTTGTTTAATTGTACGGTTAACGCAAGATTACACTCGTACTATTTTTATTCGATGACAGAGAGCGTTACGGTTAAATTTAACAGAACGAAAGTTTCAAAAGAACGTACGATGAGGAATCACCGCAAGTGTTACGAAGAACGATCCGAGTTAATGCTAAACGCAAGCAAAGTTGAAACGGTTATAGCAGACTCGAGATCTGCGTTTATATTGTCCGATATACGATGTAGGCACACGTTGAACGAATCACATAGTTAGATCTATATTTCCAAGCTTACGAGCGGTTGCAACGATATAGATACTTACCTGAGCAGCTATTATCCCTTGTGTGCATATGTATATATAGGTGTACGACCAGCAGCACCCAAATATACTCGACCAGCATGGTTTTGCTCTCGGACGCGCACGGTTACTTTCATCGCGCATTAGCATATAATACTCTCAGGCTCCTTTGGAAATTGATATTACGAATGAAACGAACGTGAAACTCGAAGATGAAGAAGGAAAACTTGCTAATCTGTACTCGTGACGTAGGCGATAGAGTTTTACGATGGACGATACGCTAGCCACCAATTATAAAACATCCAAACAACGACAAAAAATGTATTTGAAAGGTACTAAAGGGAGTCAAGTGATCCAACGTAAACGAATAAATAATCATATACACGCATACGTTCTCAAGAGAGACGTCCATTATTGTAGTCGTGGAATCGACATTAATCAGCTAATGGCCGATTATAGCTTGTGGACGCGCAAACTGCTCGTTAGCCGCCTCTCTCTCTCTCTCTCTCTCGGCACGCGCTTAATAACGTTTATAATGCCGCATGAAGATGCAATACTACGCGTGCATCGTTTGCTCGTAGCTCTGCGTGATTTAATCGCTTTAAAATAATTACAATCAATTGGAAGATTTTTAATAGGACACTTTTGGCAGATTACCCGTGAATTTACTACGAGGCGAACGAGGCTTTTGCGTGTGAACAGGCGTTAATCGACTAATTTTCGGATGCACGTCGTCCCCTCGATCGTCCGTTTTGTACACCTTATAACAACATCATGCTGTCCGACGTTTGACGTACACTCTATTATATAGATTTTACGTTGATGATTATTATTCGTTGTGAATAGTCCAGACATAAGCGAGTTTGCTTTTGTATTTTACGTTCCGACGAGTTTTCGTTGTAACTCTCGGCTAGTTAACGAACGATCGAATCTTTCAATTTCAAACTCCTATGTAGAATATTATTTTATAACGTTCAATTCAAGTGATTATTATCGCGTTTGTCGTTACGTCAATACCTTAACGAAATGCAATTTACAATCGATGACCTATATCATCGTATAATCGCTGATTTATTTTGAGTATCCAAGTGACGTGTAACGCAAATCAATCGAATCTAGCTAAAAGCACGTTTGATTTCAGTTTGAGCGCATACCTTCAAAACATTTGCAATTAGGATTATCCAAATATCAATGTATACGTGCAACGGTTCTATTCCCTACTCCACAATGGCATGTTGTAATGTCGTCGCCTAGTGACGTACTGGGGATTTAATTAGCCTGTCGACGACATCCGTTGCTCGCACTCCTGTAATTTCTAATTAGCCTTACCGTGCGTGCGCGCTGCAGTTTTTTTCTATTTTTTTTTTTTTTGTTGTTGAATCCGCTCGCTTACTTTATGGACGCACAAGAGAACACATGGGCGTGTGTAATTTCGCTGGCGCGAGTACTTATACGAGTCTGTTAAATTCTTTATCGCTAAGAATGGGAGAACAGTGGGCTTAACGCGGCCTCTTCGTTCGTAAAAAAATGTCAACATCGTTATGGATGAATTTTGCGAACTGATCGTACAAAAATAAAACATCTCGATCACGCATGTACTACACGTGCACATTGGAACGATCGTTTGGTTGACGAAACGAGTAAAGAACAATCAATTCCAAGTATATATATATATATATATTGCAATTTGATCGTAGTTCAAGCTCATCCCCTACATTGTACGTGGCCTTCCGCGATTTCAGCGAATAAACAAAAACGAATATTTACATTCGATTTGTTATTTCATAAAAATAACGTATTCACGCGAATCTAGAGTAACATAAAGGTATACTTTGAAAGTGATCGATTACAATTATTAAATAAATATTAACTTAAGAAGAAATACTACGTAGGTTTATTAATGGAACTAGCGTTTTAAAGGTAAAATTAATACAGCGGATGTGCAGCATTATCGGCAGGCTACGTAGCGATAGTACTGAATAATTTATGGTTCAATTTATAGATACACATGTGCACGAGGTTACATAAACAACGACAAAAAACTGCAATTTCAATTGCAAACACGATGTCCGCGCCTGGAGAAATGTCAAACCGTTCTACACGTAGGTGTGCAACCAGTGCGCTGACGTTTTATAAGACGTTCTATATGTATATGTATAATATAGCTTAACGTATTATCCATATATGCAAGCAGTTGCATTAGAGCGCTAAGTGCACCTCGCATTAGATTAATTAACCGTAACGGTGTTATTCTCGTATATGTTTGCGACGGAAGAATTGGATGGATGTATTCGTACACACGCGTACAAATACGAAACGTTCGGTTGTTAATCCGTTGGGCGTATTTTTATCACAAGACGTACTCCTATACAATGTTTTACAAAAGCGCACGCAAATAAACGACGATAATGAGGATGGCGATGATGTAACGTTACATACGCGTTATAACGCGCAATTGTATATATACATACGGGAGATGTAGAATCGACGATTACGTTACGCAACTCGAACGAGGAATGTAGGCGAGAGGGTAGACGAGGGTAAATCAATCGGAACGTGAGCGCGCGGGTAGGGAGGAGGCTTGTCTTTTAAGCGAAGCTTATACATCTAGCGGTGAACGATACTCTCTGCAAGCGACGTGGGCGTGCGCGCGGGCTATACGATAAATAATGAATTTGCCTAGCGCCGTCGTCGGCAAAAGCGTATACATATATATATAGCCATGGGATGTGTATCCCTGTATAATATTGAATACATAGGCGGCAGAAAAAGAGAGCAAGCCAACGTAAGGCTATACGCATATAATATCGATTCTATCGGATAACACGTTTTCTCTTTACCTCTCATCGTGTGCGTGTGTGTGCGCGCACGCGTTGCGTTGCCCACCGCTTGTATATTACATTTTTATATTTACAGTCTTGATACGTATCGATAATTCGGAGCATTCTTGGTATTTTTTGCGACGTGTGATCGGCAAGCGCTATTTTGCCTTTTGTATTATAATTATTTTATCAACATTTTTACGACCTCGAGTTTCGTTTAGCTTTCGATTTTTAATTGTTATTTGAATTGGAATAATTTTGCACATTTTTTTATTTTTGCAAGTATTTTGTATTGGGATATTTCAATCGAAATCGTTATCAAACGTTTGCCTCGTAGTTGTAAAATCATACAATACATAATCGTAAGAACAATGTCAATTAACAACACGAACGTTATTTTGAAATCAATCGACGAACCGCCAACTAACTAACGTATATAACATCTTCGTTGCACCGATAAAGTTGCAGCTCACGTGACTTTCCCTAACGCGAAGAAAGTTTTAGCGAAAATTGGTAAGAGAACATGCGCGCGCGTGTGTGCGTGTGCGTATATAATATATATACTACGCAACCAACCGTAGATAATGAAAGCCGATAAAAAAAGTTTTAGCAAATCGACGATAGTCAACGTATCATTTTCCATTTGCACTCACTTTGCCACGATTTTTCGTCGCAAAAAGTTCGAATTATCTGTCGATGTCATTGGCGATGGTGTCGCGAATCCACGTAATGTAATATTGAATCTTCGTGTAAACGTCAGGGTAACCAGGTCGTGCGCAACCCGAACCAAAAGACGTTACTCCGACGAGTTGCCAAACGCCATCGGCTCTGCGGCACTGTAGCGGTCCACCAGAGTCACCCTGCAAACAAGTTTCTTTTCTATTAAATTATCCAATACAAAATTGTAATCGACTCAGTACGTGCAACTATCAAACGTAATGTGCGATTCGTGTACGTGCAATATAAAAGATATCACGAAATATATGTATTTTAGATTTTTATGAATTTCAACGTTTGTAATAAATAAACACAAAACATGAAAAAGCCGACAGTGCAACACGGAATATCTCTTTTAACTAAAACGGAAATTCGATACGAATGTACGGCTCGATCGATAGCTGTACGAGGTCGAATAAGAGAGAAATGCAACGGAACGGTAAAAAAAGAGAATGTTTACATGGATCGTGTTATTCTTCAAAATGGTTTTTGAAATATTTACCAACAATGAATAAATCTCCACAAAATTATGTGTGACCTTCAAAACCTCGTTCTTTTTTTATCGCTTTATCTCTTTAAAATATGTCCATGGTCGTTTTTCAATAACAAAACTAATACTTTTCAATATTATTAAAAAAAACAACGAATTTTATTATTTCTTCGCTTGTTGTTTTTAATTACCGCACGATGTTGTAACGAGTACAAAAATTACGTCAACCTGAGAATTTTACCGTACGCACGCATTGTAATGCAGTTCTATCAAAATATTCTTTCGAAAATGCATCGAAACTACTAACTAACTACACAACTAGTAATATATTTTATACTCACAACACAACTACCAGAAGACCCATCGGTATTTCCGGCACACAGGTGTCCCTCGCGTATAGGCACGGATTTGCCGTAAGCTTGAATGCATTCGGCCAATTCTAATACTGGAACACTTGCTTCGAGTAATGCATTCGATAACGAAGGCGATGGTCCCGACCTACCCCAACCCGAGGTAACGCAATGTTGTGCTTTTGCACGATTCTCGTCGTCGTTGTCCTCGTTTGGTAAACAGATGGTACGCACTACCTTGGATAATGGTGCTGGCCGAGCAAGTTTCATCAGTGCTGTGGAATTTGAAGCCAATGGAGCTTTTTATTGTGTCTCTTTTTTAAGTTAACTTCAAGAGCGACAAATAACTATTTATAATACATTTTTCTTCGTTCTCGTGACAATTAAAATATACTCTAACTTTTTTCTTTTTAAATTGAATAGAATTCTATTTAAACATTGAACAGCCTGAATAACACCAGCAAGTATTAAAATCATTAAAATCATTAAAAATCACAAAAACGTAACGTGCTTTGAAAAAAGAAGAAACCCAAAGTCGTCAAACGAAATGTATAACTTCGTAAGACTTCGTATGTACAATTTTTTTAGTCATATCGTCTCTTATTTTGATTATGACAAATTCAGTGTAGTTTGCAAATATATTAAAACTCAATGATTTACATCTTATAAAATAATTATTACTTAAAGTATGGAATTGAGCGCGAAATTAAAAGAACAAATATTAGGCATCAACGTTTAATTAGCCACAATTACACGCATTCTTTTTAGTTTTTCTACGAGCTTTCGTGATATAACTTACGTTGTTTTATTTCACGATTTTTCGAGGAACAACAACGACAAATGTTTAAAATTTTTACATGATAAAATTGAGAGCTTTTTTATAGACAGTTTGTGAAAAAAATTGTTGGTGATCGTTCGTCGTATTTGCAAGTAACATTTGTAGGACGGTATAATAATTTTCTTTCGATATATACATCAACGTTTGTCGAGGAAGCTCAATCGCTACTTCGGACAATGCGGATTTTCAAGTAAAAAATCACGTGAAACGTTGAATATTAAAAACAATATATTAAGCACGTGTCCTTTTTTCACGAAACGTTCATAAACGTCCATCAATAAACAATAAGAAATTGTCTTTTGTTTTTCGTTATCAATGATTGATCAATGTCGTTGATCAATGATTATTCTAATCGATCGGAAACATTCCAAATAGCGGCAACCAAACAGAAAACCTCCAGACTCATGTCGACCAAAACGAAATACCTTAAAATTCTTCGAAAGCGCTCAAGTATAAATATTATACGTATAAGTATATATATGTAGCAGAGAGGCTAGATAAGTTCAGTTCTTAGTCGTTTGTCAACTTGAACAGGTCGACACTTGCAGACCAATCTGGGTGTAATATTCTCTTCGTGTAATGTGATTATACCGTTTCTCGGAATTCATTTGCGGTAGATTCATGACCCAACTGCGGGTTTATTCTTGTTTCTATTGATAAGAATATGCAAAATTTCAAGCGTAACAATCATAGTTGAGTCGTACTATATATATATATATATATTTCTATTCGTAATAATTAATTGGTACACAAAGATAAACAAATACTCCACCGGAAGTTTTTCATGTTTTGATACCGTAGCCTGTCCATTTATACGTATCGCCGTTGTGCATATATCGCGAGTAGTAAATTCGAGAGGCATTTCGTTTGATTCAACAGGTAGGTTCATCGATTCATTTGTTTTTTATTGCACGCGATTTTATGGGTAGGATGAGTGTTATAATACGTGTGCATTCTTGAAAATCAGGATTTGATTCGCTCAGAAATGACGAGGAAAAGAAAGACGACTACTAGCAAGGCTCCAAAAGGTGCGAAAGACGAGATGGAAAGTCCTGAAAAAAAATTGAAGATTATGGAAAATCTGTCTAATCAAGATGAATCTGATGAAGAAAATCAACAGGTACAAAATCATAATAAAACAAATGCTATTAGGCAGAGAGCTGTTAAAGAAAAATTGACGATCAAGATTGATGCTTCAAAAAATCTCAGACCAAAGAGAAATGTAAAAAAAGGGAAAGATGCTGTAAATGAAGGTACAAGTGTCGAATTAAAAGAAAACGAAAACATGTCAACAGATTCTAATAGTTCGTCAACTATGAACCAAGATGCAAGCAAAGAAGTTCAAAATTTGCAAAAAAATGTGACATATTTAATGTCTCAACAAACAGATAAATCATCAAATGAATTATCTGTTCAAAATGAATCAGATCCCATGAAAACAAGCGATGGCAGCGATAACCAAATTCCTAATGAACCTTTGGTACTGAATAATGAAAAGAACGAGAATTTAGATATAGTTTTAATGGGTTTGGAAGATGACACACCAGTAGAGATTTCAGAAAATAACATTGTTCTATTTTTGGAAGGTGCAGAAGATTATGCTATTTTACCAATGCAGTCGGTAGTTAATAATTCAAATTTTGAAAAAATATATCAAGTCATTGAAAATGAAGAAAATATGGAAAATCAGAGTATAGAAAATGTTGAAAACGAAAATCTAAAAAATCAAGACATAGCAAACTTTGAAAACCAAACTATGGAAAATGTTGAAAATAAAGATATTGGAAATATGGAAAATTATGATATAGGGAATGTGGAAAATCAAAGTAATCAAAGTATTTCAGCAGATCAAGATAAAACAACAGAGTACTTTCCTCTTCCACAGAAAATTGATGATAATATTATGATTAAGGCAGCTAAAAAATTAAAGTCCAAGACAAAAGCAAAAAAAACTAAAGTTAAAGGAAAAAGTAAACATAGACGTAAAGAATTAGTTCAAACTGAATTAGCACCAATGGTACCGCTAGTTCAAAATATTATAAATGAACAGGATGAGATAATTTGTAAATTATGTGAACAAAAAATAGATAGCAATTTATGTTATCACAATGGAGAACCAATTGGAGGATTTGAAGAAGGCACAGCTATTCTTGATTCTAAATTGTTACTTTTTCATGGAGGTGAAGCTAAAGTTTCGATTGAAGATACAAGATCTTACAATAAAATTACCTCTTTCAGGTACATAATAAAAATTATTTATCTATCAATCTTATTTCTCATACTTTCTATTTTGTAATAATGTATGTTTTAGTGTGTACTGCCAAAATGGTCACTTGTGTCATTTTGACTCAGGGCTAATAGAGAAAGATGTAGAACTCTATTTTTCTGGTTTTATTAAACCTATCCACAGCGACAACACATTACTTGAAGATAGTGTTCCAGGAAAAAGATTTGGTCCAATTGCTTCATGGTGGATGACTGGGTTTGACATTGGAGAGCAGCCAACTGTGGGCCTTAGTACTGAGTTAGGAGACTATATTTGCATGGAACCATCAGCAGAGTACACTCCTTTCATGAAATCTGTTACGATGAAAATTTACATCAGTAAAATCATCATTGAGTTTCTCATCTACGAGCCAAATGCTTCTTACGAAGATTTGTTGCGCAAGCTCCAAGTGCATAGAATTTCTAATAAAAATTATATCTATTTATTCCGTTGGACAATATTCATTCTAAATAATATAAATCGTAATTTTCAGACGACACCGGTACCAAACAATCTCATGAAAAATTTTACAGAAGACACGTTGTTACATTACGCTTCATTCATTTGCGATCAAGTGATATCGTTTGACGACACGGCGAAACCTAAAGAGCTGCTAATGGTCAGAGCTCCTTGCATCCGTCGTTTGATCGACCTCGCTGGTATAAGATTCGAAGTTGACACATCCAAGCTTCCACAAAAGGTACGTCTTTTATTCTATGAAGCAACGGTTTTTGCAAACATTTTTTTATGTTAATTCAAAGGGCAAACAAATGTTTCGAGAGCGTCAGTTTGAGCATAAAACCGATTATCGTGAGAAGTTGTTACGGCAAGTGGCCAAAGAAAAAGAAGAAAATGCCAGTGCAAACGAGCTGATTGACATACTCTTGCCTACCTACGAAAAATCTTTAATTTCGCACATAATTGAGCCATGGAGATGCGGAGTTTGCGAAAGATGTTTAAGAAGCCGATGCCGAGTGTGCAAAGCTTGTAGTGCTAGAAAGCCTTGTTATCAGCGGCGCTGCTTCAATCGCGAAATTATGGTATGACGATCAACGACTTAAGCATTTCTTTTTTACAGTCGTTTGTAGAAAATTAAGTTAAACATCGTTCATTCGTTTTAATCGCGACAAAGTTGCAACGAAATGTTGACGTTATTTGATTCATTTACAATAGTTAAAATGTCTTCTCAAATAAAAGGAAATAAAATGATTAGGAAGAAAATGAAGAAGACGCACAGGACGAGGTGGATTTTTCAGAGATGAAAGCCGAAGACAGTTTCACTTTGTATCGTACGGCTGTACATCCATTAGCTCGTCATACCTACGATATTGCATGGGGGACAAAGCCTTTATGGCAAGACCAGAAACGAACTTATTATGGATCCATATACGTGGATTGCCAATTGATCTCACCAGGTGATTTTATTGATGTAAGATCGGTAAATTTTGGAGTGCCCCCTCAGATTATGAAAGTTGCCTACATGTACGAAGATGAGACCGGCTTCGCTAGAATCCATGCATGTTTTCTGTGGTCTGGCAAGTACACGGTGCTCGGTGATATTTCCGATCGCCAAGAATTATTCTTCATTAACAAATGTATCGATGTTAGCGCTAAGTGCTTCGTAAAGAAGGTACAAGTATTCGAACGGACGAGTAACAACTTGGACAGCTCGAGTACGTATTTGAACGTCCTTTAAAGAAACACATTCTTTAATATTATTTATTTAGAACGATTTGTAAGTCTTGAATTGTTGATATAGTCACCGAAGAACAGTTACAATATTCATACGTCTGTCAGAGATCGTACGATCCATTGTCCGGCACATTTCATGATTTACAGCCCCACGACAAAGAAGCTCGTGAAAAATATGGAGCTCTGTATCGATATTGCTGGGTATGCGATCGCAACAACGTTAATCGAGCAAAAAATACACCTAAACCCTTCAACATGATCGATGAAAGCGCAGATAAGATTACTTATAAGTCCGTATTATACAAAACTGAGGAGTATCACATTGGTTCAGCTGTGTATTTAAAGCCCAAGTCTCTATATTTCACGTATCCGATGCTCAACAACGTTGGTAAGCTTTGACAAATTTATCAAATTGTTTAATATTTTGTACCGATGTATCGAACTGGTCTATAATTTTATTAGGACAAAAACATATACACACAAGAGAAGTTGATGAGGATAAGCATTCAGAGATATACAGAAAAGCCAAAGATGAGGACGCAAAGTCAAATGAAGATGTGCCTGCGCCCTTCGACATAGGCTACATTACCAAGGTGTTCACAAGCGAGGGCAAGCTCTTTCTCAATGTAAGAAAGCTTTACAGACCCGAGAATACGCACAAAGGCGATAGCATGAGCAATATCGCCGATGTCAACGTGCTGTATTGGAGTGATGAACGTAATTGTTGAAGGATGGTTTTTTTTGTTACTTCTTCTAATCGGTAACCTTTTGTAAGAAACATTCTTATATGTACAGATAAAGTAGTACCATTTAACTATGTGGTTGGCAAGTGTTATGTAACACACCTAAGTTCAATTACAAACGCAGAAGAGTGGTCTAGGCAAGGCCCAGATCGGTTTTTCTTTTCGCAAATCTACAAGGACAACGCAATTATCAATATTAGTAAGTGGGAATACGACTGTCCAATTAAGATGTGTGAAGCCCCATTGTATCCAAATGTAATGTTAAAATCATTAAATATTTTCGCTGGCTGTGGTGGTAAGACATTGTATCTTTGATTAGAATGTAACTTGAAAATAAATAATAAAGGATACTTTGATATTTTTTTAGGCTTGTCTTTGGGCCTTCGTCAAGCTGGAGCGGCCGAGTGTAAGTGGGCGATTGAACCTGACAAAGCAGCTGCTGCCACATTTAAACTCAATAATCCCGACGCTGTTGTCTTCGTTGGAACTTGCGTTGAAATGATGGAGAAAGTTTCGAAGGTAACTTGCTCACATACGTTTATAACACAATTCAATGATCGAATGGCCCTAACTCTTGTTTATAATTTTTGTAGAAAGATTTCAAGTTGAATGATTTTCTTCTTCCAAAAAAGGGAGATGTTGATTTGCTGTGCGCAACTCTTCCCCCAGAAAGTTGGCGTAGCATTAACAGCGTAAATGCTTTCAAACATTCCAATATCGCAACATTTTTAGTGTATCTTGAGTACTATCAACCTCAGTTTTTTGTTTTGGAGGCTGACGACGTAGTCTTAAAGAGGAGTATCGTGTTAAAACTCGCTCTTTCTTCCTTTATTCGGCTTGGGTATCAGGTGGCCTTTGATCTCTTGCAAGTTGGACATTTCGGTGCTCCTCAAGATCATTGCAGGTAAGAGAATTAATATTATTAGAAAACGTCTGTATTTTATTCGAAAATTCCTGCGATTATGATTTTCAAATCAGAACCATCATTATTGGTGCTGCTCGTGGACAAGCTTTGCCAGATTGCCCTAAAATTCAACATGTTTTCTCTAAATCGTCCTGCCATGGTTATATTGTCATTGATAATAGAATGGTATGTAGATTTGATAACTAGTATACCAGTAACATTAAGATTAAAACAATCCCATAATCGAATACTTCTACAGTATCAAAGAAGAAATTGGACGGAATCGGCACCTTACAGAGCCACACTTGTACGAGACGCAATATTGGATCTTGCAACTCTCGATGTTAACCAAGACGAAGAAGTTATCAAGTACACAACGCAATCTGTATCGTTCTATCAAAGAATGGTAATATCACGAAACATTTTCAAATTAAAAAGAAATGCGACGTGTATCTGTTTACCAAATATTATTTTAGATGAGATACGATCTGACGGAATTGAACAAAACAAAAGTTTTCAATCACGTAAGCAAAGATTTGGGACCATTGGCACACGCTAGGATGTCGCAAATACCTACATTAGCTGGCTCAGATTGGCGAGATCTACCAAACATAGAGATTCAACTACGTGATAAAACGATCACGAACAAATTGTAATTATCCAATTATCCGTTCGCTACTTTTTATTTTGTATAAAAGATTTCTTGCCTAATTAATGATTCTGTTCGCAGGATTTACTTGTACGACGATCCAGAATTAGGCAAAGGTAAACAAGGTCAACCGAGAGGTGTCTGTAATTGCTCAGTGGGCAAACGATGCGAACCGAGCGATGTGCAAGAAAATACTCTCATCCCCTGGTATCTTGTTCACTCTGGCAAGCGACATGGACACTGGGCTGGCTTGTATGGTAAACTGCAGTGGAACAGCGTTTTTGTTGGCATCTCAACAAATCCTGAGCCGCTAGCTAAGAAGGTTGGTTGCTTTTTTCTAATTGAGAATTAATTTAATTTTCATATTAAATCAATTTCCTATCTATTTCATATTATCCTTTTTTTAATATTGAATTTTGAAGCTATCAACAGAAAAATATGTTTCCATTCAAATTGGATTGATAATTTGTTTTACTTATAACGATAGTTCATAACAAATTAGACGCAAAAGATACGTGACATTAATTCGATATTTTTTTCACAGGCTCCAGTGATCCATCCATCGAAAAGCCGAGTACTAAGTGTACGCGAGTGCGCTCGTGCTCAAGGTTTTCCAGACAGCTTCGTGTTCGCCGGGGGTTTCCCCGTTCACGAGATGTATCGACAAATTGGACTTTCGACATCTCCTCTTCTTGCTCGGGCCATTGGCTACGAAATCGCTAAAAGCGCCTCTTTAAATGTTTCTCAATAGAACTGTTTGGTAGATATTATTATACCAAAAATCAATGCTAAGCACGTTAAACTAAGCATGTTAGTTTTTTTTTGTATTATTGTTTCATGTTTGAATTTTGTATCGATATTGATATTTTTATGATTGTACACGAGTAAGAGCCGTGACTTTTATTATTAGTGTTTCTGTACGTAAGCTTGCTTGCTGGCACTTGTAAGCTGACAATCTACGAGTATATTTTTACTTTTCTAATTATATTTCTTTTACGTTCTCACGGAAAGCTCTTTATAAATAGCTCTAGTGCATGTTTAATTGTTATGTGAACAAATACGTTTGCGAGAAAAATAGATACATCTTTTGTTCATTGAAAAGCTAAGCGTTTGTCTTACCGATGTCGTGAACGTAATTCTCGAAACGCTCGTGTAGAACGACCCGTTCGACGGGCAGACGAGCCGAACCGCGACCACCCGAGTCAAGTTCCCACTCGCCAACAACTGCTGTCCACAGTGCACCAATTGGTAGATTGAACAGATCGCTAGAATAATTTTGTTTGAATTTAATTATTTTGAAAATGTTTTGTTGAAAAAGGTGAGATTAGCGAGTATCGTACGACTCGAGTATCGTAGACTCAAGTATACGGTTATCAGTAAGGAAATCATTATGGTTATTCAGCATGTAAGTAATAAAAGATAGTTTTGTCAAAAATCAGCAATTATTAATTTTCCGTAAGTTTACGATTAAGTGTGACGCATGAGTACTCAATTATTTTTAAAGGAGACGGCTGTAGACTAGAACTGTTCGATAAAGCATTATACCGTTTATACATACTTATGGACGCAATGAGCAGCAGTGAGTACCCAGCTTTCATCGATGAGTACACCGCCGCACCAGTGTCCAATGAATCCCAGTTTTGGATGCAGCAATTGCAACGAGACTTGCCATGGCCATGAACCACGTCGACTTGGTTTCCCATTGAATATTCGTCCTGTCGGCCGTGTTGGCGACGTTAGCAGCAATTCGCGCGGCTGCCTCTGCCAGACTGCTGGACATCCACATTCTGCCGTTCAACAGCGCACACCAAATTTTTCTCTTTTTCTCAGCGCTTCTCGATCCATTCACAAGGTGCGAGGTATATCGGTAATTTGAAGGGGGCAGGGGAAGGGCACGCGCACGCACAAATGTTCGGAAATGTTCTTATTGTCACACTTTTGTACGTATGTATTAGTTTTTTCTCGGAATACCGTTTTTATAATTTTTTAAAAAAGTGTGAAAAACTGAATTAGTTGCGAAGTATAGTGTTGAACGAGAAAAAGGACGAGTTATCGAAAACGAAATCAAATTGCACTTGCTACGATACTATAGTATACGGTTTTAGAAGTTAAACGTAATAATTATTAATTAAATCGACGGCCAAGGAACATTACTCGAAAATATTGACGAAACGAACGTTTGATATTATTTGAACAAAGATAAGAATTTTTACTCGACGTTAGTACTCGAACCCGTTTTATAGTATCACAATAGCACGCTAGCAGGAACAAAATTGAATTTTCGTCCCGCTGTATTTTTTATTAGGTTGAATTGTGTTTGAACACGAACGATCGTTTTTAACAAACGTACCGCGCCACTTTTAAAAATCTCCCTAAACGATGAAAAATAGCCAATTTGCCAAAAGTTTCAAGTATTTAATTCGCGATACACACCAAACGTTGTACAATAAATCGTCAAAAGCATACCAAGCAGATAAAATCACAAATTAGAAAAACAAAAACGGAACTTACTGCTATGATCGTCTTTGGATGATCTCATCATGGAGTCGCAACGATGCATAAGATGAGCGACGAAGAGAAGAGACACTAGCCATCGAAACATATTGTTTGAGCTCTCTAAAACGCCGAATTGTCACGCTAAAAACGACATGGTATTATTACGCGCACCTAAGAGAATCTCCGAGCTTTCCATACGCGCGCCCGAGCACTTTTCAACGGCAGCCCGTTAGCTTGGACTTTATCGCGAGTCGTTACGCGCGACCGGTCTTGCATTCTCGTTTTTTTCGGGTATACTTTAATTTTGTCATGTTCGCCAGGAATTAACAACGACGATCACAAAGTGTAAGATATCGTTATTTTGTTGCTAGTTGTAAAAAAGCGAGGTGGGGGTAGTTAGGCGTTAAGAGACGACGATAACAAGAGAGGACCGCGCGCTTGACACTCGGCGGTCAACTGATCTATCTTCAGTAGGCTACCAAGTATCGTTCACGGCCAGGGCCAAGGAAAGTGACGGGGGATCCCTCCTTAACCATATACCTCTACAACGGCCCACGCTATCTCATTCACTTTCTAATTTTCCGGCTCCACTGTATATATATATATTTATATACACCAGCATCTTATAATTTATAAAGCATGATAAAGCGCTTAGCGTGCGGACGTTATTCCCTCCGTGGCCGCACGTCTATTTCTTTGACACGCGGGCTTCGATTTGATTTTTGTTTATTTTTGGGCTCTGGATTTTGATCGATCGATTAGAAAATGTCTTTTAGTACGGAATAATATTTAACGCTCGTCGCGCTAAAAATTATTTGTCGTTCTCGGAGGTCCTTTTTTCGAGCACGTTTAGTATTTGTATCTTCGTTAAATTTCACGAAATAACGCGATTAAGGTTGCATTTTCTTTGACCTTGATTCCGAGTTACGAGCGACATTACAAGTAATTAAAAGTGAATCGAATTTTCATTTATCTAATGGCTATCGTGCACAAACGACTGCGTCGTTGTAATTATTCCAGTGCCATATTTCACTCCAATTCCATTGTGCATTATACCGGGATAAACGTTCACGGTTCATCCCAAGCGAATTGTTTTTGCACAAAATTATATAGAGTACGCATCGTTAAATTTCAAACTTAAATAAATCCATAAACCAATTGGCTTGATCTTCTATCCTGAAAAAACGTCTCCAATCACTTTCAAATCGTATATAAATATACGTTTGCAAAGCTTCGGTAGTAGTAAAAAGATGGAGACGACGTCTCATTGTCAACATTTAAGGAGGGAAAGTCCGTTATTGCGCCTTTAAACTTTGAGCGAGAAAAGACAAAAAGTGGGAGAGAGAAAAAAAGTAAATAATTGACGCGCTCGCGGAGCAATTATACGTGTCCACGCGTGGCTATATGGTAAAACGCAAATCGGCCTCCCGCAATACATCGACAAACCTTTCCACCTTTCTCTATGATAAATCGAGCTTCTCTTTTCATATTTATGCGTCTGTGCAGCAACTGCTGCTGTTACCAGTATACGACTTTTACTTTTGTCGCTTGAGAAAGTCGCGTTGCGCTCGCGCGCGTCTCTGCGATTTTCGACGATTGTATCGAATTGACGTTTTGTTTTTTTTTTTCGCGCGCGCTATGCATTACCTTTTGCGCGTGTGCGTTTATCTCTGTTTCTCTCTGTCTCGCGAGTAGAGAGTACTTAAATACGATTTTACGAGCCCCTTATACTAGCCGAGAGAGGATTTCTCTATATAAACTATGTAGTTTTCTGCCGTGGTGAAAGGGTTGTTAAACGATGAGCGGCTATTCTTTCTTTTACGTTTCGTCAGTGCCGCTCGAAGAGAGCTCGTAAATTCGCTGGGTTTTCTCTCCAGCGTCGTACCGCGAACGCGCGCTCTTCTTCGACCCGCCAGGATTGCGCCTGCTCCGAATGCCACATCGCGAAATAACGACAAATTACGTTTGAACGTCGAAGATCGAACGTCGTTTAATTTTTAATAGAATTATTTGCCAAAAGCCAACGTTGATTACAACTTGAAAACAAGTCATCGAGTGCAACAAAAGCAAAACAACGTGGAAACGTCGATAGTTTCGCGCACTCCTTACCCACGAACGTATTGTGGCTTAAGGAGCACGCTTAAGGAGCAAGCGAGAAATCAGTTGGATTCGCGTGTACCTAGCTACCGATAACGGGGGCTACGCTTACGCGTATATGGAAATGTCGCACAATACGCGAGATTGCGTCAACGCAATAACGTTTCATCGTTCTCAAAGAAAAGAACAACGTAAAGGAACTAATATGATTTTCCTTGGAAAAGAGGGAGATTCAAGAAGACCCATAAAACATGAATTATTCACGTAACAATTTAGCTTTTCGTATTATACGTACGCGTAGAGGAATTCGAACTCGATCGTCCTACTTGCGATGCAGTTACGGCGGGCCGAAGATGACTGTTTTGACAACATTGATTAACGCGTTTTTCCAAAGGCCGACTTTCACCGCTTAGGAAATAAGACTACGCACGAGATTTTAAGCGTAAAAGGTCGAAGCCTGTATCGAAGGAGTTTTCGGTAAAAATACCTAGAGTACGACGCGCGCACGTGTACGTGTACGCGAAGAACCGCTAGTCCGTCAAAATGATCATTAATAATCCACGTGGAATGAGACACAATTGGGGCTTAGCAAAGTAGAAAAAAAAGATGTCGATCGAATACACGAGTTGCTCGACCTCGTTACGCTCTCACGGGCATTGACGAATGACGGCAGTGAAAATGAAATTATTAACGGCATGGATCATCGGCTCGGTTAAATCAGTCGACCCAGTGAACTCGCCCGATAGCGTCGTTTTTTACGATCTTTTCACCCGTTGTTCCACGCGGCCTTGTCTTACGATACTTCTGGATCGTGGACGTTCGTATGGTTAATTGCTTCGTGGTTCTGTAGATATACGCGCACCCGTAGATCGATGTGCACGTTGTACGCTTGATTTAGAAATCGATCTAACTGCGTTCCAAGCAGTGGTAACGTCGTATTCCCGAGTTGACGTTAACCTTCCGCTGTGCTGTTTGCGCCTTCGATCGTCTCTCGTGTTCTCCTCACCATCCTATTTGTTGTACGTTCGAAATCTCTCGTTAGCTCCGTGGAAACCGTATTAGGTTTCCACTACGAGCGTTTAAAGACATTTTAATTTAAGTAGATCATCGGGTCGACTTAAAATAGAAAGTAAATAAACAAAGTTACGAAACGACCAAGTAAACAAGCTGGGCATCTCAATCGTGTACGTTACATTAGACGCGAAATTGGAAATGTCCAATTTCGCTACATCTTTAACGATCAATCTTGTGTGCTCAAAGTAGAAGGTGAAAAAACGTCGAAGACAAAATGAAAAAAAAAACGAATTTAAATAGCTGTCTTCAATCCTGAGCGACACTAACTACATTTCCATCAAAATTCAATTTGCTCCGGTTTCTAAAAAGGTGCCGCTCGAATGCGAAAAATGATTTCACTCAAATTGATTAAATTGACGTTTTCGCGCATGGCTGAGCAGCCGCGCGGCGCGATAAAAAATAAAGCCTTCGAGAAAAGCCAATGTACATCCAGCGGTAAAACAAGCAAGCTGATGCTCGAAAAAAAGAGAAACAAAGCATACGAAGAAAATAATAACGATAGAAATAAAGATAAAAGAGGAAATGCAGAAATTCGAGAAAGCGCGAGTCAGGAGTTGTCGCGTAGTAAATGATTTTTCTCGACGAGTATGTTAAGCGATGGTGTGTGTGTGTGTGTGTGTGCAGTATCGAAAGGGAAAAGCGAAATCGATTATCGCGAAGCGCACGTGGAAAGAGACTTTCGCGCTCTCGTGTTACGTCTTTTTGCAAAATTATGAAATTCAAAGGATGCACTTTCGCTAGCTTGCGGGCCGCGCTTCGCCGCGCGAAAGCCAACTTATTCCTTCAAAAGTAGGTTATCAAGCGCACGAATCTAATACGTTCACTTTCCTTCGGGGAAAAGTCATTCATTCGCGACTGTTCACCTTGCGTGTTCCTTTTTTCCACTTCTGCCTCTTGAATTGTTAGGCAAATCAAGTTTTGTTCAGGCGAAACGCGACGACTTATTCGAAGCGAATTATTCATACTTATTCGGCATCTCGATCGCTAGTCAAGTATTTTAATTTATCGCACTCGTCCGAACTTCACGTAAATTCGAAGGCGTAGCTTCGTATCCTAATCGTATCCTAGTCGTTCGGACGAGGTTCACGCCAGATCGACGTCGATTGGATTGTCCGATCGATACGCTCGAAGCGTGGATTTTCATTAGGTTCGCGTTGTTCCGGTGATAGGACCGATTGTGAAAACTACCTAAAAAGTAGCATTACTTTGAAAGAAAGCAACAAAACTGCTGATTTGAAGTACAACGTGGCAACGTTTACTCAATGGAAAACGTTGAAAAAAAATCGACAACGCGATATTCTCACCCATCTTCATTGACCGCTTTTCCTCTCGTTCATCGCCGCTTCAAGTTCAATGTCGAACTCGCTAGTGCGGTACGAATGTTTGCACACAGACCGCAATTGTTACGCAGGGGACAAATTTAATAAGGCGGGAGAAAGAAAAAGCCCAAGTAGAGGTCTCCACTTCTCGAGCGTCTGCATTTTGGCGCGAAACTCCAGTTTCCTATAATAAACGGTTCAGCAAACAACGACAGAAACGCGAGCCGATTCCGAATTAAGATTCGTTTGCGTGTGGCTTATCAGTGCCGCGCAAAAAGAAAGCCAAGTCTACGATAAAGAAAGATTTACGTCACGTGTACATCAGCCATGTCGAAACAAACGACAACCAAGCGACCGCGGCCGATAACCGCTTGGCTCAAGAAAGAGGTTAGCGAGAGCTTTTCGGACTAACAAATACAGTTGCAGAGCGCGTGTCGTACCGATTACGTGATCTCGTCTGTTCGCTGTTCTATATTGTATATTATTCGTCCTCTGTTCAACAGTTTCCGCGAATGCTGATTGCTGAATTATTAGTCAATTTTGTAGTTTTGTACCCTAACAGGTGAACGCTGTTATAGCGAGCAATTGTTCGTCTGCTCAGTTCTGTGTTTTTTATTTTGAGCTGACTGATAAGATATTTTTTTTACTGTGTTTTTGTTGGATGATGCAAGCGGCTTTCACTTACGAAAACAGGCCACGCTTAATTTCAATAATAGTTATTCTTGGAGTTTATTTATTTCTTGCGGTTGCGTAAACAATCGCTCTTTGCACTGCCTATTTTATCAATGTAACAAATGGATAGCAATAACTCGTACTATCGCTTGCACTTGCATTAAGCAAGATAGTTCTTGTATAAAAATAATTTTTGTGATATTTGTGTAATTACTTATTGTTACTCGTTGCAGTATTTGCAGACAGCAAATATCGATGGCACCGAGACCAAGGCTAAAATACTGAAACAAACTAAGCAAAATATACGAGTCTGCCTTGAACCTTTAGACAAAAATATTGTAGACCAGTTGACCAACAACAAAGAGCTTGTAAAAACAGAATTGTTGAAGGAAAAGGTAACGTTATTGTTGTTTACATTTGTGGACAGTTTGTACAGTCCAGACAAAATAATCGTTTAATTTTTATTTACAGAATCTTGCAAGTGACAAAAAAGAATCCACAAAACAAAATCCTGTGGAACTCTCAAGGGGAGTTAGGCGGTCAGCCAGAAATCTTCCAGCTTGTGAAAAAGTACGCAGAATTGTTAAGTAAACAATAAGTATCTTGCAACGATAATTGATTGCAATTTTTCATTACAGCCCGAAGAAAAGATTATAGAAAAAGAGCCTGAGATCGATGATTTACCACCAATTTTATTTCAAGGATACATTAATTATGTCCATGATTTTCATGAATGTGCGAGTGTTTGTGATACATTGTTGTAAGTTCCAAAAGGAAATATTACATTATGAGTACATTGCATTTGGAAATTTATCTTCAACTTTTGTTATATTTTACAGGACTGAAGTAGAAAACAGTAGCGATCCAATAGTACCTGTCGGATTTGATTTAGAGTGGCCGTTCAGTTTTCAAACTGGCAGTGGCAAAACCGCATTAGCACAAATTTGTCTGTCAGAAAAGGTTTGCCACTTGTTATATTTATTCAACGTTAGAAAATTGCCAGCCAGTTTTATCACTCTACTAAGTCATCCAAAAGTTAAGCTTGTTGGTGTGAATGTTAAGAAGTAAGGAACTAATTTGACATTTTTATGCTATTACATTAACTTGTGCAATAATATAATTGAAACTCGTTTTGTTTTTCTCAGCGACGTTTGGAAACTAACAAGGGACTTCAAAGAATTTCCTGGACAAAAAGTTGTGGATAATAATTGTTTAGACTGTGGACCATACGCAAACAAAGTTTTGAATCGATCTTGTCGTTGGAGTTTAGAACGATTAACAGCCTACTTGGTAAGTAGCAATTTTTATTAGAAAGTATGACGGCATTTTCTTTATTATCAAATATTTTCAGTTGAAGAAAAGAATTAACAAAGATCCATCGGTGAGGAGAAGCAAATGGCACGTTCACCCGCTATCCAATGCTCAGAAACTCTATGCCGCCACTGATGCATACGTAAGAGACATTTCTACTTATTGATTTGCCATAAATTCAAGCGAATGCCGTACTAATTTGTAATTGTCTTTTCTAGGTTTCTTTGTTACTTCATCTGACGATAGAGCAGCAGGAGGCTTTAGCTGATGCCGAGGAGGTGCAACTGTAATTCCAAAACCAGAATCTCTTAAAATTGACTGCCATTGACGAACAAATTAGAGTATAAAAAAAATCGTTATGCCAATCGTAGAATCTCATTAAATATTAAGTATTTACGTTATTAAATTAAAAAAAAAAGTAAATATAATGCCCTCGAGGTTAGTGAAAGTGGTGTGGGCGGGTCGCCTGAGTTACGGAGCCGGGCTCCAGTTGCAAAAGACTCTAGTGCAGCGTCATCGCGAGCGAAACGTCTACGACACGCCCAACAGTTTAATTTTGTTGGAACATAAACCCGTTTACACGGTAGGTATTCGCAACAAAGGTTATACCGACGAAGACGAAAACCGTTTACGCTCTTTTGGAGCTGACTTTTATCGCACGAATCGCGGGGGTTTGGTTACATTCCATGGGCCTGGCCAACTAGTCGCCTATCCTATAATCAACCTCAAAGAGTTCAAGACGAACGTGCGTTGTTATGTCTCGTCTATCGAGAAAATGATAATTCGGCTATGCGCCGAGTTTGGACTGAAAGCTAAGACTTCACCAGATACGGGTGTGTGGATCGATGATCGCAAAGTCTGTGCCATTGGCATTCACGCGAGTAAATACGTAACGAGTCACGGACTTGCACTTAACTGCAACATTGATCTTGGATGGTTCGAGCATATTGTTCCTTGTGGAATCGAGGACAAAAGTGTAACTAGTCTCAGCAAGGAACTTTTCGCTAACGTGAGGGTCGACGATGCCATGCCTGTGCTTAAACGAGCGTTCGCCGATGAATTCGATTGCGACGTCATCGACATGACCAGTGAAGAAATTTCCGAGACGATGAGAGAGTGCAGAGAGGCTGCTAAAGTCGTCGCTGCTCTGGCATCTAGCTGAGGCAATTTATTTTGTTACAATGATGATTGATTTGTTTTTTATTCTTTCGAAGAATACGCATACTTCGCTAAGAGATCCAACGGAGTACGCGTATAAATTAATTGTATACTAATTACGCTACATCAAATCGTGCTGTCTGATACTACTTTTATTGTTAAAACGTGCGAATTTCATCCATTATATTTTTTATTCTATTATATGTATATTTCTATTATTACTATTATTATTACTATTATTATGCATTTCAAAGATTGTACGCTCAAATGAACGATAAAAATGAAAAAATGGTTGCCAAATAAATATGTATATATATATGTAATTATCTTTTACGTCTACTTTTGTTTACGCTGCAACAAATGTTGTGAATTTTTGGAGATGTTGATATTGTTTATTTGCTCTTAAGCGTTGTGGTAAATTCCCGGACAAAAATTATCAATGATATATGGTTGAAAACATAAAAGAATCGGTAACTTCAAGGACATACGAATGATAATGGTTTATTTACTTGTGAATTCTGTCCGTGACGAGCATGTAGAACAACCAATTGGTATTGGGATGCTATATTTACTTTCTCTAAAGTGATCTCACCGTAATTCACGAATTTGATAGGGCGAAGGCTAGCAGGAAACCACGGGTGTTATTCTTACTTTTATCGTACGAATGATACGCAAATTCGAACGTTGCAAGCTGGACTCGTCAACGGCACGGCTTTGTTTTTGCGGGGATTCAACCTCGGGCTTTTGAAAAGCGTCGAGCCGAATTACTTCAAAAAAAAACAATCGCTCTCTCATTTCCGTTGATTTTACACTATTTTCACTATTTTCACTAGAAATATATCGTACAGTAATATATTAGGTTGGTTCTGATTACGGTATATCGACTACAAATATTACGTCGTATGTCTTACGTATAAGTTCTACGGTAGATATCAATGGACAAGTAGGGAACGGTAAACTTACAGCGTATCCTTAAACGATGACAATTCCTTGAGAATCGGGAGATTTTTTGCATTTTATTGGGGGACCGCATTTTGCTTCGGTAAATGGGGCGCCTGAAAAGGAAAGGTTCGTTCAAAAAATTTTGAAACACGGCGTTTTCAAATAACAATGGAGGATAATCCATTAGAAAACGTCAAACGCGTTTGTACAACCTGATTACGCGATGAAACAATTGTATGAAACACGTCGTAAAGAATTGTGCTGAATAACGCCAATTAATAGTGTATTCAACCGAGAGGGTATCTTTTACGTGGTCGATCGTTTCAAAGTGATTATTGCGCCATTTTTGACAACGTGCTAAAGCTAAAAGTCTCGGGGATCGAGCTGCTTCACTCCGTAGAGGCGCGTTGTCCCGCCCTTCCTTGTACGGTTGCAGCGAGTTTCGATTCTGCATTTTGAAAAACTGAGCTCATAAGTCATTCGTAAGTGGCTTGAATTCGCTAAATATTTAAGAAGCATCGCATATCGTCACGTCAGGTACATTCAAACGAGTGAAATATTTTCTGAAGCGATTGCTCATTTTTCACACGTAACAGCTGTGCACATACATTCTTGTCCGCATTCCGATCGCTTTCGAATTGTTGGCACTCCATAAATCAAAGATCATCGAACGAATCGAAGTGGAATTCGTAAATATCATCGTTTAACTGGAACGACAGCTTGCTCTTGCTCTTGTCGTTCCTTACGAAAGGGCACGGATTACGGAGATCCTACGTTGGCGAATTCAACAACAACGAAGGCATATCGAAAATCCCAACGCGATATCTCGTAGTTTACAAAACAAGCCAATAAACGTATAAAACGTACATACCCACGAAACCGTGTACTATGCATCTCTTTTGGAAAACGTAAACGGCAAACAGATATAAATTAACCTTTAACGGTTAATTAATCCTTTTGTAAACGTTATCTTGGAATTATTAAGCGACAAGCCGATCGAGCGAGCAAAGATAAGTAGCGATATCGCAACCGTAGTAGCATCGCGTACTCTTTGCTCGGATGTTCGTGCTTTTTTTCCTTTTACGATTCGTAGTGCTCAAGGTGCGCGAGTAACGAATAGACGATGGATCTGCACGTAATCTTGTTAGTTATTTTCGCGCTACGCGTTCTCGTGGCGGTATTTTCCCAATCGACTGCAATCGACAACGAGAAGAAATTGGAGTTGGTCCAAGTGGTAGGTAACGCGAACGATGTTTTTTGGCGAAACGTTTACTTTCCATCGATTAATTGCGCGATACTCGCAGCTTTTCAGACACGGCGAGAGGACTCCATTGGAAATCGATTACGAAGCGTTACATTATACCAACCTCACTGTATACGAACCGTTTGGATTGAATCAACTGACTAATGTAAGTATTAAAACGAAAACAACACCTGCAAAAGTTTTCGATTGAAAAACAACGAAAATCATTTAACGTGACGTTTGTAACGATCGATGTGCAGAATGGCAAGAATTTAGCTTACAACGTTGGTTTGATGCTGAGAGAACGATACAACGGCTTTATCCACGAGGTTTACAACCAAACTGAGATATTCGCGCAATCGGGTGAACCAGATCGAATGCAAATGTCGTTGCAACTGGCACTCGCGGGTCTCTACTCGCCGCGAGCCGATTTAAAGTGGAATCCACGCATGAATTGGTCGCCGATTCCGTATCGGTACGCCCCGGAAAAACTCGATGTTCTTTTTATGAACTACAAAAGTAACAAGTACGTGCCCTACGATCGCTCGTGAGCGGCTCGCTTACGGTTATTTCGATCGATTGATCAGTCGTCGTTATTGTGGTTATCTCGTCGTAAACAGGTTTACGCAACTGCTGAACGACGCAATGGCATCACCAGAGGTCGTGGAAAAATTGGCCACCTTTAAAAACTTGCGGAAATTCCTCGAGAACAGGGACGGTGTCTACGTCAGTGAATGGCCGAGTTTGATGGGGCTTTCCAACACTTTGTTAATCCACGTGAGTGTTCAATTTGATCGATCTCTATAGCCAACTTGAAGTCAATTTGTAACTTGTTTAGACGAGAATGAACATTAGCTTGCCAAATTGGTACACGAACGATTTATTGACGAAGCTCAAGGAGTTTGTTGCTTTTTACGCGGACTGCATGTCTTTTACTCCGGAAATGAAGAGGATAATATCGGGACCACTCGTCAAAACGTTCTGGGACAGAATGAACGTCAACGAAACGTTGTACAATCCCAGGAAGATGTATCTGTACAGTGGGAGTGACGTGAACGTGGGTTCCATTGCTCGAGCTTTGAAAATCGATGGCATACGCTACACCGACTTTTCCGACGCGGTCATTTTGGAAAAATTCCGAGACTCCGAGGGTCAGCTCTACGTGAAAGTGAGTACGAACCTACGAATTACTCGGACGTTTTAAGCTTTAATGTCCATTGTTACAACCCGCAGGTACGTCAATGGAACGCAGTTAACGGGAAAATTATCGATCGAACGATGGGCGAATGCGACGAATTTTGTCCCATTAACGACTTCTGGAACATTATTCGTGACGTCATCCCGTCCGATAAACAAATGAATTACTTATTAGAAGAGTTTTACGGACAGAATATACTGGAATTATATACCAAAGATCCAATGATCGGAAAGAAATAACGTCGAGTACTTTATTCGTTCACGCAACGGACGGTATCTTCAATGGCGTACGACACCCAGCTGCATGGCAATCCAACGAATCAACTTAAGCGCTCGATTGCGGATCTTGTGCCTCGTAACATTGGCGCAATATTTGATTCAACTATCGGCCACTTCGAACGAAAAGGCACATGTACGAGCATTTACCTTTTCCATTGCGATACTCATACCTTTAATTCACGCTTATTTCCTTTACATTCAGCAGCAATCAAAGATACGTTTATCGTTGAAGGAGCTATTTCCCTTTCAACGTTTGCACATCGACAATACATAGATGTAACGATAAACATTTTTCATATTTTTCGTCAGTCTTTTATCCACGTACGAAGCTCAGCGGTACCGAAAGAACGCGCAACATCGGGTGCAATCCGAACGACAAATTTACGCGTTGAAAACGTATAAATCTGTGTAATTTTAGTAATGCCAGAGGATGAAACTGTACCGGATGCGCAGCTTATTAGCAGATAATTTATCCATCGCCATCAGTGGACAAGGACACTTGAAACGAAATTGCTCGATCCCCGTTTGTTTATAAGCTCTAACGTTCGGAAACTTTCGCTTTTACGAATTGATAAGTGTCGATGCAATTTGGCATAATAAAACGTAACGTTGAATAATTTGTAAGTCGAACACTTTGTTACGTGCACGATGCCTATAATTTGTCGAGTTGAAGCGGGACAACGGACAGTTCCGAGTGACTAATAGCTTTTGCCAAGTCTGTAGTTGACCGCTGCGCGCACTGCTGTTTGTTGGAATCTCGACGATGCATTTTTATCGACTCGCTTTGCGATTGCAAATTTAATCGACCGTTGACATTTTCAGACAAGTGCGCTGGTTATTGGCCCTAATGGGCGCAGTTGGCTCGGAAAAGGCTCGGCTCTGATTAGTCGTACGTTGGTCGTCGTGAGCGTTGTTACTTCTCTGGTCAATTTCAATTCGATTGTATACTCGATGTACGGATATAAAATGGCTGTGCATTGTTGTACGTACGCGTAAAGGCCTACAACTGGACAATACACGTTGGCGTGGATTATTTGATCGTTTCGAAACGTACCATAGCTGTTACGTTTGTCACGTGCGATCGGCAATGTTTTTCACGAACGTTATTCGTATCTTCGATCACTGTACGGAAGTCCGCGTTTCCTTTCGTTTGAACGCGATTTGGTGTACTTCTTACGGTCTTTCGACCGATCGATCCAACTGATTTAATTTTTTTCAAAATTACTTTGACGCTACTTGCACGAAACTCGATCAAAGCAATAATACATCGATGTACATCCGTGCAAAATTCGGAGACGTCGGTTTTGACGAGCGAGCAGTCATGATACTGGGCGATTTTGCTAGTCAAACTTTTAGATACAGTATGACTTAGGTAAGTGAGTAGGTGAAACAACGAAAAGCGAAACGATGGCATTTTAATAGTGCGCTCGTGACGCTTTGATTAATATCGACTGTGCGAATGCACGCGGTTGTTGCCGTGTCAATCAGTGGAACAATCAGTGCTATGCCGTTAACGCGGAGTTACGCTACTTATTGCTTTGGCAACGGTCAGCTCGACGCTAAGTGGCCACTCGAATTGAATCACGCTGTCGATAAAAACGATTGTCCGATTCCCATACACCTTCGCTTTCTCTTGTTTGTCATTAGCTGTACAACGGTGGATGTCGCTTTTGATTCGTCGTTTGTATCGCAAGTACATCACGCTTGGCGCTTTGATCAACATCGTCACGTAAGTAGGGTAAGTAGGCAAAGAAAGCTTTTGAAGAAGCTATAGAATTATCGATTGCCTCGTATCGATCCGAAACTGAACAACCGACGGAGCAAGCAGCTTGTTCAATGACAAAAAGTACGATCGAGTTGCACGCAAAGTCTGTCCAGTAAGAAGTCAAACGATACCAATTGAACGTTGCCAACTGTAATCGTAACGACTCATTGAGATTCTATTTTAGTTTTGGAGGAATTATTCATCTTGTAAACCATTGCTATTTCTAATTGTATTGAAATATCGCAATTGTGGCCGCTAAATTTGATCGACCCGTCACTTTGGCGTCAATTAGACAATCACTAGGATTCCTATCGCTTCTAATACGCTTTTTCGTGATGTTTTCGCAAGGACAACAAACAATTGATTTCACCTCTGAAAGCGTTTTGATCGATCGGTATTGTCGTCGATCGATTTAGATTTCAAGAGTTTAGACGCCAAGAGTTACTTTAATTTTCAGTTGCGATTCCGGATGGTATTGTTTCCCGAGAAACACGCGCGCTCTGTGGTTAATAACGACGATACGTAGCTCGAAGCCTCGTTGGGTAACGGGTGGCAAATGTTTTATTACGTACCTTGGAACCTACGGCAAACTGAGCCTTCGACTGATTTATGTAGGTGTACGTACACGTGTATTACGCAATGACGTTCTTATTTATTCATAGCCGCTGCTACTATTTGTACCAAATGCTCAAGGCTGCAATATCTTACTGTACTGTTTTCGAAAATCGATACACAGATGGACTGTGCGTAATATGAAAATAGCTTTTAAACGTTCAATCGAGTAAAAGTGTTTACTCGAACGTTTATTTTTTGAGCATAGTAGCACCTGGAAAAAACTCTGAAAAAATAGTCAAGCGATAAAAAGGATGAAAAAATCATTTGAAATGCAAGATAGACGTAATAATTGTTTTGCTCAGTTATGCGCTGTCTTATCAACGGCGAATTACTTACGCGATCGAATTGTTGCTTTGACAATTGGTGCGGCAAATGTTTCACGTGCCCTACTATATAACTTTGTCAATAATAAAGAAAAAATTTCGATTCCGTCAAAGTTATATAAAAAATACCGTCGTTACTCGTCGCTACTCGTCGTCTCTCTTCTGCGTTGCAAACTCGACTACTCGGATCGAACGTATCGTACTATGGCTCAAGGTAAATAATCAAAAAAATACCAATGCTGCGTACGCACTCGATTTTCTCGCTGTGATATAACATGAAATTGATCGTCGTTCGTGAATTGCAGTCGGAAACATTGGTTTGTACGTGACGTTGTCGATAGCTATCGTGATCTTTTTACTCGTGGATCGGGCTGCTTCCGATTTCGATCAAGAAAGATCATGGGCGTGCATTAAACCACCAGGTACCTATCCCTCGTACACACCTAGGCACCTTTGTGGATTAGGCTTCTACTGCGACTGCAATACCGAAGGGACCGCTGAGACGAACGTGTAAGTATCGCGTTTAAACGCTCTACCGTTGTACTCGCGTGCATGGAGCCTCAGTTTTTGTCCGTTACAGTCGTTACGGAAAAGATTGCAAGTGCACTTCCACCGCCAGCATATGGGAACAATACTACAATCAACTACTGGCTGAGCAAAAGAAGAACATGGATCAACTTACCCAAATGTAGTACTCGAGCATTCGATAATTTAGCGACGTTTTGTGCTCGTAACTTGAACACTGGTACCCGTAATAAATGATTACAGAACGATCGTAAATATTCGTTTTGGTTTCTTATTTGCACTCGTAGCTAAGTTCCAAATATCGTTTGACCAAAGTTACACCAGCTTGAGCCTACCTCTATTTCCCTCGAACGTTTGCCAACGATGCATTCACACAAGACAAACACGTTTGGTGTTCGATGAATTTTCACCTATTTCCCTCGGCGTCGTTGCCACCAAAGCAACTTTACAACAAACGTCGACGACGACTTTAACGTTCAAAGAGAACGAGAAACCTCGAAAGCTACGAGGGTATGCGAAAGACCCGAAAATCTGGTCGTTTTAGTAATCGCGGCGGAAGTTTATTCAAGGCTTTTGACAACGCGATTATCGCGTGCGTTCTAATAAAAGCTGAAGACATCGTCTACAGAGTTCACACAGTCGGCAACCACCTCGATTCGGTTATATACAAGTATCGCTATGGTCCAAGGTAAGGTTTTTAACAACGGTCGTTCGCTACTCTCTCGAAAGAATCGGCTTTATTTTGAAAAGTGCGACGTACGGAGAAGACGATTTGCAAAATACAGATAATCATTCGAGTAGTATCGCAACGTTTGGTCGGAATCCACGCGATGAATAATTTTGCGAAATTCATGGGAGTATCGTGGGATTATTCGCTGTAAAGGCTCGTTCGGAGATCGGTCGTTCCGTTGTAGCATTAATACAAGTCGAGACACCATTCTGCAATAATACCGTAAAGCTCGTGCAGTTGAAGAAATTTAGAAACGCCAACTCTACAATCCGTCCCGTAGCATTAGCGATGTAAAACGGAGTTTTGCGTTAGCTTTGCAGCGAATCCACGCGAGTTACTTTAAAACCCACTTTCGGGCTTTTGTTCTCGCGTAAGACTCGCATTTTTTTACAAACCTTGTGTTTTGTGGCCGCAGTATTGTTGAGAACGACGCTCTGCGTAGCCATTATTATCCTAACGATATCGCTGTTTATCGACTCGTCAATGGGATGTCTGCGAACCGAAGATATCGACCAAGAACAACAGTGGGCATGTTGGAATTTGAGCAGACCTGGATATTTTTCTCCAGATTTGTGCTGTTCCGAATTGACGTGCGAATGCGACGAAAATGGAAATTATTCGAGCAATGCGTAAGCGTTTATCCGTACTACCGAGTAGTCGATATTTTTAACAAAATAACGATTCACGGACGACCGATATAATGCTATCATTTGCAGGCGTTTTGGAAGAGATTGCAAGTGCGTTACAACAAGTAAATTTGTCATTGAGTATTATGCTCGTATCGCTGATCAGCAACAACGGCGAGAGCTTAACGTTACCGAGTCGACTCAAGATTAGCCAGTATTTTGTTTGTTTTTTTTTCACGAGACGAGAGGCTGTACTACCATACTTGTGTAATCAATAAAAATATTAATTTAACGATTAAATATTGTTTTCAGCGCTAATTTTCCATCGTTACGCGCTGTTTTTACTTGATATACGAAATTATACCAATAAAGGCAAGATAACGAAAACGGTAAACCATGCGACGGCCTTCAATTGTTGTTCTCTGAGGTTGACGAGAAAGGCTTACGAGAAAACCACTTGGCAACGAAAAACCTTTAAATTGTTTCTTTGACGACGGCACTTTATCTCGAAACTAACCCACAACGAACCGGATTCACAAAATTTATCTCGTCGCTTCGTTGAAACTGTAACATTGATTAGTCCACGGTGATATAATTGTAAACCGATCCACTCTGTGTCAGACCAACAAACTCGAATATGGAATTTTTCGTCGTGAAAATGGATTAGGAAGTCTCGTTTGTCAGGGGGGTTCTCAATTTCTATAGGTCATCCTCGTGAAGAGTCTTGTCCAATTACGCGTCAACGCTCGTTATCGATGCACGTTAAACTTTTTTCAAAAACGCTCGACTATAACGTCCATAAATAAAAATTAAATAACGTTCACGCTTCGAATGAAATGTCGCAAGCCGAAACATCGTCGACGCGTGGCCAAGCGCTATTCGTCGCTGGTATATCGCGTCCCTGATCATTTCTACGTATATAAATAGAATCGTAATAAAGTCACGGTGAATCACTGTTCGTTTTGATCACGTGACCATCGCCAACAGCTGATCGTATATACGCCAAATAACGCGAATCGTGCTGTTGACCGAGCATCGCTCCTGGCTCGTGGTCTCTATGTTGTCGTCGAGTGTACACTTGATAAGCACGAGCTTCGTCGACGACGTCCTATAGTCTGACTGCATTTACGGTCTTATCGTTGTGTACGCGCAAATTCGCGTAATCGTCAACCGTAATCGCAAGCGTTCGTTCGAACAACAAACTAATCGTCAACGGCTTTTCGTCGTACGCGTGTGTGTGCGTGTGTGTATACGCGCGATTTCTGTAATCTCTTAGGAGGATCAATCGATCGGAATTTATCGAAATCGGACGAAACACCGGCACGTACGATGGACGCGGTGGAAAATATATTCGAGAAAAGTTCAATGGCGTCAATGGAAGCGCGCAAGTACGGAGACCAGTTGTACATTCGAACAAATCACTGTCAGCACGTACACAAAAACATACTACTTCAATATTCGAAGAGTATCGCTTACGCTAGCAGGGACTCCAACGACGAAGAGCTAGCTCGAGGTTACAACAATCGATCCGCCCTGCTAATGCATTTGAACAAAATCGACGAATGTTTGATCGACATTGATCGAGCTTTGAACATCACCAAGTCGACGGTGTTAAAATCGAAATTAGAAGCGCGAAAGAGGAGATGTGTTACGCTCGATACGAACAAGGCTCCAAACGATTCAACGGTCAGTGAGAATGAGCGAAACGAAAGAGTAGGCTTATCGCCAAGGGAAACCGGTGGAAAGTTGAATTTGCCGGATGACGCGCGATCTCCCGGTATACCGAGTGCCTCCAAAGCTATTGCTCTGAAATACAACGAAAACTTCGGTAGACACGTGGTAGCAACGCGAGACATCAAACCCGGCGAGTTAATCGTCGTGGAGAGAGCCTACGTTTGTTTTCCGTTCTTCGACAAACGATACTTGATCTGTTCGCACTGTTTGAATTTCGCTTGGAACGGAATACCCTGTGACCGTTGTGCTTTCGTCGTTTACTGCAGCGAAACCTGTAAGACTGACGCCTGGGACGAATATCACGAGGTCGAATGTACTTTGCTTCCGTTCGTTCCTAGTTCTCTCTTTGACGTAGAAGAACTTTTCCTGCCGTACTCGATTCTGGCTCTCAGGTTGTTGATCAAAGCCATCAAAAGCGAAGGGGTTCAAGCGGTTATGGACGAGTTCGATAACGCCAAGAGTGCAAACGGTAAAACGTGTTTCCAGTTCTAACTCGATGTTTATTTAGGCGCACGCCTATAGCCTGACCACGGCTTTAATCACAAATTTCACGTGTGTTGCCTTCAGGCAAGGGAGTCGACGGATTGACGGTGGAAGGTCAATTGCGCAGCGACGCCTTTCGGTCTTGCGTCAATCTATTTAGTCACAAGGATCTCAACAAAGACGAGCGATCGACGGATGGCGATTCGATCGTATCGCATTTGATAGAGTCCCTGTGTCGCCGTACCAATTGTTTGGATTTCAGAGAACATCGATACGACGATTGTTCGACGACTATTTTCAAATTGAAAACTATATTAAACCACTTGACCAACGTTGTTGACAACAACATGTTCGAAGTAATCGGTTGTTTTCGTACCTTTGCCACTCGCCAAACTACCTCCCGTCGTATCCTAATAAACGTGTATTTTCTCTTCTGTGCAGTATCAAGCATTTTTTTGCGACTGCGACACTGTAAACGAATGTAGAGCAACGTGCGACGCGAGCCGTGGAGCCGTCATAGCACCGTTCAGCAGTTTTATCAATCACAGCTGTAACGCTAACGTCAGTCGAATATTTTTACCAAGAGGACAAATTGCGATGTTTACCGTGGCCCCAGTTACAGCAGGCGAACAGGTAAGTACATACGCGCGTGTGCGTGTGTCGTTTTTTGCCTTTGTTTCTCGGACGAGACGGATCGATTTGGTTTTGTTTTTCAGTTGTTCGCCAGCTATGGCACACTGCATACGGAGAATAGAGAATACAGGCAGCAATTTTTACGAGATTATTTTAACTTTACTTGCAAGTGTCAAGCCTGCGAGGAGAATTGGCCAGAGACGGTAGATTTACAAAAGGTAATTTTGAAGAATATCGCGCAGCTTTTTTTTTATAAAAACAAACATTTTATACGTACAACGCAAAGAACGGAAGAGCGAACGTTAGTGGTGCGAACAGTGAACCCGTGCAAGTACGCTATTTCTCGTTTTCATCGCTGAATTCGAATTGAAAATGACGTTTGATTCATCGCTTCGGGACAAGGAGTTTTCCTTAATTTTTTTCGATAATTGACCTTACACTACTCCTTTCTCACGAATTAACTATACACGTCCGTACATTTTGTTGCTTCGCGCTAACGTTGAGGGTCTATCGCTAAAAACAAAAAGTGCGATAAATAGTTGTCGTGGCGGTATCCGACGATGTCTGCTGTGAAATAAAGCGAAATTGCACAAAGTATAGTAGCAGTTAAGCGAACAGCCTACTTTTTACACGACTTCTTTTAGCGAAGCAGGCACGTTTTAATTGTACTTTATGTTTTAAACTGTTCAAGGACGACAAAGAAATGATTATGAAGAAAATAAAGAGAGATTTTGAGAAACGCTTCCCCTCGGTAACCAAAAGTTCAGCGATGAATACGTCGGAAGATGGCTGGAAATTCGACAAAGAAACAATGAAGCACGCTGTAAAACTGTCACAGTTGATTTATAAACATTTTGATAATACAATGTTAGCTTCGCATTATAACATTCATTATAAAGATTACATCTCGGTGGCTTATCATAGATTTTACGGCGAACAATTTGCCATACCCGAAGATTGCTATACCTGATAACTTGATTTTTTTCATCGTTTTCGTCGTTTGCACGAACGTTCAATATATTTCAAATTTATCGAGTCCTGTGTCTTATCGTTTATTTCAATCTTCGCTTCCTACGTAATAACGACTGTGCACCCGAGTACTCGATAAGAGGACGATGTACATTTGATCGTTAGTTTCCGTTATGTTCCAACGAAGATGTTCGCTTGGACACCTTCACGCGCGACGGTACGTTTTAAGACGACGCGAGTTGGGCTGGCTTTGTTTGAAACGAATTCGCAGTGGAAACAAACCCCTGGAACAAGGAACAAATACAAATATTTGAATTTGCGAAACTAGGTTTACTTTATTCCTAATGCTCCGACTCGAGTCTATTGATTACGTGTAAAGAGTGGCTGGTAAATATTCAATCACCGAGGAATTTACCGAGCAACGCGATTCTGGTTTGTGAGATAGCACGTTTCATTCGAACGATTGGACGTTCACGCGTCAAACACGTTCAACACGACTACTTTTATTTGGCTGTACCAAGGACGCAATAGCTAGTCCGTGGGTGTCCAAGCTGGACTCGGCTCGGGCTTCGAGTTAGCAAGGCGCGTCGATTCGGGATACGACAGGGTGCGAGTATCGTCGACTCACAGACCGATTTCACTCGTTAGACCGTCAATTTTTCAAGGAGCAATTACGTTCGATTGTCCTATCTATCGCAAGTAATTCGAGATTTAAAGACCGAAAGCAACCGATTGGACGTCTCTTTCCGCAGAGGTGTACCGTGTGTACTACGAGCTTTATGGATCCTCGGCAGCGCAGGTCTACGCACTGCATCCGACTGTGAGCGCTGTAGCTAAACTGAACGGATGAGTTTCAAATCGAACATCGTCCTCCTCGTCCTTTGCAAACTCGGATAGACGGCAGAATCGAAATATATCGTTGCGAGCCAAAAACGAAAGAGCCCCCTCTCGAGAAGTCACTCTTTACGAGTCATTTCGATATTGATCAGAATGTTGTTGACTTTCGTAGCTTTAATCGCCGACCAAATGGGAATAATCCAAAAATGACGAGAAAATTTGTTCGATTATCAACGTTTGTTCGACCGAGTAAACTGATTCGCCTTCAAATTTTGCTCTACCGCCGCACTCCCTATAATTAACAATACGAGCTATCGCAGCTGCGTGACCAAGACGCTCATTCCCGAGGTTGCTCTACGGTTTACTAATAGCGTCTCAGCCAAGTTTCAAGCCAAATTTCGTTCACTGTTACTATTCGTTATCTTGACCGATTTAAGAGTACAGCTAAATTCGGTTAGCTGTATCATCTTGCAATAACTTTGACGTTAGCATCGATCAATGACAAAAATACTTTTAAAGTTGTTGAAAACTATTTTAACGCACGGAAAACACGATAGTTTTCTGCACTGGTCACATTGTAGTGTACGTTTGTCTCAAAAACTTTCAATTTGTTTCTATCTTTATTCGCAAGTAGTCACGTTGTTCAGACGTGCTTCGAACGCGTCCAATTCGAATATTTGTGGAACCACGTTTCTTGCTGTTCGATATAAAATTATAACAATAATGGTTATTATCGTTATCGTTAGAACCAATATAAAGCGCTATAAGAATGGACGCGATAACTTTTGAAGCTCTAAAAAATGTAACCAAGTTTCCAAAGTATAGAGGAGTAACTTTCGCTTGTTTCAATCGTATGTTGTTTAAATGAAAAAACGAGAATTTATATTACGTCGAATGTAATATCGTATAAAACACGCTATAAAACGTGCAATAGTAAACTATAAAACTGAAATATTCGAGTAGTTACAATAACAACGATCAAATAGATTTGATCTCGGCGTTGCTCCCGGATTGTACGGATAAAATAATACTACACGTTGGACGACAAATAATAGCAAATTTGTTCATCGTGTCAACCAATTTAATTGGAGGCTTTGGTAAACGGTCTATGGCTACGTCTGTTCGAGGCGCCGAGTAACCTCAAAATGTGAACAAATTGTAAATACTCCTCGATTATTCTTGTCTCACAGATGTACGTGGCAAGAACAATTCTTGTTCGCAATATCGTAAGATTTGTAGAAAAGCAGTTGATAAGCTGTGAATTGACGACTATTGATTTCAAGAATAACATATACTCGTCGAATTAGAAGTTCAATCGGTCGAAAAAGAAACCGATTGGAAAAACCTGCTTCTAACTTACTCCGTCTTAGATAAGGGAGCAGCAAAAAAGAGCATTTGCAGTTTCGTCGCGTTATCGATATTTATCGTACCAGTTGCTTCCGCTGCTAATCACGTAGTAATATTCAAAATTGTAGTTTATTCCATTATTCGCTGGTCACAAAAGAACAAAGTCAACAAAATATCGCTTGATTAGCTTATTTTTGCTCGCTCTTTTGCACGCTTCCGAACGCAGCGATAACAACTTGAAATACGAAAGCACGCTGTAGCGATACAGCGATGACAGTACAACGTGCGTTTTTACAATTGCACAGTGAACGTAAGGATTGTCTAAGATAAACTCTACTATAGTCAATACAACGTTGTATTCATCCGATTCTAATGAATTTGACGTTAAACGTTCAACTTTGTAAACGAGTAGTTTCGTTCGAAGATTATCTCGTTTTACATTGTCAAACCAGTCGATATCTCTATCGATATCCGTTAAACTGCATTTATAAACAGTCGTGTAGTAGAATCGTTAGTTTTATAAGGCAGTTGAAGTCGCAATCTTTGGAACACCTCTGTCACTTTTTCCAACGTCAACGGTTTTTTTCGAGTGTTTCAACCGTCTCTCCGAAAATGGGTGACTCTGTTGTACTTTAAATGATGTTTATTTGCTTCTTTATTCTGCTAAAACGTCGTCTTTAACAATCAACCAATTTTTATGAAAAATTTTTTAATTTAAATACTGTATTTACGGTACAAACGTAAGCACCGTCGTTTATCTACTAGTAACGTACGTTTGAACCGTCGATAAAATTATAAACATCCAAATTTAACAACGAGTTTATCAATTGTTCTAATTTTAAAATGCGCAGAGATTGGAAAAACACGCGATTGCCCAATTAATTACACAACTGTAACGCTCAACAACTCGTAGTCGAGTGCCGTACGGGTTCGCTTTCGAATAACTTCGAGTGATTTTAAAGGTAAACACGAGAAATAACGGTTGGTATTTTCTCGTGACATTTTTCACGGGCGCGTTCCGCTTGTAAAATTGTCGTAAAGTTGGCTCGACTAGTCATCCGTTTGCAGAGACTTAGCGGCGACGCCCACTATGGTCAACCAATAAGAGCGGACAATGGGAGTCGCTTGAAACGTCGCCATTGCATCGCTGAACGTTGAACTGTTGCCGTTGTCGGTATCTCCTCCTTTTCTCCCACGCCCAAAAATATGGCGCGTAAGCGGCTACGTTCGTTGGCTTGAGCCTCTCTAAAGATGCTCGGGCTCGTTGCAACAACGTTACCCTTAACAACGGACATAGCTTGTCCAAGCAAATCCTATTAGCCGATATCGACGACGTACGACGGATTACACGCGAAACAATTTTCACGATCTTTTCATCTATTTCTCGTTGTTACGTTCAACGTTAAATGTAAATAACCGTGATATCGATCAATTTGCCGTGCGTCTACATTTGTAAATCTTGAAAGAAGAACGAATAGAACGACGAATAATTGTACCCGTCGCGGGACGCGTAGCAAACCAAAAGCCAAAGATTCTACGCTAAATTTATCGACAAGCCGGCTGTTCGTTCGTACTTGGCCGTGAATTTACACGTACGTACGTATTGTAATTGTGTTTACGTAACTCAACTCGCTCTACGCGTTTGAAAGACAAGGTCGTCGAGTGAGTCGGACTCCACGATTTGGCCAAGTTAAATAAAGATACGCTTAGTGAATCTACAACGACGGGGCTCCGGAGACACGTTCTTACGCGACGAAGTCGTCCATACGCGTGAATCGTCGTCCTTTAAAGGCTCGCGTGTTCATAAGTATCGCTTGAAGATAAGTTTACGTTTATTTGGTATATTTACGTTTACACGTGTATAAGTGTACATAGCAATCTGGAAACACGCGTATTCCCGGGCACGCATCCTTTAAAATAACTATTCGGTCTGGACTAGTCGTGATTTTTTTGGCCGAACGATGTTCTCGTTTATGTTTGTTTTTCGTTATTTGACCAAAGTGTAACGAAGCTCTGGATTTCTCGTATTGCCGATTCGAGAGAACGACTAAAGATGTGGATCTATGGTTTTACCGTGACCTGTAGCAAAACTAGGGTCTTCGGATGGGTTGTCCGAGTCAAGTGGGGCGTTAACTCGAACGCACGAACCCGTTTGTTCGCGTAGATTTATTTTCACTCCTGAAAAGGGTCGAATAGTTAAACAATCTATTTATCGGGAAAATGTTGAGAACAATTTTGAAAACTTTACAAAGAAATTTAAACTACGATGTAATAATTTTTTCTTACTCAAACGATAACGTTACGACAGCGTTAAATTTTGCACGAGTGGTAGTTATATCGTAGGCTTAACAATTACAGAGATACGTCAAAAATGCACGGCGTCACGCTGATTGAGCATAATTATCAAACGAGAAATAACTTCAGCTACAGTTTGTACAAGATACGAGCTCAACGCGCTTCTCGCTTTAATTTGCAATGCACGTTGTGACTACTTCTAACCTATATTGTATCGTTTATTCACAATCACGAGTATTGGATTGTACCTTTTTTAGTAATACAAGAACAAACCGAGTGAATTTAGCACAGCTAGAAAGCAAACTACTCGTCTATAAATTAACGCTCGAACGTAACGGAGATACAGAATTCTACTTTAGGGACTGCCTCAAATTCAAAAGTAGATATTGTACAATACCAAGGACTACAAGTTTAGCCTACGCCGTTTTTCTTTATTTCCGAGACAAAGTATTTTTAATTGATCCACCAATTAGATCGTACCCACGTCTATTAGTTTATATTCTACTCGTGACGAGGTTACATCCGTATCGGCCGAGTCCCCTTGCGCGCCTGTTGTACCTCGCTCTCCATCGGTAAGACAGCGTTGCCGGTTAATTGAAACGTACGTACATACAACGAGCGCGCTCGCGAGACAACAGCAGCGGATTCCGCGATAATAAGATCGGAAGCGATTCGAAATCTGGAGAAGACTCGACCGCGCGCTATACTGCTCCATGAATACGTCGCAGCCGACTCCTACTCGGCGTGTCACGAATGAAGCGCTGCCGCAATATTCTCGCAACGAGAATCGCCGGGAAAGCAAAGCGACGAGGGACGGCTAACGGAAGAGGAAGAGAAAATGCGCCCTATTCGACTTCCAGCTTGACGACGACCACTTTAACGACAAACGACCGATCGAAAACGCTTCTTACGAGTTGATTACACGGGCTCAAAATATTATCCTTCCATTTTTGCAAACGAGCATCAGTAGCGTCGCGCATCCCATCGGCAATCAACAGCGAACGTACAAGAGGATCGATGATCTCGTTAGACGGCGCAAACATCGAGTTGCCGCGAACGAAGCGATTAATCGATATAGAACTACGCTAGAACAAACTGCAGTACCCTCGCTCCGCGAGTAATTAAGGATTGCATCGAAAGTACTCGTAGCTGTGGATCGTTATTCGTATGAATTTGTTTGTTTTATATTTGTTAACAAAGCACGTTCAGATTGTTCCGAAGTATTATTGAAATTAACAATAACGTTTACGTAAAATAGCGATTTAGACGTTTTACGTGAGTTTTCCCAAAACGTTCCCAATACGTACATTTTACGTATGCTCCGGTTCATTTCTCGTTTCGCTGGCCTAATCTGGCAACATAAACAAGCGGAACTGTTTTTAACGCGTCAATTCTACGTTTCTTACGGCACTTTTGGTCTCCGCGTATCCTAAACTCCGTTAAAAGGAGCGGGGACAGTACTCAACCCAAAATCGATCGGAAATCGATCTAACCCTGCTCAAAACTGTATGTTCTTTTATTCAACCGATCATCCTAAATACTTGTTGACGTCTGTACGATAAACCACGTACCTTTTCGTTATTTGTTCGGGTAAAAATGCATCGTTTTCATCAATTTCAATTAACGTTTCTATCGCAGCTATTTTCCGACAACGATGGAGCATAACAAGCTTGTTACAGGATTGCAGTCGAGAATAAAATTGCATGGTTTAAGAGCCGCAGCTTAAGAGCTCGAAGACACTTGGCTCTGGAGTTGTAAAAAAGGGATGGCCCGTGTAAAATCAGTAACGTAATTACGACAAGTGTGGAAACACGAATAAATATGCGTGATAATGACGGTTGAAAACCGTCTTCGGTTCGTGGCAACCATCGAAGCACTGTTTAAAAATACAAAATCCAGTTAAGTTTACCTGGCCACAACACAATTGAAAATAAACGAATCGTAATTGGTTTTCCACTTTATATAACGATTTTAGGACGGAATAAATTGGGAAATATTTTGCAAAGTAACGTATACGCTGATAATAAAAATGACGATTGCTCACTGTTGCTAAATAAACTTGACGAAGAGAGAGATTTATACTTTAGAGGGAGTGGGTGCATGGTTTAAGAGACCACGAGTACGTTTCCTACTAATATAGGTAGTGGCCGCTAGTATTATACGAGCCTGTAAGCGTTAGTAATGTTGTTTGGCGCGCAAATGCTGAACAGCTGATCGCCACGCGAGGGGAAATGCGATGAAAAACGGTAAACAATGCCCCGGTAAAATTCCGTTGTGCTGCTTTAACTGAATTATCCCAAGGAAAGTCGCGTCGCGTGTATAGATTTATAAGCCGGTTATCTTCCTAAGGGCAGACCTTCAATCGATGACAGCTAAAATCTAGCCGTCGGAATGACCCCATGTTTGTTGTGTTGTAATCAAAGGTTATAACGCTGCGTCTTTTATTTATGCGTTCGACTCACGAGCGTGAAATGAAAGAAAGAAAAGATGAAAATAGGCTGATTAAAATTAGAAGCGTGTTAGATATCGGACAATATGCAGTCGAATGTCGCATATGGTATGGAATTTCCAAAAATAAATTGATTGTATTGTTATGTATAGTGGGTCTCTCCGTGGAAAATGACTATTTTATATCAATGTGTGTTGCCTAATAGATGATTCTGTGCTTAAATTAAAAAGCAGAGAACATTTTTTAAGTACCGGATGTCCAAAATTGGATGCATTTTTAAGGGGAGGCTTACCTAGAAGAGGAATCACTCAAATTTATGGAGAATCTGGCACAGGAAAAACTCAATTAGCTCTCCAACTATGTTTAACAGCTCAAATTAAGAAAGACTCTTCGAAAAACTTATGGGGTATGTATGAGCAATTAACTATAATCGGAAGAATTAGAATCAGATTTCTTTGAATTTTACCATTTTACCCGATAAAAGTATTATTGCGTTACTATTTAAGGTGCAGCTTATATTTGTACTGAAGCAGCGTTTCCATCTAGTCGCTTGCAACAGCTTTTTAAAAAATCTCCTATAGTAAAGGAACACTCTATATCGAATGATATGATTTTTATTGAACATGTTTCTAGCACGGTAAGAATTTGCCAGTGGTAATTATGAAAAACTGATTTAAAAAAATGAATAATACATGATATTCCACCACAGGAGGATTTAGAAAATTGTATTATAAGCCCTCAACGACTTCCACAGCTACTGAGCAAGTATAAAATAAAATTGATAGTCATTGACTCTATAGCTAGCACGTATAGAGTTGAGTATCAAACAGGTAATTTGAAAAATAGAGCAAAAAGTTTGAGAAATTTGGGTTACCAGTTGCATAATCTAGCAAGCACGTACGATATGACTGTAGTTTGTATAAATCAGGTAAACATACTTCCTAACTTTGAATCTTTCGAAAACATTGGTTCAAACATTTTTATTTTGTTATTAAAAAAACTTCACTGATATAATTATTTGTACCAATTCTTTAGATAACTGCAATTGTAGGCAAGTCAGCTGTAGAACATATCTCTTCAAAAGAGCAGCCCTCTCTTGGCATAACTTGGGCTAATATGATAACCAACTCTTTGTACATGTACAGAAAAAATAATCATCGTTATCTATACTCGTCAGGTTCACCTTATTTGCCACGTCAAACCATTGAGTATGGAATCTCAGAATCCGGTGTTTTTGCAAAAGAAAATTAAATCTAAACGTTGAGCGTAAGTTTTTGAATGTCTAAAAATGTATTTTCATTCAAAATTCTTACAATCTCCGACGATCTCCATTGGTTCCTATGAATTGTTGAAGTAAATGGATCTATGGTATTTACATCTAAATATTCAATATCATTATGAATAACTATTCTGTAAATATAAATAATGTCGAGTTTGAAATTATTAGTAAAACAGGATCACAGAAATAATAATATTTTAAATTTTCACCTCAATGCATGTAAGAACGTCCTATATGGTTCAACGTCAGTTTTTCCACTATAAGTGTAATCTCCTACAATCACATGTCCTATGTACGCACAGTGGACTCTTAATTGGTGTCGACGACCTGTAGTGGGATACAGTAAGATTTTTGTTGCTGCTTTATTATTGTAATATCCTTTTTCTAAAACCATTAATCCTGTACACGATTTGCGAGGTTTTGTACAGTATTCATCGTCGTTTGTACACATTTTACGATTACCATTTATTTCTCTAATGTCTTCCCCTGTATAACCATTAATTTTATATATTGTCATTACAGTAAAAAATGTGTGATTGATTAGTATGTTGATAAATACAATTATTCCTCATACCAATGGATGCGTTAATTATTATAGAAGAATCATCTACATGTCCATGAACAACAGCTATGTAATATTTTTGAACTTTTCTACCTTCGAAGGCTATCGATGCAGCCCTAGCCGATTGTTTATTTAAAGCTATACACATCACTCCACTCGTAGCATAATCTAATCGATGAACAAAATAAAACTCATGACAGAGATTTGGATTAGCTAAATCTGGGAACATCTTACGAATTACATTTTGAACACTTTCCTAAAAAATCAATAAACGTACAAGGCTGTATGGAAAATAAATGCAAACTATAATATAGTTGTCAAATATGTACATACCTGTACATTAGGATTGTTACAATTAATAACCATGTCAAATGGTTTATTGATAACTAAAAAATTGTTACTATGGTACAATATTTTTAATACGTTAAATTCTCTAAATTTAGTTTTTTTAATGATTTCATTGGTGATTTTATAAATAAAAGTGTTTATGATGCCAGATAAACTAGTCAAGTATTTTATGAATTGGGTAAAAATACGCATTATATATTTTTTATTGGATTTGTAATAGTAAACCATGTTACTTAAGGCTTTCACACGTTAGAAATGCGAATGAAGACATGCACCGACGGAAACAGATAAATATCCAGCAAACATGAGGACATCTTGAACGCGGTCACTTTGACGGTATAAAGTTCAAAGACGTCTCTAGAGTTCGAAAGATTTCAACCTACTGTCTACATTGACTTGTTTAGTTTATTTCGATAACGGTATATCCTGGTAAGATTTCTGTTCAACGATTTCATCCGACATTTCAACAGACCAAAGTGGCGCTGACTGTAGAGACCTCTGAGATCTCGGAAGTTGATATTTCAGAGATCACTGACGTCTCGACCATCAGTACGCGAGGTCTATTCCGTGCTCTCATCCGAACAATAGATGTAGTAGTGTCGTTTGAAAAAGGTACGGTAAATCACGCGTGTTAGTTTGAAAATATTGCTCTTGCACCACCTATTTATTTGATACCAACCATATTTTATTGTAAATGACTAATGAGACGAACAACATAATTTATTCGCGACACCGTCATCTCTTCCGTTATTTTCGTTGACGTTGATATTATTCTGCGCAGTGTAGCTACTGCACCACGACGCACAACTTTCGACGATCTACCAGAGAGATATTGGACAATAACAAAGTATAACAATAATAATGAAACCATAATTATTTAATATTATTACACGTGTGTCATGCCTGGAGTCAAATAAAAACCAACCGTGCGACTCTCGGTCGTGTCATCTATTCGGGGATTATGCGATCGTCACGTTCTGTGCAAAAATACGTTTTTGGCGAATGTTGGGTCGCGTTACAGGAATCTACCTTGTATATCCGGCTATTCTCATCCACTTTGAATGTTTGTATAAATATTCGAGTCGTCCTGCTTTCGAGTGTACTTAAGGGGCGATTAATGACTTTCATATGTAAAAACAGTTGAACGAAAAAAATCGAACTTGCGAAGACGTCGGTAACAAATGTATTTGGTGTGGACTCGAGAAATGTGAATTAAGCGAAACGATTTCAAAGTAGTTTTCAAGGTCTTCGTCGAATTCTTTACCCTAGTTACTTTAGTTCGAAAATATCTACAGTAGTTGTACTATATTGCATATTCAATAGCAAGGATTGTTTGCAAAATGCAGTTAGACCAATTTATATTACCGGATTGGCGTGTATAAAAAGAGGCTTAACCAACTACGTTGTGTATGTTATAACTTAATATTAATCAACGACAAGCTTTCTGAAAATCGATATTTTTATTCACTCATTGGGCAATGCTGTGCCATGAGATTTATACATGTACATGTATATATAAGGCAAGTGGTAAAGATAATTTAGCAAAATTACATCGCGACGAAAACATAAGTAAACTATAGAATCAATAAGTTGAACATTTTAAGTATACTGTGTATTTTGACGCAACGTGAATGGCAATGTTACGAGTGACCTAACAATAATTCGTTAAACGTATACACATTTTAAAAATCGAACGTACGTTCGCGCCATAACGCCTACTGCGCTTCTAGCGCTCCCTCAAACACGATCAGCTGTTCTCTACTTTGCTGTCAGTTTCGGAATCTGTTTTCTACCTGTGTATTGTATACGTCAAGTGCCGACTAAGTATCTATATTATTATCATTCGGTGAATTGAGTTTACACGGATACGTTTAAAAAATAAATCGGTTATATAATATCATTGAAAAGTGCATTCAATGTTAGTCATCCGCGAAATGTACGTGGAATCGGAATTACACGTATAATCGTTGTTTTTAAACAGAATAAATATACAGCTATATTCGTAATACAAACGTATTGATTAGTAGAAAAAACAAACAAAATCAAGCTTATCACGATTAAAATGTCGAGTACAGGAGTTTTAACAACGCTAAATCGCAAATTAAAGTGTCAATTATTCAACATCCGAGCATTCTCCATAGCTGGCGTTAACTACGAAACATCGTCCGAACAAAAGCAGCATTCCACGTAAGAAAACAATAACGTGCACAAAGTTAGACTTATATCTTGTTTGACAAACGTTCAACTCTTCTGTTAAAGCAAATCGCCATTACGACAGCCGCGCAAATTAGGAGGATGGATAGCGGTTGCCTTCACCGCAGGCGCAATTTCGTACTATTTCTGGAATCGTCGACGCACACGGGACCGGCAACGTACAGCTGCCAGCAAAATCAGAGCCGATCTTCCAAGTTTTTCAGCGAAAGACGCGCACGATCGACGTTACTACATCTACGGTGTAGGAGTTTACGATTTAAAGGATTATGCAAAAAATGAACACCCAGGGGGAGAAAAAACAATTACAAGTGCAGTTGGTGGGAATTTGGAAAAGATATGGTCGAGCGAAAAAATGAAGTTCCACGAGAAAAAGGAGATCTTGGAACTATTGGAAGAGATGAGGGTTGGCAATGTGGAGGGTTCGCTGAATAAGTCGCAGCAGAGATGCAAAAGTCCAAAAGTTGGTGAGGGACCGCTATGTTTAGGTATCGCAACTTTGGCATTGCGTGTAGCTCGACAAACGGTATTAGCGTATTTGTTCAAAGTATTTGTTGTTTGCACAAAAGTACATTACATAACAAATCATTTATCGTAAAGCGCACGAGCAAACTATTATTTATAACGCTGTTTATAACTTGACGCATCATTCAAGTAGATTGAACAAACGTTGCAGTGCCAGATGTGAACGCACAAGAATACAGACTGGAGTTGAAGATCGACGATGGAAACAGCTTAAAGTCTCTTACGTTGGAAGAATTGAGACGTTATCCAAAGCACTCGATAATCAGTTCGATACCCTGTAAAAATGATCCGACGAAAAAAGAGACTGGATCTACGTGGACTGGCGTACAATTGCGAGATATTTTAAACGAATCAAGTATGCTAATGTGTACATTTTTGTCTAAAGATGCTTTCAATTGCAGTCGTATTAATTGACGTATTAATCGTGGTATCAATTTCCGAGATACCGTGTGACTCGAACGTTATACGGATCGTTAACTTTTGACAGAGAGCGTACGCTTTCCTTCCTCATACTCGCGATATTACTTTGTCAACAGAAATCAACAAGGCTGATTACGATCAAATTCGTTTCGAGTGCCTTGACTCTTCGTCAACAGCGGACAAACCGTACGGCTCGACGGTACCAATTGATCGCGTTCTCAGCGATCCCAATTTCGAGGTGTTGCTTGCCTACGAAAAAGACGGTTCTGACATTTCTCCTCAACACGGCTATCCGGTGCGCGTGGTAATGCCACAAGCAGCTGGTGCGAAAAACGTCAAGTGGCTACATCGTGTTGTGCTAGTCAAAAAGCCTAACTAAGTAAACGTATCATCTCTTATCTCGGATGCCCGATGCGTCGGTTGATTCGACGATAACCACAAGGTATTTGTTACAGGTAGCGTGATAACGAGCTGAAAAGAAATTACGATAAAAAACTTGTATTCTTTCGTACGTTTATTCTCTAACCGTTTTATAATATTTTCATAAACATAATGCCTCTATTCGTACGATATACACCACTTACTCAACTACCATAAAAAGTATACACTCCTTATTAGTCCTTAGGTACTCGCAATCACACGATTACAACGGCGATACTGGTTGACTTCTCGGTGCATCGACACCCGGAGGTGGAGGTGGCGGAGGTAAGGAAGAACCAGGCAGACGCAAACAGGCGCACAGACAGAACGGCAGCTGGCAAAAGCGGCACAAGCTCGTTGGCACCCCCGACATCAGGCAACCCGCCAGTGCTATATTTCTGTGATTTAAATACATTTTTTAGAGTTTTTTACGATGTTGCTACTGTTGTCGACTAAAAATATCAGGCCTTTTACTTTGTTGAACGCGCGTTTGTTCGTTGTCCGTTATTGTTGTTGTTGTTGTAAACGAACGAGTACGTTGTAAGGAGCGTTGGATTTTTAAATAAATCTAGCGCGCATTTGCACTAAAATAGTTACGAACAAAAATCGTCCTTTTGTATTTCGTTCAGAACTGCCCAATACCGACCGCGAACGTTTGCAATCCAAAGCACCGTTTTGCACGTTTGTAGGCAATCGCTATTGTCACGATTGGCGCGATTGGCGCTTAAAGCGACAAGGGAAAAGAAGGAAACGTTACGATCGAATTTTTCTCCGCTCAAAATCCAGAAACGTTATCTCGGTGAAGGTTTCCTCCGTTGTTCCCAGGCTGAGAAAGAAGCGAAAAGTAATTAGCGGTAGCCATTTAACAGAGCCTTGGCGAGCAGAGTAAATCTGTCGACGCACGCAAACTGCCAATTACGCAACAACGAGAAAAAAAACTGCCTTCGAAATCCTCGTTATTTTCTTATTATACCTGAAAATCTTGACCGTATATTTCTATAACTATTATCGTAACGATATTTAGCGAATTCGATTTTCACGTTCTCCTAATCTCTGACAACGAAAGCCCATTCTTAAGCATTCGACGAACGAAGATACAAGGGGCTTTTTCGATGGCTCGCCAAGATAATGAATAGAGCAAAAGTGGCATATGGTGTTTAGAAGAGAGAGAGAGAGAGAGAGAGAGAGAGAAGGGAAGGCAATGGAGCCCAACGATGATGATGATGAGCTTCTCGGCATTGTAGGGGAGTGGGTAACCGCGCCACGATTGTGTTGCTTATAAAGCCGAATTAGCCGTGTATCTATCGCGTCCCTCCTGCTCCCTTCTCGCGGATTTGAGAGCTTTTGTGCTCAGCTGTGTTATTCTTGCGGGGGTGCACGCTTTTTCGGTCTCCTTTCTTCCAAACATTTTTTCCCTTAGAATGCGCCTTTCAAGATTAGTATATTTTAGTTTTACGTTAGTTGTGACAACGTCGCCGCGTACGTGCTATCGAACCCAACTTGCCATCAAAGCTCTTCTCTTGTTCTCTTTTTCTCTTATTCTTATCGATATCTCGATCGTTTATACTCGTCGTCTTGTCTTTGACCACGCGTACGATTTGTTCGGTAATTATTGCAATAGACTCTCGACGTGTACAAATCTCGAATAACCCAATCGAATAATTGGTAAGGAACGATGTACCTAAGTTGCTGATCTTGATGCGCCTTCTCTAGCCTCTTGTCTTTCGCCCGTCGATTCTGGAACCATATCTTGATCTGAGTCTCGGTGAGCTTGAGGCTATTGGCAAGCTCGAATCGTCGCGAGCGCGATATGTATTCACCTCGTCGATATTCGGTCTCCAATCTGAGGGTTTGCTCGCTACTGAAGGTTGTACGTTGACGACGTGGACGGCCTTCTTTTTTTTTACGTCGTGCCCCTGTAAACAAACGTATTTTTCGTGAGACCATGGAAAATGACAATGGACGCAGCTACAGTCGCGTGCAATTATCAACGTCGCAATCGAATGCTCGATTTCAACGATATCTGTCGGTATGCGCGCGTGTACGTATAAACGATATATACGTAAAGAATAGAGAGGCGGTTAAACGCGACAAACTTATGTACATAGGCATACAGAGACGACAATGACGGTGGGAAAATTAACGGTGCGAGAATAACGAGATTACGAGAGGCTTATAAAATTATGCAGAAAACTCTCTCGTGGAACGCGATTGAGACTTCATGAGTCGTACGGATGGCGCGAACGCGACGGAGAGAATTCATCGTGTAATTTTCGCTAAGCAGCACATTCGCATTTCTCTTCTAAAACTCTTCGTCAATGTTCATCCACAGACTATAGCTTCTTTTCATATTTATTCCGTTTCACTGCTATAGAACGCGCCATTGTACACATTTTGCTCTCGTTTTTCATTGTTACCCAATATTTTACCATCTACCGCATTGTATTACATTCTTCCTGAACTTTTCCAATTACTTTTTATCGTCGCTACTTCGTACGTTCTTCAATTGGATAAGCATCTCCAGCGAAAATCATTCTCCGAGTCTCCTTCGACAACGTTTCACCTCGATGTGCGTTTGTTTTCTCTCGACATTGAACAAACAGCGCATAATTGGTCATAAACCTACCAAATATAATCCGATTAATCGATATCGTTCAATCAAAGCGATCGCTGAAAGAACTCGAGCCCACGCGCACGCACACGCACGCACACGCACACGGCACGTTTTAGCAAGCGTGAATCCTTGCCCACGAGGGAGAGTGTCCAATTTCGAGTCGTATCACGTAAACTTCTGCTGCGCGCAAACAGCTGTGAAGCCCACGCCACCTCCCTTCCTCGATGTATAATGTATATCCTCGCGTTACAAATACACCACGATATTAGTATATGGCGTACTTCCTAATTACCAAAAGAGTGCATTTACAGCGCGTCGTGATTTTGGATTTCCTTCCCTTTCTCCTAGGGGAAACCTCGTGTTTCCGTCGTACGCGATTGAACTTTTAACGAGCATTTGCTATCGAAAACGAGCTGTACTTTGACATCCGTTCAATCTATTACGCCTCTGCAAGATCATCGTTCTATACAACTGCATCGATTGTTGTTTACTACGTCCGAGCTGCTCGTCCCATCTAACAAGGTTAGACCGAAAAAAAGACAATTCCAAAATTAAGAGAACAAATTTTCGATTGCAAAAATCAGTGTACAAAAGAAGGCTAGAGAGAGCACGAGAGAGGAGAGAGTGGGGGGGGGGGATTAAGCCAGGACGTAGCGTGAAATCCTTTAACGGAGTGATGCGCCGTCGGCACCCCTACAGAGGGAGAGAGAAAGAGAGAGAAAAAACACGCGATCTCTCGACTCTCGGCGAACAATCAATTACGTCGTGGTATTCGAAAGCAATTGAGCGAGACTAAACTGCTTCGGCAAGTGTCGCGTCCTCCACCCCTAATTCCGTGTATACACTTGTTGTGATGGGGTGGTAGATCGCGGTGAGATCGGTTCTATAATACGCTCTTTAATGCCGTTTATTGTGCGTTACGGTTGGAGAGGCTTTGATTGTCGATATTGTAAATTGTTACGCGTTCGCGACGTACGAAATACGGGAATAAAACGTTAAAATAGTTACGAGTAAAACTTGCGAATTATCAATTTCACGTTGCACGAGTTTCTTGTACTCTGATAAAGAAAGGAAGTACGACGGTATATTTGAGTTCGCTCCATAATAAAATTACTTTCCACGTTTCCTATGTGGATGTCCCGTGCAGGTCGAAAAACTCGTGCGCTCGCGCGGCGATTTAAGATCTATTCGCGACGTGCGGAGGCGAGAGTCCACCGTGCGACACAAAGCCTGTGAGGTTTGCCAAGCATTGAGAAGCGTCCAACTGCACCCCGGTAATCTCATCACAATATCGTCGCTCTCTCTCTCGTACTCTTTCGCGACGTGCGCAAGTCCGAGAGAGAGAGAGAGAGAGAGTGACTGAGTGGGAGAGGAGCTTATCTCTTTCCCGATGTACATACACACACTTTTTGGGAACGTACACATACAAATGCGACGAGTCGAGCGAATTTTTATGATCGATGTTTTGCGCTGCGTTGATTTAGTATTATTTAACGAGGCGTTTCTTTCATTTGGTTCCTTCTTTTTAAATAGGCACGACGTGAGCACTGATATTTGATCAATTATGGGATTATTCGACGTGGTTTTTCGAATCCTCTTCACCAACAACTGCTCGCATCTTTTGCTTTTTCGTCCTTGTAGTATTTCTTTCCGATCTTCTAATTTCTTATTTATACAAATCAAAGCGACATTTTTGTATTCCGAAATTCGAGTTTGAAGTCGCGTGTGTCCGACGAGTCGTCTAACATTTACGATAAACAAACGAATTGGCATTTAATTCCTCGAGACGCACGTTGCAGATGTCTTAGTTGTAGCTTACAATTTTTCAGGACTACGCGCGTTATTCGGTAACGCGTATCGGAGAAGGGTACACGAGTTTGCCGTATTTCGATTTATAGATCGTCGATTTTTGTAAACTTTCGTTAATCGACGGAGACGTTCGATAAAAATTAAGACAGTGCAGTACGAGGTAATAGTTAATGTTGTCGAATTTGACATGCCGATCAAGCTTTCTACGTGTTGACATCGTCAAAGGATATTTTAAACGGGTACAGAGAATAGCGCAAAATAGTCGATTGTTTTTCCAGTCAAACGTACTCCATAAAAATCGAGCATTATTGTAGAACGACAAACCGAAAGAGACATTGATCAGCTTGATGTTTGTTTCTGTCTTTAACCATCGTATCCTTGATTACTTAAATGTTCTGCATATAACGCTTGTTTTCTAAACTGATACACAGCCACGGCAATGTAAAGCTATTTGACAATCGTACGATTACTAAATTAAAACTGACGCGCTTTATGCTGTTAATTGAATACTGGGTTACACGTTCTGTAATCGTATAGCCCGATGGCAATCAATTCCAGAAAATCAAGTGAAAATCAAACGTTTATTGGCTTTGACCGTCGGAATAGTATTTTTCTCAAACTTTGTGGTAAAGCGAGTTATTGAATTCTTATTTTTTATATCTTCAAGCGCGTAATTGATGGTCGATTAACATATTCGAGTCGTAAAATTGGGATATCTAACGATTAACGCAATTTACAAGTCGTATTTTGTTTCCAATCAAATACTCACGTTAGTCTTGTACGAATACTCTCAATAACTATAGTCTATAAAGGCGATTACTTAGTAATCGCCGAAAAAAAGACAAAACAACATTCAACCGTTTGATAAAAAAGTCTATTATCTCAATCCCACAACACTCCATGCGCAAATAACAAACAAAACAAACTATGTATAATATCACTCACAAAAAGCAGCAAGTCCTTGGAGATGTTGCTCGACTCTGGTTTGTCCGTGCAGTTGCAGCGGTGTCCAATGATGCAAAGCAATCGGTTGAAGTGCCCGTGGTTCTGCAATTTGTTTCTTTATTACTTGAGGTTCAACAATGTCGTCGTCGTCGTCGCACATCACGTCTACTTCTTCGTCTTCTTCGTCGTCTTGAGACGTTGGCTGTGACGATTCCTCCGATGTCTCGTACAGGCGTGCGAAGAATTCTCGCGGTAAGCAGGGTTGCTTCTTTGGTATCGTGCTCACGCACGATTTCGACATTATATTTAGAATTTGGTTGCGACAGGATTGAACGTTGGTTAATTTAGAAACATGCTCGGGAACGTTTTGTTCGGTTATCTGGTTTTAGTACTATTTGTTTATATGCCTTGTCTCGACAACGTTGTTTGAAATTAACCGCGCTTTAGATACAATTAAACGTAGGATCACGATTTTCAACATTGTCCTCGTGGAATAAAAACGTATAATAAATCGTCTATTTTCTCGAAGATCACAAACATTACTAACGAGTATATATCCCGCCACTGCACAAACTATCGATCCAAAACTCAAATGCACGACAGCAAGACAAAAAACAAGATCAATTTTTAAATATTGAAGGCAGAGACGCGAAGTGAACCGTGTCGTACTCGAAGCGCGTATGAGCAAAAGTATTGTAGTCAGAAGCGCCAAGCAGGAAGGAAGGAAGCCCTGGGGATAAATCTCGCCTCCCCACTCTCTCTGTCTCTCTCTCTCTCTCTCTCTCTCTCTCTCTCGGCCACTACAATCTTTTTCGGCCAGCAGCTATAATTAATTACCGCGGCTCGTCGATGATGAAACATGAAATTGAAAATTCGCGGTTGATTTTTCTTATTAGCTATTGTGGCTTGGTCAGCTTTCTTTTCTGATTGCGCGATGTGCTCTCGTACGTGAATAATCGAGGATATTGCCGGGATTCTTATTATAATGCTGGCTGTATTCGAAATTCTTGAGTTTTTCCTTGGTTTTGTTTTCGCCTTCCGAGATGGCGAATAAGGAATTTTTATTTTGCGATCATTTCTAAACGGAAATGTTATCTTGGCTATCGCGATGGCTTGCTTCATTTGGATTTGGAACGTTTATCCGGCAACTTATTAGAAAATAAATTAAAACGCCAATTGGTATTTGTTTTATCCGTTGCTTTTGATTCGTATCCGGCCAACGGATCGAATTAGAAATGATTTCAAACGAAACATCCAATCTCTTCGGAATCGATTATTTTGAAACATGTTTGGACGTTTTTTTAATTTTCGGCTTCCGAATAATCACGAAGTTGCAAGTAACTTTTAATTTGCTCTTAACTATGGGTAGAGTGAGATTGGAAATTGAGCATACTGTCGAGTTGCTCGCGTATAAGCTTGAATTATATACGTGGTCCACCCGAGCATTCACTGCCATTGCCATCGAACGTTGCATCGATCAAGAACACAGCCTTGTCCGTTTAATCGAAATCAGCTAGGCGCGTATAGCTCGATATCGGTACAAGGTATATACGATATAAGGTATAGAGTTGCAGTCGTATATCGGACGAAGAACGCGTGGCCACCCCCGTAAACAGCTCCACCCGTCGACGAATCAGCGTGTTCGTCTCCGACGAGCGCCAACCAATGACAAGCGAGCATCCCCACTTGAGCAATAATCTTCTATTGTCGTGTGAAAATACTATAGATGTATAGATAGTAGGTACTGACGATTATTGTTATTGCCGCGGATTATTTAGAAGCTCCCCGTAAAATGAAAAGAGAGAGGGAGAGAGAGGGAGAGAGAGAGAGGGAGAGCGAGAGACAGGTGTGCGCCGAGGCGGTAATTCACGCGACTTCGCCTCTCAATTGCCACCTTTTGTTTTATCGCAACGGCTCTGTGCGATTTCAATTCACGGATTATATCTATATACATATCAAAAGCTTCATTGTCGTCGCACGTTGCTATTAGAGTTTTAACCAGATTTACCATTTGTAAAATTTAGGCTTACGCGTGTAACGCCTGTGCGTGTACACGTCTGTGGGTATTCGTCGTTGTATGTCGTCGTTACGTAATCAATGACACGTTAGGCAACGCGTAAAATCGCGCAACGACCGATACTCGACCGATCGTTACACCCTTTCCATTGACTGCTCAACGATTTGTTCGTCCCTTATCACTCGACTCGAAATACGTACGCTTGGTATATTCATTTGTCACCGTTATCCTTTACCGTTGTCCAAGTTGTCGGTTATCGAACGAATTATCGTAACAAACTACAAATACACGACAATTACGCAATACGATTAGGTGATCCACAGCTTTCGTAGGTTTATGTCAACCGTCTTCGTTTTGGCGTAAATTCGATGAAAATAGGAAATCGATCGATCAAGTGGTAACGACGAGTCTAACGTAAGAGTGTGCCTCTACTGCTTGTATACCGACGGCGGGCTTGCTTGGAATAGTGCCATGCGAGCCACAAAACTCACAGGTCCCTTTGGCGCAGAGGATAGCGCGTTGGACTTCTAATCCAAAGGTCGTGGGTTCGATCCCCACAAGGGATGGCCATTTTTTTTTTAACCTCGTCTTTATTCCGTTCGTCAATGTGTGAGTTTCGAAACAAAAAATAAGCGTTTTACATTTCGTACTAATCTTCGTTTATTCAATCCAAGTTGCAAAATTATCGCGACTTCGATGTGCTCTGCAAATGACGTTGTGAACGAGTATGTCGTGACGATTATTCCGTAAAATATGTTATAATTAATCAAGACTTTCCGTAATTATTCATCGAGTATAATTATTTTGTTATTTGTTTAAATAATCGACTGACAACGTGAACCGAAGGGGATCCATTTCTTACGTTTGTCCGCCGAGTAACTTTTCAAATTGATGTACAATTATCCAATTGCGCAGCAAAGTGTAAAATCATAATTACATAAATCTCCGTACATTTTACGCATAAAAAACATAGTTTTAGCATGTTTTTTAAGTAATCAAAACAAAAACAGTCGGTACGTCAGGTGTCTTCTTATCGAGGTTTTGTTCTATCAAAATTAAACGACTGATAGTATTTTGAAGTTTTGCTTCTTTTTCGCTATTCCTCTATAGTCTTTCGACAGCAATTTTTTCATCGGTAATTAGATGTAATCGATTCATACGTAATTCTCACCGAAGAGAAACGTAATTAGACGCCGTAGTTTTGGCAATGAATGCACTTCAACTAATCGTATACAACAATATACTATAGCAATATTTATTATAGTCTACGGACTTGATCGTGAGAGGAAGAAGAGAGGGATACAAAGGGAGACGAATACAGTACACGCACACGCGCACTTATTGACAAAGTATTTGTCAGAGTCAGCTGTTCTCGCGTAAAAGCGTAGTAGGCTCGAGTTTGTTATTGGGAACATGAAAATTTCGTGATTTTGTAAATTCGTGCACGATGAATTGGAGCTTCACTCGTTTCTAAACTCTCGTATACCTCGCCAAGTGTATTGAGAAATTTTAAACTAAAGTTAGACTCGATTAGTGTCCAAGATGGAAAAACAAAAATCTAGACAGGTAGGAGGTTATACCAGTCGCATTGTTTTTTATTTTGCCCGTGGGAGTCAAAACATTGCTTTCGCCTTTGTACGTTATAACAATGCACTCGTCCTCAACTACTTTGATTATTCCATTCATCACTTTTTTAACCCGCCAATTTTCGTCATTGTTGTTGGATTCGCTTTGTATTTCGATGTTTTTGCGTTGTTATAATGTTTTATTCAGTTTGATGCTTCTAATTATGTTTTCATTGATTTAGCAACCATGTTTGAAACTATCGTTTTCGTTATCTCAAATAACTTAATAGATTATTAATTTTATTATAAAATGATTAAATGCTAGGGGAATTTCACTGTCTTTCCCTTTGAATTATTATTTGTTTTTGTATAGATACAGAGAGTAAGAAAATAACGAATGCTATGCTTTTGTTGAGTAGAGAAAGAAAAAGGAACGAGTAAGATCAGCTGCTTTGGAACGAAACATCCCAGATGCTCCAACATTGGAAGAATTTGAGTGCCTTTTGGGTGAATCACCTACCAATTATCCCAAAGGTGAGGGCATTGAGAACATGGAGAGCGAGCTACATTCAGCAGCTATTGACACTGAAGTTTATGAAAAAGTTTATGAAAAAATTTACGAGACAAAGCACATTGAAATTCTTGTGGATACAACATCCACAAAAGCAGATAGTCTCTCAGGAGTAAGTTAACAATGACATTTTTATTCAAAGAAGGGTTAATTGAATTAAAGTAAAAAAGCCAATAATTTGCTGTTAAAGGTAAAAGAAAGTCAACCAATCGATGAAGTAGATACAGTACAACCTATACCTGCAGCCACAGCTCCAACCGAAGAAGATTTGGAACCAGCACTAGAGCAAAGTGTTTCATACTTATCGTTAATGGATCTAGCCGAATCCATGCCAAGTGCTCCAGTTATGGAAGAAATTCCTCGCACCATATCTGGTAAATATGAGTGACTAGAGATCAAACTTTTGCATAACTTTCAATAGGTTAATCCATTGAAACTATTTGTATTCTTATAGTTCCTTTAATGCCACCACAACTATTAGCAAGACCAGAAATCAAAGGGCTTTTTATCCAAGGTGTAGAATATTCTCCAGAGAAAACCACAAATGTCGCACAAAAGACAGTGAAACCATTTACAGAAGCTCAATTGGCTGCACTGTATAATAATCAAGAGTTGAATATGGTTGAAGCTTTTGTCAATGAATTTGTTGAAGTTCAATTAAGAAATCACGCTGTTAGACAGCAGCACAAACTTCATGAATTGCTCATGAACTATTTACGTGTCAGAAATCATTTGATCGTAAACTCTCACGAGCTGGAGAGTCTGAAGAAAGCTTGCAAAGAAACACAAAAGCAGCTCTGGTGTCTTGATAAAGCTTCTGTCACAGAGTCAGGTACAGTTTCCTTTTTGTATAACAATAATAACATCTCGCTAATAGCGATATTAAGAAATGCCAGATTTTGACAAAATTGAGTATATAACGGAAAAAAATGTACAAAGAACTTACGAAAAACCACTTACGAAGTATTAATATGTATTAGTTTTTATTCATTAAATACAATCGAATATTGTGAAAATATATTATACAAATTTTTAAATGTTACGAGCAAATCATTTACATATAGTGACTAATGACGTGTTTCTGTAGGCGAATGCCAGGACGGCAATCCAGTGAGTGCAACGCACGAGTACTCTATCGCTCATTTCAACCAGCAGACTCTGATTGCAATGACGCGCAATTTATCAGCGATTAAGGAATCTTTGCACAATGTGCAAGCTCTTTATTGTTACGAGGCCGAGAGTTTGCGCCTTCAGATTGATCACTACGTGCAACGCGTCTGTATATCGTGCAAAGAGTTTGCTAATCTACCTGCCAATGCTCCGGTCATACTCACCGCACATCAACCCGCTTCGCACGCTATGCCACAATTGGTTGAGCTAAGGATGTGCATTACGATATTGTTCAATTTTCAACGAAGAATTTTAAAAGACGCCAAGTTTGTCGGGGATTCGAGAGATTGGTTGTCGAAGCTTGTTGCTGTTTTATTGAGGTGCTTCAAATGGGATCTACCCTTTTTTTCCTAATGCGCATCTCGTTTAATATGCCAAGAACTATTTTGTTTTAAGATTTGCTAAAAACTATTGTTTAATTGCAGAGTGGCAACGTGGCAGGATCATCTGTTCTTGCTATGCCATATCCTACGTTGCCCCGGCGGAGTGGCAACTTGGGCTAGTGGCTACGTACAGATTCCAGTGCCCCTCCGAACGAGTATTAAGACAATCTCGACTTCGCCACTGAACGATCCTCATTTAGACCACATCGTTGCCACCCTTGCCGTAATCCTTATGCCTGTAAAGGAACGCGAAAAGTTCCTAGAACAAGTGCAAATAGCGTTACAAGATACCGGGGCGAACGAGAATGATACGGTGTGGGTGATGCTGGACGAAGAAGGAGAGGAAGATGAAGACATTGCTAACATGGGCGCCAATCTTTCCGAGAGTGATTTGATCTCTTTACTCCATCAAATCCCCCTAGATAAGCTATTCGAGCAAGTACTCTACATTGAACACGACAACAACGAGGACTATAGACAGGATTGCAACTCAATCACCGAACATCACATGCTGAGAATTTTCGCTTTTTCAACGGTTATCGTGAGGCTGCTGAGGAAGGGCCTCAAGACTTACGATTCGCCCAGATATCGCCAACTAGCCAAGTGGCTCAGTGCGCTCATCAGAGACGTTGTACAGTATGCCAGTGATTTGTGGGAATCGTTTGATAAAACACAGGTTTGTTTTTTTTATCAACCTCGAAATCAAAACTATAGTGACGTTCCACGTTATAACGAATTATATTTACAGACAGTGGATCCTTCAATGTTAACAAGACTGCAAACTGAATACGACTGCTTTTTCTTAAGAGCCACTCTGTGCATCTTTTCGTCCCGTCGGCTTGGCGCCTGGCAATACTTAGCTGCAATACCGTATCGCATTGTTTCACTCGCCACTCTTTGGCAGATCTTCTACATCCTGCACACGGACTCTGTGCCGAGTGATACGATTAATCCTGATACTGTTACAGGTAAGTTACTACCTCTACGGAACGATGTCTTTTTCATTCACAATATTGAAATAAAGAAAATTTGCACTAATATTTTGTTGTTGTAAAAAAAATGTGAAATTGGATTCTCCAAGTATCTGAAAGGTTTTGCACAGTTACTATAATTAATATTATATTGTAAATTTATTATAATTTTACATCTTAGATCATTTTGAATATTATTTGGGTACCATTAACGTAGATACCGTTAGGTTTATTAATTATTACCAGATTAATAATTGTTTCTGTAAAATGTTAATTTTTAGAATGGGAAATTGAACTGAACTCACCTATTCTGCGCAAACGCTTCGAAGAAAAACTTAGCAATCTTCCCGGAGATGAGTCATATTTTTTGTTGACAACTTTTGCTAATATGGCCATGGCAAGAAATATAAACGACTATGAATTTGTTCGAGCTACGACTATCGATCTGTTTCAAGTAATTCATTGATATACAGTATAATAATTCGTATTACTCGGAGATGGCTGGGTCTTTATGTGCTTGTAATTTCAGATTGGATTCCTTAGCTTGAAGACTCAAGATTCTTGTTCAAAAGATGCAAGATCGCTTTTATCGAATATAACGAGCAAATATCCTTCCTTACTCTCGGATATCATTGCAAAGCTGAAGGATAATTTCGTATCCGTTGGAAAGGTATCAATATCGCAGGCTAGTTTATCGAATAATCGCAACGTGAAAACTGTAATATTGATGCTATTGTTTATTTAGTTGAGCTTATATCTTTTTACTGAACTGAGGATCAATCGATGGATACCTAAGGACGAGGATTTTAAAATTCTATCGATCTGGCTATATCAATTCCCTCTTTCTTCTACCGAAAACCACTTGGCGCGGCTCATCATATCGCATCTAAATTGGGGATTTGATACGTAAGTTCACTTCTGTGAATTACCATAAAATACACCGCATATCCTTTACTAAAATAAGTGTTTAATTTTTTGGGCCACAGTTATGAGAATTTATACCTCCCTCTTGACCTCCATCGTCGTGTCGCATTGCTGATCGTTGATCTTATAATAAAGTACGTGCCTGAGAATAATCCAGCTCAGACTGTCTCCCTCATTTCCGAAGGAGTTAAACAAGTATCTTCGATGGTTCGCGCACAGAGCAGCGAACAATTATTCGCGGTTTGGGCCTGGGACACCGTGTCGCGTTTGCGATTGCATCAGCTGGAACAGTCAGAAGCAGCGTGTCAGTATGCGGTTTCAAGTCCTAGCCAGGCCTTTGCTTGCGTGCCCGATCTTGATTCGGATGCTACTCTCGAAATCCTGCACAATGGCTTGAGAGATAAGCAGCCGATTGCTTGCTACGCTGCCGCGAGAATGACCTTATACGGGCATTCGGTTCCTTTGGTTTGCTCCAAGGGATTCGAACTGCTTCAGGTAGGATATTATTTTCACAAGTTGTGTTAATTTTCAATCTTGTTAAAAAATCCTTTACCGCATTGACATGTCTTGGTCTCTTTAGGTGTTGCAATCTTATTACAAGTACGAGCAAGTTATAATAGCCTTGAGTGATTTGGTTCCTTTGTTCTTGGAGTGTCCTGAATCTTTGTTGAAGAATGAAAAATTTATGGGATTGATCGTTGGACTTGTACAAGCAGATAGAACATATATGAAAATGGCGAAGAATTTAATTTCACCGGATTTCCCGGGACCAATACTCAAAATTTTTGCTAATATGATTGAATACCAGTTGCAAAATTCCAGGAGGTAAAATAAAGAATGTATTTTATAAATAATTTGTGAAAAGTCTAATTAACCAGATTTCATCGTTTAAATATTTGTTTTCAGATTTTGTTTGCAGTCTCCTGACCCATTGGTAAAACTGTGGTTGAATATATTAGTTTTGATCCCAGACTGGAATCGAGATCAAAGTATTATGTATTTAATGGACACATTAATTCGAGCATCTTTCTTTCATTTGGGTGCGAGAGCAGTCACTGAATTTATCTTCCAAAATCTATTCTTGGTAAGGCTTGACATTTGTTTATGTAAATTATTGTTCATTAACAACGCCATTCTTTCGATGGTACATTAATAAAGACATATTTAAATGTTTAATCAGACTGCCTCGGTTGGAAATAACGAGGTAAGATTCTAGAAATTGTAAGATTGAGTGTCGTTAGTGTGCCATTTTTTTCGTTCGATTTGTCAACGTTTTGCAAGCGCGCTGTGATTTTTTGTAGAACACCCTGTCTTCGTGACGTCTTATAATAATCTTTTTCTTCATTTTGTATAAGCGTATTTGCCATTATTATAACAATTAATTTCGTTGTATGAATTGTTAATTTAGGCTGCAAAAAATCCAAATTCATATCGTATCAAACATGTACATGAATCGTCAATTTAATAATACAATGTTAGAAAAATCAATAAAAATTATAATTCATAGACCATGGCAGTGAACCGAAGCAATAGTTCAGGCTTCGGCTCTTTTCTCAGTTGGGCAACTGGATCTACACAATCGCCTAGTCTCCTCGGCGGTTCGATTCAGTCGATTTGGGTAGCTTACCAAATTTTGCGCACGGAACAACAAGAGCGAGAAATCAAAACTGGCGTTTGGCGTGAATTGTTAAAAGAGCTTTCTCAGCAAACGAAGACGTCACTCGATTCGGCATTAAAAGTGAGTTATAAAATTACCTTCAAGACGAAATGAAACGAACAAATAATCGTTTCTCATTTCTGAATTTATAGAGAGCTTGCGCAACAGTTAAAGTGCAGCCACTGAGTTCAAATAGTTTGGCGATTTACCGTTGGTCCCAGCAAGCCTTGGATACACCAATGGACCATCCGTTACTTCCTTTGCTGTGGCAAAACTTTTTTAATTTATACCTCGCTCGAGTACCTGGTATGATCGCGTAAGTAATGAAAAATCAATGAAATTAAAAAAAATCCGATTCAAATTACTCGTCAACTCAATTGGTTTTCTCGTAGTACGGTAGACAAAGGTGGGGTCGGAGACAAATTTTTCGAAGGCATGATGAATTTGAGCTATTTAAAAAAGTTGAAGAAACGATTATTGGATACTACGGAATACTTTCAATCAAAGGCTGAAAAGACTACCGACGATGGCAAACCGATATCGGACGAGCGTCGAGTTTTTTATCTGAACACTGCCAAGTATGCATACATACAGATTCCGTTAAAAAAAAGTGTTACGGTGTTTGTTTACAATTGTATTTTGCAGGTATTACAAGACTTTGAGCTTATGGTTAGAAGAGCCGCGCCTCCAAGAATCGGGAATCTACCTTCCAGCCTTGCCACCTCAGTACATGTCTCAGAAACTCATTCTAATAATGCAAAACGACACGGTAAGTGCACGTATTTTGTGAACCAGACTAGAATAATTCTTCCAACGCATTATCTTTTACAGAATCCATGGTTAGAGTACGTAGACTATTGGTCAGTTCAGCGTAGTCAGGTACAATCTTTACAAGAATGGCAACGCTGCTGTCATCGCGAGGCAAACGATGTCGCAGTCAAACAACCAAGTCAGACGCCAACAACGCCTCTGGAACCTGCAGATCCTCTTCAAAGAATCTTTCGCAGGTTGAACACTTATGAGCAACCAGTGCCACCGCCTTCGTTGACGAAAATCACTCCTATCGTGTCTCACGTGCCCAAGAATAGTCTTTACGATCCTGATGTGGTTGTCGATCTTATCAAGCCGCATCTGAAGGTGAGACGTTTGATCTTCATTTGTACCCATTTGTTACGTGTCACGTACAAAAAGAACTTTGCAGGGTTCAACAATTATGTAATAAAGTTTCATCACGTCAATTCTAAATTCAATATAAAAGATCTTGAAATATTCGACTACTGATATTTAATTACCCGGTTACGCAGGTGATCCACGATTATGCGCAAACATTCAATCTACTAGTCTCGGAACACACTGCCGTTGATTGTAATTTCCTTGAGCTCGTACCAACCCTCTACAAGGAAGTAGAAAATCAAGTAACACTGCACGCTTTGTGCGACCCTGCACCTTCCGGGCAACGACGTTCGCGTTCGGGAACACCGCCGATCGTACATTGTGCAGGTCCTGCCGTAATAAGGATAAAAGTTTCAGAGGCACGCGTAAGCGATGGAGTGGATCAAATGATAAGTCAAAACCGAGCAGAGTATGAAAATCTGCTGGTGAAAGCCAGTCAACCGCCACCTAGTAAAGTCACGCAGGGCTGCGTATTCGCCGACCATTTAATTACGTGAGTATGATCAATCTTAAATGTTTCAAGAATATTTTTTATTTTTCATCGAATGCTATCAGACTCTTGGAACACGAACTTAACATCAATCGTACGAGTGTAAACGCGGCAGTTCTTCATAAAGTTCAAGAGTCCGGGGTGACACTTTTTTACCATCTGGTGCAATTTTACACCGAGGAAGCTGCACTTTGTCCACCCACCAAGCAACTCATTACTACATGCGTAGAAAAACTAGGACAAGTAAATACGCGTCACGTTTTATTCAATCAATGCGATCGAATCAGTCAATAAATATTACATTTGTTGCAGTTGTTTATAAGCGGCGAGGAAATTCAAGGTCCACGTTTACTCAACACAATTATGGATCGGCCTACTCTTGGTGGCCTCCTCGGGCCACACTTCACCCCCGTAGCAGGAGGTGCTACAACGTTCCTCCAAATGTACCAGACTGTTGTAGAATTGTCTACCAGCAATAACGTTGATTTATGTTTTGTTTTACTTACTAAGGTAATCGGGAACAAAAACATCTTTTTTGTCGTATCCTATCGTAGTTTAAGCGACACAGTTTAATGAGATGCACGTTTATTATCAAACTACGAAAAAACATAATACCTAAATTTTTAATTATAGTTCGACGTGAGTAGTTGGCTCAACTATCGGCGACCCAGACTAAGCGAGCGTTCCACCTTCATTGACCTAGTAATGCGTGCCCTGTGTAACATGGGTTTACAGCCAGAGAACGATCGGTTAATCCTCCACGAGTTGTTTCGAAATCATTTGCGCCTAGTACTATTACACGAATTTCCAGAGCACTACGGCGAAGTGTTAAGTGCAGTGTTACGTGGCAGCGAAAGCCAGAGCTTGGCGATGGATATTTGGCGTGACTTGCTTGGTGCTTTAAATGGTAAACCAAAGAATTCACAACCGTTGCTTCACAGTGGTAAAGTGAGAGAGGAGATTAGGCGGTATGCCACCGAGCAGCGTTTACTCACAAGACAAGAGGTAAGTAACTCGCGTGTATATTTTTTAATAATGATACACAGTTCAATAGTGAATGAGTCGTCATTTTTAGATTCACGACACAGCGGTGTTACTAAGCAAACATTTCATGAACGAGCGTTTGCAATACGGTCTCTATGGGTTGTATCCAAAATACAGGATCTACAATGAACCACTTACGATGTTCCTTGGTATGGTTGGCCATGCGCTTGTCGTATTAACTCTGCAGTCTGATAGAGGTACATTAGCAGATCAGCGTAAGTCGTTGTTCTCTTCGGATTTACGTTATTTTCTATTGCAAGTGAATAATATCCAAAACAACGTCTAACGCGTGGTTTTTAAATTTTAGTGTGCGAAAAAATTTGGCCAGTATTGAGCGAGATGTTCGCTCCTTGGATAACTCCATATTGGACGCGAAATCTCCGCGAACCTACCGCAGCTTGGATTCAACAACTTACCGACGATCGTTCGGTTCTTTTGCCTTGGATTATCACTGATGGCCCATACGCCAATCGAACGGTACGCTGAAAATAATGGCTAATTAATCACACGAATGACTAATTATATATGTCAACATAGGTGTCGATGTTTATTGAGTGCATCCGATTTATCATGGACACGATGCCCGCATCGAACAAGATCTTGTGTTTCCTCTGGCAGTTTTACGTCATAAATTACGCTCACGCTTCGATCAAGGACCACGTGTTGAACGTAGTGCACGGCAATTTCTTGTCATTACCATGGGAAAAATTTAGCCCCAGTGTCGCCGATGTCGAGTTTATGGTGAAGGTAAATCATATACTCCTTATTGAAATCTAATTCAACGTTGAAAAGTACAGAAAAAGACTTCATTTTTATAACGCTAACTTAATGCTTGTAGCAATTTATTTTATAATTCGCATCAAGCTATTCAATGAATTCAATGTTACTTATCTTAGCGTGCGCACTAAAAGTTGGCACAATAGTCATTGGTTCTTCGTTTGTATTTAGGTAATCGACCAATATCTCCCAGACTGCCATCTCTTCCTTGGCACTGTGTTCACCAGTGTCAACTGGTCTCAGTGGATGTCCGAACTCACGTGCACACAGCCACTGCCGGTAACCGGACGCATTCACGTCTGTTTACTAAACCTTCTCGTGAAACTTTCGAACGAGCCTAACGTTAGGCAAAACGAGCGCGCATTGAAGCTCATGCAAGAGGCCGAGAAGTTTTCTTGGCATTTGGTAGACGCGGCCGCTTACGATCAGGTTATCAATTGGCACGTAATGAGTTGCGATCCGAGGATTGTGCTGGTGCTCAATAACGAGCAGACTCATGCTTTGGATATGGCTGTTAACAAGTGAGCGTAAAAGATAATGAAAAGAATACTACGAATAAATCAATATAGTCTTATCGAATGCGTTGGGCAGTTTGTTAAAGGTAGTGGCCGCTTATGATCCTACGGTAACTCACTTCCATCCCACAACGTTGAAGAAACGGCAGATGTATGTAAGATCGTCCGTGAAACTGTTAGTCAACTGTACCACAAAGTACAAATCTCTCATTTCGACGAACATCAAAGCTTTTACCAATGCGCTATCAAGAATGCTAGACGATATGGAGTCGATCATCGCCAACAGTGAGTTCTATCGTAAAAAATACATTGCGCAAACGCGATAAAACTTTCGTCGCTTGAACGAATTCTGTATTTTCATACAACAAGTGTCTTTAATTTGATTGGTTAACGTTCGATTTGTATAAATAAATATTACAAGTTCAATTTAGAATGGTGATCGTTATAATGGCAGCATTTATCGTTGTTTCAGCTGTCTCAGAACCACAGCAAATGTCCGAAGCAGGTCTCCTCGTAACGGAGTTGCTACATTCGGTGAACCAGAGCAATATCCTCGTTGAGCAATTGCGCACGAGTTGGGCCAACTGGTTGCTTCAACGTTCAGCTACGAGTCCAATACTTCTTGGTATTCTACGAGTCATCGGTATAGCTGTAGCTTCGCCCTCGACCCTTGGTGAAATTATGGAGGCCGCGCTTGACGCATACTTCAAGCACAATGGTGAGTACAGTTGACATTTATAAAATGCACACCGCGCGTTTAAACGCAGATAATTGAGACAAAATAAGGACAATCGAATATTTATATTTACAGTGGTAGAGGAAGTGCAACCAACCTGGGCATCGGTATTGACAATACTACAGCCAGTCGTTCCACGTCAACCGTCAGTCGAAGGCGTTCTTGTGGCAGAGGGTCGAGTTCTCGCTCTTTACGCCATCTTCCTCAAGCGGCTACCCTCGTGTCATGATATCCGCGAGGAGGGAATGCTTCTCTCAAACCTCATCGATTGGATCACTGCCATTAAACCTACGTAAGTGGACGATTACCTTTTGATTGCGGAATCGTTTCAACCGTTCTCTTGCATTCATTCAAATATTTTATTACCATCATATTTCATACGAAGCTCAGTTGAGTAATCGTGCAATGAATTTCGCTTACTCTATTGAATGTATTCCAATGTTTCAGGGAAGCAACTGAAGAAAAACTGCCGTTGTTGTGGGCGAAGGCGCTCGAACTTATTTACCGTCAGTGCCAGTACAGCGAGAATACTGTAATAGCTGCGAGAACATTGAAGGGTCTGGCGCGAGCTCTAATGGCTGTGGCTGATGACGCTGGTCAGGGCTGGAATATTCTCGGAGCCATTGGGCTGAGAAAGGGTTCTCAGTTATCTATAAGGTACGGGTACCGATGGTGAATCGCAGATTTCTTTTTAAAGCTAGTTAATCATCGTTATATTAGGTCGACGTCGCGGTTGGAACTAATAGCTTACCAAGCTTGAGATTTTAACGATTCCAAAGAGAAAAATATTTGTAATTTGTCCATTTGAAACGATCGAGCATCCTCTTGCTCGTGCTATTATTAGAACCCACCTATTCTTTCAGCATTGTAACACACACCATACGGATGATTTACTCCGATAACGAGTATTCCAATAAAATTTGATTCCGCAGATCTAAATTCCTGAGCCGTGCCCTAGCAGTTTACTGTCTAGCCCAGTTACCCGAATCAAAGCGTTCGCCCGACGACTCGACGCAATCACAAATAGTGCGGTTCACTCCTCACGCGCCAGGAGTTGCGCCGCCTTTGGAGCAGCAGCAATCGAGCACGACTACCGAAATTCGTCCAAGTACCGAGGCAGTTCGTGCGATGCAGAGCCTCGAAGCATTGCTGTCGAACAAACAGTACGCAGAATTAAAAGGTGACATCGAATTATCGATTAAAATGATTAGAGATTCGGCAAACTCGTTGCACAACGCTTTGGAAGTTTGCGGTGCCCTCGTCGCCGAGATCTACAGCCAAAGGTATCTACACGTGGTCACCGAGTGAGACCGGCTGCCGGGCTCGCCCCGACACGACCGCATCAATTTTATCTTCGAGCACTTTGCAGAGACGCCAGTCGACAGGTCGATATCTCCCCTTGGATAATTTCAATCGTAAATCGACGACTTTGTAATGTTCGTAGCTAACGAGGTTTCGATTATAGCCTCGTACTAGCGGTGAGAGTGTTCGTTGCTATTTTAAAACGTTCGAAATCTGTTAGTTATATAATATTTTTTTGATAACGACACGATAATTTGTCAGAGATTGAACATGATCAATGTTTGGATTCTTATTTTAAAATGTTACTTAGAACGTATTATTTGGTTTGTAAGACGAAAAATATATGGATTAATTGTTATATCCGAGTTGGAATGGCGAGGTTCCAAGTAAAGCGATTACTCTCTAGAATATCAACACACTGAAACAATACAAGGGATTACAATTCGTAATTGAATCCAGCACTATAATAGATTTCGTCGAATCTTTGAATCTAGTCAAACGAATTAAGATAATTTTCATGACTTGCTAAGATCTGATATGCGCAACAATCGCTAAGTAAGTAACGATTGCTGTTTCTTTTTCTTTCGTAACAATTATTATCCATAAGCGCGTGTCGATGATAACGTTTTTATATTGATTTTATTAGCTGTACGGCTTTACGTAGAAAAATCCCTTAGGACGGCTATAGATAGAAAACTGAAAACAGAGGCTTACCTATATTACACGATTTCTTTTCTGGTTTTACGTGAAAATGAACATATTTTACGCATTGCAACAAATAGTAGAATAGACTATAACAATATATCTAATATTATGGATTAAGGTACTGTCGATTTGCTTCGAGCCTTATTAGATAGACTGACGGCTCGATTTGTTCGAAACGTAAAAGGCTGTGTCAGATAGTTTTGTTGTTTATTATACAAAATATAATATTACACGCCTATTGCAGATTATAAACTATGTAAGTATCGGAGTCATTATTGTATACAAAAAAATGGGCGTTTTTCTGTATTTGTATTACACAAAAATTAAATCACGTTAAAATTGAAAAAAAACCGTATGTTTATCGTCGCTTCTTTATTCCCTGTTTCTTTTGTCAGCGTGTTGCTTTTATTATCTTCTTATCCCATTTTTTTGTCGATAGTAATTTAATTTTTAATTATAAGTCACACTGAGTCTACGGGAACGACACAAACAACGCATTAGGACTGACAGCAACGATGCTCGGTATCTCCGGACCTTTGTTTGTTATTCTGTCCATTATTTCGAATACCGTTGGCTGTTTAATAATAAAGTGTGTCGCACACCAAGCTTGCGATGTTTTTTGTTTGTATAAAGCGTTAACAGAAATGCCCATCCGAGGGCTTTGTACCGGTGTTGTTGGATTTGAATTTTATCAAAAAGTCGCGGAGACGTACGACTGGTTGTTAAGCCGAACACTACGACGTTTTTTGCTAAATCGTTAGAGCCGTTAGAACGATAACAGGGAAATGATCGATCAAATCGGGCCATACGATAGATTGAACAATCAGACAGACAATCTGTTAGAAACATTTTTGGCTTTCGTATTATTGCAAAAAGGTGTGTAAAACGACCACGGTCTTAACAAGAAGCGAGGATGAGGCAGCTAGTAAAAATGACATCGAACTTGGGCCTCCTGTATTCGAATCGTGACTAATTAAATAATCAATTTCTTAAAATGTTAAGGCCTAAATAATGGCTGTCAAAGTGCACAAATGGATTATCTGCCAAGTCATTGGCAACTAAGCAATACACAATAAGCAACGACACAAATACGATGGAAACTAATCGCCTTACGAGTTGTTAAGTAGACCGAATATCCAATTACGAGAACGTCTCCCACTAATTCTTACGTTGACACTTGTAACGTTCCGCCAATGTCACGTTATTAGCTGCAAGTTATAGCGAGCGAATTTTGAAAATTGACGATAGTAGTGTTTGGACTATATATAGAGACCGAGAGGGTATAACTATTGTGTTGCGCGAATCGTCGGACTCTATGCGTTACTAAGACTTTTCCACCTACGTTGGAATACAAAGTGCGACTTTTTGTTCGCATTCTGCTGCGACTGGAGCGTACGAGAGGAACGCGACAATTCACTAAAGGGGCGAAAGGAATCGTGTCAGTGAGCAAGACAACTTGCGTTTTCCTTCGCACAAGTTAGGTGAGCCATATCGCTATCACTGTGACGTTAACTATCCGGCTTGTCACGGGTACAACGCAACGTAGCGTTTTTCTTGGGTTTGCTCGAATCGTTGATTTGGTAACCGCTTTGTTTACTGTAATTTTAGAACTGTCTTGACTGACGTTGAAAAAGCAGAAGCGAAATGTCTTCGACGCTTTTACCGCGGTTGCAAAGCTTCGTGGATCAACCCGGGGTAATGTCCCTTTACTCGAGAATTCGCAAGCTCGAAAGATCGAGTCTGGTAGATGCCCTGCAGACTAGAGGTTTGGTCACGGATGGCGACGAGTCGGTTTTGCGCATCAGACTCTTGTCTCACGAGTTGAGAGATTACCACGCGGGAATGAGCATCCCTTATCACTTGCCCCGCCAACTTTCCAACGAGGACGCCGATAATTTGTTAGCAACCGTTGATATTCTGTGCGATATAGCACGCGTTGTTTGTATTAATAGCGGAGCCAGCGCGCTGTCGGATGATTCCGATGAAACCTCATCGGATAGACAAGTGGCCTCCTACGAAATACTCTCGGACAGGCAGCTGGCGTTTTACGATACGGCATCCGACAGGCGATTGGCCTCCTATGACTCGTTATTGGAAGGACAATTGGCGTCCTACGACACGTCATCCGATAGACAATTGACTTCCTACGATACGCAAGAGAGACAACCGACACCCGTAGAAACGCAAGAACAACCAGCTCCAACGCGCCCTAGTGCGAGAGCGACGGGACCGAAGGTATACTTTTGCTTTTAACATTGTCTTACGACTGATCATGATGTTCCTTGTTACTTTCAGACATGCGTTGTCTATACGCGGGAATTCCCAAACGATGGCGACCCTTCTAAGATCGACGACATTGAAAATCAGCCGAAATATCGTCTGGATTGCGTGAATTTAATGAAAGCTTGCGATTTGCGATATACGACGAATATGGACGCCGACGACTTCCTCGACGATCTAGGAGATTTCATTATGCTGTCGCGAATCAGCGAGAGAGTATTGCTCGAGATATTGCCTTGTGTTCTAGACACGAAAACGAAGAGATGGTACCGCGAAACTGATTTTGTCGATTACAACGATTTTCAATTCAAATTCTGCGAGTACCGCGCGTTTCTCGATAACAACTGGAATATCGAGATGGTCGAACGAGCTTGTCAGACGGACAATCCATTTAGTAATATCGATCCTTACGAGGATAAAAAATGCGTTTACCTACCGCGTGGTGCTAATCACCTTCGTTTTTCCGCATAACCAATTCATGCTCCGATCGACTGACTCTACATTCGACTTTGGAACAACTCCTAAAATAAATGCCGCTGCCTCGGTTACGTTCCATCGAATTCCAAGTCAACTGTCGTTTCGTCTGCGTTTCAAGTATCCCCATCCACGGCGACCTTGTTGGATTCGCAACGAACAATCAATTCAAAAGTCGCGCGATTAATGCGTTGCGAATTCTGCGTCACGTCGATTTATGCGATGGCATGGGAAACGATCGAAATCGCGGAAAAGCCATGGCTCCGTCTCGTTTGTACGTATAGTGTATACTGATTGCTACCAGTATGCGCGAAGCAATGTAATATTACGTCGATATATTCATAATACGTTTTCAACTGTACAGCTTCATTGCAATTGTAGGTAAACCTCTAATGTTAAACTTGTGAATCATCCAAGAAATTGATCGACTAAACATTATTAAAACGTATTTGCACGTTACCCTCGTATCCTCTCACACGTATACAGTGGCTCGCTGAAAGAAAGCCTCGTAATCGTTGTTGTCTCGCCTTGTTGTCCGAGTGATTCTGGCACCAATCTATACGCTAATTTACGCGTTATCGTCGATTTTCGCGTACGATGGTACAGCTCGCGTCGCGTGAACCGGATTTACTTGGGGAGGGGAAAAGGGACGGGGTCGGGATAAAAACCTGGGAAATCAAACACATTCAGAGGAAAGACCTCGATTCGTGCTTCACTCGTGTCACGATTTTCTCAGAGCAAAGCGTTCGATTATATCGGAGTTGCGCATCGGAGTAACAACGACGAGATGCGCTAGCGCATATCCCCGATGGATGGAGCATTCCTAGCTTTTCCATAACTGCAACTTGATTATTTCTACAACCGCCGAAAAATGGAGCATCAATTGAACTTTTCGTAGGAGGTATATCGATACAAGTTGATTGTTTTGTTATCGTCGCGATAGGTTTGTTACTCAGGGAGTTAGAGCTCTTGACTCGAGTTACCTGAGATCTGAGATCTTTAAAAGCGTCGCGCGTACAACTTCGATTTACGCTTCGGTATCGACGAAAGTGCAAGCTCGAATAAACGTACATTGATAAACAAATCTAAGGCTATTGCTCGTTAATCTCCGTGCCACTGACCGAATCCCATAGTTATCAACGATCGTCGTACTGTAAACAACGAGGTAGTTTTGTTCGGTTAAACTTGAAAATATCTCAATGGCCAATGGTTTCGCTCGGTGTTTACGATCTATTCAAGTACGATCGAATAGATATACTTTGCGAACTTACTATTGATAAAAATCGTATACATGTAAAAACGTTATAGTTTATTTCGGCTATGCGTTAAACAGTACTGTATATTATACCAAATGGTACAAAATCTGATGAAAAATATTAGACGACGGAAAACAAAATAGTCTTGAGTAAAATCGGAGCAAGCTCTCGCATTTTTATATCTTTGGCGCGTCGAGTGTCTTTCTCAGAGTGATCGTTTGTACCATGTTTTAAAGTTGTAAACAATTGAAAAAAATGCGAATTTTCGTTGAAATATCACAACTCGAAAACTATTAATCGGATCCACGCGATTTCTTTAGCAAATACTTAGGGAAGTTTGTATTTACACGTGTCATAACGATCAATTCATCGATGAAAAAAACGACGAGGAATTATAATAAAGTTGTGCGATTTTCATCGAAAGAGTAACTTATTTGAAAAATTGAAATTGCAATCGATTTCAAACAGAACACTTTCTGTGGCGCTCGGTTGGTGAGGCGACCGATAGAAAAGTCGACTTCGCCCCGAAACGTTTCCAGGTGGTTTGGTTCTACAACTCTGTACTGCAGCCCATACGTTCTGCAACGTGTATTGATATTAGCATAAACAACGTTTTATTCAACCAAATATTAACGATTTAAATGTTAAAAATTCAATACGTCGTGTTCTTTTGGAAAACAATCGTGCTTTCGAGAAATCCATTCTCTAGTTGTAATTACGGGAAAAGATGTCGAGTTAAATATATTCATTCCACAGAATGTACGTGTCTCCTTTTGTTTCGTTGTAACGAAGTATAATACAGGGCTTGCTGTGCGTCGATTTCGTTGAATGCACGTAAGAAGAAAGAAGCGGTACAATTGCATTCCTCTTAGGCGTGTGCGAGACAAGCGTCAAATCCAACGTATGGCAAAACTCGGAAGCTGTTGGCTCTTAAAAGCAACTTTCATCTCTGCCGGAATTTTCCTCTTATTTTTTCCGATAGTTTCTGTAATAGCTACGCGAAAAGAGCATCCCGGCATTCTCTCTTCTTTAATTACGACGGAACCTTTGCCCAGATACGATATTTCGTGTATCTCAAAGTAAATTACGTTTATGTGAGAAACAGTCTCATCTACAAATCATACGTTAAAAATGGTACGGAGACTTACCAAATAAAAATCGTACTTATCCGGTTTATCTTTCGAGCGGATTCGTAGTAAACGTCTTCCCTGATAACAAAATAGCCGCTCGTCGGCAACGCACTTGCTGCTTGGCGCGTTTATCGGCGAAGGTTATTTATTTTACGACAATCTCCAGGAATCGCCGTGAATTGGTCGACAACGAATCGCTTAGACCTATGCGCTCCGGAATTCGTACAAATGGAAACTGCTACGAATTTGGGCCAAAAGAAACGTTGAAAAGTCCATCGACTTTGGCAAACCAAGGCATAGAGAATGTTGGCTGATACGTAAATGTTATAATCGGACGTTCACGAAAGTCTTTATCACGGTTGCTAATGTAACGAATGATCGCTCCGACATTCATTATTCCAAGGTTTATTCGAGGTAGATTGTTTGTACAGACATACTCGAGGTTATAATTAATACTTGTACATGTATCGTATCGTATCGTAAAAATACGACTATAGTTTCGGAAAAAACACTAACGATCCGTTTATTCGAAAAACTTGCATCTAATCAAACAAATATTCAAACGTCCAAGTATCGAACCAAATCATTAGTTTCAGCTTGTGTTACGAACCACGTGTAAAGTTAGAGTAAGGAAAACTTAAGCAGAGTTGTCGAAACAGCTTGATTCACACGAGCAATCGTTCTGGCACTCCAGCGATTCTCGCGTCTTCGAGGGTCGAGTCGTAGAGTTGATCAATCAACGATCCAATGCTGTAAGTGGCAAATACCTGGAAAACCCATCGATAATGCACTTTAACGCACTGACACTGTGCCAGCCTGTGTCGCAGCTTTCGTTTATCTGAGCAAATACGTTGTTCGTGTCAAAAAATATACAACAGAAATGTCTTATCTACGATCACGAATAAGAGTACGTGTACGTCGAAAGACGTAATCGAGATCTTACGTTGTTCGTTGTCGTAGAATACGCGTTCTCCGATAATGCAGAGCCGAATCTTACCCCGATAATTGGCAAAATCCTCAGGGTTGTGAACGACCTCTCCACCGTTATACTCTAGCAGCTCCTAAATAAGATTCAGCGTGGATTATTATCCCGATCGTTGGATTGGACACGCTTGACGTGGAATCAATAACAATGACAAAATAAACATTCGAAACTCACGGATGTTAGTTCGCGAAGGTAATAATTGGGCATGAATCTGCAAAATGGTTCTGCTTAAACGAAAGACGATATCACGACGCGCGATGAGTTAAGAACAGCCGACTAAAATAAAAATAATCAATGGTTTAACATTCAAACCAACTCACCACGAGCTGCTCGTAATTGATTCTGTTGACGAACGGTTTTGCACAAAGGAACACGTATCCCTCGAATAGTTGGTTGCTGGAGTTTTTCGCTAATCTCGTGGGTGGAACAGAAGAGCGCGAGGACAGAATGGCTTCGAAATAGGCAGGATCAAGTATTCGTCTCGCCAGAATGCTATCCCTTATCCAATTTAAGTTGACGAGATCTTTTTTGAATCCAATTGCTTGTATGTGCTCGACTTTAACGTCGCTCTCCATCAAATTGCCGTCGTCGTCGAGGACTACGTGTGTAACTCGTTGCTTAAATTCACCGTCCACGATTTCAACTCCAAACTCTGTGACAAACTGCGCGAGTAATTCGGGATATTTGCGTCTGACGAGTTCGGGAACTAGGATAACAATGGGGTAACTCGGTCGATAGCTCGACGCTTGATTCGCAAAGCTACCATCGGTGTTGGTCATCGTTTTGGAGGAAGGTAGCGAAGATGAGTGTTGTTCTGCTGAAAATCTCCGCTGTACCGATGAACTGTAAAAAATTTAAGTAACTAGAAATACAGATTAAAGATCGATGAGATAAAAATTCCAGCTTGTACCGTTGACTTTGGATAATGATAAAAACACGAAATGAAAAGAACCGCCGAATAACTTTGTAGACAATGAATCAACGGGCGCACACGCGTGCCACGCGTGGCAATAAGGATATCGTACCTTTAATTACATTTATGACTGTTCGAGATCTTGCGTTAACCAAACGAGGCGTGCAGCTGTAAATTTACGCTCAATTTTGAATTATTCCTCTTACAAAAGGGTATTGTTTGTTTTAGTGCGTCGAGCTATAAGTAGCGTCGCACTAAGATTAAAAATGACTCACTTTGACGTCCGTAAAGAGATATACGAGCGGTCAACCATTACGGAGAGGTACGTACGGTGACACCTCGCTGACAATGTCGACGCTGTACAATGTTATTTTTTGCGTCGAAATCGACGTTAATGTTTGATGGATTAACCGTTGCAACTCTTAGCGACGAATGTAGACCCTTATATTCGTGTGTGTACGTAAGAGTGGCAGAGATATCCTACAGTGCGATACATTTCAATCGGAGTTTCCTATTCACGCGAACACGGTCGATTAGCCGACACTTCGCGAGAATGTGAAATGCGGGCAAAATAGACTTTACTTTGAATCTACAGCGTGAATTTGCAGTACGAAGCTTCAGTGTCGTTGTTGAAATCACTGAATATGCCCAGCAGATAGAAGCAAGAACGTCGTCACCAAACGATATCGAACCTACCGCGAGTGTATCAAATCGCAGACTCGGTAAGAGCGATTTGTTCTTATCCGATCGAACGAAGGCCGACATAGTGAATAACATCTCGAACACGTCGGAAGTGCATATAAGTAATATCAACAATAACGTCTACAATGCCCCCGCTACATTCATAAACAACGTTTACCAGCAAAACGAGCGAGTCGAACAGTTGGCTGCGGAAAAACCTACAGAGCCAGACAATTGGTGTTCTAAAAGGTTTCGTTCGGTTTTGTGGAGTAGAGATTTGTTTGCGTTTATTTTTAACGATTTAATCATTTTATTCGACGCCTTTGCCAAACCGATCAGATCGATCAATTTTGAAAGTACATTTGTCACTTTGTCGGACGATCTGTTTGCTCGAAAAATCGTTAAAACGTTGACGTATCGGTAAATCAATTATTTGCTTGCAGATCAACTATGTTCAACGAAGTGTCGTTACGTTGGTTTATCTACATTATTATCGCTAGTAGTTATGCTAATAATTGCACTCGCAGTCGCTACATTCGGATAATCCATCGAACGTTACGTCCATCGAACAGAATAGTAAGAGTATTAAATCAGAAATCATACCACTTACTTGAAATCGAATTCCCAATTGAAGCGCATACGTATTAGGATACGTCTCCAATCAAACTCTAATAAAGTCAATTCGATATTGACCTTTCAGAATTGCGAATCGTATCGAGCAAGGAATGGAACGCGAAACGACCAAAAGCCTCGTCGACCCCTTTGCCAAATCAACCGCCACCGTTGGTAATAATCCATCATACCTTTACGACACTGTGCTACACTCGCGAGCAATGCATCACGACCGTAATAAGTATACAAAACGACCATATGTATTCTCGGGATAAAAAGTGGAATGACATTGGCTATAACTTTCTCGTGGGCGGGGATGGTTTAGTTTACGAGGGCCGCGGTTGGAATGTCACTGGTGCTCATACCTTAGGTTACGATTATTGGAGTATTGGAATAGCCATTATCGGTACTTTTGAACAAGAGGCACCTACGAAGGTACAGCTTAGAGTTACGCAACAATTGATAGAGTACGGAATGAAAAACAGTTACGTTAGTGTCAATTACAAATTGTTAGGGTACAGGCAGTGTAGGAAGAATTCAACGTCTCCCGGCGAGTCGTTGCACAGTATCGTAATGACTTGGGATCACTGGTCGCATCTATGCCCGATTTATGTCCGATATCAAGCTGCCGTTTTTTACGATAGTTCAAGTGTATCGATGATATAATTTTGTTCTCGATTATCTCCGTGATAAACGTCGACTTGTTGATCTTTTCCTTGTACAACTTCGAGGATTGAACAGTAGATCGCTCGATAAAAACGACACAAGCGTTCGAGATAGCTAGTAGTCAAACTTGTTGTTTATTCGTTGGGAAGCGGCTAATGCTGGGAAAAATAATCCAATAATCCAATACAATTTACACTATTAGTTTACTAGTAGGGGCAGGTCTCCGTTCGAAAGATCTCGTCACGCCTGCCTTTATAGTAATTTACAGAATTAAAAAAATGGCGCTATGCGATATTGAAAATATCCAACGTACACGATTGCGAAACGTGGAATACCGTTTGTTGGCCAACTCGAAAACTGACACTTTGCTCATCGGTTAACTCTTTATCAACTACGTTTATACGAGTTTCTCGCAGAATTATTCGTCGTTGTTCGTTTACCGCGATAAAATTTAGAACAAAGTTTGTAATTGGTGGAACAGCTTTTTCGGAAGAAATCTCTCGCGCTCTACCGTTATAGCTACGTTTGTCTTTCGGTGTATTACGCAAAAATGTCGTACTTACTTTTCGCGACTGCTTGGCAAACTAGTGGAGTGGTGCTTTGATACCGTTGTTGATTTCAATCGAAAAGTACCAATAACCATCTCAAGTGGCTCATGGACGTTGCCCACTTGACCGGCTTTGACGAAGCGTACAACGTTTGATTCGTTGTCTTTTGGCGAAGTTAAAATAACTGGAGTTTCGACTAAATTCGAGGATATGTTTCTTTCGGAATTTAACGTGGAGGAAGTATGGGACGAGTTCACTACAATTGTAGACGATTCCGATGATTCCTGTTAGAAACGTAACGATGTAAAACAAATACAAATTTGTTATTGTATAAGCTATTAAACGACGTTGAAAGTTCTCGAAATCGTGAAATAATAAGAACAAGGTTTTTTCACGAAACACGTTATTGAGAAGCCATCAAGTTTGTTACTTACCAGCGAATTACTCTTGAAATATCTCTTTATATTTTGTCGCCGAAGCTTTAACCCGTCGAAAATTGGACTGGGATGATCAAGCTCGAGCATAGGGGTTTCGGGTGTCTCGTAATCGTCGCCGATGGCACTATCCGGTGTTTTTGGAGAACGTATTTGCCGTTCTGGCGTTTTCAAGAAAGGCGGAGACAACGGCCATTCGCCCGATACGTAGCTAGTAAGCGAAGCCGAGCTTGCGTTCTTCGCCTTTGGCTTGAAAATATTTAACGTCGAATCGTATCGATTGATGAGATTTAACTCTAAATTGGAGTTGCGACAAAGGTACTTGCAAAAACAACCTTGAATAACAAAATGTATCGCGTGGTGTTCGAGCATTTTCTCAATGTCCCACTTACAACCGGTGAAACGTTACAAGTACAATTGCAAGCCTGATAAATGATAAATTAAGAATCGATTTCCCAAAAGAAAACAACAGTTGTTAATGTCCACGTATACAGAAAAGTGATATCGTTTGAATTTCAATAAAATTATAGGACAAACTAAACGTAGATGCCATCAAACTCACCAACTCTAGCGGCGGATCTTTAAACAAATATTTCGGACTGGACTCTTCGTCGGAATTGGTTAAACTAATCCTTGGAGGCGTCAACGAGTAAGTGAGAACTCGATCGAGCGCTTGGTACCTCGAACCGGGGTAGTAAGTAGCAAGTCTAGCGTAGAGTTTGATTTCTTTGTCTCCGAGTACGGAATCGGCGAGTTTTTCACGCAAATCAAGCTCGTGTCCAAGCGCCAACATCCGACGAAATTTTCGAGGTGGATCCTCCGCGTCGTATAACACCGGCACGAATTGCGGCTTCATCTTGTTGAATTGAGAGTTGAGGTGGTTGTTCGCTAAGTACTCTCTGTACAATTGGTCGAAAGCGCTTTCGGACGTACTGGTACTCGAGCTCTCGTGGCGCGTAGTTTTGTATCGTCTTTGTGGTTGCGTCGTCGCCGCTTCGTCCAAGCTTGTTGTCTCGTTGTCTCGAGAACTTGAACTGCATCGTGATTGAGCCGAAAAAAGCACGGCTGAGCCTCCGTTAGAACCTGCGTTTGCAGACATGATCGGTTGACAGTTCGACTCTTGGCAAGTCTTCGAGGACTGCGACGAAACTGTGCTTTCGCTGCTGGGTTGACGTTCTTCCGACGTTCCGTGAAGCGCTTTCGGTGTACTTACGAGCTCTTCGTTACTTTTGTTTTACGGCTAAATACTTGTCGCTCTTTTTTATCAGTAGGCAGAATGCAAATAGTTGCAATACTGCGACAATTAAGAGACTTTTGGAAGCTGTAATCGACAACAATTACATGATCCTACAGCAAAATCTTACTTATTCTCCATCGAGAATTGTTGCTAAACGAATACAAAACAATACGCGTCGAAACGAGATGGCCAACGCGATAAAGTGGTTTAAACGTTGGTATAAAACAACACCGATATAGATTTAGAAAAATATCAGTGGATCGCGTTATAGTCACAATTGCGTAAATACAAATCACTTATAGGCTGCCAAAGAATGCCACCAGAAACAATCGCACGCGTAAATTGAGAGAATTTGACGTCGCCGATGAAACGTTCGCTAACTACGTTTACACTATATACGTAATGTAGGACTGTTCTGTGAACGACCGTGCGGCGATGTAGCGATGACGACAATGCCCAGTGATTCGGGTATATAACTCGCTCACCTTCTCTCACACGTACGCGAGGTAAACAAACACGAGTTATTCAATTTTCTACGTTTTCTCGTAGAATGTCATTTCGCCGCGTACATTTGGTCGTATCGAATATCCTTTTCGTGTGATGATTGAAAATTATATGAAATTATAAATAAAATCGCTTTTTAAATGAGAACATTGCATTTTTTTAATAAGAAATACTTAATATTAAGAAGCTTCAACTTATAACTCATTATATCAAGATAATTTTTTAATTTATTCATTGTGCAATACAAAAAAAAACAAATACAATAGGATATTGTGACCATTTCAAATACTTCTCGCTGCTAATATTACAAGTTGCCAATAGACAAAGCTATTTTTCAAGGATTGGTTCTACGAAAAGAATTGTAATTTTTTTGTAATTTCATCATTTTGAAACTTATATATTTCATTTAAGTATAAAGTTCAAAATAGATCAGCCAAGTATGCGCTAATCTTTTCATGCATACTTATATTTGGGGTACTCGATACATTTTCAAACAAACTATCTTTATCGTTTATTTTCTCTTCGATCTCTTGGGGTACATCGGTAACGGTTGAAGTGGATTTAGGTGAGACAACTTCTTTTTTAATTGGTTTGGTGTCTTCCAAACACCTTTTCTTTGTTCTGTAGTTTAGTTTGAAAGAGCAATCACCACATAATCTCAATTTAACTAATGTATTGAGATAATTTCCATTTTCGAAATACTTAAAATTAACTTCCCACGTTTTTAAGTTTTCGGTTGAATTGCAATTTTTATCTCCGCATACACTTTCACCTTTTCCTGAGATCACTTCTTTTTTAGTACGCCAGCGAAGAGCTACTTGATTAGTTTTATATCCAGTCAAATCACTGATACAGAATTCTTTGAAAAATTGATCGTGATATTGCTTTAGTGCTAGACGTTCAGCCTCTGTCAATGCATCATTATTTTCATTTAATAGAAAAGTATGTTGAACAATCGATGAACTATTAGATACTCGAAAGCTCTTTTTATCTGACAAAGACATATCAATTTTAAATTTCAATAAATAATCCAAAACTGGTTTCTAAAATTACAAAAAACATGTTACATGAAATTATAAAATAACAAATACTTATGTTAGTAATCGCCAAAGACAAAAACTAAATGTTTACTTGTTTTTAGTAAGTACTTCACAAAATCAATGTCATGTGTACAAGAGAGCATTTTTCGTAGAATACAGTTTATTTAATGATTACTTAAGTCTCAGAAATAAAAAACAAAGACTCATTTTGTAAATGTCAACAAAGTAAAATAACATTCGATTTTAACCTAACCCTTAATTTGTGTTGCCACCTACTAACATTAGTGACAGTCGTTGTCGTTGGTAACATACTGGCTGTATCATATCTGCGCATGCGTTGATATCACGGCGGCGAAAATGAAATTTGCATAACCGAGCACACTCCGTTTGATAGCCGGACGATCACGGAAGAGTTAACGCCAACAAAAAAGGAACAACGATGATGATTTTATAAACGAATCATACTTCCACGGTTTACAGAAGGTGTTGAAACGTTATTCACGAAACATATATCATTTATGTTTCTAAATAATCTTATATACTTGATTCATTGTACAATTTTCCAGTGCACAAATCTAATGAATAGATAAATGTACAGTAACTACAAACGCAATCTATGGAGAGAATTATTTGAAAACATTGTACAATTTTAAATGACGAGGTTGATATCAAATCAGACCCTTGCAATGATAAGAACTTATTGAACATTTTTTATTTCTTCATATACAGTAAACGCAAACAAGATTAAATTAAAAAAAAATGAAAAATCTCAAGCTTTTTGTACAACGATATTATATGTTTATTACAGAATGAGCAAGAAACAACCATTAGAAATTCAAAATCTATTTGTTATATGTTCTTTTCGTTATAAACTATGATCTCGAGTGATTCTATTGATAAAAGTTTTGTTGTATTTAAAACGGTAGGGTGTGGAGGCAAAATGAAAAAATTCAGAATAATTGTTTTATTCATGCTATATTTACCATTTTTGACACATTATTATTTCTCTTGCCATATTAAACCAATGAATTAAAAAAAGAAATAACTTAAAATTGCTTTGTGCGCATTTCAAAACATTACGAGATTCAAATGTACAGTTAATATTTGACTTGATTCAGTCTGAACATTTCAAACGCTATTATTATCATGGATATTATCACACGAAATAATGGAAAGCTATCAATTATTCCATGTAAAGGTAAAGCGAAGCAAAATTTAATTCTGGGAATTAAAAATTTCGCATAAAGTACACAGTTTTGTTGACAATAGACAACGATATTACAATAAATATTTCTTCAAACTTTCAATAAAACACAATATTATCATTAGAAGCAGAAAAAAATCGCCTCTTACGGGTTACTTACACGAAAAAAATATTAATGCCATTACATTTGTAATATTCAAAACAGAAATACAGACGGTAAACTATTAAAATTAACAAGAAAAGACATTGTCAATACCGTTTTTCCATTCCTCAAGGATACATTCAACACTAATTTTAGTAGAGAGAAGGAGAGAAGGAGAGAAGGAGAGAAGGAGAGAAGGAGAGAAGGAGAGATGGAGAGATAGAGAGATAGAGAGATAGAGAGAGAGAGAGAGAGAGAGAAAGAGGGAGAAGTACATTTCATAAGTTAAATGTCAATTAGAGGCCATTCTCGATATACATAATTCGAGATTTAAGCAAGAAATCAAAGTGCGAGCAGATTTTCCTTGACTTTTTTTAATCGACTTGCTCGTTAGTGTTCTGAGCCACATCCAAAATTATCTCGAAGGAGAACGGAGTGAAGCTGTAACCTTGTCCAAGGTAGAATTTACTCTGGAACTCAACCCTACGTCACGAAAAATTAGTAAATATTCCGACACATTTTATGAAGTGGAGTAGAACATGATAACATTGTAATTACCAATGAAGCCTAAGGGTATGAAGGAAAGCTGAGAGCCCCTCCATAAGTACGAGAATTCCGACGGTAAGCACCGCCCACATGGCGAATACGGCCCACAAGGCGATGCCTCCAACCCAGCCCACAGCAGTCAATCCGTTCTTCATAACCATACTCCACAACACCTCCGACAATTCTGCAATTGGCAATGAAATATCCATCGTCAGCGAAACAAAAAAATTTTTTAAATTATCGATGAGATTAAAACTTACGTGCGTGGGCAAGAGACAAGGCCCATAAACGTAGATAAGACGCAGTGTGCGAGACGCTACCAAGGACGTACTCGATGGTGTGGATACCCTGGTGAATGAATATTTCGCTCATTTCTTCTTCCTTTTCATGAGCGCCTCTCGGTGCTTGGCCTGCAGCTTGAATAGCTCCACTGCCGTCGATGTCGCCATTCTCTGTGCCGTGAGTATTAAGCTGCAATGGTAATGGACAAATAGACACAAATCGTAATCGTTTAAACGAGTCGCACTGCAAGCCGAGCTACTCTACATTAATATAAATTGATTCTGTCGCTTATACATACATTCTGCTCGAAGGCAAAAGATGGGCCAGGCAAAGATAGACAGTTAAGAATCGACAATAAACGTCCAACATTAAACATCGACAAAAGTGATAAAAATTTTAAGTAGAAGAGAACGGAATCCATATGCATACCTGCATGTGCTTCTTCTTTCGTTCCTGCATTATCATGATGGGTTTGGCGAAAAGCATCCATGGAATACAGAGTACGGCGACTATCACAAGTAATTTTTCGAAGCCTGATTCGCCTCCGTACATGCCTGTGTCGCAGTAGTTGGTCGCGTCATATTTTCGTTCCACTGCCGGTTTGAACAATACCATGTTGATGAACGACAGCAGGACTGATGGCGCACAATACGGACTCGTTTTTGGATCTAAACAGCGATTGAGTAAGATCAGCTTTCGTTGAATTTATTTGAAAAGCAGAACGTATAGCTTGTACTCACCTGGATTTTCGGTAGGGTGGAAAGGACCGTACTTGATCCATTTGATGAACATGAGGAGGGTCATGTAGAAGAAGAGGAAGAGAAGGAAAATAATTTGCGGTATGAATTCGCAAACAATATTAAGCTGACGCTTGAAATAGGTGTGGTTGAAATAACCAACGATCACGCCGAACAACATGTGAATGACACCGAAAATTATGGAGATCTTCATCTTGTAGGAGTTGAGGAAAATAATCTTGTTACTTGCGAGCTGCCACACCGGATCCATACCGAATGGATATGGGTTCTGCTTATAAGTCCACGAGGGATCAAGCGACATTGGTGTGTTTAACCACATATCTCGCGTGTAATTACTCGAGATTACCCATTGTGACCCAAAGAGATTTAGCGATTTTGAGAATACGTCGTTGTAGATCAGGCCTGTCAACGATAGATAAATGTTTCAAACGACGCATGTTTCTTGCCAATGAATCAAACATTTAAGGTATAAATTATCTGGACGAAATGTACAACGAGTATAAGCGAACAAAGTGAATAATCACATTCGATAGAAAGCATAACACTTACCGGTATACATGGAGAAGGCGCCCATGAGAAAAATGATATATCTGCCACCAAAGAAAATATTCCAGATCTCATTGTCACTCTTCTTAGCGGCGAGTGGCTTTTCTTTGAGAACCATCCACAATCCAAATAGGAACATGAGCAAACCATGACCAAAGTCACCAAACATTACCGCGAACAGGAAGGGAAAGGTAATGATGGTGTAGGGTGTTGGATTCATCTCGCGATAAGAAGCCACACCGTAAGCGTCGATCAACGCCTGGAAGCCCTTGGTGAACTTGTTCGTTCGATTATACGTAGGTGGGTCCTCGAATGTCTCCATACGGTTCAGGATCGGTGGCACCGAGCTACCGCTGCGTTCCTATCAAATGATATTGTTTTATTTTTATCGCGCATACTTGTCGGTGAATGTGTATTGGTCTATTGGAACGTACGCGTTACTGATTGACCATCGGTAATCTGGGCTAGTAAAATAACGAAATACGATAGGGTGTCACTACCAACATAAATTCACGCTACTCGTGTACTTCCGCGCGAGTTCTTATCGGCAATCTTAACTCCCATCGATTTTAAGAGGTCAATCGAGAAAGAATAGTGGAGAATTACTTACAGTTCCACGACGCAGTGCAAGTTGTATTGTCTCGATATCGAGCACGGGAACCCAGCACTCGGCGATCAGGCACTTTTGGGTGACATCGAGATTGAACAGATTGAGCGTGTGATAAATGGCCTTGATCTTGCGTACTTTGACAAACCAGTTTTTGATATTCTTCGCCGCGGCGACAAGTACACGGTGTCTGTGATCTTGCGTCTGACCTAAAACCTATACGGTTAACAAGAAATAGCTATTAGTTTCCATGACACTTGACTAAACCAAAGATGCAATGTTACTGACGGTGTTGAGATCTTCGATACGAGTCATGACACCCATAGCCATTTCTCGACGATCGGCTGGTGCTTCGGGACATGGGTAAAGAGTAGCACGGAATCCTTCGCAAATTTTCTTCACTCGCGTCTTTAGCTGATCCCCTTGGAAAAAGATGATGAACACAGACTTGAAGACTTGATCGCCCTGTAATATTTCGCACGGAAGATATTAATCGCTGATCACGACAACGTTTGCAAAATTTGAGTAAAACTCACCGTAGATGGATCTTCGAGTGGGGTCTCGATTTCAGCTTGCCTCAAGAAGACATTACCACGGCAGGCTCTCCACAGCATACGTTCAAAGGCTGGGATACGTTCGCGTAGAATGACTCCAGCGACGAAGCTATATTACGTCGTCGATAAACAACAATACAAAATTACAACCGAGTGATACATCCCTCACACGATTTGCACACGCACACACACGCGTGTTAAGTATTCATCAGAGAAGTGGAGGTAGGATAAAGGAGGAAGGAACAAGTTGGACGTAGGACGTATTATTGTGGTTAATTCATCGCATATCACTAACTACGGCTATGTATATATTATACAAGTTCTCGAAAGTAAAGATGGGGTAGGGGAGGGGGGGGGGGGGTGGAGATTAAAATTTCACGTGGGCACGTCGTCAAGCTATTTTCTTCTTGTCCATTCGTATTCTTCGTTGAATACGAAACGACCGACTGTTTTATTTTCTGTTCAATCTGTATCGACAACGACGTTGCTTGTAACGGTCGAGGAAAAAAAGATGATTTCTGTAGCCATGGTCTCGCTCTCCCTTTACGTACCTTGGCGAGAGTATATTACTTTTCAAAGTGTACGTTAGGTGTTTTGGTACAAACAACAACAACAACAACCAAAACTTGAATAAAAAAAAAGATAGGTAATGAACAACAGCAAACAAGACGAGCGGAACTTTTTGACAACACAAAACTCTGGTGATGGCGTGTGTGTGTGTGTGTGTGTGTGTGTGTGAGCGTGTGAGTGTTGGTAGAGAAGAGTCGATTATTGCAATGTTGGTCTGACAGAAAGAGAAACAGAGAGGTACAGAATAGACAGTTTTTGCAGAGAAGAGTGCGAGACGATATACAGCAGGCAGGTAATATAACTGTCGAGATTCATTCGCGCGGATGTGTCGTAATAATATTTTGTGTATACGTATGTGTTTGTGTACAACGTGCATTGTGGTTAATTCGAGAGTTAATCGTATGGGTGAAGCACATAATTAAACAACGTTCTTTTTATCTTCTTTATATTACCTACTATCGAGAGATTTTGCAAGGAGGATATAAAGTTAGAGAAAATAAAGTGACTAAGAGGAAGATTTGCGAGATATATTCCCAATAATACTTGAAACGTTTTTAACTGTTAATTCAACTCAGTAGCTATATAAACATCGACTGGTATTAGGACTACAATACTGCTTTTACTCAATTTAGTTCATGCAAGTCGACTATGCAATAACTCAACTCTGACGTTGGCACGCGGATGAGCGTTTTTGTCGTTGATTTTTACGAAACGTTTTAAAGCTATAGATCGCTTGTATATATATATACTTGTTGAGGATGAACTTAAAAATGTTTCGCTAAATAGTCTCATCTCACGCGTGCCAACGATCGATTATAAACAACAAGTTTATCCATACGATAATCTCCTAAAAGAAACAAAGTCACAATGTATAATACAGCATTATATCACGATCGTCGAATAGGTCCAAGCCACACGCAGATTGAAAACCTGTTTGGGTATTTGCGATGCCGTCCTTCAGAATCCACTGAGACACGTGAGACGAATATTTTGATTGATATACATCATTAACGGCGACACGTTAATTGTGTGCTTCGGGGAGATAAGGGTTAAAGTTTTCAATCAATTTTCAGAAGGAAGGGTTAGGGGTTAATATAGGGTACACGAACATCTCAACTTATTCAGTTCCCATCGTTTATCAAATAGTTGATCTATGTTTGTTATATATAAACATATTTACATTTTTATTATTTCAATCAACTATTTTATACTTATATATAAACGCAATTAGTTTATTTGAAAAATAATCCAAGTGCAAAAAAAACCATGTAATTTGCCAACCCACCGTGTTAATCAAATTATATTCAAAAATTGTCCATAAAAAAAGAAAAATAAAGCCACACGCAAAATTAAAAAAATAACAATACCAAATTAAAAAAAAAGGATTTTTCACATTCAGAAAATACCGTCTACCGGATTGTTGTGCTATATGCCGATAAATCTTTGCTTGAAATAAATATAGAATAAACCTTGACGAATCGGCAATGATTATCTATACTGTTATTCCCTGTTATCAGCTGATTGACATCATGTTATTCATAGATCAAAACAATAAACGTATCTTATCGTTAAAAAAAAATAATTAATCTCTGATTGCGAAGTGAATAATTAATCTCTGAATGTGAATGTTTATTTTAAAGAAGTGCAGTAACTCTATCATAAATTTCGTCCATTATCGGATTTTTACAAAATCAAATAAACAAATTTAAAAGGCAACGTTTCCTTGTCATGAATCATGAATTGGGTTTAAAATGTAGTAAGCAGAAATGAAGAAATGTTTTACCGATCGTCGGTAATTTAGATTAGTACACTATTTTATGAATGTTTACTGCACAATTAAAAAAAATGGATCCCAAAGTTGCGAGTAACGAGTAATAATGAAAAAGAGAAAGAGAGAGAGAGAGAGAGTTAAGACATATAGATAGAATGAAAGAGATGGTGGGTGAAAGGAGGTACGTACCCGAGTTGTACGGGGCCGAGGGTTGGCTGGCGGGCGATATTATCGTCGCTAATCAATGCGCGCGTCATGGACTCGGTGGAGTTCAAGCCCGCGTGCTCTTGCTGACAAGACACAACAGAGACAAAGACACTGGATTAAACCGCAGCGCACTCAGCAGCACACGCAAGACTTTTGTTTTGTTTGTTTCTTTTTTTTGACATTTGCTGCGACACCTTGGTCGTTTATGATTCTCGGTGCGCTTCCGTCTCTTTGGACTTTTGTTGTATTTTTTAGTTGTTACTTTGCTGTTGGTTCAAGATGGAACAGCAAAATTTTGTTCTCTCGTCTTATACTAATTATTGTTACAAAAAATCCAACGACAATACAAACAATCTTATGCCATCTCGAACCAATCGCAAATGGACTGAAAGTCAGATCCATGCTAAATATGAATTGCCAAATTAGTCGATGCATCGGAATAAATGTCAATGTAATTGTTACTTCGAGACACTCAGTTCACTGAGTTTTGCAGATTGTGCACAATATTAATGTAAACAATTATGTTGGAATATTAAATGATATGAGGGAGAACCGACACATGGTTTATGCAAAAACAAATACAAATGGCAATTCCTATTTAAACGGTCGAGAGCAATCTGAAAAGAAATTGGCAGTATATCATGAATTAATGCGAGGATCCCCTTAATCGTCCGTGATACCTGAGAGAAAAAAATGTATGTTTTTTTGTTTAGACAATCTTACTGTTTTTGGTGTCAGTGAACAATTCAGTAACACGCACGCACACAATAAACCACATACACGCACAAAAAACAGCATAACAGCAGCGAAGCAGCTCGGCACGTCAAGACAATAAAGCACGCAGAACAGCTCGAGTTTGATCTGTATAATTACACTCTATACAAACGTTCGATATTACAGTAAAAGCGTTTACATTGAACATTATACAAAGGCATAGGTGACATGAAGCTTAAGCAACACCAATAAAATGTCGACAAAAGGAGTATACATAGTTTGTTTATACATACCCATGGCCACACCATCATCATTATAGTACGTAATATATGTAATACATTTGTTATTCACACGATCTAATCAGTCTAGGTCAGTGTTTAAACATTCGTATCGTCACGGTCGATGGATATTGCTCGATACAGTTTGAATTAATCCACGTATATTAGGTACTATCGAATTGTATCAACGGTTGTATCTTTTCGGCGAAAAAAAAAACACGAGCACTACGGCTAAGATAGTTTGGTTATCAACACAAACAGAAAGAAAGAAGAATTTTATATTTTTCGTCTCGGTGAATTCTCTTTTGGTTAAAGCATAAAACAACAAATTTCGGTATCTATTTTTTCTTTTGCTCGGAGAGTGCGATTATTAGATAGGCTATTATACTCTCCTAAAAAATCAACTACGTTATCAAACATATGTGAGCACAATCAAGATTAATCGAAAATGAGAGAGAGAGAGAGTGAGAGAGAGATAGAGAGAGAGAGAGATAGAGAGAGAGAGAGAGAGAGAAAGAAAGAGAGAGAAAACAAACAATGAGATAATAATAAAACCAATGAATTCGTCGATAATCGGCTTGCCTGAGGGGATTCCTATAGTGCGACGCACCGAGGGACTCTGTGATGGTGTACAGGTGCTGTAAACCACAGAATAGACACTTGCCTTGAGTTTTGCGTGCTCGTTTTTTTCTATTTTTTTTTCATTTTCGTGAATATATGTATATGTAGTACGACAACATGTAAGCAGCGCTTGCGAAACATATATTGTTTAAGCTCACTAAGAAAAAGGTGCTGCTTTCTTTGTTCAACTACTTCTCTAATCAAATGCACATCAGCTGCGACGGTTAATAAATAAATTTACTTGATTTCTTTTCTTCGTACATAGGCAGCGCCGGAGGAGGAAGGCGATTTATTTTTTGTTCACGTGGATACAGACAATCTCGTTAAATAATTGCACAGTGCATTTGGCGGGTGCATTAGTGATTGTGACTACTGGCATTTCAATTTTTATGATCGGTTTTCTATATAATCGAGGGCATGCTTTTTTCGTTTTTACTAGTTCAGCTCGTATTCCAAAATTCGTTACGCGTTCACAGCTCTCTAACAAAATCAGTCAAGAGTATCTCGCAATGCAAATACATTCGCCTAATAAATCACTCGCAACGACAAGCGTATAAAGTTAATTAATGAAAAAGGACTATTCTGAAAGTTTGGAATACGAGCTACGATCATTCGAATGGAACAGGTACGTGGAATAAGGAGAAAGGATAGAACAAGGCGAGTAAGACAGAGAAGGGAAAAAAGAAAGAGAGAGAAAAAGAGAGAAAGAGAGAGAGAGAGTGAGAGAGAGAGAGTGAGAGAGAGAGAGAGAGAGTGAGAGAAAAAAAAGTTACCCGAGCTTGAGAGCCTGGCCGCCGGCGCGGAGGCCCTCCTCGCCCAGCAGTGTCACCTGCTCTTCCTCGCGGCTTGGATCTGCCATCTGCGACACGACACTTCCATGCTCAGCCTGCCAACAGACACTAGTCACACATCCTATTTCTGCCCTGTCTCGACTCTTTTCCGACCCTGATTCATTTTTCTTTTTCAGCTTTAAAATTTCTTTAATTTTCCTTTTTATTTGAAATGATAGGAAAATAATGGGGAAAAGAAGGCTACAAAGGAATATTGGATCAACGTATTATCTACAAGTGTAACGTTATAATTGGATATTTCAAAATTGAATCAACATATTTTTTGTTCTCTTTTGTTCTTTTTTTGGGTCTTTTTTGAATGTAAGATATCTCTAGGTATAATGAACCGTTTTTCGGCAAGATATTTCAAGCCTAGAGCAAGATTTGGAACTACCTCGAAACTTTCTATATTTGTACGGCTCAATGTTATTTCTAGCTGGAGCAAAGAGTATGTCACAATTGTATACTTGTATGTAATACGTTTGCATGGATTGAGGTGAGGGGACTATAGACAAGATTATTGGAAATCAATGATATAGGTTTTATAAATGTACAGATGTATAAATAAAAAACCAAAGCTCGTGAAAAAGAAACTTATTAATTCGCTACTATTACAGTTACATAAATAATAAAAAGGATATTTGAAATTGTATATCATTGAAAGAATATTACAATCAATTTCTGAGAAGTATTATTAATTTCAAATATCACTTTGAAATAAATTAATAAACATATATATATATATATTATTAAAAACTTAATTATAGCGTTTAACTGAACTAATTGTATTTGTTTATCATGCAAAAGTGCGATTGATTAGTTTTTGTCGTTAATTGATCACAAATAATAAACCAACTGAAATGATATAATAGCTGAAATTATAAGTGCCAAAATATATCTTAATTGTACTTTGCACATATATGTTAATACAGAAATTAACAAAAGAAAACAGTGAGTAAAATTACGTAAAGCTGGTAAAATTAAATTAATTGGCATCGATAACGCCAGATAGCCCCTTCACCTGTGAATTAAGAGTAATCTTATATAAAGCCGTCGCAGTTTGTGTCGTGCCACTGCACAAGGATATGTTATGTCACATAACAAACGTGCACTTGTTCTATCAAGTGATGCACGCGAAAGAAGTTGCAAGAATAAAAGATAAACGAAAAAAAATTTTTAAACCAATGTGAAACATGTTACAAAAAATAAAATGTTGATGACGTAGTCGATAAAAAATCGTTAATCACAAGTTTACCCAAAGAATAAGCAAAAGATAGAAAGTGCCAAAGTGAATCAATTATCACTTTGTGAATAAGCTACAAGCATGCTGGATACCCAAGTGTCTAAGACTCTTTATAAAGAATCCAGAGTGTCAAGTACTACAAATAAAAAAGATCACATACACAGTAAATAAACAGGAGTTTTGCCAAATTGAGAGGAAATTTTTGACATAGGAATCAATCGATGGATCGCTGAAATTTCATAAAAGAAACAAATCGTCATTACCTCTTGAGAAAACAGACGAAAAATATGAAAACGCGACTGGAGACAGGGCAGATCTGCGTGAATCGTGTCAGTCGCAGAGTTTGCGACTTATTAGTTGACAACACTAATTCATTAGGTAAATTAAGAGTAAGAAAAAATCCCTAAAAATCACTGAACAGTATCATTAGTGACATACAGAGAAAAAAAAAGATACACACACATGGTGCCACGAGTCATTACATCTTTTTTTTCACTGTTAAAGCAGCTTCATTGACTCGTTGAATTAGAGCCTTATAGATAAGAGCTTTCATATTATCAACTCTTGAGTTTTCCTTGTTTTTTATGTCGTCTTCCAGGTCTGACTTGACTCAATGACTCATAGACACTGAAGAGAGAAGAGAAACTAGATCGTTGCTCTTGCAATTTCGCGCGGCAAAGCAAGTGCAAATACAGATTATTTTTAATGCTTGTCATGCTTCTTTACTGGCAGAAAAATTTTAACTAAACATTCATGGTTAAATATTTCAATTGATTATGCTTAATTGAAAAGCAATAATGTAAAACGGAATGAATTGTTCTGCCAGAACCTGGATCATTCTAGAATGTTCATGGCTTAATTCGCATAATTTAGCTGCTCATAGCAAGTGCTTTTAATTATTACAATCAGCGAGAAATGTGTATCAGACTTCCATAAATTTTTTTACACGTAATCTGCCAATTCACCCAAGAATCTTAAACAAATTTGATACTTTTTCTCTTGTCACTCGTAATTTACCAGCTGCTTCTCACAATAAAATGGCATTGATTAGTTGAAAACATTGCTATTGCTAAATGTCCAATCAATCTCACTCATCGTTAAATTATATAAATGTGGATAGATAAGTTTAAATCTCTTACCTCGTCAAAGAAAACCTGAGTTTTTCTAAGAATATGCTTGAGCTCTGTCAGCTCAAGGAAATTCCTCTTTAATGCCTCTGCATTTTGATTGACTTCCCTCAACTCATTTTCCAGCTTCTCAAAGGTGGCTTCCAAATCAATCATCTCTCTGGGTTGTGGAGCTTCTGGATTTTCCCCAGTATCCAGCATAGGAATACCATCTTTCTTTATCTCCTTCTCTAGATAGCGCAGTTTCCTTTCCATTTCATCGCAGCGCCTCACTTCGTTCACAAACTTCCTTTGGAATGCATTCACATCTGGATTCAACTGCAATTAAAGCAATTGGATTTTTCATATTAACAATTTTATTTGTAATAACCAAGGCCATAGATATCTATTTACTCATAATTTCACACTATAAAGCAAAATGCAAAGTTCAATAATGCAATGTACACAAAATATGATTTAAGACTTATGAGATGCGTTTCTGGTTTAATCTTGACTAAGTAAATATTTAACTTAATACATAGTAGTGGGACTACAGTCCAAATAACAGGTAAAAAAGAGATAAGCAGTAGTATCAGGGCCAAGCCAAGGTCAGATTCAGTACAACTACTGAATAACGAGTACGGATACCATAAACTCCCATAAGAGAATGAGCGAGATAATACGCTATCATCATTGCAAGTCAAATAGATAAGAGAGCTGTACTCACGTCTCGGAACTGCACGAGACCAAGTTCGCCAAGCTCGCTGACGCAGGCGTAGGCAGCCTCGCTCTGCAAGAAGAGCTGGCAGAGGGTCATTTCCTCGCTTCTGAATAACGAACCCATTTTGTTTGCTTTTCTCGTATTTTTCGCTTCTGTACTCGTGGATGATGCTTCCTATCTCATAGCGAGCTTCAAGCTCTTTCGACAAGAGAGAGGGAGTTCTCGCTACTCTGCCCTCGGTGCGTCAATGATGATAAGCGGGCCTCGCACTGTAGAAATTTTCCCTCTTGAAAGAGTTCTGTTCTCTGCGCTGGCTTGCTCGCGACGATCGATAGGTGGTCACGAAGCAGTCACGAGGTGTTGATCTTCGCCCACGAGTTTGAAACAATGCAGACGATATTCTCGTTGTTCAACCCAGAATGATAATGTAGTTTTCCAACTTACCTCAAACGTCCGATTTGGATTTTAGGACTATTATCGGCAATAGCAAATTAATTCGTTTACTACGACCGAATGTTCATTTAATATTCCGCTTATTTGGCTGAATAGAATAAGATGCTAAACCTTATTTCAAGAGAAAAATGAAGGGATCAGAATTCAACGATGAGGGCGCTGAAAGCAGATAAAAATTCGAATGCAGACGACAATCACGATACTGTAACTACGACGACGTTGGAAGTGTCATATGATCGCAAGCACGGGTTAGGAAGGCTGGTGCTACCTGTGAGGACAGGAGCTTTTTTTATTGCGCTTCCAAAGGATAACAGCCAGGATGTTTGCCCGGATCTTTTGCCTTCTCGCTACTCTCATTGTTTTTGGTAAGTTCTTGTCACCAAAATTATCTATCAAGCTCTTAATTGACGAGGCAGAGATTAATTATTTACCGGGAGGTGCGGTGATTCGAATAAGTATATAAATTTTTTCTAATTGTTAACAATTTGTAGTACACGCGAACGGTGATTTCGTGCTACTGCATACACCGGACAGCGTGATTTTCAAGGGCAACAAGGAGGTTGATCAGAGCCTTCTTAAGGAGCTGTTCTCTGCTTCTCTTGGTTTCACTGTTAAACAGGTGTGGACTTATTTTTAATTTTGCATCAGTCTTATTCGTGTGCAATGTGTTTAGGTAAATGTTGATATTGTAGAAATCAACATGGAATGGAATGGCAATCACCAGCCCTTTTAATCTGCCTGAGGCAGTTGTGGCTATTGCAGTTGAAGGAGTTGACTCTTTGGGATCTATCAAGGGCAAGAGATTTCCGTTAAATGTTGATGAAGTTGAGGAAACTACCTGGCAAGCTCTGAGTGGTCGACTTGAAGAGAGAGATAGTGATAATGCTCTAGTAAGAATTTATCTTGGTGACGGTTTGGATGCTGTAAGTACTTTGACTTTCAAACAACAAGTGCTATAGATCTTGTTTGAATTTTAATTATTTTCTCTACTGTTTATAGTTGGGTCAATCTGCCCTTGGAGAATTGAAACCAACTCCCATTGATGAATCTTCTTTAAAAGCACTGAGCTTGAAGAATGATGAAGATCATAAGTTCTTGGACGAAGTACAGTTACTTCGAGCCATCGCTAAGAAAGTACCAACAGCTATAAGCGCTGACAATAAACCTGATGTTTACTGGCTGGTTGTATCTGGTTTAAAATCAGTTTTTGATGTTCATGGAAAAAATTCGCTTGCCGCCAAAGAAGCTCTTACTCTCTTGAACGAAGCTCTCCATGATGTTAGCAAAGCTTTTATGGATGCTTATAAGAACCAGGTTTATTTTTTTTTTACTAATCAACTAATCTTTTTTGTTATGCACTGTAATTGAGACTGGATTGCTTAATTTAGGTTCTCATTGCTGCCTTTACCAACGATGCTAGTCAAGTTCGTCATACGCGATCTATTTTGAGAGAAAAAAGGGATGTAGCAGCTGAGATTAAATCGGTAGGTATCAGATTCAAATTTCTAAATAAAGTAATTTAAATAATTAGACATGGGACATTTTCACAAGATTTCGACTTTGTTACTTTGAAAACATTATCTCTTTTCAATTAAGGCCTATCACAGAAAGAAGCAGTTTGAAAATATTTCTTATGAAAAAAAATATCATTTAGAGTTTGCAGCTCTGCAAGGATTTGATGCTTTGGTTAGCATCTTGGATTCATGGTTCACTTCAACTCATTCTATTTACTGTATCCGAAACTATTTCCAAATTTATTCTTTATTGATTATTAATCTCAGCTGTTTAGCTGTTAATTTTATACCAAGTAGTGTTTCAAGCAATAAATGCATTTATCTTTTCCAATGCCAAAAGTATCAATTAAAACAGATTGGAACTTGTGTCGCTTGTTTCTAATATCGATGGGAATCTTATTTTCTAAATCATGGTATTATAATATTACTAGGATAAAGGCAAGGACGAAAATAACATGGATTCTCCAAAGAGGAATACAAGTGAAAGGAACGAGAGTCTAGAGGTAGTAGTTGTAAAAACTTGAGAATTCATTATTACGTAGTACAACATATTAACGAAATCTTTATTTTTCTTTGGTATGAAAAATTATCCTTTATCGCTCTAATCTCAAAATCGCAATTTTATAGCAGTTTGTTAATTCGTAATAATTACATTTCGCAACTAATAAAAAAGGTTTTATAAAGAAGCTGATTACGAACAACTCCTTCAGCTCGTGCACTAACATAGTAAAATCACTGCGTACTCGTGACAAAGTATACTATAATTTTATTATCATTTCATTAGCTTATTAAAAAACGAGTACAACAAAATTTATTTCTATCGCTCGACAGAATTTTCGAAGTTTGCATGAAATATAAAATATTTAAACGTATGTAATATTTGAAATAATCCTATTTGCATATTTTTATCATTTTATCTAAAACGTATTTCACATAACAGAATAGGGCTGACACTACAGATAGCAATCAAAGTTCCACTACTGTTGATAAACAAAACACTAACAACTCATCTCATTTTGAATCACATCTAGAGGTAAACCTCAATCTGGAAAACGCAAAACATTATTTTAGCTCAGCTTGTATTTTGGGATATTTGTGATAGTTTTTATTTTTATTATATATTTTTATAAAATTTATCAATGTAATCACAAGTTTTACTTCAATACATAATAATACTACTATGGCAACCTCTTTTTGGAACAAGTGCTATATAGGACTTTGCGACGCAAAGTATCGAAAGCATGATTTTAAATACGCTTTTTATACCAAACGCGCGGACAATCGTACTTTTTTTTAGGAGTGTCATATATAACATTTAATTTTGTTTAGTTTTAACATGTTTAATTTTTTTTCTATAGCATTCGTAAGTTTAATTTTTTAATTTCCAGTTATTGCAAATTTATTTGTAGTTGTATGCTGCTAGAGGATTTCCAATCAGAAGCAAATATTAAATTTATCAAATGTTAATATTCTACGTTTTTTACAGCCTCAAAAGCTTAACTTGGCTAAGGATTACACTGAAGATTATCCAGTCATCTTCAACATTATCCTCTGGTTTGGTGTTGTATTCTTCTTCTCCCTTCTTGCAATTTGCAGTAAGTTTAACCTGTGTTGATAAAAACGTGTCATAAGAGGAGAGAGAGAGAGAGAGAGAGAGAGCGAGAGACAGACAGACAGAGAAAATCTGTATAAAATTATTATTTTTTGTAGTCTTTATTGCCGAGATGGATCCAGGGCGTGACTCAATCATCTACAGAATGACATCGAACAGGATGAAAAAAGACAACTGAATTTCTTGAACAGATAAAAGAACTTCTGGAACTAGCCCATTAACACACCATTTTAAATTTGGTTAAAAGCAGTTTACTGTACAACTGTTTCACAGTACAATACCATCAAGCTGGTTCAAACGATGTTACTCTTAATGTAAATACATCTGCAACAAAGACGTTTATATGTTAAAAGAAATATATAAATTTAAATAACGCATGAATGGTGTTGTGAAGAGCAAGAGTGTATGTACATACATTATAAAAACATCTTGTATTCACGAAAATCCGCACAGAACTTTGTTGAGTTTATGAATGTTCATTCCTGTGAGTTTCTTTCCTCTGTGCTTCAAGGGAATGCCCATGTAGATTTAAGTATTCAATAACTATATAATAGAAGGAACAATTCCCTTTGCACGGCTGTGGATGAAACGTATCTTCAGTATTTTCAAAGGGTTTGCGACGTCACAGTTTAGATCGCTCTATGATGCGTGAAAGCTTATGTTCAACTTGAATTTTATGCCTAAAATGCAAACCTATAAATAATTGTTTATGTGCTGTTTTCATTAAACAAAAAGTACCAATAATCGTACTAATTCAAGAAATATTGTTGATTTGTAAACTGTCTTATAATTTTTAATGAAGATGTATTATTTTTGGTTTTCGATGAATAAAAAAAAACTAAAATTGATTTTAAAAAATTGATATAAGTATTTTTAACGATATCCATTTACAATTTCAATACAACCGAAAATATCAATATTGATTTCGAAGCACTGCGCTTGATTGATATTTACAAAGGCATTTAAATATCAGTTGAGTCGAATGAGCGCACGCCACTCCCATTGATTATTGTCAAGATCGTATCTTTACAAATAATATAACACCAATTAATTACGCAACATAAAGTAAAGAATAAAAATATCTCGAGAAAATAAATAAAAATCGCTTAAAAATCATATATGAATTGAAAAATCTTGCTGTAAATTAGTGAAAATAAGAATAGTGAGATAAAAAATATTTTCCACGCTGTTCCATCGCCGGCTGAGTAACATCTCTCTCACTCGAAAAGGGCAGAGCAGCATTCCAGGCAGCGATTGGTCAGCGCCTGTCAGTACCACTTCGTAAAGAAGTAAAGAAAGAAGGGAGAGAGTAGTTCACGCTTTCCCGTTAATAAATTTTCGCAAGGGTGCGTGCACTCACATACACTGGTAGCAGCGAGAAACAAATACAGGAGGAAGGTTTTAGTTTAATTAAGGAGGCGACGAAGGATAATACGAGGTAACTTTGATACGATAGGAATATGTCTCATCGAGAACATAACCAATTTTTTTATTATGACACATCGTCTGCTTTAGGCGAGGAAATTGTCAACGGTGGATGTAAATTTTTGGATAATAAATATTCGAAAATCGCGAAAATCTCTCTCTGTCTGTCTGTCAAGTATGCCGGGGTAAGCATACGAATATACACACAACACACATTCACACAACAATCTCGATTTATCTATTTTTGGCTCTGACTCACTATGCGTGCAGTGCACTTACACATATTTACTTCGAGACACCACCTTCTCTCATTTACTTCTCGTGTTCATTGTCGATGTGGCTTGCAGACTAATGCTTCAGGCAGGTGAATTTCGCGTTTTAACGCTTGTTAGCGAGCTGCCAACTGGTTTTGGTATTTTCCTTACCCCACCTTTGTCCTCTTTCTCTCTTCGTAAACTGCAAACTCAACAGAATGCAGGACTGTACGCTACTGTGGTTTATTGGAAACTCACTGCAGCGTTATATCTGATTGTTTTTCGTTATCTGCACACCTTGATAGCTTATCAAAACAACTCGAGTTCATTTGTGGGATAGCTGTCTTAGTTCCCTTAGTGATTGTTGCAATTTAGTGGTTTTGTGTAACTTACATCATGGTCGATAATCACGGAGTTGCTCCCTTTCCAAAATCCATGTCATTGCTCTCGCTGAGTAGCAGTAAGCTATACAACAGGCGTATGGCTAGTTCTAGAGATAACATGAGTTCATCTCGAGAAGTACATGCTGATTCTAATCATTTGGTCCCTGCGATGCAGTTGCTTGATTACGAGGAATTGGAGTGGCATGTTGTAGAGAAACCTTCTGTTCCTGTTAGAACTTTTCAGAATTATTACAGCAATAATAATAAGACTAAACGTCATTCTAACAATTCTGGGTAGAGTGTGATTGGCTATTTTTATATTAATTTATTTTTTATAGTTACATACCATTTATTTATCTATTAATGAAAGTTTATTCTATATTAACATGTGAATAATGTTAAAAAATATACTCTCTATAGTGTTTGATTGATTATTCATTTTTGTTTAGGGTTATCAAAAACATCAGCTTCAACATGTCACTGGACAATATGTTCTGCTCAAGATGCCGAGAAGGCTTTGAGCCCAATGAAAAGATCGTTAACTCCAATGGCGAGCTGTGGCATCCACAATGTTTTGTGTAAGTTAAAATATCATAGTACATAGAACTAACTTTACTGCTAAGACAAAATAATTCATATAAATACTGTACTTTGTAGATGTGCCCAGTGCTTTAGACCATTTCCAGAAGGAACATTCTACGAATTTGAAGGACGCAAATATTGCGAGCATGATTTTCAAGTTCTGTTTGCTCCATGCTGTGGAAATTGTGGTAAATTATTAAGGTTTTGTAAATAAGAATAAGTACGCCAAAAATATAAAAGTAAATGTTCTTTTAGGCGAATTTATTATTGGTCGAGTGATTAAAGCTATGAATTCCAACTGGCATCCGTCATGCTTTCGCTGCGAGGAGTGCAATGGTGAATTGGCTGATGCAGGATTCATCAAGTGCCAAGGCAGAGCTCTCTGCCATGAATGTAATGCTAGATATAAGGATGGAGCTTTTGGAAAGCACATTTGCTATCAGTGCCAGTGAGTTTTGATTTGTTTATTTTTTCAAAAAATATTTATATTTTCAACAGTCTATTGAATTGTTTGCGTGATTCTTTTAGCGGAGTAATTGATGATAAACCTTTGAAATTCCGTGGCGAAGTCTATCACCCATACCATTTCAATTGTACTGCCTGTGGAGTCGAGCTTAATTCCGATGCAAGAGAAGTCCGTTCGAGAGCTGGGTACGCGGCTAATGAAATGGTATATAGAACTCGTTAACCATTTCTATTGTCCATACTATTGTCAGCACATTGACATATCTGATTAATTCAATTTTCATACAACAGAATGAGCTTTACTGCCTGAGATGTCATGACAAAATGGGAATTCCAATTTGCGGTGCTTGCCGCCGGCCTATCGAGGAAAGGGTCGTCACTGCTTTAGGCAAACATTGGCACGTAGAGCATTTCGTTTGTGCTAAATGTGAGAAACCCTTCTTAGGTCATCGTCATTATGAAAAGAAAGGTCTTGCGTACTGCGAGACTCATTACCATCAACTGTTTGGCAACCTCTGTTATGTGTGCAATCAAGTTATAGCTGGCGATGGTAAACTTGTTGTTTTTATTAGAACATTTTTTTGTCAATCTTTCGCACTGTTTCTATATAATTCGTTTTTCAAATTCCAGTATTTACTGCATTAAACAAAGCCTGGTGTGTACATCATTTTGCTTGCGCTTTTTGTGACCAGAAGATGAATCAAAAAACCAAGTTTTTCGAATTTGATTTGCGTCCTGCTTGCAAGAAATGCTACGACAAATTCCCGACTGAGTTGAAAAAACGGCTGCGACGCATGCACGACCTCACTCCCAAGAGGATACCCAGCTAAGCTTTATCGTTGATCATTTCGTAGAAATTCGGTAGTTTTATTTGTCGATTTGTAAAGTCAGTATTGCCATTAAAATCAGTCGACGAATAACTTTATCGCTTAGAATATGGAAAAGGTACTCTGCGTACTATTAATTATACAAATTCCTGACAATGAGTCATTAACCAAAGTGTAATTGAAATAATTGTACACTGCCTTACTAATGTATCTAGGTAGTTTTTTTAAAAAAACGAGCTTATAAAAAATAATTACATTTAATTCTGAAGTTAAACCCATGAAAGAGCCGTGTTTATTATTATTATTTTTTATTTTAATTCTAGACAAAAATACATTCAATGTATAATTGATGGCCACAGAAAAATGTACAGGAATTAAAGGTACTTTTTTATAAGTTATATTTCAATGAATTTAAAAGCCAAAATTTATTAAATACGTATTTAAATCAGAACGTACTCAAAATACTGCAATATTATAAAAACATTACTAGTTTTAACTATAACGTCATTCTTAAATTTGAAGGTTAGACGCTAAACCTACAATTACTAATATTTGTTACACAGAGTATTCTATATGTATACATATATATATACACACACAATAAATTCTAAAACTATTTACAACGTACTTATGTAAGCAACTAGTGCCTTAGTATGTATACGTACCGACGAGTTTTATAAAAAAAGAAAACATTCACGTTTTACGAGAACCAAGTACTTTCCATACAAAAAAGTAAAGCTTAATCTTATTTATCAAATAACAGTAAGTGATAGGCAGTCTCGGTAATTATCGAGTCATCAAAAAATAAAACACATTATTTTTGTATACCGACCTGACCAAGAATGTACAACTCAGCGCTTCCACATACTACATCGTTTTTATTACGTGCATACATACTGTTTGGGTGTTCTTTTTTTTTCCTAACAATCTACATTTGTATACGTTTTAAAAATAAAAAAAGATAAACAAATATTTGTATGTTTTCTTTTTCTCGTGAAAATGTACGAAAAGGTTTTTCGTACAATTCAACAAATTTCTTGCATTTCATTAATTATAATCGTTTATCACGCAACGATAATAATTATCCATATCGTTATCTGGATTGGTGGTATGTAGAATTAAACATTCGCTTTACTCTTGAAAGACATTTCCAACTATTGCAATATTATGTCAATTGAGAATAAGTGCATCGAAACGCTATTATCGAACGTTTGTAACGGCAGAACTCGTGGCTTGAAGCGGAGCTTTATTATAATTTCATAGATAATATTTTGAATTGTCAATGCGATCTACGCTAATCATTTGAGTAACAATTAATTCAAATATAAACGAATGATTTGACTGATAAGAATGTAGCACGATGTCATATTTAGTTTTGAATAGTTGAGTTCTCAAACCAGTACACGAGATAATTGCTAATCGAAGAAACAGACGCGGAAAGGTATTGCCTAGCTACGTAAGAAAAATACTTAAAAATTTGAGAAACACGCGCAGCTCGTAAAATTACACGCGTATACTCTGCAAGATATACTCTAAATCAATTTGAAAAACTCGTCGAAATCTCATTGTAACTTACAACGACAAAAAGGTTTTAGAAAGTCACGTCTGATCGTCAAAAAAAAAAACTAGATCATGAATTAATAATACGAAATTTCGTGATGTACGCTTATCTTTGGTGTACTCCGCGCGGGCGATAAAACTCTTCGCTCGCTGCATATAGTAGGAGGAAGAGCTACGTTTGTACGTATACACACCATCAATAGAAGTCTCAGTCTCGCGGTGGCAGCCTTCGCGCGTGGAAGCCTCGGCACTATTATACGTATAATACAATATAGTGTCTTTGCACGCCGATGACGTGATTACCACATCACGCGTACCGCGGTGTTGTTTTTTTTGTGTGATGGATCGGACGAGTGGTTTGTTTTAATCTAAGAGGTGCGTGCAGTGTCATTTCTATCTCATTGGCTATACTTCATTTTTTACTTCATTTTTGCTTCATCGTTGTTGTCATTTTTTTCTTTTTCTTCGTATATCTGTCAGTCGAAGTAGATAATCATGATTTTATGATTCATCCAAATGACCGCAAATCAAATTATATAACGACACTCGTGTTTGTTTACAAGATACAACAAATAGAATTAGAAAATATTAGATCACCTGTACTTTCCCACAAGTGATCTATAATATAAGCTATTACTTATCTGAAAAAAAACCTTGGCACATTATCTATCCGTTGTACATAAAAAAAAACATCGTTATCGAGCCCCCACAATGCTTTATATATCATGACTATAAGAGTCGCACACGTGCGCGGTACGATGCCGTCAGACGCGCGGTATACGGCTTATCTGACGGGAATGTCGTAATTCGATCTCGACGGCACGGAAGGGATCCGTCAATTCCACACCTTGAGACATCACCAAAAATTTAACCAAGATAACATTGTTTTTGCGTTTACAGAGGAGAGAAAGAGAGAGAACGTTTTGTCCGTGACTCACTTTTTTTCGAATCGCTCTTGATCATAATTACACGTGTAATCGAACGTGGGATTAAATAAGAAGTGTGTATGGGTAGACGAAACAAAAAAGTTCGTCTCAAATATCGATATATGTATATATAGCACAGTGACGACGGACATTTGTATCTTTTGACGTTTCATTAAAATGGAATCGCGCTTACAATAATACCCTTGCGAGAATTTTACACGACAACAATTGTTGTACAAGTGTTCGTTAATTGCCATTGTCAATGGATCGTAAAAATAAAACTTTATTGTTATTTGCACCGTATTTGTCGGTTTCGAAAAAAATGCTATAGATAAAAAAAACGTTCTACTCGAGGAAAAAAGTGAAATATTAACGAATTCTACAAGATACATGAAATAAGTTGGTCAATTAACATTTTGAAATTTAAAACAATAAAATTACCTTATACTTGCAACTAAGAAGCGTAACGAAAAAATTACGGTACAAGTATACATACTTTGAATACAATCTACTGCGGTACATTTAACAAAAGCGTCTGATATATATATATATATACATATCCTCTCTAAACGAAAACACCTTTCACTTTCCAAAAAAAAAAAATAAATCCTCGAAAGGACCTCGCTTTGAGTAAAAAAAATAAAAGAAAAGAAATGTAAAAACTCGTCTATCCAGCTCGTTAAAATTCGCGTTTCTCTCACATGCGCGCGTGCGACGTCGAAGTAACTGATCGGATACTCGAGTAATTACGATGATTGTTGACGCGCTCATGTAAATGTATACAGAGAGAAAGAATAAGAAGAGAGAGAGAAAGAGAGAGAGACAGAGAGAGAGGCGAAAGAAAAGGAGAGAGAATGGACGCCAGCAACAATACTCGTGGCAGCGCCAACAAGCCAAACTCAGCCTACGTGCCGCACAATCGACTCTCAAGGTACTTGGCCGCTCTTTCCAGCCTCGCACTCGTCAAGTTCAAAAGGTGACTACATGTTCGTTGTACTTTTAACGCTCGGTATATTTGTCGAATGCCCCCCCCCCCCCCCAAACACGTGCCTTTAACTTGGCTTTTGAAACAGATTTCTTTTTGGATTATTTTTCAGACGATTTCCTATATTTTGCTAATATACCCTCGCATAATAATAAAATGTTTTTGAAGTGCGAATTCCAGTTTCGGCATTTCTCCTGTTCATTTTCGCTGCAAAAAAAAGAAAATAAACCTGAAACGTTAATTAGTTTAGTATATACATATACTCTCCCAAGCGCACGAAAACTTTCTCATTAAAAGGTCGTTAATCGAGCAATGACTCGCCGCGTACTTACCGCGACGTGTGTGTGTGTGTGTGTGCCTCAGAATTGAGTTAAAGTCAGTAGTGAGCCAGGAGAAAACCACGAAGATTCGCGCTAATTTGCAGCCCGCTCAACATCTATATACAACCAATTATAATTTAAATACTTGGTAAATTTCATTGAAAGATCCTACAGCGATAACTTTTTTTGTGCTCGCTCCTCGAAAATCTATACGAGCACTGATTCATCGAGCAAATGTTTGCCGTTCGCGATATGCAGGTAACGTCAATGTTGATAACGAAACGTAATGAGATCATCGTGTTAACGTGTCGAAGTTCGAACTTGCGCTAGTTTGGGTCGGAGTTTTTTTTGACTATTTTGAGTTACGCAAAAAAACGATGACGTGTCATTCGAATACGATCAATCGAAAGAATAACGAGTTCAAATAAAATTGTTCGAGACCTACAATTGTTCGTTATTTACGTCGGCAACGTAGCTATAACAATTCGCAACAGTACACATTGCTCGGCGAATCTCAAAATAAATGAAAAAAAAACCAAAAAAATCACATCGTAATCTATAAGAGACGACATGGAAAGGTCGGTGCGCAATTGAAATACAATTACTACTGGTATATAATAATACGTTCTCGGCAGCATATAGAACTCCACGGAGCTCGTAATTAAATTCCGTTGTAACTTACCTTCGAGATTACATGCCTCCGGTGTACAAGTGTAATATAATTTTCAAATACAACATGTTCAAAGTGCACTGGGATCGGAGCTACCACTGGACAAGATCGGTCTGTTCTCTTCGGCGTCGTTCCGATGGCTAAACGAGTATCTCTACGCTGGTTACAAGAATGGTATGAAGGATAAAACCCTACCGAGTCTCTCGCATCGGGAGACTTGCAACGTCAATGGGCCCAGGTGATTTGAAAATTAAATATTATCATGGTTTGTTACAAGTTGCGTGATTATTTTTCGTATGAAACCTCAAACACGCCAAATACGATTAAAATTCATATATAACGCAATAATCAAGGGAAACGATTAAAAGTTTCGAAATGTTTACTGGACGTTCATTTGAGTCGCGATGTAATTGGCGGAATAAATAGAGGCCTCGTATTATTCGATGTTAATATTAAGAATTTTGTCAACGACATTGGTAAAATTATTCCTGAGAAATGACGATGACACGCAGATGTTGAAAAGGGAGGTCAGAGATTAACGTCGTTTAATCGCTGTTTTATATATAGTCGCTGTAAAAAACAGCGCCGTCGATCAATGGCGATAAAAACGAGAACGGTCGAGCATTTATACGCATGCATACAACACGAGGCACGAGGGAAGGTATTTTATTTAGCGAAAATTTTTGTGGTGCTTGAAAATACACGATAGGCACGAAAGGGTTACCGAGCTTATCGCCTAAGTTATTGAACGATACGTAATTTTTGGTCGATTCGTTTGTGACTTTTCTGTAATCTTGAAACGTTTTTAGTCTCGTATTACAGCGAATAATTATATTTATCCGAACAAATTCAAGGGTGATGGTCGAATTTTTCATTAAAGAGCACCGATTGTAGATAAAATAAACCGACGTTTCAGACTGGAAGGACTACTACACGCGCAATTTGTAGAACGCGGCCAGGCAGGAGCTTCGATAGCCGAAGTTGCTTGGCAATTCGTACGCACGCGATTACTCGTCGGTTCAGTGGTACATCTTCTTGGCACCCTCATCTCTCTCGCTGGACCGGTAAGTTTACGAAGGAACGAACGGATCCTGATTCTTTATCCGAAGCTCAACGCCGTGCACGAGCAGGAGTCAAGAAAAAACCCAATGAATAATACATACTACGTACGATTCTGAACGCAGATTTTCGTACTGAACGAGATAATACGAGCGACGCAGGACCGAAACACTTTGAACGTCGCTCTTGGTATGCTAAATCAAACTATAGCAGAGAGCAGCAACGTCAGTAACGAGAGTTTTTCGTTGAGAAGCAAGGAAATCATGCGCGACGAGATAATAATCTTTAGCCATACTGGACTCCTCATCGTCATCGAGGTCATCGCTCAATTTCTCATCGCCTGGAGTTCCTCGCTCAATCTTAGGTCGGTATATATATCGGTGAAAGTGCATTTGCATTTCGTGAACATGGAAAATTAATTCTCACTAAGTTAATTACCTTTTTTTTGCCGTTATCGTCAAATCTACAAAGCAAAAGCAGAAAAGGCATCTCCGCATTTTCTCGCTCATTACCCACGAACAATCAACGCTTTTCGTAAAAAAAAGATAATAAACCCCTATTGTTCGCGCGTGTTTCAGAACGGCATGTAGATTACGCTCGGCTTGTCTAGCGGTCGCCTATAAGAAGTTGTTACGTTCGTCGCTCAGGTGTTCCACCACTGCTCAACAGGTAACTAAAATAGTTTTTTAAATCAAACGTACATTCTTTCAAACGGAGTCGAATTTCTTTCACTCGTTTGATTTGATTATCAACGAGTCGTTTGTCTCCGCTTGATTAGGCTTTGAATCGTAGAACACCAATCGATGCTAATTAGTTATCGAGTTAACTTTTTAGGTTGTCTTTGCTCTTTGATTAACTGATAATTATCAAACGAGATAACGAGAGTGATTTATGTATTTGTTGAACGGTTATCGAGCTGGAAAGTCGTACCGTTCAATTGAAAAAAGACCGATGATTTGTCGTGTATTATTGTTGTTGTTATTATAAAGAGATATATTACTTAACAAAAATGCACTTTGCTTTTTCTGTCGTCGAGTTAAACGCGTCTATCAGCGACCGATCAAAACATTGCGAGTACGAGATCGAAGAAAGGATAAACGTCAATGTTTGATCGATCGCTCGTTTTGTTATAACTTTGACCGAGCTGATTCTCAAGTTGAAAAACAAAAAATTAATAAACAAAATTTAGTCAAACTGGAGCTCTGTTTTCCGTTCTTGGACAACACACGTACAACAACGATTGTCCTATTTATGGTTACGATGTTATGCCGTGCGAGACGAGTAGATAGAGCGAAGAAGTTGGACGCATACGAATAATCGGACAGCCTGAGCCTGTGTCGCGTCCTATTTGTTTCAGACCCTCACCTACTTTGTTCCAGACAGTGAGACTTTGCACGAGCTCATTGGTATGGGCCCATTAGCATTCAGTGGTCCAGCAGTTCTTTTCATCGTTTCCGCATACGCATGGATCGCACTTGGTCGATGGGCGCTGCTTGGCATTATTGTTATCGTTTTACTCTACTCTTGCATGGTTAGTTGTACCACTCTTACAATTACATACGCGTATTTTTTTCCTTTCGATTAGAATTTTCAATTAAAAACTATGGTCGACTACGTTGCACAAGTAAATCGTCACAAGTACGACGTTTCAACATTCCCTCTACGACAATTGCGACAAAGTTGAACATAACTTGTTTTCCTTCTTTCTGAATTTCGTGCCCTTGTAAAAATAACCGAAACATTCTTTTCGATTGTCATAAATAATGACCAAGTGGATATTTTACGCGTAGAAAAGAGCGTTTTATCGCAGCTCGGCAGTGTATCGATAACGTTATCGAGAGATAATAATAATACGTAGCTCCGACGGAGAGATCGATTTTTTGATTCGACCATGTCTCAACTTTTGCTCTCTTTGTCTGGGTGAATGTGAAAAATGTGAAATGCGATTGATTATTTTAAGCCACTGACAATCGGGGCGTATCTACGAGAAAATAATGACGAAATTACGTATATTTGTCATGAAACTTTCGTACGACCGATGTCGCGATTGAGCTTTCATTAGAACGATTCAACAGATCTATTGACGTTGTCTTATTTTTCACTAATTTTATCATCTTTCCACCAATTATGTAGAATAATAACGAACATAATTAAAAAGATTATTGCAAACTGGTAATTGTACGCAGATAATAGCAGCGTACTTCAACAAAGCTTTCGCTGCGCGTGCAATCGAGTACTCGGTAAGACGAATGTCGCTCGTCGAGGAATTCATCAGCAACATTCAGCTGGCGAAAATAACGTTATGGGATCGTTATTTTCAAGATAAAATCAGAGGTATACAACGTACGATATATTCGTAGGAAGGAAAGAAAGTTTCGAAACTCGACTGTATAATCATTTTCCAGATATTCGCAATCGAGAACTAGCGGAGATGCAATTCGGTAGCTTTAGCGAAGGCTGTGGTTTATCGATGGTTCATACAATACCGGTATTCGCCGTATCGTCCGTTACGCTATTCGCCATCGCTTTGGAAAAGCAAGTTTTTTTCGTCGACGTAAGTATACTCTTGTAAACGCGCCTACGCGCATAAAAAACAAAGTTATACTGCATGATCGACTTATAATATACTCGATCTCGATACGCAGTGCGTGCCGGTCCTAGTGCTGTTTCTAATTAATCTCAAGCAATGTATACGTACGAGTTGGACCGCGCTCAGTGGCATCTCGCGTGGTTTGGCGTTCCTCAACAAACTCAAGGTATGCGAAATAACCAATAAACAGGACAAACAAACAAGTAAGGCTTCTCATTCGCGCGATTTGTTATTCGTTACAGGCCATACTTATACTGCAAGAGACCGAGCGCTTTTTAGACAAGCCAATTGATCGTAACTTTGCTCTCATCGTTCACAATGGACATTTTACTTGGTCGAAGAATCAACCACCAACTGAGAAAGGCTCTAAACGATCTTCACGGTATGCTTCTTTTCGCTCGTTTCTTCAACGTCAACGTACGAGTATCGTACGACTGATCGTTCACTTGGCGCTTGTTATAGCTTTTCGATTTCCGCAAATTTTACTCGTCGAATAAACTTGCCAAACCGTTCAATGATTCTACTCGATCGAATGAAATTTCGACGATGTAAACGCTTGTTTATTTCCATTTGTTTACAGTTTCTATATAGACGGCCACCAGGGCAACGCGGTCGATTTCAATTTCCCCTCGTCCGACGTGAGCACGATATCGGAAATTGACTTTTACGTCCCGAAAGGCACATTGGTCGGTGTTTGCGGTCCGCAAGATTCCGGTAAAACATCTTTTCTTATGAGTATTCTCGGTCAGCTACAGTGCGTTGGTGGTAATGTCGCTATCGATGGCACTCTTGCCTATGTCCCTGCTGATCCTTGGCTAATGGATGGCACTGTCAAGGAGAACGTACTGTTCGGAGAAAGTTACGATTCTAGCAGGTATGCATGAAATCGTTGACATTGATCGAACGTAATTGGGCAAATGTCACTTACGCGTTATTTCTTCTTCATACTCCAGTTTTCAATGAATATTCGATTTAGCACAATATCGGTCATCGAAACATCGATAAATTCTCACGAAAAACTTGTTAACGTAAAGGTACTATCAGGCGATTCGCTCGTCGAATCTGCACAGCGAGATGCCACGACTTGCCGAGCTGGACGATACGGAAGTTTCAGCGGCAGATCTGGGACCGGTACAACGTCAGAAAATTGGTTTAGCTCGCGTGATATACGCTCAACGCGATATCAGTTTACTGGATGAGCCACTTGCCGATTTGTCCTACAAGGAACGAATCGAGGTTTTCGACAAGTGCATTGTGCAAAGGCTCGCTGGAAAAACTGTCATCGTTGCCACTGATAAGATCGAGGTAAATTTGGCTTTGATCCGAGTGACGTCTTATTTTCCGGCAGATCAACATTGCTACTATTTTCAACTTGGGTCACTGCGAAATCGTCAATCTTCACGTATATTTGTTTAAAAATGTATAGATACGTATCCATGAGTATTAACAACTAAGAAAACATCGAAAGCAGCTATCAATTTTCGAATGTTTTTGAAAGCGAGAAAATAACACGACTAACAACAAATGTCCATTATCGACGAATTTGGAAAAAATAAAAAAACCTTAATGAAACCGTTCTTTTGCGTAGCTACTCAGCAAGTGCCACGTGATTTACACGATGCAAGACGGCAAGATCGTGGAGAACGGTAGCCACGAGGAGTTGAGCCAGTCGAATTCCCAGTATGGCAAACTTGTCAAACAACAGTTGCTAAGGCATCAACGATTACTCAGGTATTCCTTTATTCAAATTGTCCATTTCGCATTCGGTCCGAACTCGACGACGAAATAAAGAAAACTTATAAAAATATATCGTCGTCTATCGATGGTTTTAGAAGCGGCGAGCTGACAAGCCCATCGCCATCTCGCATGACGCCATCATCCCCTAAAGACTTCTCTTCCAGCATCGCCGCGCTTTCCCTCGACAGCATCGATACGCGCAGCGTAAGTTCCTTCCCGTAATCGTTAATGTTCAGTCACGTTATACGCGTATATACGTACGTATAGTCTTGACGCAACGTACTTAATTGGCCCAATAGGACGACTCGCGACCGTTGTACGGGCGTAGATTTGAATTCCCAGTACTGCACAAACTGAACGAGGCTCGGCCAAAATCAGTGTTCGGCATCTACCTCAAGTACGCCGGTGGCTGGCCCGTTTTCGGACTGCTCTGTCTACTAGCGGCTCTCTACGCTTTTTGCGTGGCTATCGCGCCTGTTTGTATCGTTCACGTTGGACGGGTAAATATAGTAATGTTGCCTTGGTGCATATTGCACATACGTGGCGTCTATACTCTTTGAATCATCTTGCAACGTTCGTTTTCAGAAAGCTGCTGATTTGAAAGTGGCGGTTGGTATTCTGACAACGCTCGTCGGTTTCCTCGTTGTCGGCGGTGCAATCCTCATGATTGCTTACAACAAGGTGCGTTATTTACACTTGTTCACGGTAAGAGAGGCCGCGAGGAACGACACGAGGGTGACGAATAAAGCGTTTGTATGTTTGCAGGCGATCATAGGCGCGGCAACGAAACTACACGAGTACTGGATCGAAAGCCTTGGACAAGCGAAGATATCGGTTTTCAGCACTGCCACTATTTCCTTGTTGCTCAATATATGCAGTCTCAATTTAAAAGAAGGTTAGCCATGATATTAGGCTAATGTTATCTTCGCTCGGTGGTTCGACAGAATATTTTAAAGGTGCTATTTCATTCGCAGTTGACTCGGTACTTCCAAGAGCGTTGATAACCGTTCTGATAAACGTTGGCATCAGTCTATTCAGTCTCATAATCCTCGGCGTCCTATCGCCGTGGCTACTCGTCCCTGTACTCAGCTTTGTCGTCGCTTCCGTGATCTTCAACGTCTACGTTCGCGGTAGCGTGCTGAGTCTTCACGAGCTCAAAGTCAGCTCGGCGACTCTCGTGCTAAATCATATCGGGCATACGATTCGAGGTAGAGCGACCATTCAAGCGTTCGCCAAAGAGAAAGATTTCGCGAAAAAATACTACAGGTTGTTCAACGAGAATTCCACTTACGACTTCATGCTCTACGCAACAAGGCTGTGGACGGAGTTCCGGTTGAAGATGCTGGCAGTGCTGGTATTGAGCGCCGTGATATTCAGCGCTGAACTTATCTACACCGACGCCGAGGGACTGGTCCGATTGAGTTTGGCCTATATCTGCGCGTTGCAGTTGACGTTGAGCGCGTTGCATGCCGCGGGCGCTGTCAACAGCGTCTACACGAGCCTCATGGCCCTCAACAGCGTCGATCACTACATGAAGGTTTGGCGACAGATAGCTTTTGTTGTTGACTTTTTTGCGTCGCTTTCCACGGGTCAACGAGTTGTCCGATTTACAGAACGTACCGAAGGAGAGGGAAGGCACGTCCACAATATCGAGTCTGTGGCCGATCGACGGTAGCGTCGAGTTTAGGAGAGTTTCTCTTCTCGACAGAGAAGAATCGAGCTGGAGACCTCTCAGCTTCACCGTGTTGGCTGGTGAGAAAATAGCGGTGATAACGTCCCAAGCAGATGCCAAACTCGCTCTTGTCTCGGCTCTATTTCGCTTCACCGAATTACCAGCTGGTGAAATCTTTATCGGCGGTACGAATATCTCTCAAGTGCCACTCGAGATGCTTCGACGTTGCTTGTGCTTCGTACCCGGAGATCCGCAATTGTTTCACGGTAGCATTAGACACAATCTCGATCCTCGCGAGCGACACGCCGATCAGAGTCTCATGAAGGTTTTGCAAAAAGTCTATCTCTGGGAGAAAGTGTCCAAATTGTCGGATAAACTGATGAGCGATGCTTGTCACTTGTTCACCGTGATGGAGAGGGTACTGCTCTTTCTCGCTCGGGCGCTTCTCAGCGAGCATACTAAGGTACACGTGCGACTTATCTTTATTGCTAGTCGAATCCAAGCTCTCGTGCTCAATCGCGTATTTTTACTCTCTCTTCTTTGTTTTTAGATATTGATACTGGAAGACCCGTTGCTAGACGAACGCGACGAGCAACGGGACATGCTAGAGCTTGTACTGGCGAACGCATTTGACAATCACACTGTGATCAGACTTTCCAGTCGCAGGATCCGCTCTTGCCCAAGATTTTTAGCCCTCGACGACGAGGTACGTGCACAATTTTCTTCCTCGTTTCTGCGTCGCGTGAAAGCTCAACGATTCGTTGCGATGATTTTTCAGTTGGACGATTACAATTCGGACCAGAACAGCTCAACAATGTCGCAAGTTACAATTACGACTGACATCTATGCTGCAATGCCAGTCAACAATGCTACCGAGCTGAATAATTATCGACTATCACGATTAACGGCGACCAACGATATCTATACTTTGGTGCCGATGAATCTTCTGTCCGATAGTTACTCTACCGATTGACCTTGTCGAGTATTTTAATTTAGAGATTACGTGGCGTGGTCTTTCGTCTACTCTTTACCCTCACCCCATTCTAATTTCCGTTGTGAATAATTTGTTTGCTTTTCTTATTTTTAATACTTTTGTAAATGAGAGATAGCGCGTGCGCGACATAACCTTGTTAATAGATACGTGCCTAAACGAGTCACTAGCTTAATTAAAAACAAAACTAAACAAATACTGTTTAGGTAGGAACTTCAATGATCGAATTTATCGAAATAACGCATGCACTCGTGAGAATGCAGAGTATTTATTTAAGTATTGTAATAGATTGCATAATATACATATACGTAAGTAAGCGCCAAAGCTTTGCGGCCAAATCCGCTTGTCATGTAAAGCAAGCTCATCACCAGTTGCCAAATACACGTACCGAACGAGTGAATCAATTGTATCATCTAAGTCATACCTGAAAATGTGTGTGTGTGTGTGTGTATATATATATATAATACGTATGTAGCCTCGCTAGAAAGGCAATTTTAGTTACCCAGATAAAGGCGAACATGATGTATCGTGTATCGCGCTTATAATAAAGAGCTTATTTTCACGTCAACGCATCATGTCAGCCCAATTCGTCCCGACCCTACAACCAATATCGATAATTTTCGAACGAGGAACGTACCAAGGCATCACGATGAGCGAGAATCGATTATTTCCAATTAAATTAATTCGAATAAGAGTTCGAGTGAACGTCAAACGGGCAGCAACGCTATTTTTAAAGGAAACCCGAGAGAACGATTAGTTGTCTATTACGATGATATGCGATAAAATCCATATTAAAAGTTTTAATTGCTCTGTAGCTCGCGCATCTTTTTTTTCAAACCTACCTACAAAATTAGAAGTCGCTTTGAAAATCCGTACATTCTGTGTGTCTTTTACCATTTTCAAAGAAATTCCGAAGTCATTACACAGTCACAGCCTCAATTGTATCGTTCTTTTTATAACAGCGTTTCACCATGAAAATTGAGGCGAACGCATAGATCGAGAGTATGAATTGCTCTTAGTCAAAGAAACAAAACTTTGCCGAGGTAACATTTGCTAATTTGAGTTTTGTTCGTTTCTTTACATTTGCCTCCAAGTGAGGTTTGTCACGAGTGAAATACCAATTATTCGTAAAATTGATCAAATGTTGAAAAATAAGAAATGTCTGCTGATTTTTTGACGATCACAAAATTCGAGTTTATTCAATCACACAGTTTTACGTGCTGTTTTATCGAATCAACGGAAAATGATTAGTTTGTTATTGAAATAGCCTGTTAAAATAATAATTTGCAAAGCTTCTACACTATCGTCAAACGAATGCTACAATTAAAAAACATAAATAAAATGTCGTTATAACACCGTTAAAAAAATAAGTCACAACGTTAATATATAATACATTACGCAACTAGTTATGGAAACGATCGTTCGAATCCGTTTCCTTCCTCACGTGTTGCGTGTGGTAATTTTTAGGATAAGTGTACAAAACTGACCTTTTTATCGTGGCTGAGAAAGTCAGTGGTAGGTTTGGTCTTATAAATTGTTCACAAAATCAAGAAAATTTGACAAATGCGTTATTTACATATGTTGTGCCACACAGTTTAGTAAACAACATTAGAAAACATAAAACAATATTTATATACGCGTTGTACGCGTACATACGTTATGTTGTAATCATCGATATTCAATCAATGTAATCAGTTCGGTTGATTTCGTCGGCTTTTGCGAACGAATAATCGAGAGGGCGATAGCTTCGGGGTAAGTTAGTCAAAAATAGTTTAGTCGAAAAGAGGAGCTTGTTGTAACTAGTACCAGTTCAAGAGGGTTTGCATAAACAGCCTAGTGTGGTATTTCTTGACGATCGGGTGAGTTGACAAAACGAAGGAAACAGTATAAATAAAAGACAAAACAGTTGGTGCTACAAGAGTGTTTGGTGTGCGGAAGCAAAATACGGTGAAGTGGTTTCTTCGGTAAGTTAGACCTCTCGTAAGAGTCGATTCGTCGAAGGATGCCAGTTCTGGTGACTCGGGACTTACACAGGGCTACGTCGAGAGCAGTATCGGCGAGATGTGAATCAGCGTAAGATAAGTGGCAATTGTTATATCCTACGAGTGTAACTTGGATCCACTGTGGTAAACTTTGGTGCGCGCTCTCTCTTTCTCGCGGTTACGACGCGATTACAGTTCCTCCTCGATCTTTTAACTTTAATTTTCGTTTAAATCGTACAACCGTTTTTTTTTCGAATATACCCCAACTGCTAGATTGCTTATTTGTTTTCATTACGATATACATAGTCTGGTCATACGACGATTAAGGATTTCAGAACGAACCGTTTATTTACTATTGAAATTAGTTGCGAATATAAATATGGCTGATGCAATCGTCACCGTAATTTTCGTACGTTCCATTTCCCATTACAACTTATAACGATAGTGAGATGACCACGATGATTTAGATAATCTCGAAAATAAAGTCAAATAGCGAAACAAACAAAAAATATCTACAATTCTAATTACAAGTATTTTTAAAATTTGATAGTTATAAGTTACCGATTTAACTCGTTAAATACTTAAGATTCGTAAGACGACAAAGCGATTAATCTCCGGATAATAATCTATTTTAATCACCTTAAATTATTTAAATCTAATCACATTTAAGTGTTATACGACTGTGTTAACCGTCATTCAAATACAGTTAGTCTGCTGTGCGTGCATTAATCAACAAAATATTACGAATATAACGTTACATTTTTTAGATCTAAGCAAGAAAAACCAACGATCGGATAACTATATTACCGATTCAATCTGTGTAACGAAAGAATACTTGTATTTTTGTGCGATAAGATAAACTACTCTAAACGTTTATCATGAACCGAGTGATTAATGAAAAAATAATTAATAAAGATAACGACATTTTACGATGTTACTGTAAAATAAAACAAGTAAAATTGAACAGAAAATCAAAACAATTTTCAAAAGACCACAAACATCGATAAATCAAAAACGAAAAATTGCATAAGCTAGAAAAGCAATGAAAAATAAATATAAAACAAAGGTGTAATCTATAATTTAAAAAAATACTCGTTTCTTCTAAAGAGATAGAATATACATTTCCAGACAGGTTTATTTGTAATCTCTTGGAGAAACATGGTAATCAGCTTTTAAAGATAAAAGACAATGTTTTCAAATGATACGCTAGACTGATGACTCTCCAAAATTTCCACAACATCCAACGATTCAAGCAATACTAAACCAATGTGTCCATCGTATTTCGCGGTTGCATACAGCTGTCAAATTTATCAAACTAGATTGGATTCTATATTTATCTTTATCTTCGATATCCGAACAAATATTCTTGTTAATCGTCGTTTACTTTTATTTCATTATCGTATCGTAGAACTTGTCTGATTACAGAAATGGCATCTCGATGAAACAAGCAAAATGGACGTAAAAAATCAATAATGAACAATACAGCGGTGCGATAATCGCGTTAGAATTATCAAGATTCCACTTCCACTTGTAGTGTTTTTAGGATAGACAAATATTCGGATAGATGGAATATTTCGTTCGGTGTATTCTTTAAAGTGTTCCAATCTCAATGTCAATAAAAATAAATGTATTTTTATCTACTCGTATCAGCACTTGGGTGAGATGGGTCTGTTTTGATTTTTCAAAAATGGGGATAAATCTGACTTTTTCAAGTGTCATTAGACAATTGGTAGATTAGTCTTCGACAAACCACTATGTTTGGATTGTATAATTAACGTGTTTGCTTGTTCTATAGGATACCTATGGATGTGCTATATATTTCTTGGTTTAGTCTAGTTTTTTGATGAACTTGTTTACTAATTATAACGTATCTTAACTTACTAAAATGTTTGTTGAACGTGGTTTCTAACATCAATGTAGCAGCACGTGTCAATTATGTCACAATAATATCCGAGCTTTCTTTCTCACGCTTTTGATTCGTATAAACAGATTTCAATCGATCTGTGTTGAACAAGAGATGTATATTATTAATAAATGGAACGTTAATGTCAACATGGCACATTCATTTGCGTATATTTAATATCCAACCACCCGACCGATGGCGGTATTTTTTGTCATACAACTACTTCAAATCAACAACTTTCTGCCGGTAATACACAGTATCAAAACTAAAAACAAAGTTTGTGCCATTGACAAGACTTGGTGCTGTAAGTGATGGCGCTTTTCTTAGAATGAAAATAGAATGATCCATCCGATAACATTTTCAAGGCCATACATGTACTGACGAAACTGCTAATTAACGGGCATCTGCCACTCGTTAAATCAGTTGCTACATTTTTATTCAATCAATCAGTTTTAATCAAAGCGATTTAGAGTTTCGTGTAGAATAGTTGAAAATGGACCAAACACGGAATCTCGATTGGTTATTAGTCGATTTTTACCAACAAATGTCGGTTGGCAAAAGAATCAAGTGACCTTATCGCTGTGTACATCATATGCCAGTTTAAAAATGTCGTAACGAATCTGTATTAATTGTTCAACAATGTCTACTAAACTATTCGTTGCTTTACAAATATACATACGAAGACACAACACAGTCCCTGCGTTTTCAAGGATTTCTCGTTAATTTATCTGCGAATGCTTCGATATGGGCTTCTCGGATGACTTCGTTTCATTTTGGGAATAAATACCGAACACTTTTAGAACATAATAAATGGTTTTATAACGTTTTATTTCGTAAATCAATGCATAATATAAATATTACGATTAGCATCTCTGCAGATTACAGAATTTTTCAGCATGTCAGATTCATGATATGCTGAGAAAATATTTGATCGTTTAAATTACTAGTTTTGTTCTTCATCTTAGGAACTTTTGTTCGTTAACGTTATTTGTGCGTACAAATATTTTGCTTTCTGTTATAAAAATCATAGTTCCATTATTTTGCTCTTTTAAAAGTAGCTCGCACCGATAAAAATCGAAAATTGAACAAAGTCAAAGATTCGATGAAAGTAGCATTTTGAATACTCGTCGGATTTAATTATTCAGAACTGGATTTCCGATGCATTCGATTCGTAATCGACCTCTTTATCATCCCTTCGAGATAGAAAACTCATCTAGCCGAGACTTTTGATTGCTTTTTTTCCGTTGAATACTGTTTCATTTGAGAGAACGTAAAGATTAGAATAGAAAAAAAAAATTCTTAAGGTAAATTGCATTTTTTCTGTCCATTTAACCGTTTTGATTTAGCGCGCGTTTGAGTAAAGGCCAAAACATCGACGTGGTCGGGAAACAACCGAAGAAAAAGTGTATTTGGAAACGTCCTAATCTATTCTCATAAGATTATCCATCCCACGAATATTAATTGATGCGTTGGCCTCTATATCGTAGCTTCTCCCAATTCGTTGTTTCATACGTTGTTTCATACACACTCGTATACATATCGCGATTATTTGGTTGCCCGTAAACGTTGCTACGCTTAAACACGAGTGTAACCGGCAAAACGCAAGCCAATAATTCACTTGGATATAGACGATGAAAATTGATTAGGTCTCGAATAAGGAGTACCGCGCGAATAACACACAAGGTAACGATAAAATCATCGTCAAATCGAATTTCGTAGAGTGGGCAAAATTAGCAGACGAGTTTTGCCATGCTGCATGCTTTGGAATACGATTCTCACTGAGCTCCATTTCCGAGGTTGTCGTCCTCCGTGGCAAGTTATGATACACCAATCGATCGGACAATGGCTGGACCGGACGGAAATTGTGCGTTAACTTGTGACCCTCGGAGCTACTTATATTGCGGAAAGCCGCGAGCTGTAACAAACATTGCGTACGTACACGCGTAGGATCACGTAAAAGAATTTATTGGTAAATAAACAACAACGATAACGACAGCGAACGAGGATATACCTGAGCGTGAGAGAGATAGAGTGGATCCTTAAAGTCGATCCACGTGACGACTTCGGAGCACGGTGGTGTCGTAAGCGAACCGTTGTACGTGAAATAATTCTGCATCCTATCCTTGGGACCAGTGGGATTCAACAGGTGTTCAAGTCGCAAGCTCTCGGGCAGTAGGATTTCCGAGCCGACGTTCTCGATGTTTGGCATTCCTGCTACGAGCACTCCGAACACCGGATTCGATTTGTCTTCCTTGTCGAACTGTTGAATCAACATGCAATGTCGTCCGTTATATTTTACAGATTCTCGTTTGTCGCGCTCGCTATAGTCTAAATTAATCACAAAGCCTCATAGATAGCAACGAACACACGAACAAACACGCTCTCGAATGTATTCGAGATTGAATTAATTCACAAAAATGAATTTACGACTTTGAGTTTCTTTGCCTTTGTCTATGGAACCATTAAAAGTTCGCCGCGAGCAATGTCGTCTACACACGTGCGCGACGTATATATGTATATTTTTCAAGCATATTTACGCACTTCCTATATCGTAAAATAAAAATAAGTAGCGACTGTTGAATGACTCTCTCGTAAAGATAGAAATCGGCATTGACTTGGCATACACGCACACACAGATGCAAAACTTTATAGTCGTCTTCTCGTTAGGACGGTTAGTTAACGTCGAAGCTTGCTATTAGCTGTATAGTCAATGATTTTTAAAACTTTTCAGCCGTATGACAGGCTTTTACGAGTCACGACGCGACAGCTATCAACCAGTTTTCACTCACTTATTAAGTAATATACCTCGCGATCGTGTTTTTCGTCAGCCTTAAACGCGCTATACTTGTAAATTAGATATTTTCACGTTGTCCGCTCTACCAAATCAATCGATTATTTATAATCTCAATTTATTCGATTTATCCACGCTTTATATTCAACATTCGCATGTTCCCGTAAAAACAATTAATCGATTCCCCGAGCATTCAACGAAGAAAAATAAAACTATTTTTACGTAAAAAAATAAAAAAGATCAAATCTCGCTCGCTTCTTCGTGAAAATAATCGTAAACTTAAAACTATTTTCCAAAATTGCAAACAGATGTCTAATACAACGTTTCGGAAATAATCAAAACATGAACAACAGCGGTTTCTACCGGATTTTCCGATGTATTTTAGTAAAGAAGTCGTCGTCGTGAGATGGTCAATTTCGGACGTTTTATAAAATGTCAAAAATACATTGTTTGATGTATATACATCGCTCGAAGGGCACGCGCACACGCGATCGATATCTTGCGCAATGATTCTAATTGACAAATCATTCGTACGCTATACATCGTCAACGCATTAAATATAGATACAATCGTTTGGTCGATATATTAGCAGTGGGTCGAAGATGCGACGTATTATGCAACTGCAAAGTCTGTTAGCGCGGTATCGCTAATTGTTCTTATACGTTAGTGCGAGCTGTACGTGTACACCTATTGCAAGTATAGTGCATCCATGTATATATATATAGTTCTCGATCACGAGTACGAAGCAGCTGTCGCTAATTGAGATGTACCCAACGGATTAATTGACGTCTCGACATGCACCCGAAAGCACGTACAAACACAAAGCGACGCTTACATATTGAAATGGTTTATCAATTTGAACATCGGTGCAAAACGTGTATATATGCGTGTGTGTGTGTGTGTGTACAAAGCACATTCACATATATGGATATAGATGTATAATTAGACACATATGAATCGCCACGCATCGCGCAGCTACATACGTATAACGAAAGATACGTGATAAATGAAAGGTGTTATTTGATACATACAGATGCGTCGTTGTACGAGGGAGATACCTCGAAAAAGAAGGCAATGACAGCCAAACCGTCGGGATGACTTAGCGCTTGGTTCATCGAGCCATACTCGTCTTTGTAGAATACAGCGTGTAATTCCATGGCGAACGAATGGTTGTTGATCAAGTCCTCCGAACCCTCCCAATCGTTCTCGCCCCAATGGAAATGCAATTGCTCGAACGCATAGTTGCCCTTCAATGGACCACCCGACATGAAAGCCTTCGCGCTGTCGTTCGACGAGTGCAGCAATGCTAACGTAACAATTTTTTTTTTCGTACATGTAGTTGCCATTCCGAGGGTTTTCGCGTTTGTATTATACAAGCTTACCTGTGTGACCATTGTTCACCATGTAAACTTTCCTCGGTAGATCCAGCCCGGTAAACTGTAAACTCGGCAACGTCACGTCACGGACATCGTGCTCCTCGATGTTTATCGGTGACTGATGCTTGCCGAAGCAGCTGCCGTAATCCTCAGCCCAGTGATCTGGACCTGACTCGGTGCAATTGTCATACTTTGTCATTTGTTTTCAAACTTTTGTACATTGCGTGTCTTCCTTCGTTATTTTTGTATGTTAAATTATATTGTTCAAAGTTGGCATTACGTAAAAACACCAGATAACATTTAATTATCAGTTGTGCAACGAAAACGTAACGATATAAGATACAATAACAATTTTACATTTTTTTTTCAATTTTCAAGCGACTTTGATACGTGGATTACGATGATGAGATCTAGACACGCTAGCGCGAAAAAAGACAGAGGCATCGTCGGTAGGTTGCCAAACTTACCGTGTGCTCCGTTGTAACCGAAATCGATGTGTTCCTTAGCTGCAACTGTCGGTTGAAAACAAACAAACAAAAAACGGCAATTACGTATAATAGGTACGTGTAGTGGTAAAAAAATATCGGGAAGGGGGGGAGGGGAGGGAGAGAGTATTAGACAAAAAGATCGAGATCTCTGTGGTTTTTTTTTCACGGTCATTGCGCGTCTAACTTCGAATGGATCGATCTCGCGACCGCAAAGCGATATAGTTCACGTCCGATACATGTCGTAACGACACGCGTCGACGCCGAAAAGAAAATCGTCAGTTGTCAATGACTTTTCTCATCGCGTCGATATCACCGGGTGTCTTTGTAACCTTCGGTAAGTTTTGGCAATGTACACTACGCCGCTTTAAACGCCGATGTCGCGCAATTTCTTTGTACGATATGCAGTCTAATAACGTTGATCGTAATTATTCGTGATTTCGAGCAATTCCAACGCTAACTTTTTTCGTCCGACGAGCACGCGAAAGCCATCGGTGTGATAATTTCTTTTTTTCCCAACATCTGTGATCGATGCACTTTCGCTAACAACCGGTTCTCTTTGAATGTTTACCGACACAATCGAAGAAAAGGCGTTTATTTTCTAGGTGATGTGTATAAAAAGTTGCAACGCTATGCCAGTAGGAAATATAGCACGGTAGATAGTAGGTCGAAACAAAAAGTAAATAAAAAAAACCATGTTCTTTTTACGACAAAAGTCGCATTCCCTTTCAATTTCATATTCATATCTAAATCAGCCTTTTACGTTGAATCCAAGAGGCTGCTATGCTTGTATTATTGTCGATAATGTCGTTATCGTCGAGTGCACTGGCATCTACAAATATATGGAATAAGACTAAAGAAATTGACATGGGTGGCGCCAATTTGTCAGGGGGATAGTATCGATGCAAATAGAACAGCGCGAACGTTCCGGCGCCGACATACTCGAGCTGTCATTGACAACTGTATCGAGGTGCACATTGTACATCAACCAATTTTACGTATGTATATATATATAGATATATATGTATGTATGTGGTAATTCTGTTGTCGCGCGCGAATCCATCGTCGAATACGCACGTGCCTCGTGAGAGAACGTTACGAGGAAACTCATTGACTCGTTGATTTACTAATTGAGGTCGAACACCTTTTCCAAATTTTATCGATTCATTCGACGCGCTTCTTCTTTTTACTCGATTGATATTTTTTATCTCGAATCTTTATTATCGCAATACGAAACGACCGACGTGACATCATTCTTTATACCCTAGAGGTATAATGGATTTTATAAATCAAACTTTTTACAAGAGTAAGGGAAGAAGCTGATTACGATATATAGAGTTTATCCAACGTATTTCGACAATTAAAGCTACAAAAGAGACATTTTACGAAATGCTAGAACAATAAATGTTGCTGGCAGTTAATTACGTCAAATACCGTCTTTTATGTTCGCGAACCTACATGTAGATTTCTGTTTGCTTAAGAAAATAAATATTAAAAAAACAAACGATTGTATATTTTACACAGTTTCGTCGTTAACGGTTGAAACCGTTTGTCCGTACATTACTAGTAAACGATAAAATCTCTTAATAAACGATCAAATTTGTTATTTTAACCTTTCATTTTCACGTCAGGTACGTAAATGCAAATCAAAGTATTTTCTTCGTACGCATAGAGAACGAAGTTTATTGGCTCTACGTTGAACATAAAAATGTAAATGCTAATGTATTATTCCCCATGTATCGCACGTACCAACGAATTAAAGGCCATCCAACATTTTGACTCCAAGGTTTTTACGTAAAGTAATCGAAACTTATCCGATCGCTCCTATTTAACATTTTTGTTTTTCAAATTAATCGAATCTAATGAAAATAAATAAGAGTTACGGTAGCGCTATTTTGACACGACAATTAGTCAATAATCTTATAACTTACTCATTTGACACACACATAGCCGATAACTCGCAGCGTATACCAGTCTATCACTCGTCCAACACTCGTAGCTAACGTTTCATAACTTTCGCTTTGTACGTGCACGAACTCACATTATACTATTAGGTAAAAGTGAAATTTAAAACGGTTATTTGCGATCCGCTGTGCTCTACCTTAGCGCGCCATCTATTTTTATAACAATCATAAGAAGTATGCATAAGAAAAAGCTCTTTAAACCTTTGATATCCGTACGTATATTTTTACGAGTAAATATATAACTCGTGCGTTTTAACGGTATTCAATTACCATCTGTTGACTAATAATTTTGCGAAAATTGCAACTTTATCGTCACCGGCCTCTTGTAGATATACGGTCGATTCTTTTTTTTTTTAGGCATCGTTTGTAAATTAAATATAACGCGGATAAAAACTGTTGATGCTCACGCTTGTAAAATTAACAAGTGGAACGAACGATTCTTTCGTCAAATCTTAAAGCAGAAGACCGTCAAGATTCACTCGAGTGAGTATCATTTATCGTTTATCAGATGTCCTTTGCGAAAGTTACTTACAAAAGCTACAGATCTTTCTATAGCGGCCTATACTCTATGGTGCCTACATTGGGACGGACGAGTATCGCGAAGAATCGTTGCGAGTGTGTTGTCGTTATCAGATTGTCGCGTGTCTATGTGGCTTGTATATATATATATCTAATTAACTGCAAATCGTCAGTAGCCAAGCGGCACATTCGCGCGATCAAAACCGAACGAATGCAGTAATAACAAACGTTTCTTTCTTTTCTTTTTTCTTGTTGTCGCATTCACAGGAAATTTACATAATAACAGTGTGAACGGGACACGGTATTTAATATTTTGTAACATCGTCTATTAGTATTTGTTTGACTAATTTTCATGATTTACTTGTATTCATTGTTCTATTTTAATTTCACGTTTACATTGTTTCTTGGGAAATGTCGAAATATAACAAGTTAACGTTATCCTTGTTCTACATTTTAAACAATCTCGCATTCCGTGAAATAATTTAAATTCGAGTCGTTGGAAAAAGCGCAACGCTGATCGTTCACGTCTGCGTACCCTTTTATTGGCATGTCGCAGCTTTTACACTGTCCTTAGAAACTTAATAAATCGACCTCTGTAAATTCGAATAAAAAGAAAAATACAAGCAAACACATTTCAGTTTTCGATTCGTACCGTTCTAACGGAACATTTCGTGAAAAAAAAAAGATAAAGAAAGCGAGAGAACAATTACTCACCAAGGGACAAGAGAGCCTGAAGTGCAACAAAGCTAATCGCGCAGCGATTAGAGAGAGCACGAGAAGAATCAACGTGAAGCTGAATCATGATTTTTGACTGCTTTAAGTGTTTGCACCACTACTAATTATTTTATGTTTTACGTACAAACGAAACGATCTTTCGCACACTTTACGCGCTCGATTATGTCACTTCCGGTCGACGCTATTGTACAGGAATGCAATAAAAGTAAAAAAGGGCACGAGAAAGGGACGACGAGGATGAGGGCAAGAAAAGGAGCGCACGCGCGCGAACTGGTTGGACGTCGAGACACGACTGGCACTCGCTATCGGACGAGTCAAGCATTTTATAAATACTAGCTACTACAGTTGCGAGGTAAGGATGCCCACCACCTCTTTCGTGCTATGAGGCACGCTCCAACTCTCTCGGCTGAATACGTTTTTTTTTCTTTTCTCTATCTTTCTATATTATAGATCGACAATCAATAATACCGACATTATAATTCTTTACGAACGATTCTTTTCTCATTTTTGCTACGCTATATGTGACTACGTTATATCAGCATCGGTATTGACGCTCGGTCTGTATGCCGGCAACTCTTTTTTGTTTTTCTTTCAAACTTGTCTTTGAGGAAGCGACCACATTTTCTCCAGAGCCATTTGCCATTTCTCATTCTTTATCGGTGTTATTTTCATTATTTGAACATTTTACGCGTACTTGCGTACGTACGAATATACGGAATTGCAAAAAAAAAAAACTAAAATTGGACCACTTATATTTTGTTTTTGTTTCGACTGGGCGGTCTTGAAAAAAACTGCTAACGTTATATCCAAGCGTGTCTTGCATCTTATTTGTCTTTTATTCAAATCACACGCACTGCACGTTCGTACAAAACTCTGTTCGTTTTACAGTTTGGTTCAAAGTCTTATCTGTAAGTACGCTTCGGATGATTTTAAATAGCCATCCGATAAATTGGGACAATCACATACGATAGTTGTTTGATGCCCATTACACCTGAAGTAGACTATATTCGTAGGAATATCTTTGTACGTTGTTTTGAACGACCAGCACCAGCTTTATTGGTACAATGTACACGGATGTGAAATTTTAAGGACATCTTTGACGTCACGAAAATAAAAATCGCGGTCTATCCTCAAGTTCTCAACTGGAATACCGGCAAATCTATATCACTTCTAACAGCAACAAAAATGTCTTTTTACGAGCACGTATGATTTACAAGTTAGATTAACATTCGCAACACGATTACCCGATATTCGTTGGCCGTTTCAAGGAGGGGATGTAAAAGATTCCATTGTGCTAGTCAGCCATTTTTAACACGTTTAACCGTCGTGCTTATCGAAAAAACTAAAAATATTCTTGGAACGATGTACACCAGACATATGCATGCTTGGAATTTTACGCGATTTTTTCCTACCATTTTCGTTCATCAACCAAACACTTGGAATCACACCTGGGAAAACATCAAAATATAAAATAATTATTCCGTGCGACTGAAAAATCGGATTATTGCTATTATATAGATTTCAAGTGATTAGCTCATGACAGTTGCCGTATCGAAAGTTTTCGCTCAAAATGAACATTTCCACGGATGCGATTATTGTACATAACTCCGTATACCGAAGAGGTAAGACAAATGCCAAAATCACGAACAAGATATTCTTCATCTTTTATACCAACAGTTTGTCTTGTATATTGGGTACTTTCTATCCCAGCAAATTAATCTTCCATTCGTACTGTTGAGCCTACCTTCGTTGCCATAGGAAGATAACTTTAGGGACGAGATATCACAGCGCATCTTTGCGTTCTGGCAAATCACAAAAGTTACGTTTCTTTTAAACGAAACACATCTTACAGTTGTAAAATATGCGTCCCTAAACTAATTAGTTGTCATTATTTCGCGCTGGTGCCATGATAATTACGAGAATACGGTCGAGACACAGTTTTATCCGAAAGAGAGAAACTATTTTACGTTGTACATGTATACGTTATTACGTTGAAAGTGATCCGTTTGAAAATAAACTTGAATTTTGTATTAGGCATGACTACTAGTTCGCTCGAGTAAATTCATTAATATATAATGATTATAATGGTCTCCAGTAGAATCAATTCACGTTTTGAGACATGTAAATCTTGGATGATGTAAACGTCAGTTGCTGCGGATACAACGAGAAATAAAAATGTTGTTATCGGTTCAAAAATATTTTACAAATGTAACTAATTTTGCTATCTAACATGGTCAAATGTAAACATCTATGTAAAAGAATCTGCTGTATGTATTTTTGAAACTTTATTTCTGAGATTTTCAATGATGTAGAAACGGGTCGAAAGTGCATTGTTGTTTCCCTCCTCATCACCGATAACTTGTATTTATTTATGAATTAACAGGTAACGTAAATCAAATCGATCGCTTCATCTTAGCTGCTATATCACACTTCGCGCATTTATGACGTACGCGATTTGGTAACTGGCTTTCGTATGTACTATAGGCTACAGTATACAAGAATTATAGCTTAACAAGTAGGTATAAGTTTGGCCGCTTGCAGATTTAAAGACGCCATCTATATTCAAACGATATATATATATATATTACGTCAATAGTACTCTACGAAAACTTAAGTCAATGTTCCATTAAAATAAAATGCCATTGATCGTAAATCTAGGAAAATGCTGCAACCTTAAGTACAGTGATACTACGTTTTAAAATTACGGGAGACGGGTTTCGGCAGAATTATACTAAACGACATTTACGAATAAAAGGTGAATTCAAAGAGTCACATTCATACCACTTATCTGCGTGCTACTATTCGATGCCGCATATAAAATCGTAATAAATCACGTAAAATCATCATAGCCTTCGGGTTTCGATGCCCATCAAATTACAGTTATGTGACATCACATGACATGACGTAATTTTTTTCAGCGAAGCTTTCTTCCTCACTCGAAGCTTGAAGACTGCATGCCGCTTTAGAAAAAGCATTACTTCAATATGTAGATTTTAATGGTTTTAAATCATTTTTATCCAATGCGGTCGCGGTATGGCTTTTTTTCTCGGTAACGGAATTTAACATACGCGAATGAAAATTATTTGTCTTTTCGTAAACGATTGTATTAGAGCTTCGTATAAAACGTGACTTGATCTACAGGATAGTCGATTCACAGTATAACAAAGATTTATGTTTAAAATAACGATACTTTCGCCATTTTTTCAGCGATAAAATTCTGTTCAAGCTTTGGGACAGAAACTAATCTGAAGGAATCCAAGTGCGTAAGAAAGCAATTCGTCGTTTAACTCATTCAATTTCATCATTGTAATAACAGATGTGTAAGCCGGTGGATTGTCTTGATTAAGTAAAACTCTCTTTTTCGCTAAATGCGACTGTTTTTTTATTTCGTCACTCAGACGTTGCAATAATTATTTACAATACTTGCCGTTGAACGTTCTTCCTTTCGGCGAATAATTAATGGAAATTATCCCTCGCCGTTCCTAAAAAATCAACATCATGATCTTTTCTGCAGATAAAACTGTTATCGCCTGCTTTAGAACCGATCGCCCCTTTTCATTTTTACGAATTCAACGAAAGCATTCGCTATTGATGACTGCCAAACGTATACTGTGCAACTGAGCGTCGCGAAACTTTAAACTTAGGCTTTATAAAGTTAACACTTTCCACTATAGTCATTGTTTTCAAACTACAGTCACCATTTTAAACGTCAGGTTGCTTACTTCGTTTCAAATTAAAAAAAAATACGAACGAATTTTTCTGCAAAGGCTATTTGTACTTAAAAAAAGACGTGTTATTGCAATTTAACTTCTTGCTGTTTATTGAAAATGGTAGTTTATCACAGTTATACTCGTCTGATCACATTTTTTTGTATTGAAATTATTAAAAAAGGGCTCTAAAATCCAATCTAAATAACTTAACGTTAAGACTTTTAATTGTATGTTCATATTTAACGATGTTTTTATACGTTTCTCATAGAGTTGACAAAAAGTTTTTTTAACGAAATTTTCATTTTTAATATCTAACCTGATATCATTTGTCGTATTAATTCAATTATGATTGTAATGAACTAAATCGATGAATTCCAGGTGATTTTTTTAATAAAACAATATATAATTACTTGAACCGTATTGATGGATTTTGTGGTTATATACCAGTTGTTTAGATAAAAAAAATGTTCCAAATAATGTTGAGTAACATTTATTTACGGTATACCACTACAGCCATCGTTATATTTATTCTATGATAAGACGAAATAATTCCACTAAATAATAAAAATTACTTAATTGTGTCTTCTTCTTTTTTCTTAAATTGGACATTGGTTTTCATCTTGATCAACCGAACAACTATTGTCTGTAACGTTCTTGACCTCTGCAATTTCCTCGCCTTTCATAATTTCTTTAACGTTTTACTTTAACGAAAAATCGTCAATTTCATAAATGACTTGTAAGTGGAATTTTGCTTCACTTATTACATATAAATCGACATTAGAACATTGTTCTTCGTAGATACCAAAACACAACTCAGTCCAGAGCAACCCATGGTTATTGGAACCGTGGAATTTTGCATCCAGTTTAAAAAATACAACTAACTATACGCAAGAAGTTTTCTGGAATTAACTTGCGATCTGTTAAATGTGATGTTAATCCATTGACAGGTATTTTTCAGGCTTTCTGTTGTATTTTTTTATTTCCAAGTCATGTTTGAATTTTAAGGTAAATATAACAACAGTCTCATCGAGCTACATCATTTGTCGAATTTTTTTTCTTAGCGGCTTTGTATCTAACAGACCTCAAGTCATCGACAATGGCTTTCTTTTTTATTGACTAGCTATACGTATGACTGATAATTTGAACACCAACCTCAAATAATCTATTATTACTTGTATACTTATACCTACATTATAAAACGTTTTGACTGAATACCGAAAATCAATTTATCGAGAAAGCATAGTTACGAGTTTACTTCTACTTTGCAAATAGTAACAAGAAGTCGCATCATATACGGTAAATGTACGAAGAAATAACATCGAATATTTTAGACAAGGATATTTCCTTGGCCGCACACCTACTTAGCAGACTCAATATAGTGGAAAACTACCTGGACTGCTCTTCAACACTGTCCTTCTTACATCGTTAAAATATGTGATTGTATTTACAATATTTTAAATTTCGTATCATTTTATATTTTTCAAAAAAAGAATACGTCCAAACTTTTTCTTTTGATTTTCATAGTAGTGGGAAAATGTTTTAAAACATATATTGGAGGATATCACTCCTTAATATTAATACCTGAAGAGCAGTAATTGAACAACGGTAATTAGTGCAGAATAAAATGCAACATTGGCGGTATTGGTTGTTTATATAACAATATTTATAATTAAAACCCATTAACAATATTCGTGAATATAGCATTTTTTGCGCGTCTAATTAGGATAAATCATTAATGCACTAATTACTTCATATTTTCGGAAATGATTGCTGTCTATATTAATAGAACAGTACGAAATCGGAAAAAAATTACAAGAGGGTATAAACCTTTGACGGAAGGCATGGCGTGGGTTATTCCACAATAACGTGGATGACCCAGGAAAATAAAAGCTGCATGTATAAACACCTTTCATCAAAGCCTTATATCCCCTTACAATTTTTATTTAATGTTAAAAAGCATTGTATATGCATTTCTGTAAAATCTATCGTTTTGTCTAAATTTGTTTCTGTTTTTACTCAATATGTTACGTATAAGAAAAATCAGTAGATTTGTCATTCGTTTATTGATATTTCATTTCACAGATCTTCAGGACAGCACTTCATCAAAGCGTTTTACAGCTTATTTAACGAAATTTTGATCCTTATTATGAATAGAATCTACTGAAAAATTTGAATTTCTTTCTTTTATTTTCAACCAATCTTTAAACAAATACTGAATGTCGGTAGCTCATAATTGTCTAAGATATAAACAGGATATGTGTTACACCGAATAACTGTTTTATAATTCATGCTATCTATATTCTACTAAAATTCAAAGAAAAATATGAAATTGCAATAAGCTTCTATATACGTGACCCATGAGTTTATAATTTCGTGGTAAGTATGTATGATTGGTCATTACGTTTTTTCAAATAAAGAAATCTTACCAAATTCGATCTGAGATAAATTGTTTTACAGAATTTGACATATTCAAAATCTTATCTTAGAATATATAAATTAATAGTCTATATTATCTTCATATTATCAATAATTGTTAGTACAAAAAAACTCTTGCGACAACAATTTTCTCAAGATATATCGCATAATTTACAATTAAGTTAAAATTTTATCACAAAAGTAAATGAGTCTGAATACGTCCTTCCAGAAGTAAATAAATTGCCAAATCGGGGTAAATTCCTCGTTTGGTGCGTATGTAGCGACGTGATGTCTAAATATCGTACGTTTTAGTAACGATTTACATTTGGATCGTAATTTGGATTTATTAGGTTTAAAGTATAAAAAATGTCTTTTAAAATGTAGAACTAGTCGCTGTTTGGTCATATTCCAAAAAAATTGACGAAAAAGACATAACGTTATAGCTTTTTATCGTTAAGTCACACGTGTACACGTTTGCTCAATTTTCCTTCGTTAAATGTGAAGTATTACGTGAACGTTATTTATATTTCAATAGCTTCTCAAGGTACCTAATTTTTATTCGAACAAAATGTAACAATGTTCATTTTGAAATAATTCCACACATTTAATATATTTTATTTCAACTATAAAAATGTAATACTTTATCTATAATCCATCACGCAAATTTCACGTATATAACGATTGCATTCTCAGTGCAAAAAAACTGAAGGTATTATCGTGTACGTTTCGTACTGCTATTCAATGTCTTTTTTTTGGACATCCGTAACAGTTATCGCTATGACTACTTTTTCCGGATTTCGTGAATGGTCCTTGAACAGGTTTATGCACAATCAAGGCTGTGAGTCAGATGATTTGCTTGCATGAGAATCACGTGAGCGATCGCAGTAGTTCGTGCAGCTTTTTTTTGTTTACTTAATTATTTATTCCGTGTACTCTTTTTATAAATCGTATATAGTTTTAGACACTCAAAATATACCGTTAAAACTTGATGACAATGCTAACTGACTTGTATACTTGCTATATTGCATTTTTGCATTGCCAAAGTAAAAACTGTGCCAATTGTTTTTGCAATTCACAACGAATTAGCTGATCTTTTTTTACACTCGATTAGTCGGAAAAAGTGTTAAGATATAATCAAGAGAACACTCAAACGATACTTACAAATACTCAGGATTAAAAGAACTATAAAAATCGCAGCAGAGAGAAATTTAACGAAAAGGAAATGTCCTTTGTGTATCAATAGTTAACAAATTTTGGCCTTTCGATTTGGCAAAACAACATGTCACCAGATGTCACCAGAAAAAAGCGGTAACGATTTCAAATAATTGTATACGTACATGCAATCATTTCACCGAAACACTTTGAACCTATGACATAGTTTTAATACGTTCGTTTAACGGACGTAAAGACGTAAGTGTCGATAATAACTGTAAAAAAGGAAAAATGTCCAAAAGTGTGATTTCATCTGGTATTGCTTCAAAACAATTTCTTTCTTCCAAATATATAATCAAATTTTACGAATCATAAATGGTAAAAATGAACAGCAAGCACATCGCACTGTGGTATTACTTTTCAGCCTAGGTGAACGTAATCGTTTTTTAGGCGCAGAGCACGCTTAATGTATAAAGGGTTGTATTTCGCGAAGATAACTCTTCTCGAGTGTATTGAGTTCAATACACTCGAGGATGATTCATGCTTGATCGAGTTTTTGCGTATCGTTAATAATGGAAAACAAGTGAGTTACGAGCGGTGATGAAACATTTCTATTTAAAAGGCCTTACACCGAAAGAAATCAAAGCTGAGTTAGATGCAGCCATGGTGTATCTGCCCCTGTATTTGCAACTGTTTACAATTGCGTAAATGATTGCTAGTAAATTTTAATACGTACAAATCCATTTACGGGTGTAACCAATTGCACGCTTTAGAATTTTTTTAAATCTACATCACGTTATTTTTAAACGGATATCTCGTTGGCGACAATACAGCGAAGAACAATATTTACAAACATGACCTTTGTCGAATGTAACAAAAGAATGAAATTAAACAAATGAACATTTAATTAATAGGTACACTAAGTAACTTATTAATGAACTAGCTTCAGTTTTTATAATCTCTTACAGATTATAATTTCTCCAGATGATATCCACGGCCAGGAGCGGGTTTCAGTTTCGAAGAGTCCGGAGCTCACTCAAGGGTGGAGAAACTCCTCAAATACGAATAAAGAAAAACAAGAGTTGTACTAATTAGTTTTATTAGTATCGAAAGATATATTACTTGCATGGATATACGATAATGAAATATCTCTTTAAATCTGCTATTAAGACATCCAAATCCAGTGATCGCGGTAATTCTACTTCTATACTTAATACTGCCTAGGCGGATAATCTGTCATCTACTATTGTAGATCTGTAGCGTAGGTTTTATCATTCATCAGGACAGAGAGTGACCTTTCTGCTCCACAATCAGCTATCGATATCGTAACAAGTATTCGGCAGGCAACGGAGGTATTGGAGTATACTCGGTACGAATAAGAAAATTATTATACACGTACATACGTATCTATAAAATTATGACATACCTTATATTTCAATAGTTTCTCAAGGTACCTCATTTTTATTAGAACAAAATGTAACAATGTTCATTTTGTTTATAGGTATTGACCGCTAACCGTGACGTGGTAGACTATGGGGTACGTAGTAAGGGTTATAGTAAGACACTCCCTAAATCCCGACAAATCATTTAGATCTTAATCAATCATTCTCCCCATCAACGAACAATAACAATTAGCGAACAGCTACTAGCAGTGGGGAGTAAAGGCATTAGCGCAATAGGCCATTTTCTTTTGTACTATTAATATCTCGATGTTAGCTGATGCAGGCATTTGCCCTGTTTGTTTATTGAATTCGATGTCCAAGAGAGAGCGAAGAGTCTTGTTGCATTTATTGCCGACGTTGTTGAACAGTGATCGTGAAAATTTACAAACGGAATAAATGAAAAGAGAAATTTGGATGAAAGACAGTAATGCTTGTGCCGTTATAGGTATACCTGTCCGCAGATTTACCAGAGAGAAAATGCACTTTTGTAGAACTTATGCATTTGAGATAAAATAAAGCATCCCAAAGAAACTCCATTTATCAGAACTGCCAACTTTAAATCTACCATGAGCATTCTCAACTTTTTTTGGATCAACTATTTGAATATATACATATATATGTATTACATATTATATTCGTATCGCTTTTAAAATATGTGAATAGATGGTCTTTCTAAGAAGGCTGTCAAATTATAAATTCAGAACAAACGAACAAATAATATATATATATATATTAATATGCAATTCTACTAGACATTGTTTACTTTTACATTCCTAATAGTGATATGCATTTAACAAGTTTGAACTTGTCCCTTTACTTTCAGTCCTGACATCAGCGAATAATTACAATTTCTCATGTTTGTGAATTAAAATATTTAATATATGAACATTAGTTTAATTACCATCTAACCGGCAAGTCAGATTCCTGCTGTAGGCGTAGTCCGTATTCAGTTCAAGTAGTGAAATATATATGTAACGCCTATACTCATTGCTTCGGTTAAGTTCGAACGTCAGCAAGAATGGCGGGTTAATAGTTCTTTTTTGGTGTTTTTTTATTGTTGGAATTGTACAATGAATAGGTTTGAATACACGGAGCATCAATTGTTACCTAATGAAATTCACGTCAGACGCGATCGAGGCATCAGACTCTACGATGGAGATGTCAAGGTCCGTTAATTACAAAAAATAAACAAGTCAATCATAACCTATACATACATCAACACTTGCAACTGATTTGCCACTTGAAATATCAATCATTTGACTTATTACGTTCGATGACTTTAATATGTTGCACGTAAAATTACCGTGTCAATTATTCAGATTTTTACTCGTGTTTTATCTTACATCCTGACCTTTGGACACTTCTTTTATCAAAATAAATTTATTTTCAACAGAGTCCTTTTGAGGGTGGAGAGGTGACACTGACAAGCCACAGAATAATTTACAAAACACAAGATAGTCTCACATTTGCCTTAAGACTTAGCTTAATTATATTTTTTGAAGAGGAAAATCCAGGTGCTTTGTTTTTTACTCGCAGCAAAAAAATTGTCTTACATTTAACCGAGCCACCCAGTGGTGAGTAACAAAGAATATTGCATTACAATGCATCTATATTATTAGTATTGAGCTCTAGCAGCAAAATGATACTTTTAATACTTTTTCTGCAGATAAACTTACTGGACCAATTGAACATAGCTACTATAATCATGTAAAATTATCGTTCAAAGAAGGACTGGATCCTAATTTTGCTGTTCACCTAAGTGATACAGTTACCAAAAGAATCTGGGAGATATCACCTTTAAATACTTCAATACTTACAAATTCTATAAATGTGGTTAGTGAATTCTCATTTAAAACTGAATGTATAAAAACATCATTTTATAATTAAAAACTTCTGTAATTCAGCAGGGTAGTGTCAATATAAAACCACTATCTCAAATTAAACCTAGAACTGGTATTATAGGAATAGAAAGAAGTTTACAGGAGCAACAGAAAGCCACAGATGAAAGCATCACTGTTGCCTTTCAGGACTTGAAAAAGCTCATGGTTATGGCCAAGGATATGGTTACAATATCAAAGACAATATCTGCAAAAATAAGGGTGATTGTTTGAATGATAAAACTTATTGAAAGTGTGCCAGCTCTAACGCGAGAATATTATAGGAACGACAAGGAGATATCACAGAGGATGAAACTGTTCGATTCAAGTCGTATTTGATGAGTCTGGGTATTGATGATCCTGTAACTAGAGATGCCTACAGAACTGAGAATGAATATTTTAAACAGCTTGCTCGACAAATAGCTGAAGTATTAGAAGAGCCTGTTAAGGTAAATACTGTGAAATGTAATCTCATGCAAATTTTCCGTATTGGATAACATTGATAATTTTATTTTTCATAAAAGGAAGTGGGTGGAATGATGGCACTAACCGATGCTTATTGCAGAGTAAATAGAGCAAGAGGTTTGGAATTAGTATCCCCTGAAGATTTGCTAAATGCTTGCAAACAGCTAGCACCATTGAATTTACCTATCATTTTAAGGACTTTTGATAGTGGTGTAATGGTCTTGCAGGCAAGAGTTCACAGTGATTATGAAGTTGCTGAAGCTGTCTCACAATTGGTAAACATCATTGATTTGAAAATTAAATTTAATCTAGCAGATAAACTTATCGTTTTATGTCTTGTCATAGATAAAAGATAGAGGATCAATTACAGCCACAGATTTGGCACAATTAGCAGGAATTTCTGTGGTTTTGGCTTGTGAAAGGCTTCTAATGACAGAAAAATACGGAAAAGCCTGCAGAGACGATTCTATAGAAGCATTAAGATTTTACCCTAATTTATTCCTGGAACAGGAATCGTGATAATTCTAAAGCTATTGTACAATATAAAAATTGCTTTCAAATTCCTATACAATGATATACAATACGCTTCGCTAACCAATAGGATAAGAGAAGCAGGTATTATATGTACAATGAATTTTGAATATTTTTTAAACAAACTTTTTATAAAAGAAAAATTGTTACTTAATTTTGTAGGTTGACAAATGTATTATATAAATATAACAAATCAGTGTTACAATTAAACTTTGAATTAATGTGAAAAATCTTAAAGTGTAATAAATGCTTAATTTATAATGCAATTCGTGAACAATTTATTCAATAACACTTCTATAATTTGGTTATTTTTCAAGATTGTGCCACAGATAAATTCTGGCATATGCACACCGCGTTTAACTCTGCGACGCTTGACGCCTTTTGTTGAGATTAACTAATTAAAACGTCGTTAAAATTCGTCAATGAAGGAATAATATTAGCATCGTTTTCTTGCTCATTAATAGTTAATCCCTTAATGGTTTTTATCAAGCTATTATTACATTCGTTAGGTATTGTTTATCCACCGATCTTCAGAGATTGATTAAATAAAAAGATGGAATAACGTTTGAAATCCAAGATTAGACGATACAATCCTATTAATCCAGAGATCTTCTAATTAATCTCTTACCTAGTAAAACTCGTTCTTTATTGCACCATAGCGCTCGCGTACAACCACGTTTATGTAGGGAGAGCCTAAGAATACATTTCATTGGCTACAAGTCGGGTCCAATCAACGTAGATTTATTTTCCCGATCGTTATCAAAATTCCATTCTATTGCAAGATTTTGCAATAGAAAATTGGAAAATTCAGCTGGGCAAACGTGTACGAAAATTCGTTAAACATCGTTACGCATATATTATTAATATAATATCTCTTGTATATTTTGGAAATGGACAATGCTTTATCCGAGAAGTGAGTGTCATGTGATTCGAGGCAGCTCCTTGATTGGTGGGAATATGTACAGCTAAAGTCAGATCGAGCAGTGACTGTACTGCACAAGAACAGCAAGGGAACGAGTGGAGCAGACTATACCACGCCATACGCATTGTGTATAGGAAGTGTACATCTATAAATAGCACAGCTTGGTTGGTATTTTGTCAGAAGTCTCAGAGACACGAAAGGAGTTAGTTGTACGCGCGTGTGAAAAGCGTCGGTGTTTTGAATAGACAAAGGAGGACACGAGTGAAAAGAGCAAAGTTGATTTGTGAGAGAAGAGGGGTGCTAGAGAAAGAGATAGGAATTGGAACAGAGTGAGAACAGCCGACGAGCCTTAGGACAGACAAGTTCAGTGGCTTTGTTTTTATTTTGTTGTTAATTTATCTCGCGGAGAAGCCATCTTGGCAGGAGATAGGGTGGCCAACGAAGGTCACCGGATGAAGCAACAGCAAAACTTCAATACGAGGAGGTTTGGAAGTTGGTTAGATATTTACTGCAAACTTAGTTAGCATCGGCGTCATTTCACAACAGCCCGCAGAAAATACTTATCCGCAGGTAAGCTATATGTATTATTGCGCAGTAACGTACAATCGTCGCGTATGTGGTTCATATACGATGCCAAAACTGGTGGGGGAGACGAGAAGGGGCTTACGCGTACGTGTTTTTGTTTACGAGATGAAGCGTTTTTTCATCGAGTCCAGAGGACAATTTTGGATTTGGGGAATTAGTTATTAACGGTCTGCATCTTTAATAAAAGTTCATCGCAAAGAAATATACTTTGGATATGCGACGGTCATTGATGCTATTTCTCGAATTTTAATTTTTTGGAACAGATGAAAATACTCGTCAAAGATACTATGGGACAAAGAGAAAAAAACATCAGCTGACTCGAAAAAAATATGACAAACGGCATGATATCAAAATAAAAGTGATTTAACAAAAAACTAATCGTATATCCCGTGTATACCTTGCCAAGCAGTACATTAGCTGCAGCTGTTCGTTACTTTGTTACGGGCGTTATTCATTTTTCCGTTAACTCCATTGCCAGACGGTAGGCACACTCGACTTTGTGGATAAATGTGTATATTTGTCCGTGTGCAATATCGATGATAATATAACCGCAATCGATTGGAAAGTCGTGTCTCGCGAAAGAAACCGAGAACGAGAGAGAAAGAGTGGCGGACGAGCTGTGAGATTCTAGTTATACTTTCATGAAGGGGGCTTTCGTTCGATCTCCAACAGAGACGTTGCGCAATTATTCATCGTATCGTATGGCGTGGATTTTTTTATTTTACACGCGTTTTCGTCTTTCTGGTAGATACATGAAGGATGAACGAACGGCTTTAATGTATATCTGCTTATTCAATTCAACGGAATGATGATAGATCCGACAATGAAGCATTCCATCCTTTCGCTCTCGCGCTCTCTCTCTGTCTCTGTCTCTCTCTCTGTCTCTGTCTCTCTCTCTCTCTCTCTCTCTCTCTCTCTCTCTCTCTCTCTCTGTCTCTCTCTCTCTCTTTCTCTCTCTCTCTCTTTCTCTCTCTCTCTTTTATCTTAGGCGTAAACATAATCGATGTCGCGTAGGCTAATTTATGATATCCGAAAATAATCAGCGATGTTTTGCATATATATACACACATAAACGGGGAATTGTATAAAACGGCACCTATTTTTTCTCCCTTCGTCTCACCGGTTGGTTAGTCTCTCTCTCACACACACGCACACACACACGCACGCACACACACACGCACACAAACATACACACAAACATACACATGCGCGCGCACATCACACAAAGAACGAAGCCACATCCGCTACACGCCCCCCTCCCGCAGTTTCATTATTTCTCTCTTTCAATCCTGCGCATCTGTAATGTATAGCAACGCTTTCTAAAGTTCTCCAACTTTTCAACTCCAACTATCCTCTTTTTATAGACAGCTCACCAGGTCAAGTGAGCAATGACGAACTCAACGCCAAAAAACAATAAGATCGAGCGGCAAGGCTCGCCCAATGGCAAAAGGTGGAGTCCACAAAAGCGGAAATCCGTTACATATTATGCCTCGTCAATGAGCAAGGATATAAAAGATATGACGACGACTCCGGATGCCCAAACAACCCCGGCTCCCAAAAAGCAAACCTCCGTTGGCAGGCAAAGCTGCAGCCCAAACAACAACAAGAGCGCGTATACAACGTCACGATCCTCACCCCTGCGCCACGATAGTCCACGGTATGACAAATATTTTTGGTATGTTGATCAATTTCGATAACGAAATAGACTTTCATTTACTTTCTTTGTTTATATCTTTTTGTTGTTGTTGAGTGATTCATTTAGACAATGCAGATATTGGTTGCATCTGTTATTATTTTGCTAACTTTTTTTAGCCGTTTAGCGAGGGTCGGGGTTGTAAATAGTGAATCGTACAAACGCGTTCTTTGCATCGCGGATGACTAATCACAAAAGATTCGATTATTGTAACAAACCTGCCATTTTTATAAGTTATCACTTGAAAAAAAGCACATAGTGAAGTATTTACTCGGTTTCTTCGCAATGCTCGTGATTAATTATTTCATCGTAAAGAGCCACGTGAACTTTTATCGGAACTCGGATTACCATATCAATAGCGATGATATTGCTGAATCGATAACGTCAAGCAGCCGATCGATTTAAAACGAATCTTTTTTCTAGATTAAAATATTATCCTTCGAATCTCACGAATTTTCACGAGTGTTTTGAAGTTTACGTGCATTGCAATCGCAAAACGTTATTTTGCCTGTGTGGCAAAATGTGGATTTCACGCGGATATGATAAAGGAGCTGCGAAAGAGCAAACTTAAACTTGTCTTACCGTGAAATTCATATGCATCAACGATTATAAAAAAGTATCTTTGTTCAATTATTCGTCGGTCGTCAATTGACGGGCCGAATATTATTTAAACGATACGCAATGGCAAGAACATAATTAACGGATGCATTGTATTATTGGTAATGTAGTGGCAGTCCAACGAGTAGTTTCTACGCAGGGGCCAAGTTCTCGGAGCCGCCACCTCCAGCGACGTTACCGAAACCACCAAGTCACTGGACCGATCTGATGCCCGTCACTTCGTGTGGACAACAGTCCGCCCAGATGACGCTGCCGTGTAACGTCACTGAACATTTCAGTAAAATCATCAACGTCCAGGCCTGATCAATTACCACCACCACTATCTATGGCAGCGAGCTCAGTTTCGCTGCTGCCCTACTTACTGTGGGCCATCGATAAATACGTGTACACACATACACATACGTTCATACATACACCCACCCAGCCACACACACGCGCACACACACACACACACACACAAGATAATCAGACAGACACACTTAGCCATAAATACGGAAGAAGCTGCGTAAAGTGCGTGTAACACCACCTATTCAGAGGATCTTTGCTTTCTCTGTAATAACGGCCAACATTCTTCGACGAAGCCCAGTGCTGCGACAACAAAAGTGTGATGATTGCTTTGCGAGAGAGACAAGACACGAGGAATATGGTACGTCCGTTACTACTTATTCGTAAAGTTTTTACAAACAAGTGCGGATGAACCAGATGAACTCTTAATGCTGGTGGAACTTTACGAAAGCTCGCCACAGATACTTTTTTCTCGTTTACCTTCCTCGCGCAATAGAACTACTGCTACTGTTGTTTCTTCTCTTCACCTTCGTTTATCTATTCTGTTTTTTTATTCGTTAAGATTCAAGAGTATTTTTACGTTTATCTTTTTTGCACGCGGGTTTGCAAAACAATCGATGTTTATTGTATAATGAAAGCGAGTGCGCGAGTATTCTCTGTATTCGTTTCTAATTTTACTTCGCAACTGTTTTTACAAACTGGTGCAAATTCAATCTTCTGCGAAAAAAGTGAATCTCGCGCGAGGATCACGATGACAATATAAGAGAATAAAAGTAGGGAAAAACCATTGTAATACACGAAAATAAATTTGATTTATTTTATACCTGAGCGATGTATTTCGCAAGTCTTGATCTTTTTGTAGAGATGAGCAAGATTGAGTTTGCACAGCGAAAAAGATTGTTTCTGATAAGAACAATCTTAGTTGAAGAAATTTGCCGTATTAGTACGTATGATAGTCGAGAGTAAAAGCGACCGACTCGAGACACGTCTAGTTGATTTTACTTGTGCCTTTATCCCAAAACAATAAAGCGTATTCTTTTTGGTTCTTTTTACGTTTATTAATGTACAGGAGAAAAGATATGATATTGAAAATAAACGATTCTTTAGTTGCATTCACGAGGAAAACAAATTCGAAAGAAATACCGAATTGACATTGTTTCATTAGTCGAGTAGTCCTCGAGTCGGACGACTAAACAAGAGCGCGTGTGAGCGAGTGTGTGAGATGCAAATGGTATTATATGATAATAAGTAGTACGTCTTTCAATAAATCGCGCGAGGATGAAAAATCGTATATATACATATATGTATCGAGTAGCATTTACTTTTAATCTTGGGGCAGAGTTTCTTTTTATCAAACACCTTATTCGCTTGATTCCGGGACGAAAAAGGCTCGTTATCGCGTTTTATTTTCAAGTTCCTCAGCTTCATTCTTTTGTTTTTCATTTTTTTTTATCGAATATTTTTCTGTTCCTTTTACCGACAAGACGACAGACGCGTAGTCATACACAATCGTTTTAAAAAGCTCTCGGTAACGAGCAAACAATATTGTATTAGAGACCGACAGACGCGTAGTCATACACGATCGTTTCAAAAAGCTCTCAATGACGAGCAAACGATATTGTATTAAAGACCGATAGTCACGTGCAAATGCCTATAAAATGGGTTTAATACGAAAGAAATGGGAGTTATCAATGAAATTAGCTGTGATTATTGACTTAAAGGTACTACTAATTTTTAATCTAGTATCTCACCGACGCCCAGGCGAGCAAAATGAAAAATTGTAATGATCTTTCCAAACGAAGTAATTACATATTCGACCATATGTATATAGATAAACGACACTCGAAAAACACACGCATTGTATTGTATATGTACCGCGGTAAACCAACAAAAAAAGTATGTTACACTGTAAAAGATTAAATTATAAGAAGAGCGTTTACGAGGAATGACTAATTTTTAAGAGTTAAGTCAATATGTCGCAGACCATACACACTCTACACTTACTCACAGACAGATTCACACCTAGTTAGTAAGTGAAGAATTTAAGAAAATAAGGCGAGGGCGACTGGTCTGGGCCGCTTCGATTCTTCGGACTTTTGAAACAGCTCCCAGTCGATCTGCATTTTATGTGATACTACAACGTACAAAATGAAAATAAAGCCGTTCGTCGCATCGAAAGACATATAATCAATACTCCAAGATCTCTCTTTTTTTTCGTTTGTTTTTTTCAATTGTTATCTCATATTTCCATTTGACGTTGCGACTAAGTGGAATAAATTCGTTCATCGTTACTTTTAAGAATACAAAAAAAGCGTTATACATATGTGAAAAAATGATAAAAAATTACAAAAAAAATTGTTTTTAATTTTCAAACACGGGAAAGCCAAGACCCGAACTTACAAACACAAAAACGCGTCTTCACGCAGCTTCGCAAAAGAAACACACAACTTACGTACACAAATACACAGGGCGTCAAGAGAAAAATTGAACGTGAAAACAAAGAAAGGCAAAAACCATACGCGCGTATTAGCTCGTAAGACTGTAGCCGTTAAGATGATGACACAAGCGAATTCCAAACAAGGAGGTAGAAAGCGCGTCGATAACGCGCGCCAGGGCGACGATACTAATACTCGATCATAGGTACGTGTACATAGAAAGCGCGACTGTTTTTTCTTTTTTGCAAATTCCCGCGAATGATCTCTGTGAATGATAAGAGACATTGGTCGCCCCGGCGGGCAAGAACAAATATTGTAACGATACATTGCTGAAAGTTTTACGTCTTTCTCCCTCCTTCGAGCTTAGTTTTTAGACAGGGAGAGAAAGAGAGAGAGAGAGAGTCGCGCAGACACGATAATCAAAAGCCAGCAGAAGGCGTCTGCGCACAGATACGGGTCGTTTGGCGTCGCGGAAAACGATTATTGTGCCGAAAGGAATAAAAAAGGATTGTATGATTTGCTAAAGAATTGTAAAAGCGGACGACCGAACGACCATATAAAAAAAACACATTTGTAAGGATTTATCGTCCGCCCCGTGGCGGAATGCACTGACTACATTATAGAGAGTGGAGATATGTGCGATTGTTGTCTGTATGAGAAAATGAGTTATCAAAATTACGCGAGTCCAGGCGTTGGCGGGTAATCCTCGCGGGGGCAAACGATTTCTTTGTTGAAGAGTTTTTCTATGCCGAGGTTATTGACCGCCAACGCGTCCACTCCATATATGATATATTATATACATATACATAAATTATATATATGTAAATGAGAAACGAGTAAAAACCGTCTCCACCGATCGAAGCATTTTTACGTTTGTTTTTACATTTTAATGAGCGAGAGCGTGAGCGAATGTATATATTTGTGAATGTGTGTTTGATGGCCAACTAGCTGTGATTTGATCGTTGGTCGGCTGTTGCCCAGATGCGGGAACGCGCGATACAAATTGTAAATGATACACGCATATATGGATTATATATAAAAATAGCGTAAATAGCAAGAAATTTGTCCTTGTCAGAAATAGGCACGATATTCGAAGTCAGGAATTGGAATGAGCACACTTGACAATTGGCATTAAGGAATGAGAAAAAAAAAGATGCCGAAAGGATTAGGATCGAAGAAAAGAAGCCAAGCTTCACGCGACTGAAGAATCGCTCATGAAACTTCAGAAGTGCGAGGACATGGATTTTAATGGAACAGTGAATCTGTAAGTGAATAAAAAATCAACAGTAATAAAAGTCGGCGCGCGTATCCTAAAGATGAAGCACAGCAAGCGGCGCAACGGATGAGGTCGGACCCCGGCGAACATATATAAAGAAGCTCCAGGGGTTTTTTTCATCCAGCGCCCACGCAATCAAGCAGAATAAATTACGAAGCCGAATAACAAACAAAAAAACATTGTCTTTTTCGTCGATTTTGCCGAAAAGCCAAACCCAAAAAAAGAAGAGAGAAAGCACGTATGAGAGCGAGTCTTCCAGTGTGCAAAAACAAGAGAGCCGTCGATTTAATTCCCTTTCCCCCTACTCTTTAGTCCTTCAATCTCACCACAACTAGCCCTCCTTCATCAAGGTTTGGATTCATCAACATCGATCATCAGCGGCGGCTCCATCGAAATTTCTGCAATAGTAACAAAGAAAAAATTTATATTCTATATCCCTTAATCCGACAGTTTATTATCCCGGTTTTCCATTCCCCTTCCCTAGGGCCCTTTTCAGGGCCCGCAATTGTCTCGAAATGGAGGAATGCACTATTCGTTTCTGATCAAAAAAACTGCCCTTTTCAGGGCAAATGAACAAACTACCCTTCCGAGGGTAATATTTATTTATTTATTACTAGTGTACGTGTATACACAACCTGCCCTTGTCAGGGCAACTTTCTTTCAGACATCTCAAGATACTACGATCAATGAGAGTGACGGATCGTCCGGACCGTAGGAAAATCAAGGATTCTATGCTGGTATTCAATCGTTTCAACCCAGTAATAATTCAAGTACGTGGTCCAAGGTATCACCGCTCACCAAGGATGCAACGGTCAGAGGGTCTGTCCTGGAAACGAAGTCAAACGTGAGATTCGATCGCCAACAATACATTCTGCAGGAGACCGAATTACCAGCCGTGTGGCCAAATACAATTTCAACGGAAGTCAACCGTGTCTATGGAAGTGTCTGTTACGGCGAAGTGTGCCAGATATATAACGACTTGCAGAAATCTTTCAGGTGAATATTATCATCGTGTCTTGTTTGTAAAAACTATATATGAAAAAGCACGATAATACTACTTTTTATTGCATTTCAATGTTCATCTTATATAATATTTTTGTTTTAATAATAACGTGCCGTTGTTTCAGTTATTGTCTATTTTCGAAAGTGAAACTCAAAAATATCTCAATCCTTTTTTCATTGCAAAACCTGTCGTATAAACAAATTTCGGTACCATCGTGCTAATTAATTATGCTCAAGTGAGCATCAGTTGAAAATGATAAAAAATACATCATTGACTTATTTTAGCTCTTGGCGTTCGATTTCTGTTGCTTTAAGATATATTCTTTTATGTTTATTTATATTATCAGCTTTGACCAATAATCTGAGTTGTTTAAAATAAAAATTCTAAAGTTAAATCTACTGAATATAATTGAAACGTTTTGAACTCTACTTCATTTTCCGTACATATTTATTATTATTGAATTACAATTATTATTCAATATCAGTTGGTCGCTAGGAAAGTCGCTTAATCAAATCCACGCAATATTTAAAGAACAATTGGTAATTACTCGCCTAATTGCATTAAATAACAAAGATTTAACAAGATCGATTATGGCATAATCGTAGACTGGAGAATGAACCCGAACGAACAATTACAAGGCCGATTATCATCAATAAAGCAATGGCAAGTTGACCTCGCATCGGCTTTCAAGTCATATTTGCTGAACGATCGATATCTGTATGTGTCCGCAGGGGTCAGTAACCAGTGAAACGAGCAGACCTAATTTGTCCAATCTAACACCACCTAGATATTGTCGAATTGAAAAGAAAAGAAAAGAAAATAATAAATTATCTACGAGCGAAACAATAATGTATTTTTCATTATGTCACATACTGTGTCCTCGAATCCCATCACTTTATGCTTTATTTTCCGTTGTATCGCCGATATTATTTCTGGCTCATGTTGGAAATAACCAAGAGGTACATCGCTACAATCGTCGCGGACTTTCACTCGCCGATGTGAATGACCTTTCGTGACTTGGCCTCGTATACGACTTTTTGCTGTACGCGTTTTATGCACGGATTTGATGTACTTATTTTTCATTTGCTTCCTTATTGACGATTTCTCGTTTTTTAAGCTTGTTTGACGTCGTGAAAAAATCTGATTTTTTTATACAAAACAAAACTTATCTTTTATTGTATATGTCGGACTTGAGAACAATCACAAAGTTGAAATAATTATGCTAAAACTCACGCGAGTACTGGATATTACAGTTTTTCTGTATTTGAATGTTATCGTTTCGTAATGTTTAAATGGTCAAATAATCGAAAATAAAGTTATAATGAATAAATTTCATTAAACGGGGTGGGTAATATAATCGCGATGATTAAACGTAAATTTTAGCTTACTTATTTATAAAAATAAAGAAATACAATAGATAAAAAACAACCGAGGTTGTAATACAACATTTTTCATTATTAAATCATTTCTATTGATATATAGAGTAAAATAAAAATTATGAATATTTTCTTATTTTTTTCGTTTTTTTTTCATTCTCATGTAGAAAAGTTTAAATAAGAATGTAAAAAATACATTGAATTTTCACAATAAATTAGTAAGCATAATTTGAGTTCATACATTCATACAATAAATTAGTAAAGCTGAATAATCAATTACATTCATTTGATTCTTAATTGATTAGTTAAGAAGTTATATTTCTCGGTATTCTCCAAACTTCCAAGTTGCCTTTGGTATCGCCAATTGCAACCATTTCCCTAAAATAAAATAAAAATATTGTTTATGTAGTCACTCAAGGTATTGAAGATAAAACTGTAAGAGGTAATAAGATACCGTTTAGGATTGAAACTTAAACAACTGGCATTATCTCTATTTTCGGAATATAATAATATTTGTTGTAAAGCTCGACCATTTTTCACATTAAAAAATTTGATTTCTGGACCCGCGCCATAAGCCAAGAAGATGTCTTGATTACCAAAGTGCCACATCAATTGGACTGTAGTATTTTCCACTGTAATTACTCTTAAACTGGCCAGCTGAAATAATTCATTTTTTTGTTAAAATAATCTTGGTAAATCTTTCTAAATTTTCTTAACTTCAACAGTATTTCGAAACAATATATGCAAAAATGACTAATAAAGGGCATGTTTCAGCTCAAATAACTATCATTGATAAAAAAAATTAAATGTTATTGACATATTTATTATTATTCTTATTAATATTATTACTATTAATCTCAGTATTATTTTACCTGATCAAAGTCATAAATTCTGATTTCCTTATCAGAAGCACACGAAACAAACAAATTTTGTGTGGGAGCACTTTTTATACATGTAACGTGACCTTTATGCCTATCATATTCATCTACTACTGGATCAAACAAATTTTCATCTCCTAGAAGAATTCAGAAAACAGCTACTTAAGATAGAAATCCAAATACTATCACATAAGAGTTAATGAGATACCTTCTATGGAAATTGCAGTGTCTATTTTACATTTGTAAAGTCCACCACACAAAGTACCAACAACCAGCAGATATTGATCTTTTGATGAAAAATCAAAACTTGTTATACAAAGTCCTGCTTCTTGTGCTCGTTCTTTAGTCCCACCTGAACTCATTGGTCTAGCCTTTTCAGCAGGATTTTTCTCTTTAACTATTTTATAACTAGAATGCATGGGCACAATGTAAATTAATTTTGAATATGCTTTTAAAGTTGGTATACATAGTACAACAAAATTACCGTTTATTAAGTGCAGCTTGGGTAAAATTCACCATTAATTTGTGAATAAAAATATAGCCTTCTGCGCTAGATGTTACCAAAGCTGAGGCTCCTTTAAGTATTCTCTGATTCCATTGAATTTGAGAAACTAAGTCACCATGCGTACAAACTTGCAATGGCGTTATTGATGATTCATCTCTTAGATTCCATACCAAAACATCACCTAAAAAATATTTACTTTCTAATACAGATATCACGATATTATAACAGATGGAAACTTCTGTACCATTGAATAAACCAGCTGCAATGATTGAAGGCTCTTCTGGGTGATAAAATAACGATGTGACACATGAAGAAACTTCTAGAGTCTTGGTTGGATGTGACATCAGCAGATTGTCCTTTGAAAGATTAAAAAACTCAATTTTTGTTAAGTCGTTACACCACGTTTCATGGTGAGTTGCACTATGACCCACAGCTAAAGTTCCACCTCCAGTACTCCAGGATACACAGCTGATTTTACCCTTAAATATGAAAATAGTTCATAATTATTTCCAGTTGTCTATAGATGTATACCTAGCTTTTTACTTTGATCTTACTATAAAGTCTGACATTTCTAAACTATTTAATCTATTGATTAACTGTATATTAGTAGCAGGTTCTCCATTGCTTCCCAAATCATAATCATCAAAAGCATTGGATCCATGTTGCTCATCTAAAAACTGTAAAACACCCGGAGTAATACGTTTTAAAAAATCAGCTAATCTATCATAATTATAATCCGGAGTTTTCAATGGTTCTTCTGTAGTTTGTGTCTAGAAAAAGAATTGACTTTCAGACAAATGTTATTAAAAAAAATCCAATATTATTATAATTTAATTTTTACACAACTTACCTCAATACTTTTCTTCTCTACTACTTGCACCTCTTCTTCTTTATGAACTACAATTTCAGTTTGAATATTTGCAAAGGTTTGGGATCTGAATTGTAACATTAAATTATGAAAATTAAAAATTATGAAATATTTCAATTTAATCTTCAAGTGAAGAAATAGAAATACTTACTTTTCATTTAACTCTTCGCACTCAAAACCTACAGGATCATTGCTCTTATCCTCGAACATGTCTGATAAACAAGGTTTAACAAAACAAATAATAAATCACAAGTCAAAAAATGTTCTAGCCTATAAAAAATAAGTTTTAGATATCATCAAATACATGTATAATCTTTAACAATTTAAAGGATTATGAACATACTACTTGCTTATCAGCTACGACGATGCGTGATAATAAATGTATATCAGTATCTCCTTTCTGGCCGAATAAGAGTTAAAATGACGTTCTGATACTTCTCGATCAAAGCATTTGCCGGTCATCTGTTCACATCACTATCATCACCAAACGTGGACCACAGTGTATAATAGACAGTTGGACTTACTCCTAATCCCTACAATACCGAGAACGCATGCCGCTATTAAGTAGCTGTGTGCTGGCGGCCAGTAGATAGCGCTAGTTTCTATAACAACTATCTGGACACACCTATGTACATACAGGTTGCTTATACTACTACACCATCCATTCAAATAAACGTTGCAATGGTTATTCAAATATTCGCGACTTTTAATACATTTTTTGATAGTTTCCATGTCAAAAAAAAATTTTCTTTTACAATTAGACCGTAGAAAAATAAATTATTCATCTTTTTACCGCGTTTTCCGCGTTGCCTAACTCAATACGTTATTCGCATATTGTACACTTAATAATCACTTTTTTATTTATTCTTGCTCTATTGGATAATGATATTTATTGACTTAATAACATAATAATGGCAGAAATAATGTTTATAATTATTAATTATTGTCTCTAACAAAAAAAACCTACAATAAACCATTAGTTCTTTTTATAATATTCGTATCGCATCAATGTTGACGTTGATTAATTCAATCTAAGAGCCTAATCAATAAACTCCATGGCCGTGAGATCGATTACGTTTGCTACAACTTTCTCTTTTTTGGTTTTTAATATAATAAGTATTTGCTGATTGTTTTGTTTTATTTATGTGTGTGTGTGTATGTATGTATGCGCGCGTGCGTGCTCTGTGTCTATGTATATGATAAGTTAAGCGCTGGATGTTTAAAAAATCCATTTTTCTATACATGTGCGTATACATACATACACACACACACACATAAATACAATTTTTCTATGCATGTATGCAAAGAAAAAACATTTTTTTAAAACTTTTTTATTATTGAAAATAAATCTGTACCGAGTTTGACGTAGGAGGTGATTTTCAAGATGAAGCGGCTTTTTAGAAATAATCTTATAAGGAAAATGAACGTGACCTACGGAATGCTTGGAACAGCATCTTAGGTCGAATTGGTTCATTATATCAATCTTTTCATAATGTAAATCAGCTTCTACAACTTCTGAAATCTGTTCCAGAATATCCAGATTGTACTTTAGAGATGGCTGAGTCGTGGATTTTAGATGATTACCATGAACATGGATCGAAATTACTAGGTGTGAATGAAACATATGAAAAGTATATACAAGATCTTTTACATAAAAGTACTTAAAATTAACATTTTTTGGCACGTTAGATGAATGTAAACGATTATCTGTTTCAGAATTCGATCGCCACAATAAAATGAAGAGAATGTTGCTTCTCGTAACCCAGCTCTAGAGAAGTATCATTGTAGAAGCTTACAATAATCTTCTTAAATGCAAAAAGTTTTTGAAAGGACAATTTGAATCAACCAAAGAAGACGACCGAGTTGTCGAAGTCCTTATAAATATTTTCTAATGAGTTATCAAATAATTCAAAAAAGATGACGCAACTAAAAAATAAAATATATACGTTCACTCGCAAGATGCAAAGGTAGATAAATAGAGAACAAACAAATTTCAAAAAAGGAAAAATACATGGGTCGTGGATCTGCGTATTATATCTTGACACCTATTCAGCTAGAAAATTGTTACGTGCCCTGTAAATTGCTCGCACTAGATTAATTTCTGCTTTTGTGTTGCAAAACTTTTATTTCGGCTTCTAAATGACATATAAACATTTTTTATACTGAATTCAGGATACTTGGTTAAGACAAACCATCATAATTTTAGAGATAACCTCTAAAACCTGATTTTTGCAGCTTGGCAAATTGTCGTCGCAAGACTCCCGTTGCAAAATGGTGGGAAAAAAGTAAACCTGATATTACTATTTCCTTTTCTCTGCGTATATTTTTTAGGTAATAACTTTAATTAGCATGTTTAACAATGAGCTATGGCAAAATGCTCGGATTTGTCATCTCATTTTTACCACGATAGGGTAACATAGACGATGTCTCACTTACACGCTTCTCCTTACCGATCGTATTTTCCCCTCTGATCAGTCGTTGGCCCTACTTGACAAAGTTATCCAGCGTTGAATTGTTTCTTGAAATAACATACCCATTATTAGTATAATCGTAATCAAATGTAAAAATTTGCAGTAATCGTGCACAAAAGGAAATGTCTATCAGCTTTTGTAAAGATATCTTAAAGAATTCAGAGGTGTATAAGGTTAACGTAGACATATTCGACCATTAAGACAGCGAAAAAATACAACAAAAGGTTTTCTAATTATTATTAATTAGGATGAATAACTTCGTCAAAAGCCATTTTAAATCAATGCCGCTGATTAAATTATTATAAGGGAAATTGAACTCGTGAATTATAATATACAAAAATTGTCACCAATGATAAATAATACATAATCGCCAATTCAAGTCCCCTTGAGGAGGCAACATGATCTTAAGACATAGATCAATTAAAAAAGAGAGGTAAGCGAACGATAAGATAGCGTTACCTGTGATGTCAACTATGACTATGAACAAAATTTTTGTAATGTTTTTAAGAGTATACGTCTATGAAGTTGTGGTTATTGACAATATTGATATTGATGTTACTGATTATGTTGTATTTTAATTTCAATGGTTTTCCGAATTTTTTTAACGGTTAGTGATTTTTCTAAAAAATTGTATAATTATTTAACTCAATACCGGTAAAAATCAGCGATTTTATAATATTTTTGTGATCGTAAAATGCATGTATCAACGGTATGGTTTCTCATGTAACAGAATCCGGATTCAAAATAAAAAAAATGTTGATTAAAAAATATTCGTGTTTTATAAGAAACCCATGTTCTAGTCTAATTACAATAAAAAATATACATAAAATACGATTATGGTGGGATATAACATGCCAAATTGATATTATATATTTATTCCATTTATTATTATTATTAAAATCTTCGTCTTCATCTGGAAAAGTACGAATCACGTCGTGAATACTGTCATATAGTTCCGTCATAAATGAATAAATTAAATAAAAAATAGATACGAGAGATAGAAGAGGGCTGAAAAAACTAATCATGTTTCTGCTGGTGCTTTTTAGCCAGTATAAAGATAAATGAAATTTTGTAACTTTGGGTTCACATTATGATATCCAAGAAATTGAATCTGAATGGGAAAAATTCCGAAAAAATTGAAGATCATTCTTTGACCAATTGCAAAATAGTTTTTTTATTTGGAAATAGTTGCTAATCTTTGTAGTTATTGAGAAAAAGAACGATAATGAGAAACGCATGTTTTTGGGAGATTTTTGGATTCTATCTATCGTATCGGAAGAAAAAGCATACGCATAAAAATTGCCTGTTAAAGTTCAATAATTTTGTGCAACGTTGATTGAAGAAAATTCTAGATACTGTCACGTTTTAAATCCGAAAGTAATAAATATTTAAACAAACTATTTTTGTGTTATTTCTGTGTTCGGATTCTGTTTAAACACGCCCAAAAACATACGAAACCATACTTTTGATCTATTGCAATTTGCGGTCGAAAACATTATAAAATTAATTGTTTTTGTTGTTAATGGATTAAATGATGAATATCGAAGAAAACTTACAAAGGTATTTATAATAACTAATTTGTTTTTTTCTGCGAGTTGGAAATGATTGAGGTGGATTATTCATCAACTGAAATATAATTGTAGCGTCTACTAAAGACGCGTTACGATTCGCCAAAATGATCTTTGAAATTGATACATAATTATAGTACTCGTACTAATAGTTGAGCGCAGTAAAACGGCAATGGTTGGTAGACGTAAAATGACAACGTAGTAGAAGTTTCCGATTGAGCACTTTGACGAGGTTCGCTAAATAATAAACGATTGATTGTAATAAAGATAATCTACTATAAACCATCTCATCACACTTCTAGGTAAGAATGAAAGTCAGCGCCTAAGCTAATTAGGTGCTGAGATGCTAGAATAGAATTTGCGAAACAGACATGGGGGATATATATCTCTGTTTATGTCCGCCTACTTGTATATTTTTGTAATCATAATTTACTTCGTGGTTGAAATAACATTCAAAAGCGTCGTTATATGCCTTTATTGAGAACGAAGTGATTGTTATTTTATTTCCAATTTGAACAAACCATATTGTTACGTAGGCATCGAATTTCGCGTTATTTCTCACTTTAAAGTGCTATTAAACTCAAGAATGAATATTTCTTTGGTGGATCAATTTACATAACAAAAATGAACCAGTAGTTATTAAATATACACGAATATGGAAACTATACGGATAGTGGAACTTGGAATAAAAAAATAAAAAAGAAACATAAAGATTAATATCTATTGTAATCCATACTGATTAAAAATATACGATCAACTGTATAAACTTATTTATAATAATCTAAAATTATGACTAATAATACATTAAAATTAGCTTAAAACAAATATATTTGTTACATCTAAACACTGCATGAGAGATTATATCAAAGAACATAGTACGCGTATATGTCACTCAATTCGAACTGCAGTTATTAGCATGTGTCACAAAATGTTTTCAGGTAAAATAATTAAGTGAGTACGTATGACGATCGTTAAAATTAATTTCTAAAACTATTCAAGGTAAAAGACACATCAAAATTTCAATTTGCATTTCTTTTTCGGGCAAGTCAGTTCGTGCCGCTTCTTCACGTACATTTGATCGAAAATTCGATAACATCCCAAACACCTACTGTATACCTTGTGTTTTTTCAGATGTTTGATGTAGGCAGAAATATTGAACAATTTACTATTACAGCAATCGCAAATGTAACGTTTTGGAGTTGCGAACATTTTACGTTCTTCGGGACTGCTGGCTACCTTTGGTCCGAGGAAAAAGTAAGGATTCTTAACGAAACCTCTGCGCTTCATCGCCTGATCGATTTTTGCAGACATGATTTTCAGCTTCATCATTGAAGTTTGCTTCGAAACGGTAGACAGATCCAAGGAGCGTCTTGTTCGTTTGACGAAAAATCTCTCGGCAATACGATCGTTCAATTCTTTTTCAGCTTGCTGGATAGCAAAATCGGTATGTCTGGAATTCTGGATGTATCGTCAAATATAATAGTATATTTTCCAATGCTATTTTTCAATGCAAGCTGGACAGTCTTTACAGAGTAATCAAGTAATATTTGAATGTTAATTACAATCAAGCGTAATAATTAGACAGCCATTTAGTAGCAAGCTATAATGCAGACCATACTCAATGTTTACGGAATAAATGTGTAGCTTAGAATTGGTTGAGTTAGCGTTATATAATGAAAATAAAGCATTTACGGAATAGTTAGATACTGACAAAAATCTATACATACATATATATATATATATATATATATATATATATATATAAAGAAAAAAAAATATACATATACACGTACACATACCGTGGCTGATGTAAATGCTTGGTTTTTTTTCAACGAGATGTCTCCAATAATGGCCATTGCAAACTTTTCCTGACTTGAAATCAACAAACGATGTTACAAAACTAACTAAGCTATGTAGATTGGAACAGCAGCGAACTAACTAACTTATTTGCATCGTGACAACCAATTTCTGAATCATTCAACTTAATACCACTAATATGTATGGAGTAAAGCTAAATAAGTGGAATAAATAATCCTTTTTATATACTAAACAGATCCATCTTTATATCAACGATGCTATTAAATCCTTTCGTACGTCGTAGTTATATACTGAATTTATTAGTAATTGATAATGTGTAAACGTTTGTTGACTATGTTGACAACACGATATTTTCCAGACTTCAATGCCAAAAATATATATGTTCTTGTTAATAAAATATTCGCTTACTATAAATACTTATTTTGCAACAAAATTTAAATCTACATTCAGCGCTATCGAATTCCTGGTCGTTCTTTCACGCAACATTTGACAAAAGTGCTTTCCTTAAATGCAAGTATTGTAACCAAAAATAGCGAAATTTAAGATGAAAAAACTTCCAAATTGATTTTGTTGGAATTATTCGTTTATTGATTTTAAGCGTTTAACAACTATAGAAGCATATGCTTCTTTTCTTCGTATATATTCATACAATTGCGTGTATGAACAACCTGCGAAAAACAGGTTAAAACATCATTTTTTCATAATTTTGTAATGAAGTTTTATTTTTACGATTACGAAACTTTGACTGTTTTTTGGCGCTGAAAATATTTACAAAGTGATATGCCGAACGTAAAAATCAAACAAATAGCTTTTAAGATATCGCGAAAGGAATCGTCTAAATCAGCTATTTGTTAATCATTATTACCTTGTGAAATGCGAAAATAATGATTCTTAATTGTATAGAAAAATATGTACGTTATACCAAGGTGAAACTATGATTTTGATTTTAATAGAAAATATGAATACTTTATTCCACAAATACTATTGTTGTTAAAAAACGTCCTCTAACTAATTTATTGGGCTTGGGAGAATGGTACAATTATCAACAACAGCTCGTTTTTTTCATTAAAAGTAATAGTTTATCACAATTATACTCGTTTAATATATTTTTTCACATATATTATTTAAAGATCGCTATAAAGTTGACGCTGCGAAAATCTTAATAAACAAAAACATATCTTCTGTTGTAGATGAGAGATTTTTTCAACTATTATTGTGAAGATAATATTTTTTTAATTTAAAAGAGAAATTGAGTCTCCAAGCACAATAAGAATCGAGATAATTCAATTGTATATATATATATATATAGAGGGTTATAATTAGCTAAGAAAATATTTTTTTTTGTTCCGCTACACTATGAATCAGATAAGCTAATGTTAGAATAAACCCTCAGTCCAGAAACCCTATTAGTTTTATCCTTGTTAGAAAACAAATAGCCAAATTAAAATAACGTAAACTTTTATTGCTTACTCGTAATATTAAAATAGTTATGGTTAAAATATAATTTTTCACGTGTACCGACAAAATTATTCGTCTACTGATGGCTAAATTTTTGGAAATTGATGTATTTTCAAGTAAATATAGTTTTTTCCTACACTATTTTCGTTTGTTAAAGATATATGCTCTTAATCTAAGAAGAGTTTGTTAGATTCAAAATTATATGACTTTGTCACGGGAATAAATTTTCCACTCACTACAAAATTATATTCTAACAAGATATTTCTTCAAAATTCCTTTGAATCTCAGAGGACTTTTTCTATATAAATATTAAAAATACTCGCATTTACTAAGTTTTTTATATCGGAATTAGTTATTTATTCACGTTCATAAATGGTGGGTTATTAGGAAAAAACGTGAAAAGGGAAAATCATGATATCTCCGTGTAAAAAATACTCATTGAGATATGATGAGACAGGATTTTCCTCTTATAACTTTATTTTTCTAGTTATCCCGAATTTATGAACGCAACTGTATGCGTAAAGCAACGTACGATTATGGATTCCTGTTGCAATACTTAATATTCGTATCTTAATCATAAATGATGTTTTCGTTCTTGAAATCACTTGAAATTGTTGTATTCTAAAAATGTATTTTTCGTTAGAATTTGTTCGACAGATAACGTTTTTATCTATTGCAAGAAGCCTGTAAATAATATCTGCTTAATTAAACTTATTTATGAATGAAGAGGCATAAACCTATTGTCTTATAATCGAAATGTACTAACCCAAATAATGTTTAAAATAAAAGAGAAGAGAAAATTTACCTTGCGAAACCAACACTCGTTTATTTAAAATTTATGAAAATAAAAGAATGATACATTTCGAGAAATAAAATGAATGCTTGTTCAATGAAAAAGTGGTCAATCACGAGACTCACGTTACATCTGTTGTGTCTATCAAATCGAACACGAGTAAATGTCTATACGTAATATGGCGAATGATTTGTATAATCACCAAATTATCAGGCTGAATAACTCCTATCATCATAGATATAAATAGGGAAGCCTTAGGTCGAAGTTCGTGTATTTTGAGAGCATTTTTTATTTTTGTTAATAGTATACAGGCATAGATCCATTTTATTCCATGTCTGTGAAGCGAGAATTTGATTGCCCTGAAATCTTCCTCTTTTTTTATGTAGTCTGCTACGGTTTCAACTTTGTCAGTGAAAACAGAGAATAAAGTAACTGACTTAGTAATTTGATAAGTTTTGGTCCATTCACAATGCATAAGGTGTGACTCGTAATATGAACGCGATAAAACTTGATCGTTGTCAATCAAGTATCGTATACGACTTATTATCGGTATTCCTTTCGCTTCCAGGATGGCAATTCTAGGTATTATAAGATACTGAATTCCTGCGTCGAGTACAGTTTGACCATTGTTGTCGACTATCTGAAGATCAGCACCTGCATCCACTAACAAATCAAAAATAACGTTATTGCATTCATGAAACAACGGCGTCTTTCCTTCGTAATCCCTGATGTCTGGATCAGCACCGTTGTTCAATAAATATATGACCCCTCTTTCGTTTCGGCATCTAGCGGCTAAGTGAAGCGCACCCCAGCGTCCAGATGGATCCAACCCGTTAACGTTAAACTCCCTATCTTGTAATACTTTAATATAGTCAACTCTATTATTGTAGAATGAATTCACTATCAGTTCCCATCCAAGTTTATCTCTGGCGTACTTGTCGATATCGATCTTCAAGAACATTTCTATAAACTCTTGGTTTTCGTTGACGAACATGAATGACAACCTTTTCAAATGATGTGTACGAGGGATTTTCCAATTAACTAATTGGTCAAAGAAAGGTTTGATCGTAGGTACAAGCCTACCTTTTACCACTATTTCCCAAAACATTTCACACCTCTCATCCCACTCTGGTCCACGATTCAATAATATCCGGACGTTGTCGAGGTATTTCAGGTTTATCGCTCTGGTTAAGAGAGCGCGAGATTCGCTCTGAATAAACGAAACTGTATTATCCAACATCAGGCCTGTAACGTCGGCGTCGCGCATAAGAAGAACTTGATCAATATTACAGCCAGCTTTTGTAACTTCTCTCGCCATCTGTTCAGCCGACAGGCCAAGTCTCTTAAGTGTCTCGAAAAGACACGTAATTATGTATTCCGGTACATTTCTCTCTCGTTGAAAGCAGAGCTGAAGAGGAGAGGTACCTTCAACATCAGCTGCAAAAATATCTGCGTCCAGCGATAAGAGATTTTGCACTGTTTGAAATCGCTCGTGTACGATAGCCAGCAATAGCGGCGTTTGCCCAAGCCTATTCCGAACATTGAGATCGTGTCCTAAACTAAATAAAAATGCAATTATTTCTAAATTATTAAATAACGCTGCCGTATGCAGTAACATTGAATTACGAATCTCAAAAGAACTGGGCTCATTGGTGTTCGACAGAAAAAACGTTTTGAACTCAGAGTTTCTTTTCTGTTTTATAAACCCATTGAGAATTGCAATTCTTGAAATTTCCTCGATGTCTTCCATATCGGCCTGGAATATACAGAGAAATATGCATTCGATAAAAGTTTGTCGAGTCAATCGTCATCTATACGTACATAATCATTTTAACAAACACAAAATTACGAGCGATAAGTTCTCGTTGCAGGTGTTCGTCAAAGCGTTAAACACACAACGATCGATCATGGTGTATTAGAACAGTTGCCGAGAATGGCATTAATTTTTTCGTTAAGGACACGGACGAGCAGTTTACAAATTTGCAGTTAATATTGCGTTGAAAGTGGCCACGTGTCGACGTGAAATACGCGAGTGAAACGTGGACTATAGTACGTTGCGTAACGACGCGCTCTTTACAAATTGCTAAAATAATAGATAATCAACTTGTCGATAAACGTACTGTTTCTTCTCCCGCATTCCACGTTCACCGATTAAGCGAAAGATTACTGCACAAAAACAGGACACTCACCGTGAATAAATTTAGTTGTTAATTAAGTATTCATATTTTCAATAATCCATTGGTGCTGGTGTATTCTTATTACAGCTCAAATTTAATTTGTCTAAAATCTTCAACGGAAGCAGAAAAGCAACACTTAACTGATAAATTATAAAGGAAGCATGCTTTGAAATTCAGTCAGATACTACACAATGGTTCGCAGTCCATAGGTCATTTATGTACTCTTATTCCTCTCTATAAGTATTTGAAACATCATTCGCAATACTAAACTAAATCTGTTAAAATGCTCAACCCTAATTCTTAGTCATCGATATAGTTATCAATGCGAAATAGTACAATCGAATTATAACATCAAGGCGCGTGAAAATAGTGTCCAAAAGTTAATACCTGTGACGTGTTTAGATTCAGAAAATGTAACAGACATGAATTCCCGATTTTCAATTTATTACCGAGTCCGCGTATCAACGTGCAGCGTAACAAGCGCTACTGAGCTTTAGGATATCTGTAAATACGCAAAACACATATGCAACTTATTTTCTATAATTCAAAAAAAGCAATAATAGAAATGTTATAATCAACGTGTATTGTATCAATGCGGAAATTCAAATATTTACTATTGCGTATAATAGAAATGTTCTATTCGCTCGTATTAAAACTGCGATTGTAAAGTGTTTGAGATACCACCGATATCAATGTTTGCGATTGGGACTTGTAATATGTTATTATGAAATGCCAGGAAGTTATCCTTTTCAAATCTTCGACAAATAAAAAAAATTGACACTTGCTGGTTATCGTAAAAATAATCTGAATTTATAAAGACAGGTTTTTGGTTTGCTTTGTTTTTAAATCGTTTCTGAGAGATTGTGTGAACTTTCTTCATATTGCAGAATACGGCATATTTTTGGAGAATAAGTAATACTTTAGTATTTGCGAATGCAAAGTTTAGTTCTGGTAAATGATGAATTTACCATTAACCATAATTAATTTCATATAATAGTCAATATTACATTTGAACATTAAAAAATTACAAATTGGAATCACAGCAACTAGAAGTTTATAACTTTAAGCACTTGCTACCTTTAAAATAGGTCACATAATTAAATAAGTTATGCACTTAAAAATGTCAGATTACCTTTCGAATAGCTGGTACATTATTAAATGAGTTACATTATACCGTAGATTCGAATTAACAGCTAAAGTGGAAAAAAAGCTAATGGAAACTCTGTGATGTGGTATCCAGTTTGAATTTTACAATAACAAAAATACAGGTACGCTTATCGCGCTTTTTGAAATGTCAACAAACGTCTTTTATAAGACTTGACCCCAACTCTAAACGTGAGGACCGAAAATATTTGAGAGTACACGATGACGTACTGACATTTGTTAACTTTACATATCTATAATTGAATCAAAGGAGTAAAATAACCAAGAAAATATACAAAGTATTGGATTTGTACCGAGCAAGTGTATTGACAGAGTGCTTCTTCAAAGAACGACACATTTTATGCAATCTCGTAACTTCTCCTTTTTGCTTCCATTGAAATGTGGTATATTATGTGTAATTCAAGGCAATTTAGGGAGTTGTAGTACTGTTACAACTAGTTCAACTTTCAATCAACACTTAATGTTCTAATCTACAAAAACAACCTAATTGCAAAATCAACAGTTTATTTTTTTGTCAGATTGACAGTGACATTTGTTCACACAAATAGTATATTTATTAATAGGCATATATATGTGTTTACTACTTTCATGATGTTAGCTTAATCTCTTTCTTCCGAAGTTTTGCTCGTGCCGCTCTTTTTGTAGTACTGACTTGTCGAAAAAATGTAAACAAAGAAGCAAACAACAAACTTGGTAATGACGTGTTTGTCGAAATCTGTACGCACTACAAGACCTTCAATAGTTCTGTTCGTTACTAAAACGGGGAATGTTATAATTAAAAATGAGAATCAATCAATAAAGTACGTGGAATGCATTTTTAGGCCACTCAAATCATTGGAAATGAAACGTCGAATTTCATACTTTGCACAAATTTCATAGACTTTTACTAGTACTGTGATAAGTACACAAATGAAAAGGCTCGTGCCACAAGAATAATATTGTGCCGAATTCCAACAATATAACTCATAAATTGTGAATATGCCGGATGCTAAACATGTACAAAAGAAAGTACAACAAAAATTGGTTGTGAATAAACAGCACCATGAGATGTCACAGAAACAGAACAGTTTCAATTGCCAATCATTAAAAAAAGAGATATCCCACAAGCACATTTTTTCATGGAAGCAATAAGTAATATGCACACAATAATCTTGTGAGCAAAATTTCACAAAATTTAAATTTTTTTATTTACGTAAACACTAATCGATATAATATAAATGTTATATTCTCAATCTTGAAATAGTAAAGACCGTATTATTTCAGATGCAAATGGAATCATGGAAATATCAAGGTAAAAGTCAATCTAACTGTATTAGTACATTATCATTCATTATCCCTAAAGTCCAATGAAGCTTCTCCCGTTTCAATGTATCAGTGAGAATTGTTCTATCCGTGGTTTCATTTAGCCAACAGTCTAAAAGCAGACACACTTATGCAAGTGTCTGTTTATATACTGACTAGGTCTACAAGAAGTTGCCGAATTGAGATCGTACGAACTATCTTTGTATTGGACAGTTTCGTTTAGTTTTTAAAAACTGGCGCTTTGAATTCGCTATTGTTGCTTATTTTTCTCTCAGCCATACGCTATACTTCGCAGCTAGGTAAAGTACATTTCAATCTCTACTAAGTTATAATTTGTTTAGTTTGTACATAAAAATAATCAAAGAACAACGTCTTACATTTTCTTTATTTGTATGGTTCAATTGCGTATTCCCGGCAATTATGGATGGGTTAATAAATCATTGAAAATCACACGAAAAATAAATTGGAAGTAACCATTATGTAATAATTCCATTTTAATATAAATTAAAACAGTTTCATCCAAATTAAGTTAATATTATGTCATTTACGTGAGTTAAAATAAGATCAAGAAAATAGCATTTATTAAATTACGTATACTATCATTATATGGAAATTTCTTAAAGTGGATAATTTAGAAATTAATTTAGAATATTAATGATTACTATGGCATACTCGTATTAGAAGCTCGAAAAATGAATGTCTTTTAGAAAATAATTACGTTACGACCAACAAATTGAAATAAATTTAACAACGTCGTATTGACAGGAACAGACGTTAATTTTTTAGATATACGTCACCAATATTTTATGAAATTTATAATTATCAATAAACTTTTTCGTAATTACTTTTGTAAGCACAAAACACAATAGAGCGTGCCTCGCACGCTTAGGTTTTTTTGGTTTCATGTCACCTATGCATTCGTTTCATTAATATTTCTTACACCATAATCATACAAATAGTTTCTAATTTTAGTTATTATCAGAAAAAAACCTGGCAAATTTCTACAAATTGCAATTTTCTAATTTAAACTATTCATCGATCTATTCAAGGGGATGTTTTTTTGTCAATGAGTAGGATGTATTGTCTAAGAGATCAGTCTACATACATATGTTGTTATTCTAACAGTAAACTCGAAGATAATATACTATTTTTTTAACGTTTAGATTGATGATATTGCCTGCATTTCATTTTTTCTAATTATTTCAACTGTTCAAATCATTTCCATCCATCCCTTTTTTTTAATAGAGATGTATTTTATTCTTTTCTTACGGCACCGGTGCTGTACATTTCATAAAATTTTGTATTAAATAGCGAATGTTTGATGGACGATAACTCGAAAAATATATAAACCGTAAATCGATCCATGAACAAATGCATAAATATCAGTCACTAAATAAACTAGTTCATACAAGGTTCAACGAATTGACATAGTTTCTAATTTAACAAATTTTAAGATATAATATTTTAATTTAGCACATCTTAGGATATAATACAGAACGATGGTGCAATCAACGCTAACAATTTTGGAAAAGGCGATACAACACAACGACATTAAAACTTTTCGCTCAGCTTTACAAACAAACGGTCTTCCTGGCGACTATCTAGATTACGACTTGTTAATAAAATCATTACGACTTGGACGCAAACGAATAGTAAATATTCTTCTAGACAATGGCTGTCGTGTAACAAAACCATATAGTATCAGCAACAGCAGTGGCACTACACCGTTACACGTAGCTGTAACAAAAGTCGGCTGGTCAAACGTCGTATTTAAGTTACTTGCGAGAGGAGCTCGCGTGACCATTTGCAACAATAATAAAAATACTCCGATACACGCGGCTTTTATAAACGTCGCTCCAGGCTCCGTTATCGATCTTTTGCTGAAATGTTACACGAGAGAGACACTCGTGAATGCAACTAATAAGAATGGGCTTGGTTTATTACACATTGCCTGTACGAGACCTCACTTGGACGTTGTCAGAGAATTCGTGGATATTGGTGGAAGTAATATTCTTTCTCAAGTTAGTAAATCATTTGCGTCTTTCCTTTTGATCAAAGTGTTCTTACAATATTTTCTTTTTTGTTTTAACGCGAAAGCATTTAATGGCGTACGGAGAGGCGTTCTACAGGTAAGAACGCCTGTATCCATATAGTGTGGTGCTATATCAGCAGATGACTGTATTTAGTATATTATATATACGTACAGATATATACATGCATACTTATGGCACGGCGTTGCTCTCGCTGTTGTAGCTAACATTACGTTATTGCCGTGATGCAATAAATATGTGGGTTGATTAATAAATTGATTTTGGTAATATACTTTTTGTCCGCAAACGTAAAACACAAATGAATATTATTACATAAGCAATACAAATGGCTATGTCCGTACAATTATTTAACGCAAGATTATTGTTATTAATATTATTATTATAATTACGAATAATAATAGTTATTATTATTACCTTATTTTCGAGTTCATTTTGTATGGTCGATCGCATTTTGGATTGCGATCAATAGTGTATAGATTGTGAAAACAATACCGTCTTATAAGAGCGCATGCATACACTTCTAATCAGATGTATGGTTTTCTTTCGCATTCACCGGGTGTTTTGCGACATCTCACGTTTTGTCCTTTTATCGTAACGATAAAAAACATTATAATTGTTGACTGTGCGAATATTTCTAAAAATTCATATTCACAGGTATCTTTACAAACAAACTCGATACACGCCGGTTACACACCACTTCATTTTGCAGTAGAGAACGGCCGACACAAAATCGTAAAGTTCTTGTGCCGATATGAGGCTGACGTTGGAGTTTCAAATCGCAAAGGTTCAACTCCGCTTCATCTAGCCGTTAATCGACGTGATGTAAAGATGATCGATATACTTCTTCAGTACGCTGATTGGAATGTTAATCTCGTTGATAGGTATATAGATCTGAATCTTAAGTTTGTAATTTACTGTTGTGAGATACGTTGAAATTTAGCTCTGAATATTTACCTGATTCCATCTCTGTGACGAATGATTTTTGTTTTTGCAATTTCACCGTTTCCATGAGACGGGGATAATTAGAATAATACATTGACAAAAGAACTAAAACTTAAACGATATCACTAATAGACATGATAAAAGACCTCAATTTACCGTGACTTTTTCACTGCGCACAAGTTTTTTTTCGGACTCGGTTTATCACGGTGATGTTTGCTTGGTCATATCGAGCCGTTCGAAAATGATCTGTTGTGGATCGCTACTGCATTTCGCCGTTTTTTATGTCAATGCAGTGATAGTCCAACGTTTAATTGAGCTGGGCAACAGGATCGACTGTGTAGACAGCGAAATCGAATGAACAGCTCTGATGTTTGCACTCGACCAAAAGCATCTGGATACGGTCAAATGTCATGCTGAAAGCCAATACGGACATCTACATCGGCGCCATGAGTGCTTTGTGCACGGCCGTACAAAGGAATTTTTAGTGCTTTTGGCTAGATATCCAATTCTTCGAAGCATTCCTCCGAAGAGTCCAGAGTGATACATTTGCTGCGTTGTGTGGAAAAGCGGATATGGTGTAATTTTTATCAGAACGCGGAGTCACCCCAATACCTGTCGATCAAACTGGCAAGTACACCCCGTCGATTGTTACTGTCTCCGCATCTAGACCGATCGTTGAGTCACAACAGTACGACGAGTGCGTTGTGCTGCTCCGTCGATACGGCACTTTACGCGCAGTTACACGAACATGTATATGCTGCTTAGTAAACTAGCATTAATCGAGTGCCGAGGGATGTCGGTAGCTGAGTCAATGTGCGCGTTGTAGCGAGCTGGCACGCGAACGAGACTTTTTGCGACATCGAGAATCGATACGAATGGTACAGAAAAGCACTGGAGATTACGGTTACCAAAATCAATCATGAAATTATTGGAAATAATTAAAATTAGATGTGCTAATAGAAAATTTAAACAGAAATTACGGTTTCTACATTTAATTATAGTTATATAATTTCATTTGTAACTAATTTTTCAGTTTATCATTACAATCCCTGCCATTTTATAAAAAAAGTCAAAATTAAAAAAAACCATCTTTCGTCACAGAGATGCAGTTCAAACTATTGAGGAATCAAGTAAATTTTTAGAGCAAACTCTATACGCTATTCGTTTGTTGCATAAATAAATATGCGTTTTTTTCAGCTCTGGCATATCCCACTTTATGGTAGCGTGTGCTGGAAGTGACCCAGAGGTTGTCAAGCAATACTTACGGATCGCCACGGATACATTCCCCAATTCGCTAATTGCCATGATTTCTAGTCGAGTAAAGGAAGTTGATAATTGTCCTTTTTCAGGTTATACGCCGATGCACTTTGCAGCCGAATTCGGGCGTCTTGAAACGGTACAATTGTTGTTAGATCGACAAGCTCATTGCATAATGGCCAATCAGAAACTATTTCCTCTCGATCTTGCGCGTAAACGAGGTCACGAGGCTTTATCCGTGTTGTTGGAACAGCATTGTAATACGTGTAAAATCTGCGAGAATGTAATTCCCGAGAAGATTACTGACAAAATATTTACAGACGTGAATTGCAATCGAAAAGAACAGAAATCCACTGTTTGCTATTTCAATTCGGCTCCAACAAAGAATCAAGTGACGTCACTTGACGAGTGTTGTTTCCTTGATATTTTTCGCTTTCCCGAACGAAAAGATCACACAGACCGGAATAATGACTGTGATTTGTGCGAATTACAAGAAATATTTTTAATCGATAATTGTATGGATCAATGTCGCGACCATGATTTTAATACAAATAAAACAGAGTCAGTTAAAACAAGTAAAAGTGTCATTTGTAATTTTCATCGGCACTTTCAATTTTATCAATATTTTTCAAACGGACAATGTTTTATGCTTTTTGTTACACTTCTTGCGTGTGTTTACATCATTGTTTGTATGGTTTTTATCACAAAACAATAATAAATTTTCGTCTGTAAGGAATACTTGTCTGATGGATTCAAATTATGCCGTATAGATCATGTACCAGAGCAAGACCAAGCACAAATAGAATACTGACGATGTTGCTTTCTGGAAGAGTACGTTTTACTTTGACGAAAATAACAGTGGCATAAAATCATCATAGAGGTATATTTGGAGATGTGAAAAATCATAATATGTAGTCTTAAAGAAATATGTAAAAAACTCGAGTTCTATGTTGAACAATTTGTCGATGGGGCATTGGATTATTTTTACTAAATAAAAGATACAAAGAAGATACGCATGATATTAACAAGAAAGTCTATTTAATTTTGAGATTACATGATTTTTTTATTTTTGAAAATTTTCATCAATTTCATACGGTGATATGTATGAATTTTACACAATTTTATAACTGGATTCGGTAGTACTTTTGCTTTTTTTTAATTTTAAATCAAATTCGTTTCGCCAGCTACTTTCTTACTCCTGTATTAACGTTCGCTATCCTAATCCAAAAAGAGAAAAAGTTTATAATTTTGTACATAGCAATATGTACAAATTGGTGTAAAATATCGTGCATCGTTATTCGATCCATTGTATGCTCGATTACGTGTACCTTTGTGTGCAAGTGGCTGTGTAGATTTTTGGTAAGGCTTAGCCATGCATACAAATTCGTAAGCATACTTGTGAACCTATTTTTTAAAGAAAACAACGTTTGTCGTAAGGGAAGGTTTGCTTGACGGGGATACGATAGATACAATTGATGATCTTTTAGAAAAGGATTGTCCAGAGATATGCGTTGTGTCGAGAGGTTGGACCCAGTAGTTTTTTCACAGTCCAGCAGAAAGTAAGCATGATAGTTGGCGCCTGTATAATCTGAAAGAATAAATAAATGGAAAATTTCTTATGACATTGTTACATTCTGATCATTGGACGATATACGTTCTTGATTTGGATAAACAAAAAGACCTTCTCAAATTCTTAGAGCGTATAAGATGGGAAAATAAATGCTTTGAAACATACTTAAAAGACTGTGATAAAAGGAAGATTACAATTTCGAATACAATACCCACGAAGACTGCTTAAGTTATTGCTCAGACTTTAGAATGATCCACGACAATGTTTTCTGTTCTTTATGCTCTATTTATTATTTTTGATAGTATATAAAAGCTTATTATTCTATTGGTAACTCAAATATTATCTGAATTGTCTATTTAATGCAAAAAATCCGAACATATTCATTCTACCGCACTTATACCTGCTGATTTATTATTAATAAATAAACTTTATTAAACGGAAACTACCAACAACCCATTTTTATCTCTATTATAAAACTAAGCACTTTTAACATTTGAAAAATCCTGTAATCATCAAAAAGATATAAATGTGTACAATCTGTAATTTTGTTGAGTAGCAAATCATACTTTACCATTACTCATATTTTATACGATGAAGGTTTTCAACTACTATAACTTATTTTTATATAGATGACTGGTGATTAACACATTAGCGATCAAAGACCTCATTTTTTTGGACATGGTTTTGATCGCAAAATTCATTTGTAAAACGAAACAATAAATTGATCCCTGACACCGTCCCTTATGTTTCTGGGTGTGCTAAATCCGAATTCACGCTCAAAATTAAAAGATTTTGCTTATGAAATTAAGTATGGCGGGTTTTTTTACAAAAAAATCGTGAAAAATTCAACATTTTTTTTCATCAATTTTGTTCTATCATAAAACACGCCAACATCGAAATCTTTCTTAATAATTACAATTTTGATTATTCCTACAAGTTATGTAAGTTATAACACGTAGAGAATGTTACAGCTATCCTCCCCACTGGGCGGAGCCTATCGGGGATTACCTGATTTCTGTGCGCATTGTTAGTTGATTCAGTATCTTTACCGTGTTTAGATTAGCCTCGGAATACATGAAAATTAAAAAAGATATTTTCGATGAAGATGTTACCTGAATTCGAATGCACTATGCAGCAGAAGCAATGAGCAATCATTTAGGAAACTATAAGATGGAAGGCGTGCCTAAACCAACGTCAATAATCTAGTGAGATAATTTCGAATCTCTAGGCGCCATTTTTCCAGCAGCAACGCTATTGCTAATAAGATATTATAGATGTTATGCTACGCTCTCCACCTGGGCGGAGCTTATCGGGGATTACCTTACTTCTGTACGCATTGCTAGTTGATTCAGTATCTTTGCCGCGTTCAGATTAGCCTTGGAATATATGAAAATTAAAAAAGATATTTTCATTGAAGATGTTACTTCAATTAGACTTTATTTGTGGGATATGAGTAGTTGACAATTATTTATGACCTGAGTGTACATAGAAAGTATATCTAAATATGTTCGGGTTTGGTCAAACACATGTTGACCATTACCAAAGGTCAATTATCAAAATGTTATACTTAATATAAGGGAAAGCGAGAGAATCGAGCTAGAGTGCAGTCAAAGGACTTGGCTGAAGGAAAGAAGCGCCCAGTTCAGAGAAGGCCTCTGTCTGTGAGCAAGTAGATAGACTTGACCTAACACGAGCCAAATCTTGAATAAAATAATAGTCATCCTCGGTAACACTTCTTGTTATGTTATATCGTCTATCTTTCTACCCATACTCTACGATAGTTTCCAAATAATATTCCCTAGTTGCATTTTTCTTAAATATGTCAAAGTGATAAAAGTTTGAGAAATTGTTCAAAGGTCATACCTCGGCGTAACATCAATATTTTTTAACTTTGAAATTGCAAACAATTGCTCATTAATAATATAATTTTTGTTCAAAACAGTGTGATTGATAAATAATTAATTTTTTTATAAAAGATTAAAATACGTAATTGATATCACAATTCTCAACGAACTTTCATGAGTATCTTACATATGTAGTCATTATGCCTTGGTCTTATCTTGTGTGAGTTTAGTAGTCTGCTAGATCTTTCTCAGTTTTTTCTATTCTCTCATCTTTCTAAGAACTGTTTTTGAAACGTTATAGATATTTTTTTGTTTACTGTTCTTATTGATAAATTGTGTGTCTGTTTTGTTGACTGTTTGATATTGTGATACTTTGTTGTATATCATTTGAAGATTTTAGTGGAATATTATTATAAATATTACCTTCTATAGTTTGTTTAAATTTTAACAAGATTGTTTATTTTAAATAAAATTCTATTTTTGTTATTGTAACATTCAAAGTTATTATAACTGGTGAATCATCTAACGTTATATCCGTGGAAGAACTTTCTTCGAAGTAAGAAGAGTTGATACCTTTTGCAATACCGAAGTCAATTAGGTCTTATAATTTGGTTAAATCTTTTGGTCAATAAGTTGGTCTTCTTGTCGATATTGGGAAGCAATTATTTTCTATAGATTAGAATAGCTATGTTCCTCTTGAAGTGGGGGTATTTGTTCTTGATCCTCACTATGGATGTTTAGCGTTAGTCACCGCCGGCAATAAATTAGTTGTCAAGAGGTTCGAAAAAAGGGAAAAAGATCTTTTATTGTTACTGTAGTTTGAAGGACAGTATACTAAAGATACCGTCCAGATCAGCCAGTGCTTGCTCAAAACTTTTCCAACCATGGTCATGACAATCTTCTAAAATCCATATCTCAGCCATCTCTGGAGTGCAATCTTCAAATTCAATGAAAACATGCGCGATATATCGGCCTACCGCAACGCGGGTGAGCTAGAACGGCTCAGTAGAAGAAAACTAGATAAATAAAACAAAAAGAAAAGGGACAAAATGATAACGCGTATGAAATTCGGTAATGCACAGAAGCTTTATTAAACCAATGCACCAAAGCAAATACAAACCATAAAAAAGGCAGAAAAAAACAAATAAAAAAAGACAATGCGGCGAGGGCTAGGGTACCGGCAGTCTTCCAGTTGGCTCTGGTTAAACAGCCTGAAGTCTGTAAATCGAGTCCAAAATATATAAAAATAAAATATAGATACGAAAAGATTACCGAAATACATCTAACTTACCTGAAGACCGGCGTTGCCAAAATCATGAGAAGAAAAGAAAACTAACAAAAATAAAATACGATTCACCTCTGTAACCCAGCGTTTCACTCTTTCATTTCAATAAAATATCAATGTGTGATAAAATATCTACATTGAGAATTTTTAATTAATACCTATACGTGCCCAAAATAACGTAATATCATCTTTCTGGACGTCACTGGATTCACTATTATTCATATAATTTTAGTTTTATTTAACTCTCATGGTGTAGAATGGGTTAATATAACCAGAGAAAATGTCAAAGTGGCGTCATTTTGTTTATATTTTTTCACTTCTAATAAAATGTTTCGGTGTTTCCATTGATCGTTAGCGTATATAGGTCTCCGTTCATTATGCAGTTGAGAATAAACTTGGGAGTGTCCAATACATTTCATAAAACATTTGACTGAAATCTTTCTAGAATGTTAGTGTTATAGTTAGCAGCAGTTTTCCATAATTAGATGAGCTGTTAGTTGTACTGTATCCACTGTATACGTGCCAACAATGATATTTTGAAAATATTAATAGGAAGATTTTTGGTGACTACATCGCCAATTTTAACGCAGAATTTCCAAATTGTTTTGAAATTCAAAACTTTACTAACTCTCTCTTGAAAATGTACTGTTAAGAATAGATTTTCGTAATTTTGATTTCATTAAATATTAAGCTAACTTAATGTTAATAATGTAACATAGCAAACGCCGGTTCTGAAAATTTGTATAAGCAATTACGAAATTCAATGATAGCAATACGTGCGTAATTTAACTTGATGGTGGCTTATTCATACCCTCGGGACTTGGACAATAATACAAATGAAAAGTCCATCCAACACCCACATAGTCAACAAACAATAAAGCAACAGAGCTGCTAATCAATCAAAGAGATATGTCGAACGCGTGTCGTATCTACAAAATCTCATGTAAGTTATATTACCATATTGATTACAATGGAAAATTACACTGTCATTTCAATGATACATTTTTCGCTTTCATTTCAATCCACTTTTTAATCATCTAAGTTATTGTTGTTATTTCGCGATGAGTAGCTAAATAAGGGTACATAAATATCTCTAGTGCATTATTAACGAGTAAATATCAGCTAAGTATTATGAAAAAAGTGGCGCAAATGACGAATCGCATAATTAACATAAGTCGTTAAGGAATAAACAATGACACTGTAATGCCTTTCTCTTAGTCAGCTTATAATTGGAACTGTGCCAGTTGGAGTAGTCAAAATTCAAACTTCAAACTTTTCAAATATGGCAGTGCGTAAAAAACAAATCAAAGGAGATAAAACAAATGGTAAAACAAGCGATTCATTTTGTTTTCTTTTCATCAGTTTTAATTATGCTTTTAATTATTTAGAAAGCAAGTGTAACAAATTAGAAAATATTCTTTGTCAATATTGTGAAAACACATCTCTACACGGATTCAAATACATAGTATCCAACCATTCATCTCTAACTGAAAGAATTGTATGGGGATTGGTAACGTATCTAGAACAAAATAAGTGATAAATAAAGAAGAATGGAGGAACTGAAACTTTCGATCTCGTCTCTTTTTTATCAATGTTAAAATATAAATAAAAATAATATGCTTTCAAAATTAACAATCATACAATTTATTGCTATAAAAAATCTAATTAATTGATTTTTGTATAATATAGGTTTGCGTTGTCGGTTTGATTGTCAGTGCGTTGTTAATGTTACTCATTTGGCAAAGGTTTCGAAAAACACCGACCGTGACGACTATCGATACTACGACCCATCCAATATTTAGTCTAAATTTTCCGGCCGTCTCTATTTGCAATTATAACAAAGTTTACAAGCCATATGCTGTTCAATTTTCTGAAGAAATGTGAGTGAAACTGTTATATAACTATCATTTGTTTAAAAAAATGCAAGTTTGTTAGTTCTGCAATTAAAACTTTTGTCGTAACTGTATATATGTATTACGTTAATGTTTGCCGGCTCCAGCCCGGAAAAATATAAAAAAATTTGGTCTACACTTTTGTGTATTTATTTGTGTATTTGAATAGTCGCTCAAATTATTTTAGATATTAATATGAAACACATTTTCGCATTCGTCTACGTTAAATTTGTTTCATTTCATTTTGTGTAGTTTGGCGTACATTTTTATAAATATCATTAACTTTGTTGGGTTCCATAGGAGGCAAAAAGGTTTGGCGGAGAAAGAAATTGAAGATTTTTTTACAACATTACCCAGACTAATTAGGCAAGATTTTACAGACGTAAATTTTACAAGAGTTTTACAGTTGATGACATCTTCCGAAAGGACCATAGAAAATATCATGAATGAAGTAAATTAAAGCAGGTTTAGTTTCCTAAAACAAACAACAAGATTTATCGTTGTTTGAAAAGTATTATTACATTTCAGTTAATGCAGCCGTGCGAAAATTTACTTTTAAGATGCGCTTGGGAGGGAAAAATATTAGATTGCAATAAAATATTTAAGCCTATAAAAACTCCCGAGGGAAATTGCTGTGCCTTCAATTACCATGCTGATAAAGATGAAAATTCAATGTAAGACAATATTATTCAGAGTGTCGATGTAATTAACCGTTCAATAACTTATTATCTTTAGATATAGCGTCAAGAAGAAAACCCAATACTTCACCTCAGCAGTGAAACGTAATCTTACAAAAGAAGAACCTGGTGTATACGAGCCTCTAGTCAGTAAATACAACCCTAGCCTTTATATCATTACATATTGATGTGACATGAAGAGTATCGACATAAATCGATCGATTTTAGACTGTCCCTGGAGCGGGAAGAGATATGGGAATATCGGTCGTTATGGACCTTGAAGAAAACGCTTACTTTGGCTCTATAAGACCCAGTGTAGGCGCTTCAATACTTATTCACGATCCGTTTAATTATCCCGAAGTTGACGTGTTGACAAGTTTCATACAACCCGCGCAAGAAATTGCTGTGATTCTATCAGGTTCCATTGTTTCGAGCTCGCCGAATGTCAGAACTTTAGATCTGATGCGTCGAAATTGCTGGTTCAACGACGAGGTATTGGTTAAGCGAACTTTTACTACATCTTAATTAATTATCGCTTAAAGTCTAGAAAAATTAGAAAACCTAGCTTTCTTAATTGTTGTATCAAAACGCGCATTTGGTTGATCGTGACGATTGTGGACTTACATGTTTTAATTTGAAAGTGAATTGACTTTTGGGCTTGTTTTTCCGTAGTATTTTTACAAAATTCTCCACATTCGCCAATAAAACACTCCTCTAATTTTATATTTGCTACATCACTTATTCATAAATATTTGTCATGGTTTTGCATCCAGACGAAACTCAAAATAAGTACAGTTTATAGTTATCAATCTTGCGTTACTGAATGCAGAATCGGTCATATAAGAAGATATTGTGATTGCGTGCCATTCTTTTATCCTAATTACTGTAAGTCAACTTTACAAGTTATAGAGCGTAGATAACAGATCGTTGTAATTTGACATATTTTTACAGATCACGCAAGAATTTGCAGTTTAGACGATATCAATTGTCTGACAAGAAATCGAGGTATGAATAATTTATTGCTGACAAGTAAAATAAAGCTGCTTTATAATGAAATTTTCGATTGGACACGTCACTAGGAAGCTTATCGAATTTACGAACAAGAATTGACGTAGTTAATGAAAATGATACAAGAGAATCAGCTAAATGTGACTGTCTGCCATCTTGCAACGACACTACTTATACTTCAAATAGTGAGAATACTATAATGGCAAACGTTTCGTTTCACTCACCTTTATTGTAATTACAATTATCAAAAGTTATTTATGTTTACGTTTATTTACTATTTGAAATATAAATAATTTCTAGACAAGGATTCGACGTGAAAAAAGTGTCCTTGGCTTCAGTTTACTTCCGTGGTATAACTTGTCTGAAATATAGAAAAGAAATTTGGATGTCTTGGGACGATTTGCTTGGTAAGATTTTTACCAAATATTATTACAATTAAAATGAATGTGATAATCGTTCTAATAGTATGTATGCGTTTATGTAGCATCTTTTGGTGGAATTTTTGGCCTTTGCGTTGGAGGTTCATTTGTAAGCTTTGTTGAAATTTTGTACTATTTTATAAATAAATTTTTTCGTCGCAGTAAGAAAATTAAACCATCGATGCTAGCTAATTTCCCACCAGTAAAAGAAACCTTTAAAGTCGTTACTACTGATCAACCAAGCTACTGGTTTCACAAGCAATTAGGCGACGAGATCTCTTACAAGAGAAACGGATACTCCAAGCAGAACTTCACGTACCTGTCGGAAATACAAAATTCTAAAGGGAAAGCTAACACCTTGACAGAGGATTTCATCAAATATTTTTCAGATAATAAGACATAATTCTTTTTTTTTTGTTACCATGTAACAAATGTATAATAACAAATATATATTTGTCAATGTATTAACCATGTCTCATTACATTATAAATGAAAAGTACTTGAAAAGTTTTATTAATAACAAATCTTTTATTATTACAGTTTTATTAGAATAAAGCCTTACTATTCATATCGGTTCTTGAAACACAAAGGATTTTGTGGAAATCGCTACGACTGGTCCATAGAATAGTCGTCTTTCCGTATTGAGTAAGAGTCTCTTCAGTTATGTCAATAAGAAATAATAGGAAAATAGCTAACTTTATTTGACATTACCGTCAGTGGTACCTATTGTTAAGCGACGAACCACAGAATTGTTACGTATGTCTATTACTTCTTAATCTAAACGAAGGTAGAAAAAGGAGTCAAACTGAACTACACGATCGTCTTTGTCATTACTAAGCTAGTGTTTGCAAAGAACCAAATCTAAATAAAAAAAGAAGCTACATCAAGATTAATTTTGCTTCCTTGATAAAAACGGCTCGGTTTAGTAATTTTCAACAAAACAAGTTGTTTTTAACATTGTAGTATGTATTATTATTCTCTTGGTCGGTTTGTTATTCGAATTACGAAAGTTGGAGTAGTCGAAGCTTATAATTGAAACTTTGCAAAAATTGCGGTGAATAAAAAACAAATCAAAGGAGATAGGAAAGTGGTAAGATTAATGCGAAGGTATACGTGTTAATAAAATACATTTTAAACAGGAATTTTTATACAACGATTTCAAGAGAACCAATGAAAAAATTTAAACATAAGAAATTTCATTTTTTCCGTTAATAAATTTTCGATCTGTATCCTGGACAATTTTAATTGATCTTTAAATATTTTGTTAATTTTTTTTGCATGATTACTCTTTTTTAAGGTAAAAATAAAAATTTGAAAGCATATATAGCATATACAAACAAATAGCGAAAAAAAGTTTTCGCATATTATAATTTGTATGGTATTTTATATTGAATTTAGAGCAGAATGAAAGCATTTTTGATAAGTGAACTACAGTTGTAGTATCGACACATTGCATTTTCATTGATTAAGTTATAATAGAACTACCTCTTTTCAAGGTTATAACTTTCTTCTTTTGAGATATTATTTCTCTTGAAATTACGAACGTTTGCACTTGACAATTACTTTCCTCGTACTTGTTAACAACAGATTGTACGATGGAGGATAGATTAATCTAATCTTTCTTAATGTCATCACTATTCAAGTGCTTTCTAAACTTGTAGAATTACGTAGTAACGTAATAGAAAGTATGATTCTGAAAAAATAATTAAAGTTTTTATTAGATTATTTGTTTGATATTTTACTGGTTTATTTTTTAACTAAAATTCATTAGGTTATTATATTGTTGTCATTACCAATAACTTCATTTCCGGTTATATATCTGTACTCACCAAACACAAAATTTACTCAAACTTTTACAGTTTTATTTTTTAGTTGGAAATCGACGTCAGCGCTAGCTCATTTGGAAGATCATGTCAAATAGTTTCACTAAATGTATATAATAAATACCATAAATGATCTTCCTTCCACTCTATCGTGTAAGACAGAATATTTTTTCAGAAAATTCTTGCCCGTGTTCAATTACTTACCGTTTCGCGAAACAAATTGTAGAAAAACTAAAAACAAAGCATCTTGTAGATTTTTTTCAATAACTTTTCGAATCACATATTCACAACATTTACCAAAAATAAACAAAATTAGATAAAAATATTTTTTTTCAGAAAATACTGAAAAATTGTTTGCACATTCCCTGTACGAAAAAACTCATTCAACTTTCAAAGATACGGAAAGTTACAATTTAACGTTGTTTTGAACAAATTGTTTATAAAATCATTGGATTGCAATACAGAAATGCTTTGAATAAGGTAACTTTGAATAAGCTAACACAGAAACTTTTGTAAATAATGTTCGCATATTCGAACACGTACTCATTATTATCATTACCAATAAAATGTGTTTTAAAATACGCAATAATGATGATCATCCTGTTAACAAATAGGGCGAGGTTAAAACTTTACGTTAAATCAGGTGGTACTTTAATCGTCAGTAACGGCGACGGCAAGCGATACGACCAAATTGATGGTACGCGAAACAATTCAATACGTACAACGGCCACACATAAACAATATAATTACAGTCGCGGCTACGGATACAGCTATTCCACGTGGCGGGCTCGTGGCAACGTGTCCCGCATTAGGTACCTTGATTTTAGACCTAGGCCACGGTATAAACAATTGGACATAAATCCTTAGAAATGAACAATGAGAGATGTGCTATTTGTATTACTTTTACAAACAGCACTATTATTCTGCCCAAGGAATATCGGGTAACGACGACTGTTGTGTATTACCTATAAATAATTTACATTTTTTTATATCATGCGCCGTCGAAGAACCGCGTACGAATAAACACACACGTTTATGAATAGGTAGCAATAGTAGTATCCGCGTCATTGATGATGAGAAGAGCGAGAACAGTGGAATGTGGACGTGATCAATAATAGCCAAAGCTAAATTAACATTATTGACATATGCAATTCGGCGATGACGCTGACGTAAGAGCATTCACCCACTCCAAAGTAGCTTCATTATGCGTGTAGATCGTCGTTCACGTTCTTTGTATGTATATTGATGATATAAAAAAAGCATACAACATTATAATTATTATCGTCGTCGTATTTCACGCAAGCCATGATGGTTTACGCGTATACATACACATGTGTTATGTATATATCAGCATTTATGTGGAGCGTGTATCATTTAGGCATAATTTGCCATCTTCCACATTGTATTGGATTTTAGTTTTAAAAATATTCTTTTTTCCTTTACGTTCATCTGCCCTATTCTTACTAATCATTTTATTTTCATCATTGTCAGATCATATCTTTATCAATGAAATAGCACGGTACATTGGAAAATGCACAACTAATTTATCTCTCAAGGAGAACTATTGCCGAGTGAACAGATCTATAGGCCATGCCGGAGATTTAAATGGAATGATATGTCTCCTAAATGAATTCACGTAACTTGTTACGTGATAACACGCAATTATTTGGTGATTGTAGGAAGCCGATTCTCATGTGTGAACGTAAAATGGCGTGAATTTACGTGGGACCCAGTTTTCTACAACTCCTAAATCGTTACGCGACATCATGTAAAATTATGAAAAGTCACGCGATAAATCATACGAAAACAAGTCATATCAAATTTTGTTCAATCATTATGAGATAACAGATCTTCAATCTCATATTTTTCCAAATATATATCAAATCACGTCATTTTATTTGTATCTTTGGCTAAAAGATTGGTTCCTTCATGCTTAACCAACAGCTAAACAGCGTTAATTAATACTTGTAAAAGTGAGTAGTGTAACTTGACCGCATGAAGTAGCATATACATAAAAAGATATCGAAAGTCGGCATCTTTGAGTGAATGTTTTGTTCTTGAAAGGGACTTATTGAAAATACCGAATATTTACGTCAAAGCTATCTTATCGGTGGATCGCGCAAATTTCTAATAGAACCATTAAATTCCGTAAACAAAATCCTTTCAAGTACGCGAGTTGTACGGTAGATCTTTAATCGTAACTTGTACAGAAACCGATTATTGGACAATTATCGGGTCGAGGAGAAACGTACAAAAATCTAGGCATTTGGATTATTGTTGCTGGTCGAAATGTTGTTAAATCACGCCTGGAAATTGACGGCGCACTCGCGCAACTCGCAAGGGCGAGCCAATTGGTGAGATCCTGCAGATGGATTCGTTATCGCGGGTTGGTCTTGTATTGATGCGTACGCTCGACACGACGGAACATCCCAATATTGATCACGTTACTCGACACGAAGTGCCTACCACGTTGTGCAATTCATATCTGCTTAAAATAACACAAAAATGATCGACTGTCAATTGTAAGAGCGTTGATTATAGACTTTTATGCTGTACTTTTATGTTGACTTTTATGCTGATTGTGATTTTTATCCCTGTTAGCCGTAATATTGAATCAAATAAGCGTCTGACAAAGAAAATTAGCTCAATATAAATTATTCATTCTTAATTATGTATGTAGACGTGTGTCAGCCGCAAAGAATTTCATATATTCAACGTAAACTAATTATCTATACAAAAGACTTATTTACATATTTTATAACAGTTATATTTGGATTTAACTTCGATTTTCAAAGAGTACGATGATTTCGCGACATAAGTGACAAAATAAAATACTCAGGATACGTAGATGAAACTGTTCATTGAGTATGCAACAATTTTTAAGAGATGATAGTCGTTAAGTATTTTTTATGTAATATAAATATGTCGTAAGATTATTACATGAATTTTAAATAATTTTTCCGACAATAAATATTGTATGACATTTTAATATTCAATTTGAGTAACAAATTATTAGAAACATCAGTTTAGAATAAAAAATAACAAAACAATACAATACTCATTATCCGTAGAGACAGATGATGGTCGTTATTCTATAACATTTTTATGGCATTTTTTCGTACATTGCTGAAAGAAAGATGTTTTACGTAAGGAAAGTGATAAAAATACGTAGTTTTTTCCGAATTGAAAAACTGACGTGGACAAATGAAATAATTACTAATTAGATGGAAGTACGCGATGGCATATAATTGATTAGGTATCGATGCTAAACAATTTAGAAACGGTAGGTCAATATTATACACACTGAAGAAATGTCAGCTTTGAACGTGTTTTTTTTAAGAAACGTCTTTATCAAACAAACGAAAATGAAATAATTACAATTTTACCGTTCGAATCAATCAGACTGTGTTCTTTCGCGACGTCAGACAAAACAAGGGAGAGATTTTCCCGTTTCTTATGTACGTATCAGCATTTATGTGGACTGTGTATCTTACGTACTAATTCTATTTGTTGCTCTATTCTTCAATGTATAATTCGAAATCAGTTTCACTTACGTGTCGATATCAAACGTTGTTTGAACATTCAATAGTTTCTCGTTAAGACTATATTTCCAGAAACAATACAAATTTGTCTGCATGACGATAAATCGTCGTCGCCAATAGCATTAAAAATTTGCCTGTAAAGTTTTTTTCCAACGTAAGATTTCAACAATGTTTTTGCTTTGTAAGCAGAAACCTAAATAAAGAAGAGTTCGTCAACCAGGAGCATCTAGTGCTGTACGATCACTACCTTTTAACCACAATTTGCCATTTTCCGAATTTTATTGAATTTTAGTTTGAAACGTTCTTTTTTCCTTTACGTTCATCTGCTCTTTTCTTACTAATCATTTTATTTTCATCATTGTCACATCACATCTTCATCAATGAAATAGCACGGTACATTAGAAAATGCCCAACAACAATATTATCTCCCAAGGATAACTATTGCCGAGTGAACAGATGTATAGGCCATGACGGAGATTTAAATGGAATAATATCTCTCCTAAATGAATTCACGTAATTTGTTACGTGATGAAGCACAATTATTTGGTGATTGTAGGAAGCCTATTCTCATGTGTGAACGTAAAATGGCGAGAATTCACGTGGGGCCCAGCTTTTTGTATCTGCCAAATCGTTACGTAACAACATATCAAATTGTAAAGTCACGCGACAAGTCATACAGAAACGTCATGTGATTTTTTCAGTAAGGATGTCAATACTCAAGTAGGAGATTTTAGTAAAAACGATTAGAATGTACCTTTGACGCTCTTAAAAAATATATACGGTTGTATTGCTCAAATTCTGTTCAATCGTTATGAGATACCAGATCTTCAATCTCATATTTTTCCAAATATATATCAAATTACGTCATTTTATTTGTATATTTGGCTAAAATGTTGGTTCCTTCATCCTTAACCAACAGCTAAACAGCGTTAATTAATAGTTGCAATAGTGAGTAGTGTAACTTGACCGCGTGAAGGAGCATATTCTCACAAAATACCGAAAGTCGGCATCTTTGAGTGAATGCTTTGTTCTTGAAAGGGACTTATTGAAAATACCGAATATTTACGTCAAAGCTATCTTATCGGTGGATCGCGCAAATTTCTAATAGAACCATTAAATTCCGTAAGCAAAATCCTTTCAAGTACGCGAGTTGTACGGTAGATCTTTAATCGTAACTTGTACAGAAACCGATTATTGGACAATTATCGGGTTGAGGAGAAACGTACAAAAATCTAGGCATTTGGATTATTGTTGCTGGTCGAAATGTTGTTAAATCACGCCTGGAAATTGACGGCGCACTCGCGCAACTCGCATAAGGCGAGCCAATTTGTGAGATCCTGCAGATGGATTCGTTATCGCGGGTTGGTCTTGTATTGATGCGTACGCTCGACACGACGGAACCTCCCAAATATTGATTTACGTTACTCGACACGAAGTGGCTACCACGTTGTGCAATTCTTATCTGCTTAAAACAACACGTAAAATGATCGACTGTCAATTGTAAGAGCGTTGATTACAGCCTTTTATGATGTGATTTTTATCCCGGTTAGCCGTAATATTGAATCAAATAAGCGTCTGACAAAGAAAAATAGCTCAATAGAAAGTATTCATTCTTAATTATGTATGTAGACGTGTGTCAGCCGCAAAGAATTTCATATATTCAACGTAAACTAATTATCTATACAAAATACTTATTTGCATATTTTATAACAATTATATTTGTATTAATCTTCGATTTTCAGAAAGTAAGTTTTCGTTAGGTGTAAAAATTGTGTCAATAGATGATAGTCATTAAATATTGTTTTTGTAATGTAAATATGTCGTAATATTATTGTTTAAATTCTTAATCATTTTTCCACCAATAAATATTAAATGACATTTTATTGTTCGATATTAGTAACAAATTATTGGAAATATCAGTTTACAATAAAAAATAATAAAACAAAACAATTTTGATTATCTGTAGAGACAGATGATGATCATTATTCTAAACAAATTTTTTTCTGACATTATTGTTTGAAAGAAATTTTTTATGATGAAAGTGATAATAAATACGTAGTTTTTTCTTAATTGCTATCTATTTGTGACAAACTGATAGGCTCTAGATTGTACAAAATATACAATTTTATAGGATTATCTTTATACTGTTATCGATGAAGATATCACTGATAACGTTTGAAAATAATTTAACATTTTAAACCCAAGAATTCATTAAGTAGAATACCAGCCACGAAGTATGACGTTCTTGAAGTACCGAAAGGTCGGTAATAGTAAAACAATGTTCTAAATATCATCTTTGAGAACGTGTTCAATTACAACTATTCACTTACAAAATAAGAATAAATTGATATTTTGTAGTAGTTAAATTATATTTGGATTTATTTTCAATTCAAAGTAAGTACTATTTTAGGCTTCCTATACTGAGGGTTTGTGTTAATGTTGGCTCAACCGCTGCTCAATGTAACTAGACAAAATATACTTATAATGACATAAATTTCATCAATCGATAACTAAATTTCTTCCGAATTATAATTTTGTACTAAAATCGAATTAGATTTATTTCTCAATCGACAACATTCATGGTATATTTAAGTATATTTTGTCCAGCAACACTTGAGCAACGATTGAGCCAACAGTAAGATAAATCCTCAATGTAGAAATCCTATATGCGAATGAACTCTTTATATGCGTGAACTAATAATATCTGTAATGTAACTTGCAATGGCGTCAAAGAGATATTCAAACCCAGCTATAAAAGATCCTTTTTTATACTTTTGTTACACGATGTGATATTCTTTTTCCATAAAATAAATAACTTATTTTTAATCTTTTCATAGGATGTATCCCCACAAAGAACTTTTTTGAACAATTTGAATAAATTTAGATATATTATATTTAATCGGGCTAAAGGTTTAAATTAGTTTTAAAAATTCATAGAATTTGAAAAACTTGATCTTTGAATTATTCGTCTCAATGTCAGAACTTTTCATTTTGTAATTTATTCATTTTGTTGTCAAGTAATAACACGGTTATACAACGTGACTTACGCTACATAACGCGATCATCCAAAATTACTCCAGGGCTCCGGCCAGCATGTGCAATGTTAATAAAGGGCATTGTATAAAAATATCATGAAATTGTGATAATGCTAACAGACAACACTGAATAGAAAATTTTTAGATAACCATGGGTCTGCAAGATCATATTTAAATATCAAATTGAGTTTGACCGTTCTTTGTGATAAATTGTTTCACTGGTTTTATAAACAAGTAAACTTGAAAAAGAAATTTACATCACGTTTCTGGTTGTCTTCAATTTAATTACCAAATGTTGAAAAAAATTAATACAATTTTAATATTCCAAACATGTTTACAAGCGTATTGCAGAGAACAAATTCATTTGTTATCTTATACGTTTGATGGAGAAATGACATTGTCAGTTGCATATAATCATTGGATTTACTATCTTTAAACGCAATAAATTGTCCAAAAAATGAAATACAAAAATATCAAAGACTCATTATAAAATAAATCAACGTTACGCAAATATAACACTTCAAAATATAAACTTACCAGAAATTTTCATCCGATATTAAAGTCATTGTTGGAATCGGTTTTCATTGGCCAAAGTGGAAAACAAAGGTAAAATATCGATAATGTTGTCTTTCAGCGTATTTATTGTATAGAATTAAGTAAAATAAACATGCTATATGCAATTATTCGAAAATCCGAATTTCAATTAAAAAAGCATTTTTCACATTGAAATGCTATACAACAATTAAATATTTGTGCAACATTCGCATTTAGATCATCGTAATTTATAAATTATAAATATTTGCAATTTTTCAGTAAGCTCAGTTTAAATTTCTACAAGAATTTAATATCATTTAATTTACAAGCACTTATTACAAGTATTTATTCACTAACGTATCTGTATAAATAATATTGTTAACGTAAGTATCAATCACCAAAAAAAAGGTAAAAAAATAATTCTGATAACGATAGCATGGCTTAATGTCATATTTTAGGTGGATACATTATATTTTAAATAAACAATAAGTAGGTAGGAACAGATCGGTATTTTTTTTATCATTAATCTTTTAAAATGGCTGTTTGAAAGATGACATTTGTCTTATCTCTATTGAACTGATGCTTATTAAGATTACAGCATGGACATTATTTAAGAAATTTGCCAAATGTAACTAATAAATGTCTATCAAAACTAATATCATTCCCAAATACTCTTTTTTCGCCGAAAGAAAACTCAAGAATTACAAATATTTTTGCAGGTGATGTTGATACTAGCCAATTTATTCTCGCCCATTGTAAGCACCAATGGGTTAATTCTTCTATTTGTTCTATTTGTATGCGCTTACGCGTACATGACCCGAAATTTCGGTTATTGGAAAAGACGACAAGTTAAAGAAGTGCCACCATGGATATTTTTTGGAAATTTCGCTCAATGTTTACTAATGCGCAAATCTCCTAGATCTTTTATGATAGACACATATCGTACTGGAAAAGGCGAAAGACTTATTGGTTATTATGTTTTGGACAAACCACACTTGATGGTTCGCGACCCAGAACTTATAAAACATGTACTCATCAAAGATTTTCAAGATTTTCCTAATAGACATTTATCAACCACCAAAGATGACAAGTTGGGAAATGCTAATATTTTTACTAGTAGAGGGACTTATTGGCGAACGACGAGACAAATTATGTCCAGACATTTTACTTCGAGTAAAATGAAGAATGTTTTTGAACGTATGCCAGATGTAGCCAACGAATTTGATAAATATCTCTTATCGAGTGGAGTTTCAGGTATTATTTTACATATTTTTTTATGGGTGTATTTGCATGTAATATGTACGCAAATACATTCCTTTTCGGTATCGTGTGGCTTATCCGTCATAGCATGCCCAAGTTCTTTCTAAAGCGTAAGATGGTATGAACTAAGTTTCGTTTCAAAAATACACACGAAAATTGAAAAACCTATTTACGGTGCATTTAGGATGAAGCTTAGCTCGTATTAAAGTTCAAACTTAACATTGAGCTTAAACATGCTTCGCCGATCAAGTACGATATATTTAACAGAATAGTCGATGTACTTGTATAAATATAATTCTACGTTAATTAATTTTTTTATTTATAATATTTTATCCAAGATTTTTTTCGTTTTAGACCAGTATAAAGTGTTCAATATTTCGGACATGTGTACCAGATTTTTGATAGACTTACTTGGTGTGTCAACATTTGGCATGAATTTGAACTGCCTAACAAATCCGAAAGCTGATTTTCACAAACACAGCGATATGATATTTGAAAGCTCTTATATGCGTCACCTCAACTTTTTATTAGTATTTTTTATGCCTCAATTTTTAAAACCATTTGGAATTGAATTTTTCCCTAAGCAAACTTCGAAATTTTTCTTAGAAGTTTTTTCGGAAGTGTTGAATGAAAAAAGAAAGAACATGGGTGCTAAAATTGATTTTTTGGACTATGTTGCTGGGTTTGATAAACAGCCAGCATCATTGAATAAACAAACTCAAGGTATGCCATGGAAATTATCGTGCAATTACTATTGTTAAGTATCTACATTTTTTATCAAATAATACAATAGTTTGTCACTTCGCAGCAATATTCATTAATTGATTTGAATAATACAATTAAACTACTCCTCTTTTGTTGATTTTCACACGCATCTGAACGTTTATTAGAATAACATATTCTAATTTGATTAACTATGCTGCTGCAACAATTGATTAAATTTTTTTTAATAGAATTTGAAGACTATGAATTGATAGCTCAAGCGAGTGTCTTCTTTTCTGCTGGTCATTCCACAACAGCTTTGACAACGGCACTATGTTTATATGAATTAGCTAAAAATGTTAATGTACAAACAAAATTAAGAGAAGAAATCAGAAATGCCTTGAAGGAAAATAACGAAAAGTTTAATTATGACAAGGTTCGTACGACTTTTTTTTATCCATAAGTTATTAAGATCAATTTTATTAATTTTTATCATTAGTCATAATCTCAATATGCTTTTTCATTTATAGATAATGTCTCTTCCATATTTGGAAGCTGTAGTTTCTGAGGTACTGAGGTTACACCCACCTGTAACATATCTAGACAGACGCTCAGAAAATGAATATCGATTCCCTGGTACCAATGTAACTATTGGCAAAGAAACTCCTGTATCGATACCTGTGATGGCGATCCATATGGACCCACAATACTTTCCTGAGCCAGAATCTTTTATGCCTGATCGTTTCTATGGACGAAACAAAGATAACGTTCCCAAGTACACATATTTGCCATTTGGCGATGGACCTCACATTTGCATAGGTAAAATTATTAAGTTGACGGATAAATTTCAATCAATTTATGTATAAATTACCGTTGAAAATTAACATTGACCGAAGCTCGCATCAAGTACTATTGGCTAACATTACTTTCGCTAATTAGACATCGCAAGCAAATATACCGATTCTGGTTAGTTCATTTCGATACAACTAGAATTAGCCAGAGACCGAATTTTGTGCAACTATTATATCCGTATATATAGCTAGATATTCGCATAATAGTGAGAAAAATTTTCATAAAAATTATAACGAGCATACAGTTATCGAATCAATTTTTTGTTACACCTCGCTATTCAATGTGGCTCCTTTATTTGTCGGTGAGCCAGACTTTATTATAAAGTAGATTACTATTAAGATACTTTTCATCAAGATGAATTAAAAAATTATGCATCGCACTCGGGATCGAAAATAAGCTCAGGCGGTAACGTACGCTTCGTGCGAATAGAGCGTAAGGCAGCCGTGGCCTACTTTAAATCATAGATGCGTAATATACCAATTTTCTATTTCTTATTAAAGCTCAATATTTTATAATTTTTTAAAAGTAGTTTGCATCGAGTGGTATGCAGTATATAGTTGCCAATACCTTCAAATAATGCAAACGTTTACTTTTCCAGGGCAACGTCTTGGATTGATGTTAACTAAGTTTGCTTTGGGATATATTATTTCAAAAAATGAAGTAGATTTGTGCGATGAAACTCCAGTTCCAATGGAATATAGTACTCTTAGTACATTGTTGAATGTAAAATGTGATATCAAATTAAAAATCAGATCAATAAACTGTTAGAAAATTTTAATTATTCTATTACTTTAATCATTAATTTTAATCCAAACATAATTTGACTTTCATATTATACATATTTTAACCAGACTAGATGATGATGCTACTTTACAAATATAGGCAATTCGAATTTCGGATAATTTTATCCGGAAATTAATTAGAATAATTTATATAGAGAAGTATAAAGTTAATTCAACATTAATGTTGAGAGATTCGTTTAGATGGCTTACGTAATATATTATAATAGAGAACTCAGAAATTGAAATATTTTGCTCATGCATTAAACTTTTGAAAGCATGTTTATTATAAAAGCTTGACATAATTAAAACACTAACATCAACACAGTATTTTTTAATATATAGCGAGTTAAAACGTACCTTGCAATAGATCCATAAAAATAAAGTCTTTTATTTTTATGAGATTTAGTGATAATTATAAATTGGATTTTATATTTGTAGGACCCAGTGTGAATCGCAGTTTACTATCATTTTTTTCTCGATAAAAAAAATTAAAGCGATCGCCGGATCATCGATGGAATCTACTTCTTACCTTTTTCAACCAACAAACCTAAATAAACAGTCGTTTTACCATATAATTTTTATATGGTACTATATGGTTGACTGCGTCTTGTCTTTCGTTATATTCAGTAGATAAGTACGTATATGTTTCCAACGTTTTAAAACGATAACTATCACCAAAAATGTATTACAGAGTCAGCAAGTAACCTTTCTTGGAGACGAATAACATTTTTCGTTTTGTAAAATTAATAAAAAATATTTTCACGTCATTATATGATTTGAAATAAATGTATGAACTATACTCTCACCAGTTCCTTTGCTGACTGTGTTTATAAACATGAAAATTCGTTCATGTATTCGGATAGTCAAGCCAGCTTCGGTCAATATTCTTTGAAGCTCAGGATTTGATGTTCACCCACCAAGTACTTTTTCCCAAGGCTGTAAGTGATCAAAAAGCCAAGTAATATTTTCATCAGCTAAATATAATAGACTTTTGGACGTATAGATATTTTTTTACAAAATACAAATATTGATAATTTTGTTCTCAAACTTATCTTTCATCCGCGCACTTGATGGTTTGAAGAATAAAAATACTTCAGTTACAGATTGTGATAATTTTTGTTATCGCTATTAGCTCATATTATTGATTAGATGATCAGATGATCAGATGATCAGATTAACATTGAAAGCCTATAGCTCCGTAGTTTATTAGCGAATCTTGGATTATTAAGAACATTATGCTGTCCGCAAAAACAACGATATCAATATTTGTATTTTCATTATTTTTATTTTAAAATCGTCTGATCTTCTCGCAAAACAATACGTCGGCTAGCCAGTTGCGCATTGTTCATAGCCATTTTTACGGTCAGATCTTTCAACGTAGCGATTGGAGTTGAAATGTCGTGGTTCCCGCCCATTAGGATACCGTATGTCGGGGATTTTTCTAATCAGCTCCAGTCAAGAGATACAGGCGTGAGAGCATATATATTTCTTGCTCCATTCAAAGAAGTAGTTACCAATCGTAGGTTAAGTTTCTTGATATACCATCCAGTAAAACTAGGTCATCATTGAGTCTCACTACAATTTAATACATTGATACGGATTGTGAAAACGTTACACTGATAAATAAATAAAACGTACTGTTTTATAATAATGACGTAATCATGAATCACACGTACGTCTTATTCTTACAAAGAATCTTAAAATAATAAAGACATATTCCAACAAAGCATCATAAAATATATTATTTTTTTTATTTAACGATTCAATAAAGTCAATTATTTACATAGTAAAATTTACTACATAACGCAGCAATTTTTTCTAAAATTTCAGTATGCCCCAGTTTTATTATGAATTATATCGTAGTCAGTTTCACGCCAGTTACAACAAATGTTATTATATTATTTTTCTCAGTGCATGGGATAGACGGTAACAAAATTTATCTCTTTGAATCCCGCGCGTATAAGTCGATACTCGTTATCTTGGATTCGAACTTTAGCCGATCAACGAGTGGTCGATCTGTTCCATTCGATTTAAACTCGCGTGCTCTCTTACATGTTTAATTCTGAACGTTACTAAGTTATGCTGAAAAATATGATTTATACGATAAGAATAAGATATTTTAATAAATCACGTGTAAATGTACAAGTAATTGTTTTTTGTAGTACTGAAATAATTTTTACAGTTTCGATGCTTAACATTTGATAAAATTGCCGTTTTCAAAATAAAAACGATTGTCATGTCGGACCTAGGTGCATGTCGGTAGCAATGGAATAAGTACAAAGGCCGGCAATGTAAGAAAACAAAATTTCATATTTCCTACATTTTGCACACTTTCGATTTGTATACGAAAGTAAAAAATTGTGACCAATGTATACTCTGAGTTTATATTTTTGTTCATCACTTATACATCATTGGCTTATGTACTCTCAAAAATTCTCAAACGTATAATGTACGCTATAATATAATAATTAAAAATATTACGTTTACGTATATTAAGTTAGTGACACTGTTTTATTTCTATGTTAAAGCATTGGGATACCCCTGACTTCATACCCTCTAGCCAGTGTTGCCGTTCTATTTAAAAGGATTAGCCCCCTACAGTGAATCCAGCGCCAAATAACGAATAATATACCATGTCATTCTATGAACCTTTCCATTACATCACTTGTGAATGGACGACTATTTTCAACTTATCTTCGATCATCGACAAGTGCTACTCGAGTTGAATTTGTGGAAACGTGTCGCAACTTTGAATCGCGCAAATTCATAGTTTCACACGTTCAACGGAAAGTTATTTAGGCTCCAATTCACGATTCTATTTCAAAACATTGACAATAAGAACATCGTTTGACGTAATTATAATAATAACGTAAAGTTTTTTAAATATCAAACTTTGAGAATCGCAGTGGTATTCCTTTATTATCGAGTAAACATTATTTTAAAGTTTATTATCGTTATTATAATAAACTGTCATTTTTTGTACTCAAGTAGTAAGTTGAATGTTACAATGTCAGAAAGATTCGAATGCCACGAATGTGAGGAAGACGATTGCAATCTGCCGGAAGAACAGGCAGCTTTTTGCGAGAATGCAATTTCTGTAAGCAGCTCCAATAAATAATTGTTGCACACGTACAATTGTCGTGATAAACAAATCGTTTTTTTCATTTCAGTGTTGGAAATCAACAGTTCGAGAGGAAGACGGTACAGAGCGCTATGCTCGTGGGTGTGTCGGTAGCTCGCAGCACGTGCGGCTTGTATGCAATAACAAATTGCGCAAGGGCAACCATCAATACCACGTCGAATGTTGTAAAGGGGAACTTTGCAACAGTGGTGCTTTTCCTCTATTGCACGTTCCCGAGATTGGTACGCACCGATCTATTCGACCAATAAAATTAATTCATAATCGTACAGAACACTTAATGTTTGTTCATCTTCTTTCCAGATCAGGGCATGAGTACGATTAAGCTAGCTATAGCGATACTGGTACCATTGACAGTCGTTGCTTGTATCATTCTCGCAGTGGTTTTATATTGCCGCCATCGCAATAAACAATGCGGCTCCTCGTTAATCGAGACGAACGAGGGTCAGCAAATAGAGACATTTCGAGTGATGGAAATCGAAAGTGAATTTACGGAACCACCGAAAACTAACTCGAGTGGCCTCGCTAGCAGTTACAGCTCGCCTGAACTCAAAGTCTCTTCTGCCGGTGACAGTACCCTTAAGGTACGTGATTTTTTCTTATTTCATTGAGATTTGTTTTCCTTGTTATCATCGACCGACATTCTTGCACTCTTAGCCTCGATATTGTCGTCATTTTGTAATATTATTCCTTCAGGAATTCCTCGGTGGACACAGCTTAACGAGTGGCTCGGGTTCAGGTCTACCTCTGTTGATGCAGCGAACATTATCCAAACAGATATCTCTCGTCGAACATTTGAACAAAGGTAGTTACGGTGTGGACCTTTGTGAGTTATGGCGTGGGATCTGGCAGGGTGAGAATGTAACGGTGAAAATCTACTCTTCACGCTCAGAGATCTTGTGGAGCCGTGAAACTGACATTTACATGCAGCTGTTGCCCTCGAAACACGATAATGTGCTTGGTTATCTCGGGAGTGATACGACAAGTGCAATGGGTCATACTCAGTTATGGCTCATCACGCATTATCATTCGAACGGCTCCCTTAGAAACTATCTGAGGGAGAAAAGATTGGAACGTAAGGAGATGTTGAAGGTGTGTTTGAGTTTGGTTGACGGCTTGTTATATCTACATACTGAAATCAATGGTACTCAGGGCAAATTATCCATGGCGCATCGCAATCTCAATTCAAAGAATATATTTGTGAAGAACGACGGGACCTGTGCCATTGGTGATTTTACGCATGCGGTCACGCAAAGCAGGCTCGAAGAAACCGATTTCCTCAAGTATACGTCTAAACGATATATGAGTCCTGAGTTGCTAGAACGGACGTAAGTTGATAGTTTTCCTTTATTTTACACTGACACGCGATATACAGAAGTACTGGTGAACGTTTGTATTTTTTCAATTAAGACTTTATCCTCGATACTTTGAGGGCTTTCGGCAAGCCGACATCTACAGTTTGGGTCTCGTATTGTGGGAGATCTGTCGCAGATGCATCAGTAACGATGGTGTTGCATTGGATAGTGCTATCCCCTACACCGAATGGTTACCTAACGGTGACCAAGAACCGACACTCGAAGAGATCAGTAAATTGGTTGTTGTAGATCAGCAACGTCCTAAAATTCCTGAGCATTGGCATTTAGATCAGGTATGGTTGTGAAATCATACGTACGAATGTCATGTGGGTTATAATTTTGTAAGAGAAATTGCTATTAATATTTTAATTTTCAGACATTGTCAAGGATTGGAATTTTGATGCAGGAGTGCTGGCACATGAAAGCAGCGGCACGTTTACCAATACTGCGAGTCAAAAAGACACTCTTGAAGCTTGCTTCAGGCAGTTCTGACGTTCACTTATCCCTGGACTGAATGACTATTATTGAAATTTCGATATAATTTTTTAATTGTAATTATATCATTTATGTTTTTCTTATTATTTGGATTTTGATATAACGTGTAATGCTTTTGTTGTAAAAAATATTCTAAATATATATTACAACGCTCACTATACGTTTGAGTTTAATAAAATTAAAACAAACATAAATGAAAAATAAATCTTTTTCTTGCTTCATATAAAATGATATTAGCGTAAAATGATATAACTTATCTCGTTACCAAACTGACCGGATGAAATTGTATATAAACAACGCTACATTTATCTTACCTACGTGATTATTGAAAAAAATACAATAATTACCTTCAAACAAATAAAAATTGTTAAATCACTTTTCAAGCTAATTAGAGCGTGGATTATAAATTGTATACGGTATCGCGAGATGGAGCGTTATAATTTAGTAAGACTTAATTGTTCAATAAACTTAATAAGATTTGGAACACAATTATTACGGTATACGAACATACATTAATTAAAACAGAGGCATTATAGATTTTCGAGATAATTCTAATGATTATAGAGAAAGTATTTTTTTTTCTTGAAAACTACAAGTATCAAGAGTACTGTAAATAATGACACTGATATGGACAAAAAGTTAATTTTGCATAATTATGCTTTTATATTATTAATACAAGTACATGTATAAAAGTTATTTCGAATATATTTGTAAGTGAAATTTGACAAATTAGTTATATGTATAAGTATACATATTCAAAACCTGTAATTAAACTTAATTATACGTATTGTAAAATAATAAAAATGGCGTGATACTATAATTAAATAATTACGTGGTTAATAATTAATTAAATGATTATTAAATGATAGTATTTAATATTTAATAATATTTAATAATTATTTCACAATTAATTAAAAGATTAATTAACGACATTAATGGCTATAGTTAAATGTTTCAATATTATAACTAAAATACTAAGTGAAGCAAGTATGTTAAGATTTCCAAAAGTAGAGTTGAACTGCAACCGATATAATCGTTAAAAAGTATATTGCGCAAACACGGTGAGTCAATAGTGCAATACGTTTGATCAAACGTAAAGTAAGTCTCGAATGATTGTTCAATTGAAACGTATGTTTTCAAAGTAGGCGTGTAACGATTCCTTGTCGTTTTTTTACGATGATTCGTAAAAAAATGTAGTCATTATTTGTTAGATATCCTTCCATGCCACGTATACGTTACGGAATGAGTTTCATAAAGCTGCGATCGCTCGATTGCTCGTTTTCGTTAAAATTATTCACTTTGCATTTGTGAGTCGTGGAAAATCTGTTGAAAATCGTCGTAAATTTGAAAAACACGTTTATCAGTAAATTCTTCCCCGACGCGATGGCCGTAGACGTGGTCGAATTTTCACAAACATTGCTAGAGTTCTGCTCGTATCTTTTGCATGCGGAGTGATTTCTCGTACAGCGACGGTAGCACATAATCACAAAAAATACAAGTCCCAAGGTCAACGGTGGAATGAGTATTGCTATGGTTAGCATCATTGGACTTATGCCTTGATCGGTATGGGCTGTTAAAATAACAAAATCGAATAATATACACGATGAAAAGTCATCGATCACAATTGTTTGAATCGAAGGATCGCTTATAACAATTACTTGGATCCGGGAGAAGAGGAAAAGCTCCACCGTTGCACATGTTTTGGGTACAGCACTCGATACGAAGCCGATTGTGGAGGTGCCTGTTATCTGACTTTTGGCGTCGGTTGCCACACATAAAGTACAAATGGTCAGGGTTATTGATACAACCACGATTGTTATATATAGTTCCGTTTATGTCTCGGACTGTTGACTTCCAGCACTGAAAAAACAACGACACTTACCAACTATATTCGAATGCTTATGGATCCGTTGAGCATCGAAATAGTGATGCATACATACGGTAATCCATGTATTAGATACCGTACGAAAACTCAATATTCATTTTAGGCGAATCAAGACTTTAATAATCCGCGATAGAGCTGAAATAATTGTAGGTACAGATGTTCTAAGCAACAATTGATACCAGCAAATTACACTTACGGCAGCTGCATCCTCGCAAATATATGTCGACTGTTCGTCCCCGGTGCACTCGTCACCTTCGCACTCGTAGCATTCCATCCTCTATTGTTAAATTTGTTGTACAAGGATAGTATTTTCTCTAAATTAAAAATATAACATCTACTTTGATGATAAACTATGTTGTTCACTTTATAGCGCGATGGTTCGTATGGGATTGATATAAAATATTTATTTGAATACCGTGTAAAACACTAACGTTACACTGTCTCAAAATCCATCCAAACAAAGCGCAATCGAATAATTGTCAAAACTTAAATCGACGCGTAACCAGTAGCGGTGACGATTATTGACTGAAACTTGCGACTCGCGAGGTAAATATGTATCCAGCGTATACTTAATCACTTATCTTAGGCTAAGCTGCTATTCTTCACGTTATGACGTCGGCTCATAAACTTTGCGGATTTATGGACTAATCGCATTAAAAGATTTATTGTAACTAACGGTGAGCCGTGTAGTCGTGAGGAAAGGTAAGTCACGTAATTTTAAAATCGATTAGTACAGAATGTCAATTATTATTTTCACAGGATAATACGTGCTTCCGGTTGCACCTCGGATAAGTATGACACGTGAAAAAAATATAATTCGATGATTTAGTTTAGTGACACGCAATTATTTGGTGATTGTAGGAAGCCGATGCTCATGTGTGAACGTAAAATGGCGAGAATTCACGTGGGGCCCAGCTTTTTGTATCTGCCAAATCGTTACGTAACAACATATCAAATTGTAAAGTCACGCGACAAGTCATACAGAAACGTCATGTGATTTTTTCAGTAAGGATGTCAATACTCAAGTAGGAGATTTTAGTAAAAACGATTAGAATGTACCTTTGACGCTCTTAAAAAATATATACGGTTGTATTGCTCAAATTCTGTTCAATCGTTATGAGATACCAGATCTTCAATCTCATATTTTTCCAAATATATATCAAATTACGTCATTTTATTTGTATATTTGGCTAAAATGTTGGTTCCTTCATCCTTAACCAACAGCTAAACAGCGTTAATTAAGCTAAACGCGTGAAGGAGCATATTCTCACAAAATACCGAAAGTCGGCATCTTTGAGTGAATGCTTTGTTCTTGAAAGGGACTTATTGAAAATACCGAATATTTACGTCAAAACTATCTTATCGGTGGATCGCGCAAATTTCTAATAGAACCATTAAATTCCGTAAACAAAATCCTTTCAAGTACGCGAGTTGTACGGTAGATCTTTAATCGTAACTTGTACAGAAACCGATTATTGGACAATTATCGGGTTGAGGAGAAACGTACAAAAATCTAGGCATTTGGATTATTGTTGCTGGTCGAAATGTTGTTAAATCACGCCTGGAAATTGACGGCGCACTCGCGCAACTCGCATAAGGCGAGCCAATTTGTGAGGTCCTGCAGATGGATTCGTTATCGCGGGCTGGTCTTGAATTTATGCGTACGCTCGACACAACGGAACATCTCAAATATTGATTTACGTTACTCGACACGAAGTGGCTACCACGTTGTGCAATTCTTATCTGCTTAAAACAACACGTAAAATGATCGACTGTCGATTGTAAGAGCGATGATTACAGCCTTTTATGATGTGATTTTTATCCCGGTTAGCCGTAATATTGAATCAAATAAGCGTCTGACAAAGAAAATTAGCTCAATATAAATTATTCATTCTTAATAATGTATGTAGACGTTTGTCAGCCGCAAAGAATTTCATATATTCAACGTAAACTAATTATCTATACAAAAGACTTATTTACATATTTTACAACAGTTATATTTGGATTTAACTTCGATTTTCAAAGAGTACGATGATTTCGCGACATAAGTGACAAAATAAAATACTCAGGATACGTAGATGAAACTGTTCATTGAGTATGCAACAATTTTTAAGAGATGATAGTCGTTAAGTATTTTTTATGTAATATAAATATGTCGTAATATTATTGCATAAATTTCAAATAATTTTTCCGACAATAAATATTCACAATTTTCACTTTTCCGAATTTTATTGAATTTTAGTTTGAAACGTTCTTTTTTCCTTTACGTTCATCTGCTCTTTTCTTACTAATCATTTTATTTTCATCATTGTCGGATCACATCTTCATCAATGAAATAGCACGTTACATTAGAAAATGCCTAACAACAATATTATCTCCCAATGAGAACTATTGCCAAGTGAACAGATGTATAGATCATGACGGAGATTTAAATGGAATATCTCTCCTAAAGGAATTCATGTAATTTGTTACGCGATGACACGCAATTATTTGGTGATTGTAGAAAGCCGATGCTCATGTATGACGTAAAATAGCGTAAATTCGCGTGGGGCCAAGCATTCTACAACTGCCAAATTGTTACGTGACATATAAAATTATGAAAAGTCACACAAGTCATACAAAAATACGCCACGAAATTTTAGTATAATGATTTGAATGTACCTCCAACGTTCTTAAAAAGTATACACGTATAAGGAGAATAATAATATATCCGTAGGTGACGTGATTATCACTGAAATAATTAATTTTTATTTCCAAGTTGATTGATTCTGATCCAAATGCAATCGAACAGCAGGAGTCTACGGTTGGCAACTAACTTTGAGCCTTTTTCTTGTAGCCACTAGTTTGTCTCTGTTTTGACTACAAGTTCTAGCAGTCGTCCCTTTGATATCGCTCCGGCATATTATCGAATGCCATTCTGTGTCGCTCTCTTAACACTATAATCTCTTTCTTACACACGTTTGTATTACTCAAATTATGTTCAACCGTTATGAGATAACAGATCTTCAATCTTACATTTTCCAAAGGCAAATCAAACCATGTCGTTTCTTTTGTTACTTTGGCTAAAATATTGGCTCCACCATGCTTAACCAGCAGCTTTAAAGCGTTAATTAATACTAAAGTGAGTAGGATAACTTGATCGCATAAGGAAGCATATACTCACAAAATACTGACAAATCGGCATCTGAGTGATTGTTTTGTCCTTGAAAGGGCAAATAAACATCTACGTAATTTTTACATTGTATAACTAATCTGAAGTTTTTGACAAGTATAATTATGTGTAAAAATGTATTAGACATTTCTAAAATCATTTTTTTAAATCCATTAACATTGATCATAATATTAATAAGAACTATTGAATAATTTAATTTGATTTAATTCAAATCTAATTTTAAATCTATTTAAAATGAAAATAGCTATTCTTTATAATGATATTAATATAGGCTCATATGCAATAGCCGCTCAATGATGTAGTGAATTATTGAGATGCTAAAAATTATGTTTTGTATCTAAGAGCAAACGAAAAGGTGAATTTAATACAAGAGAAATATATGAAGGGTAACCAGATAATATAGAAATCATTTCTGTACTCTTGAATTTAGAGTAACGACTCCAAAAAAAGATTAAAGTCGGTGTTTACTTTCCTTACACTATAAATGTACTTTGTTTATGTTTTGACGACGGTAATGATGGCTTTGAAGAAAGACGGCATCCTTCACTTTGCATGTAAGATACATATATGATACGTATTAAATGTATTTACACATGTGTTAGTGACATCATGTCACGATATTCAACTTGGCAATATATCTTACCTACCATATATGTATACATAATTATTATTATATACATACTAATACTTACAACTATTTTCGATGGCTCGGTCAGCATCGCTGGCATGAAAATTCTATTCTCTTCTCTATGGCTGCTACCCGTTGTATTCCTGCTGACTATTCGCCGTACGACCGGCCGGCATAGTTTTTTTTGCCTTGCAAAACATTTTTAAGGCAAGACACGTGCGACAAACATATATACAACATTATTTAATATACCATTATTATACATCGTTTACTATGTAAGGAAGGTATGTGCATTTGTAAACTGTGTCTTATTGAATATATTCATCAAGGCTATCTCATCAGTAGATCACGCGAATTTCTAATAGAACCATTATACTCTGTAAACAAAATTCTTTCAAGTACGCGAGGATACAGAAAATCTTTCATCATAACCTGTACACATTTTTCATCACTATCCAAAAAAAAGACATACGTTCGAATGAAATCAAACTATTTTTTTTACATTTACGCATCTCATTTGCACCAGAATTCACAGGTGATGATAACTCGGCCAGCGTGTAGTTTCTTACCTGATCGTGTTCTTTCTTTTATCAAGGGCAGTGATTGAAATTATTTATGTCGGTTATATAAACTGCGTGCGCGTAATCATTGGTAAGTTAAAATTCTTTTTATGTCCTGTGCATCAATAAATGCGCAAGTGATCCTACCTTGCATGATCATATTTTTCAAAGTAAAACAATTTTATACATATAACTTTCCCTATGTCTGTATTTAAATTTTTTTTCTTGAAGTTTTAATCACTTCTGTTTGAAAAAGGAAATTGTAAAAAATGTATAATCATTTGCAAATTGTCGATTTTATATTATTAAATAAGAAAATAATAGCTAAATTAAAAATGAAATGATAGTGTCCTGAGATAATGACAAGTCATTCAACTTTGTATAAATCTATATTTTAACTTTTAAGTTGTCACAAATGATATGATGTTTCTTTTAGTTTTTTTCTTGACAATCAACACTATCTACTCTCTATTTCAAATTTCATTACTGCTTGTAATACAACTTATATTCTAATTGAAATCTGTCATATTTTTCTTGAAAAATATTCAATTTGCCATGTTGCTTTTTACAATTTTGAATTACATTTCAAATGATGATAACTATATGTAAATTAATATTGTTTTGAGTTAGCAAAATTAATAGGTTTTGAAATTATGAGGCATCTTCCAATACATTAAAACGAACATTTTCTTTTTTAGATCTTCAGGTACTTGTAATTTCTTAAGAATAGTAAGTGTTTTATTCAGATTTGTTTTTCAAAATGACTGCGTCCCAAGAAACTTATAAGTCATTGTTGAAAGTGTCTCAAATTTATAATTCAATAGAACAAGATGATTGTTATACTGTCAAGATGGTTCAAAATATTTTAAAAAAGGAGGGTAACATAAACCAATTAATTTCATACAGTATCTTGCCAGATTCTTCTCAATCTAGCTTGAAAGAATATACAATCTTACATCTGGCAGCAATTAAACAAAATATAGAAATATTCAAATTTTTGTTGGATAATGGTGCTGATTTTACATTACAAAATCAGCATGGGTGTACGGTCCTTCATTACCTTTTTGATTGTGATCATGATAGTGATAATGAGTTCATCAATTATGTGTTATCAGCTCATGTCAGATTTGGAAACAGAAGCAATCCTTGCAGTAAAGATGGAATATCTCATTTTCACATTGCCTGCATAACCAATCATGCTGAAGCTGTACAGTTTTTTTTTGATAATACAGAGTCTGTAGGTGAAATTGTTAACTTTGATTCGAATAGATTTCCTGGTTACAGTCCATTGCACCTTGCTGCCGAAGGTTGTAGCATTGATGTAATAAAAATACTTATAAAGAATCATGCAAATATAAACCAGAAAGATGGAAAAGGAAGAACACCACTACACATTTTTTTGCACCAAAAATTAAAGTTATTCGATACTCTGAAAGAAAGTAATAAAGAGGATTCCAAACTAATTTTGAAAAAAATTGGAAAAATGGACGATGCAACAAATTTGTTACTACATAGTGATGACATGGATGATATAGGCTTGTCTCAGTTACATGTAGCATGTACATCTCGAGAGGTGTTAATGCATGAATATTATATTCATACACCCACAGACATTCATCAGCATGTAAATTTTGATTCCCCAGTGTGGCCTGGTTATACAGCTTTACACTTTGCTGCTCATGGCAACATTGAAAACTTCAAAATGCTCATACGACAAGGAGCAGTGGTAGAAGCTAAGGATGCAGAAGGAATTACTCCATTAGATATTCGGCTTAAAAAGTGTAAAGCTGAAGACGTTGTAGCTATTTTGAAATGTAAACACGAGTGGAGTCTTTCAAAATTTACCGATGGGAAAACACAATTAGTCAAACTTCTAACTGCTATGTGTGTACCAGAACAATTTGAAACGTACCTTGTAGTAGCTGTAGGCAACGTCGACATTTGCGTTGCCGAGAACCCACCGTTTTGGACAGGGTTTACACCTCTGCACTTTGCGGTTCTCATATCCCATAGTGTCACCAACATTGATCTACTCCAACGTTGCCTTAAGCGTAGACCTGGAGACTTGTATGCCCAGGATATTCATGGCAGAACGCCAATTCACTTAGCCTTTCACATGAAAAAAATTGAGTTGACCATTTTTCTACTTAATATTTACAATGGTGAAGATTTACTCGACGAAGAGGATGTATCACTTCATAATATTGCTCAAAAATTGATCGAAATTCCATCAGCTCTCAAAGTATTTGACTCTTCAATATTCAGTTGTCATGACAAAGATGATACCTTTGAAAAATTAGGATTTAGTCAAATGCACGCAGCAAGTTATTCTAGCCACATTGTAATTATGAATCGCCTGCTAAAGATCAGTAACAGTAAAGTCAACGCTGCAATCACTTGCACTGATTCAAAAATATTTTGGTCTCAATACGTTGGTTACACACCGTTACACTTAGCTATTGAACGGCCGCACAATACACAAACCGTCGACGTTCTATTGTTGAATGGAGCTGATATATTCGCGGCAAGACCAGATGGAATGACGCCCATTTATGCGGTTTTGAGAGATATCTCCAAAAACCATTTAATAAGTCGCTTTTATTCATTACTTAAAGCATCCAATCTTTCCCTGTCTTCGAAGCTTGCAGAGTTATCTGGAATAACAATGCTTCATATCGCCTGTCGCATGTTCGACAAAAATGTATCAACATCTATACTGGGTACATGTACGAATGTAAATTCGCAAGTACGTAAAGATAGTCCAATTTGGGCAGGATATACGCCTTTGCATGTGTTGTTAAAATATGCCGCTCATGTGACAGATCAGCACGTGTATAAAGATGTTCAATTTATCTTGAAAAAACTGCTTACGAGTGGAGCCGATCTGTGTCGAATCGATGACGAAGGCAATACTCCCATTCATCTCAGTTTTGATCACTGCATTCATGATAACGGTAAGAGCTTTTGTTTTTCACCTCATTATTCAATACAAATCAAGTTTGAGCGTATGAAAATAGCAGATTTCTATTTGCCAGATTTCATGTGCATGAGTGATTTAATTCATTCTCTCAAAAACTTCAAAATTAACCCAGTCAACGAGAAAGGCATTTCACATTTACACGCCGCTTGTCTTGTTAACAATATTGAAGCAGTAAAGAAATTATTAAAGTGTATAGTTGATGTGAATCAGCCAATCGGATTATTTGTCAAAAATTTTACAATGGACACTCCACTTCACTTAGTTTTTAAAAGAGGCTTTACCAATAAAAATCAGCTGGTATTAGTCGATTTATTGCTGACCAAGGGTGCAAATATTCATGCAGAAGACAGTTTCGGCTATACTTTACTCCACAAAGCTGCTTGTGAGAATGCATGGCTTATAAAATTCATTGAAAGATGTATAAAGTCTGTATATATCTCGTAATATACAAGTTTAAGTTGAAATTATTATATTTAAAATTTTTGTTTTACTGGATCTACAGGCAAGGAGCTGATGTCAATACTAAAAATATTTTTGGAGAGACACCAATTGAATGTTTCTTGAAACTTAATGAAATTCCACTCGATGGAATAAAAGTATTGTTGAATTCAGGCTGCCAATTGAATAGTTGCAATGACATAACTGAGGAAGGCTATCTATCTATGATAATTGATAAAAAGTACCATAAAAGTCCACAAAGTAAGGTGTTTGACAAAATTATGAAATTCAGTGATAAAGATACAGATCTGACAAATAATGGTGACATGCATCGCACTGCTCTTCAAAATGTTGTCACCATTTCTAAAGTAAACGATGCTGATACAATTAGTTATCTTGAGATCATTGATCAATTCCAAAATTTAGGTATTAACTTGGATCACAAAGATAGACTTGGTAAGAATTGTAAACTCAACTTATATTTTCAAAGTAATAAAAATAAAAATAACATCTAAAATTATGTTAAAACCCTGAAATCACCATGTAATAATCGTCTCGTTAAAAAAATGTGTTAGACGTATATTTATAATCCTAATATTATATAACATTTAATAATGAACGTTGATTTCAAAGATAATATCTAATCGTTTTCTGTCGTTATAATAACTGTTTATTTCTTTTGCAAGAAATAATATTCGTTATTGTTACTCTATACCCCCAAAATCTAAAAAAGTCTAAAACCTTAAGTCACAACTGGTACATAATGGACCCTCTCATAAATAAAGCCTTTACGTACCAACATACTAATGAAATAATGGAGCTTGCGAATCCAAATTACTTACTTAGCAACGTTCTATCTCTTTTACAGGTAAAACTGCCTTGCATTTGGCATCACGATTTAGAAACGTCCAAGCTGTCGAGATACTAGTAAATTCCGGTGCCGATGTAAATATTGTCGATTCGAATAATAAAACAGCACTTTCTTATGCCTTGGAGGTGTGCAATAATGACGAGTATCATCATGACGAAATTATTAAGACCCTTGTCACTCACATTCGCAAGCTCCAGTATTTCAAGCTTGGCGTTAATAAATTGAATGAGGATCTTATGGAAGAGTACCATTTGACTGTAAGCTTTGATAACGAAAGGTTATCTAGTGAAATGGAACATATAAAAGGAATAGTAGTTGATACGGAACCACAACTTCTTCTTCACGACTGTTTATACGAGACAGAAGCACTAACCAACTATCCTTTTACGATTGCCTCGAAGCAGAAACAGGTAGCAGAGCTATTAAAATCTACGTCAGGTAATGCAATTGAATTGAAAAGCGTGTTAATGTATCAATATAGAAAAATCTTGAAAAAAGTAATTGCGTGAGTTATGTAAAAAGGAAATAAGATATTACGTATTTCCTCATGGCTAGGTCAATAATTTATTATAATCACGTCATTTGTACATATATTTTTTATTATTAGAAAATAGCCTTTAGAAAGATTAATGTATTTTAATAGAAAATGGAGCATTTATGAAGAAATATTTGAATTGATAAATAAAAATATTGTTGATTAAAACAATGTGAGTTTGATTATACAAACTTTTTACTACTTCAAATTTTATTTATAAGAATGAATCCTGTTACGAACATATTCATATTTCAATGAAAGCATAAATTATTAGATATTCCATATTGTGCATGTATGCCCCGTTTCTTGCTTATTAGGTACTTTAATTACGTATGTTGATTTTGGCTCGACCAGTCATGTATATTCAAGTTTACGTCACATTAATATATGTACAACGTCGGTATCATATTGTTAAAGCTAGTGTACACTAGACGGAACTTAATTCGCGACTCGTGAAATTCATCATTGAATTTCATCTTCCTCGGTTGAGCATCGCTGGCACGAATCGAGGTTACGTATATGATTTTTCGATTTTTCAATGTCATTTCGAATTAAATTTAATTATATCAATTTAAATATTTGACTGATAATGAAATTTGTTCATCGTATCGAAATAAGCATTTACAGTCACACGAATAACATATCCAATAAAAATGTGTTAACTAAAATTTAATATTTGTATATCATACAGTTTATTGTTTTTATTACTATCTCGCAAATAACGCGTGTTTGACGTCTTTATTATAGAAATATGCGTAGGGGAAAGGAAATTCGTGTCACTTTTGTGTCACAATGGTTTCCAATGGGTATAAATTAATTTATTGGAAATTAAATCGAAAACATACTCTAATAACACAAAATTACTTTAAAAACATTCTCAAAACGTTTGTTACCCAACCTAAGGACGTTAGTATTTTTAATAAAGACTTCTTTTTTAAAACGCCAAATATGTTCAAAAATTTTTTCAATATAAATTTTATTTCGTCGAATTCGCAAAATGTTTTTGAAATGTGTTCGATGTCTTTTAAAAATATTTTGAGGTTTTTAAAATGAAAATGTAAGGTTTATTAAAAATATAACTTATAAAAGAAAATTATTTTTCACGGGAGTAGTTGCATATCACTTTAAATGTTTTTGATGAATATATCAAGTAGTTTTTAAAAGGCCAGTTACTTTCTGGAAATCACCAAAAGGCTCTTACTAATAATGATTTCCTCTTCTTGTTAAAATAACAAAAATTAAGAAAGATTTCCATAATCATTATCAATTTAATCCCCACTGTTTCAATTTGTTATCTAGACAATATAGTGTATAAAGTACTCTATCATGACAAAAGAAAGATCAGCAGCTATCTGGTAACCTACGGCTGTCTGAGTTTCCAGTGAATTTCGATAACCGAGTTTTATTGACAGTATACAATTGAAATAACGTTTTTTCATCCATACAACAAAAAAATAATTGCAAGTAGTCCAAATAACAGTGGTAAACGGAGCATTTATTGTTATATACGTAAAATATTGTTTTGATTTTTTAAAATTTATCGTTCAATTGTCTGTTTAATAGTGATAAAAAAAGTTGCACTGAATAATTATCGTATATTTTACAAGGACTATTAAGTCGAAAACCAAATCTATAAATTCTCGGGGAGAATCAAGATGTGTCAAACTAAGGTTCGTTTCGGTACAACTCGGCTCGTGGATTGGCATGTACATGTTTTTAACAATCAATAATACTTTACTGAGTTATACTTTACAATTTTGTTACTTTACGATTCTTCCCAAAAACAAAGACAATACAAGACTGGTATCGAATGGGAACCAATGGAGCTGTTTCAATTGGGAAGCGTCGCCTTTCATAAATTCTCAATGAATCCCCACTCAGGGTTCAAAAATAAGCGGAGCGTTTTTCGCGAGGGCTCTTGCAAAAAAGCTAAGGGCAAGTTTTCAGTTCCTTTTGAAATATCACCGCGCACGGTACCTTGTTTTCGTTTTTGCTGTACGAGTGCGGCGGGTCCGCCTGCCTGCATATTTAATAATGCAGACCAGCGTGAGAAAAAACAAGTACATCACATGAATTTAATTGAAAACGTGTATCAGGACAGTATGGATAAATATTGCAACTAGAAAACACGGAATTAATTGATTCTGCATCCATAGGAATAGAAAGGCAAAGTTATAATGGTAACCGTGAACAATTATTTAATAAAACAAATATCGTTAACCTCATCGAAGCCCATTCTTCAGTTTGTATGGCGTTTGTCTCACAAAAATTTTCCTTAACGGATCAAAACTGTGATTCAGAGACAGTACAAAACTTTAAGGTTTCTTTGCTCATCCATGCTAGCATAAAAGGTAACTGGTTTTAAAATGTGACCATCGTTTTTGGAGAAACTGTTGGAATCGATACTTCCAGTTTCAATTTATGGAAGAAGGAAATGGAGAATTGATTACATTTGTGAAGATATCAGACTTGATAATTAATAGTTTCGTAGACTGTAACAAACTCGTGAAATGGTGCATTAATCCGGACTGCGACACAGTGATCCAAGTTCAATACGTAAAGGCTAAACCTGTGATGTGTGATAAATGCATTAAGTTGCAGTGATAATCTGCATCACCAGGATGACAAGTTCACTGACGACTCTGGAACAATGAAATGGATCGCATCAAATACTAGTGGATTTTTCGATTGCAATACATATTTCGATTAAAAAATATAGTGGTTGTAATTATACGACATGCAAAAAATGTAAAATAACATTTTGCTGTTTATGCTTAAGCTTGGAATGCTTATACAAATGGCAACTTTAATCGATTATAACAGATTTAATTTCAATTTAAATCAACATAATTTAAAATAGCATAGCGTTCTTTTGTAATGGTCTAAAATATGCATTTGGCGTGTTAATATTCAGTTTTAATGTCCTTGATAATTCTTATGCTACAAAAAGGCCATTTTACCTCATACATCGACGTTTGAAAATATGAGAAATCTATTACAAATTAATTTTTTCATTTTGAAAAACACATAAAGAGTTTTTTAATGTCCTACGTCATAAAATAATGTATGGTCGCAACGCATCTTCGTTTTCGGAAAATTAAATCGCTTTTAAGAATAGTGTTTTATAGGTTTTGAACTCACGTCATTAGTAGCATTAAAAATTTAAGTTAATTAAGTTAATTTGATATAACGTACAGTGGGCACATTATTATAAAATCCCATCATTCGTTATATTTTTTATCACTTTTTCCTCTATCAAATATCGATTATTTGAAACAGATTGAATATTCAGGGTCTAAAAAATTTTAAAAACTCCGGCACAATAATTTCAATCTTATATTTTTACTAATACGTTACGCTTATTTTTCCTTTTCATATCATACATCGATTGCTACGATTAAAAAGATGAAAAGTAAAGCTGATGAAATGTTCGTATTAGTATAAAAGTTAAAATATTACTAAAAAAAAATTGAAAAGTCTTGAATTTTTTTAAATGTTAACTGCAGGATGTCGTTTCTCACTTTTTCTCTTATATTTTACAAAATAAATTCATATCAAATGAAGTTTTTCGTGAGGATTACAAGAATATTAAATGGTAGCAATAACATAATTTAACGATCTATAAAGTTCTATTTTAAGAAACAAGATATTTTTTCCTGACACCAAGTCATGTTACAATCGTAAATTATTATTGCTTGAAAAAAGTCTTTTTGTACATATTTCAAAGTGAAAACAATGAATTCCTAAAATGATTCTTCACATTTTCAAACTTCAAAAAATAAGGAAGAAATCAAAATTTTTTAACAGAAGATTCATATATATCTTATAGACCGTACAAAGTTCTCGAAAAATGTTTTTCATTGAATAATTAACGTGTATTTCAAAATAAAATTTTTATCCATGATAAGAACCATGCACTACAACTCACCACTTTTATATGTAATAACTATGTATATTACATAAAGATGTTATGAGTCTCTACGAAAATTCAAACCGTTTATTGTACTATTGGAATTCTGATGTATAGTTTCTCATTTCCTCGAATCAACGTTTTCTATTGTAAACCATAAACGCAAAAATAATGTCACTTACACTGCATCAATTTTATTTTAATGTTTTATATCATATTGAATAAATATTTCTATTCTTATAATAATTATTGAATTTATCTGGATTTAAAGAAATTGAAGTTTCTATTAAAATTTAAAAGTATAAACGATAAACTTTCTAATACATTTTCTAATACATTTATTCATCAATAAATAATCGAATCCAATAATAATAAAAATAGCCTATTGTTTTTTCAACGATCTCACTGATTATATTTTCATGTCTTTTCTCTATTTAATCTTTAATTATTAATAAAGATAGAATTTACTATAACAGTTTGAATTTCTGCACGTTTTTTGTTAACCATCCAACCATAATACTCAAAAGACGAAATCAGCGTTCAGCTTTTTTAAGTTAGGATGGAAAAATAAAAAATAGGCTTCTTATTCCACGACAAAGATCAAACAAATACTTAAATCTTGAGCAATTGAAGCAAATATGAATCACGATTGTGATTAACCTTGTGAACTTCCGTATGGCTACTTTTGCGCTATTTCGCATAAACGTGTAAGTAATATTCGTGTCTTTGTATTGCGATAACAATTCCATATACTTAAACAACGTTAAATACTATACCATTTGAAATAAACTAAAGCTACGTAACTTTTACTTTTATATTTGGTAGTAGTAAACACGTAGATACATTCTATACAACGCAGTTATAGAAAATGGGTTGTTTTAATTTCATATGGACTATATTGCTCATCGCTAACTCTTGTCTTTACGGTAAGGAGATATTTAATATCGATATTATGAAAGGAATTTCTCGACAATTTCAAAATATTTCAGCTACCTGCATCGTCAATGGAACTAAAGTTCATGACCTTAAAGAATTTAAGTATCAAGTGGCTTTTAAAATCCAATCGTCTTTTAGTGATAAGAATTTTGTCTGTGGTGGCGGCATTCTTAATGATTATCTCATTTTGACCGCTGCTCACTGTTTCTTTGAAGAACATGAAAATCAAGATCATTTACTAACAAAAGTAGATATTCGACTACATACGCTTGAAAATATAAGGTGGACTTTTGGTGTCATAAGAAGGAAGGTGGAAGAACTTTTTTTAGTTGCCCACTGGAAAGCGCTATCATATGATCTAGCAATTGTGAAGGTAGTAAAAACATAAGTACATTAATACTATCGAAATGTATTTTTTTTTTGGGATATGATTCATATCTTAAAAAACTATAAATCTATTATACGTATATAAATTCTGAGAGTTCAATAAATGAAATGATCAGTTCATTAATGGACAATGGCCTAAGTAGATGGTGTAGTGAAAATATTTATTTTACAATATTTAGTCTCGAATGATTACGACAATACTGTTACTTAACAAAATGAATTTATTCTTTAACACGAACCATTTTATTTGTGGATTATATTTGTTAATTGATATATTTAATAAATCATAGGTGGATGAAAGTTTAAATTTGGAAAGTAGGCCAGACAAGTTGCAAGCGTTAATTTTACCGCAATCCGAAAACAGTGAGGTACCATTCGATAGATTTCAAAACACACTTGCGGTTGTAGCCGGCTATGGTGCTAATGAAGTACATTATGAATATAACAATACGGTAGTGGTACTTCGAAATGTCGACAGCAGACTACGAAAACTCGAAGTTAAAGTATTAAACTACAATGAGCATCCGTGTAGTGAATTAAGACTGGTTAAGAAATATCTTTGCACCGTACCAGTGTTTCCCATATATTCTGGATTTTGTGTGGTAAGTAATTTCTATGGTGAATTCAAAATCTTAAATAATTTGATTTAACGATGATTAATAAGAGCAAAAGCAATTGAAATAATGCTTTGCAAAAAAGTGCAACACCAAGTGCCGGATTATGCGCAATAACCAAATATGTTTTCTATAAGAAAATTTAAAAAAATGAAGCAAACCCAAAACTTGAGTAAATCAGACAATGAGACACTCGGAATGATGGAAGTTCCTAAAAAGATAAAAAGATAAGAATGATATTAATAAGTACTTATACTAACGTTTGGCAAGGGGGTCTATAGAAAAACTGAACAGGCGATGTTTTACAAAACTTTCAATAAAATCTTAGAACTATCTCCCGATCACGAACGTATTTATGTAATTGACGATGGGTTTCTTCTTTATAGACTAATTAGAACTAAAAGAAGTACAGTTGAATTTATTGTTAAAAATACATCGACTATGTTTTATATTATTATCCATACTCACATATTTTAAGATTTGAGGAAAGCACTTTTGGCGAGTAGTCGAGGTGATTTAAACGCTATAAATAGCAGTGATCCTACGGATATGTACAAAATAAATATGAAAATGAATCAGAGAAGTTTATATTGATTGGTACTGGTATTATTGACAATAAATCAATCAATTGCTATAATACCACCGTGTAAGGCACATTGACATCTCATTTTGTAGGTATTTAAGGTATAAATAATATCTCATAGAATTCCCTTTCTTCAAAAACTCATTTTTGTTTATTACTGTTCAAAATACATTGTCAGCTTCTTTTTCATTGGATAAGTGGTGATCATTTCAAATTTTATACATTTGGGAACAATATTTCAGTAAGATTAATTGTGTGTTCGCAATTTGCGATAATCCAGATTTGTCATCAAAATAGTAGTTTAAATATTACTGAATTATCTGACCATATTTATAATAAGAGTCTAAACGCTATCGTTTCAGATTTTATCATGTTGACATCTTTATTTTTCTTATTAAATCAAGAAAAAAATAATATAAAGAAAAAAACTTTAGATATCGACATATAGGTATCGCTGAAATTTTTTTCTTGAGTCTCCCATTATTTAACTTTTTCAAAGAGATTTTGTTCCAGAATCTTAGAAAATCTATTAAACAAAATATCAATAATTATTACAACTGAACTTTTCTCGAACGTAACGGAAACAAAATTATTTAACATAATAGTAACGTGCGACATTTAAAGGTTAATATAATTCATTAAATATTTAAAATAAATATAAAATTTTGTAAATGTAGGTACATTTACCCGCTCCCCACTTTGATGGACGTCAGACGTTCCATTTATGTTATAAGAATTTTTTCATAATTTTAATATTTATGCCATGACAACGTATATTAATTTTAATTAAATATCATATACAAATGCGTAATTTTATTAAAGTTTTGCGACGTATGTATACGTGCATGTCTGATAAATTGTACATAATATATCATTCTATTTGGATATATAGGGAGATAGTGGCGGGCCTCTAGTTATAAATAAAGGTACATCCACTGAAGAAACTATTGGCATAATGCTTAATGGCCATGCTTCTTGTAATGATTACGAGGAAGGAGGGGAATATTTAAGAATTACAGACCCGGTTGTATTTAAATTTATTAAAGACATTATGGCGGGAAAAGATTTTTACAAGAAAAATGCTTTTGTTGATTTACAAACAGCAACATTCCAACGACGTGATTGTGTTTAATATAGTTGTACTTATAAAACATAGTCTATATATTAAAATTTAATAAAAAATTAAAAAAAAAAGACTTTAAATTGTATTTATACCAAATATTAATTGCTATATTTGAAAATATTCCGAAGAAACTTTTCAGAAACCATGCAACAACATCGCATGAATCATTTGGCAAAACATTTTTGGAATAAAGTATATTTCAAACGAAGTGTAAATATATTTAGAAGACCAATTTAATCAAGAGAACGACTTTCTGTGTGTCTCAGGTAAGTACTGGTTACTGGATACTGTCGAATTCAGTTGAAATTCCTATGGAAAAAGCTATAAATTACGGGGGCAAACCCTAGCAGATATTAAAGAAATACAAGATAGATAATTATAATTATGCTTTTATTATCTATGACATTTAAAGTAGGTAGATGGGTACTTAAGTATACAATCATTGACCATACCTGCGTATTATACTAATTACTGATTTTGTCATGAAAATAACAAGTATACATTTAAGTTTGTATTTGCGGACTGTTGTTTGAAAATTTGTAGTAAATCTATTTTGAGGTAATTGAAACATTTGATATTGTTTAATTGGATAAGTCTGAGGGTGCAATTATTATTGATTGTACGGACGATGTTCTTGGTACTTGACTTGACAACACAATAGGAAACCTTTGTGAAGTATGCAGATACGAAGATGTAGATGGCATATTAACCTGGTGGACACTAGTAGATAGTACCATTGTTTTCCTTTGAAACACTTCATTCTTAGCATCGTTGACAATTTTGAATACGCTGCTTTTAACACGGATTTGTATATGTTTAGGGAAATATTTACTATTCGTCCCAATTTTGTGAAAAAATAAAAAACGGTAGATTCGCGATCAGTCTACAGGTTTTTAACTTTTGTTTTAAATAAATGACGATATCTCAAAAAGTATTACTTTTATTTTCAAAATTATTTTTCCATTGGATTCATTATCTATTTTTCAATAATCATCATCAATAAAATTCATAAAGCGGACATCGGTAATGATGCAAGGCGTCAATATAAACAGCGTCCTTCTGAGCCGCGAATTTATATTCTTACAATTGTCTTAATCAATCTTATTTGTTAAATTGTTGTTGTTTCTTCCTTATTTTTCCTTTCTTATATGTTGTATTATATTGTTCAATACAAACTTCCTAAATCATTACTGATGTCCGCACTAAGAAATTTACTAATATTTGTTCTATGAAATTTATTACTGATAATTATTGTAAATTAGAAAAGGAATCTAATTGAAAAAGAATTTCGAAAATAAAAGTAATACTTTTTTAAATATAGTCATTTATTTAAAACAAAAGGTTATGTTGGCGTAGCGAATGTTATTTATAATGAATTTCTGAATCAATACTAATATCCGCTCTATGAATTTTGTTGCTGATTATTATAGAAAAATAGACAAGAAATTCAATTGAAAAAATTAAAAAGAAAATGAAAATAACCCTTTTTGAGATATCGTCATTTGTTTAAAACAAAAGTTAATAACTTTTCGAAAAATTAAAAAAATTACTTTTGGTTTATTAATTTCATAGTTTATATTTTTATCCATATTAAAAAAAAACATTTGTTTTGATAACTGTCACAGTTACAGAGATATATATTTTTGAACAATTTTCAACTAAATTTTTATATTGTATATAACTTTTAATCCGGCAGTAATAATGATCTAAAAAGTTGTATAGAAGTTCACTACTATATAAGCAATATTTATACCAAGTTTCATAAAAACTCAAATGTAGGAATTGACAAAGTAGCTCTATCCTGTAACTGTCACTTTTTAGGCAAGTAAGCAATTCTTAATTTCAAATTAATTCCAAATTTAGCAAACATAAATTTTTTTAAATGTACATACATTTCCAGTAAATATAACAATGTTTCATTTTATTGAAAAATATATAGCACATGTTTACGCGCATAATAGACCAAATTCATGACAAAAAAATATTGATTATCAGAATATATAGTTGGTACGTACACAATAGTAATATATATATATCGTGTTTTTCGAGCTTTGAAAAGCAAGTATGCCATTTTGATGAGAATCACTCAGAGAATCGTTTTTGTATCATTCAAAGTAGGCAAAATACATTTCAAATTCTGCGAAGCGTACGTTATATCCATACTAGTTTACCAAAAGTTTAAGCAATCTTATATTTCATTACATAGGTATGTAGACAGAAGAGAATAATTGATTTTTTAAATTTATAATTATTTTTTGGCGCATTAGATTCTATATATTCCACTTATTTTTCTATTGTTATTAAGGTGTATTTCAGAAATTAAACTCTGGGATTGAAAATATTCGATTTTTGGACTTTTAAGACAGGCTACTTATCTATGATACGTCACAGTTAATTTTGTTATGAACAATTAATTTTGTAAAAATATTTTTTTTTATAATTTGCGCCTGAAAATGTTAATAAGCGCACAGTATATTGTGCCGAAAAAAAAAACACTCGTGATACATACGTGATTAATGTCCCTTTTCGTATACTACAATACCCGATAAACCTTTATTACTTAAGGATTTGAAATAAACGTTCATCTTTTCATCTGAGAAAAATAATAATGTGTATGTATAACATTTATTCGCACAGCCTCGTGATTGATGAGTATGACAAAATGCTTAAGCCCATTGCAATCAATGACATACGTTTCTTATAGATAGATTTGCATAAGATTGAGGTGCACAAGGTATAAGTGGTGTGTGTTTATATATTTATATATACATTTACATACATTGAATTTCAATAGATAGGAGACATAGGAAAGATCTTTATCGATCTTTTAAAAATGTAGCAACGTCTTGTTTCGTGTGTCAACTTTCGATAAATCTGAGATATTTAATATTCTGATAAAATATGAGCAAGATTGGTTTTGTTTACATATTCATTACATTCAAATGCGAATATGAATAAAAGATACAAATTAATTCTTATACGTAGCGTAAACATGCCTAATATTAAACAACAATGGATACAACAATGATTTAATCGGTATCAAAATGAGTATTTGAAAAGAAAAGAATACGAACACCACAATATTAAATGTGTTTCAAAAACAGAGATTCAGTTTTTTTAAACAAAATACTTAAAGCGCCGTACTGTCATCTTTTGTGAATTAAAAAAAATTAGAGTTAAGCCTGCAAATAAAGATAGATTAATGCATTCGTATAAGCTCACGAGTACCGTATTAATACTAATTTAATTAAGCACGTATTTTCTGTCAATTCAATGTTGTATAGACAAATAGATATAGTTATATTAACTTACTAGGTACACATGCTTTATCTGAAACCAACAAGAATCTCGTACGGCAACATTGTTAAATAATACAATAACTTTAAACGAATAAAACAAATAATAACTAAGAAAATGCTGACTGCTTTAAACTTAAGAATGACCAAGCAACTGAATAGGAAAGTATTACTAATATTATCATCAGTTAAATATTTAAAATATACATAAAACAGTGATTTTACACCCATCAATGCAAGTTTAGGCATGTCCTTAGTTGCCTAGTGCTATAGTGTTATATCGCAACAGTAATTGCAAGTTAGTGTACTAATTTGTCACATATTGTTACGTAACTTCATAAACATTAATATTCTATTGTAAACTTAATTTTTATTAGTGATTTAAGTGTGTGTTTTATTTTCTGCTTTGTAATAGTGTAGTTTAGTTTATGTATTATTTGTTTTATTTTGTTTAAAATGGAAAGACCAAGATTTAGCACCACTAATGAGAATTTGAAAATGTCTGTACTCTCGAACATTGGTTACAACAACCAAGAACTAACAAGAATGTTTAATTGTTCGAAGACAACGGTTAAAAACTGGCGACATCGATTAACAAATGAACAAAACGGGGATGAAAAGGCATACGATATGCGAAAGCATAATTGTAAACCATAAACACTTACTGATGATAAACGAAATTTTAGCAGTTATTAGTGACAATCCCTTTCAGCCTGTAAATAGAATGCCGCGTTTATTATAGATCGATATAAATGAAAAAACAGTGAAAAAATCGATAAAACAGAGAAAACAAATTAGGTTTTATAAAGCAGCGAAAAAGACTACTTAGGACAATCGAGTGAAACGTTTACGTTTAAATTATGTCAAATCAATAGAACTGTGAAAGAGTGGAGGCGTACCATTTTTATGAATGAAAAAATATTCTCAACGTCTAAAGATGGTAACTATTAATTTATACATAATGTTTTTATTATATTAAATTACATATATTATTTTCTTACATTATGCTGTATACGTGCTATTATAATTTTGTTTATAATCGCGATAACTTTTTAATTTATATTTTAGGAAAAGTAAACGTATGGAGATCCGCGAATACTCGACATGACGATCGAAATGATATTTCGGGCCCAGGTAACCTAGTCGGAATTGTAAGGAGGTGGAACGCAGAGCAGTTCGTGCAACTCCTCAACGATATTTTACTGCCAATTGCTATTCGGCGTTATCCCAACGACGAATAAATTTTCATTGTTGAGTACAATAGTACGGTACATACGGCTCAAATAGTAAGAGCGCGGTATGAAGACCATCTCAATTTATTAGATTGTCACACCATATACTCCAGTTCTAAATTGTATTGAGGATATTTGCGTAAGGATGGCCAAAGATTGGAAACCTAAAGATATTGTGGATATTGACGATGTAACTGAAAAAGTGGCACGATCGTGGTTAAATCTTCAAAATGAACAACAATATGTGACGGAGCTCCTGGCCGTTGGTCGGAGCTCGTCAATGTCAACGAGTCTACGACGGGGCTTGTTTACTTTCCGAGGTAGTGAACCTCAGAAGATCAGCTTGCCGTGCATGGCATAGATGAGTGAGAGAGAGAGAGAGAGAGAGAGAGAGGTACGTCATACTCGCCGAAAATCAGTTGGCCTTCAGCCTCTGAACCGAGCGCTCGTTTTGCCAACATTTCTTTTTTTAAGTTTTTTCTTGGTTTGTGGGTGAGTGAGTGGTTTGTGCGAGTGAGTGCGATTCCAGGTTCAGCTGATCGGTGAGTGGTTTTAATTGTTCTCTCTCTCTCTCTCCCTCCGTGCATATAATTTAGTTGTTTTTCTTTTGTTTTTTGTTCTACTATCTGCGTGCACAGAACTTTGTTCGGTACTCCTGGCTATCGAGCCGGAGCCTTACGAAGACTGTCGCAAACAATAAAATTTGTTTCGCCGCCTACCGTAATGTTCCTTTTGTTTTTCGCTTTGCGTTTTCTTTTTAATTAAAATTATTTATTTTGTTTACGCGTCATAGGGTTATCTATTTTGTTAATTGTATGTTCTGCGAATAAATTTTTTTTTTTGTTAAACCGAGTGTTCGCGGTTTTATTCATCGCCTGCCTACTCACCTGTCCTTGATCGCTCAAGGTCATCACGACCTTAACACGCCTTAGGCCATCATTGCGCCTCTTACTTCTCCCCTTTATTATTAATAATTAGATTCTGTTCGTCTGTTTTTTTTATTTATTTAAATTTTCAACGCGACTGGAGGTGACTACTCTTCATTAACAAGGTAAGTTTTCCTCCCTTAGCTCAAGGCTACAATTCGCGTTGCAAATATTTCAAATTACTCAGTGATTCCATGCCGGGGAGACTACAATGTGTGATTGATGCAGAAGGCGATTATACATGCTATTAATAGTATATTATTATAGGTAAGATCACTGTTCTACGTATATTTTAAATATTTAATCGATGATAATATTAGTAATACTTTCCTTTTCAGTTGCTTGGTCATTCTTAAGTTTAAAGCAGTCAGCATTTTCTTAGTTATTATTTGTTTTATTCGTTTAAAGTTATTGTATTATTTAACAAAACCAACTTGTAAAGCTTTTCGACCAGTGTAAGCAAGTTCTCTAACTGGACTATGAGAACCAATCCTTTTTGGTAATCTTTGCAAAGATCCCACGTTAGCAGTCATGCCCAAATCAACTTCTTATATTTGAAACCAAGCATTTATTGTACATCTTCTAATATCTGCTGAACAAATCATATCTACAGCTTCTTCTATGCAAACTCCATGAACAGTTGCTATCACGGGTTTAGCACACTTAAGTATAACCATTAATGAATCTTAGTCTTAAATTGGTAATTTATACGACTAAAATTTAATATTTTTTGATATACCTTTTCTACTGCAATAAATGAATCTTGATAACGTTTAATGTACTTTTCTAATGTTTTGCATCTTCAAGCAACATCAGATTCATCAGCCATATTTTGATAAACGTTTCATAGCATCCATTAAATCGATCCTTATAATCAAATTTATAGAATAAAATAAAATAGATTGTTAAATTATAAGCTTATTATGAATTACCTGCACAAAGAATTTTACCTTGTTTTTGACTTGCAACTTGTACACACAAAATTGTCTAAATATAAATAAACTATTCGTGACAAGTTTGTTAGTCAAGAGCCCTGATCTAAAATAAAAATAAACACAAAGTAAATGACATAGAAAAATAAACAACTCCAGTAGAAAAAAATTTCGAAAATAAAAATATTTTTTAAGATATCGTCACTTGTTTAAAACATAAGTTAATAACTTTTCAAAAATTAAAAAAAATTACTTTTGGTTTATTAATTTCATATTTATATATTTTTATCCGTATATATAGTTATCACCTATTATTAACACCCACACTAACTATATATATCACAATTATGTATAGTTTATATTTTTATCCGTATTTAATAAAAACATTCATTTTGATAACTGTCACGATTACAGAGATATTCATTTTTGGACAATTTTCAACAAAATATTTATATTGTTTATAACTTTTAATCCGGCAGTAATAATGATCTAAAAAGTTGTACAGAAGTTCACTACTATATAGAAAATATTTATACCAAGTTTCATAAAAATCGGTTACCTATCTCTGTGGAGCTGATCGTATTAGTTTGGAATGAGCCATATATACGTATAGTTATACACTATACCCTTTGTTTTCTTTTTTTTACTCACGAAAAAAAATGGTCGAGGACAACCATAACGTCAGGATCATCGAATGTAAGAAAGAAAGATATAGTACTGAAATAGCGACACCGAGCGACATTGTATATTATATGTCGAAACGATATCAAAGGGACGACGGTTAGGGCTTGTAGTCAAAACAGGGACAAACTTGTGGTGACAAGAAAAAGGCTCAAGGGCCTGTTAGTTGCCAGCCGTAGATAAAGCAAGACAAATCGCAGGAGCCACTCCTGCAGTGAAATTGCATTCGAGTTAGAATAAAGAAATAATTATTTTTGTGGAAATCACAGTTACTTCAAATTATTATTTATCTTCTTACATGCACAGATTCACTTTTATACGAAAAGCGTTATCGAAATTTTAGTTATAAATATTTAGACATTTATTTTCCATAGTCACTGCGATGTCTCAGTAACCTATAAAAATTAGAAAAACGCTATGAAGTTAAAAATTCGCGTGGATTTATTCATGAATATTATCCAAATCTATGGGATTTAAATGATTTTGTTAAATTGGCTGTACAAATCAACTGAATAAACGATTCTATCGAAAGAATGCCTGTTAATTCATAAATATTTGAAGCTTTAAGAAATAATAAGTTTTTATTATTCTTTGAAAAAACGTAAAATTACTCTTAATTTAAGAAAAGATATGTACAATATTTTAATGAACATAAAAATGATAAAAGCTAAAGTTAATAAATGCGGTTGTGAATTAAGAACGATTATTATGCAGGAAAGACGTAAGTTTTTCTGACTTCAGCTGATGGAACATGAAGGAGATACGCAGGGTAAAGTTAAAGATGAAAGTGAACATGTTGATATTGAAGAAGATGGAAATATTTTGTCAAATACCAAATATGAGAACAATAGTGATGATTAATTGAAAAAGGCTTAAAAAAAGTTTTATGAAAATTTTATTTGAAAACTTATTCAACGTGCATTTTCTTTTTTTGGTAATTTCATTACACAATCAAAGTTTATTATGGTTTTAATAGTCTTTTGACTAATTTTATTATAGTGTAGTCAACTTCAAGCTCACCTTAGTTTATTAAGTTTGTATATATTAATGTATAGTTTTGTATCTTTATAAATAATGCATAAATCATATGATTAATATTTTATGTAATTATGTACAAAAAATAAAATGTATTTGTCGTTTCATCAAAATACCATTTGTAATTGATAAAAATAACGTCATTTAATTCATTCAGTCATGAAAAACTGCGTTATTTAAAAATTAACGTAATTAAATAAAAAAAATAATGTTAATTTATTATCGCCTCAGAATCATTCGTTTCGGATTACGTACATTTCTTTAAAAACCGTTATTGGTAAAAATAACATTAATTTTGTAATAGAGGTATTCACAAAGCGAATGTATGTTCAAGTTCCGAAACATCTTTGGAGTTCAAAGGACGCGACCCATAAATGTGATGAGAGATATTTCTCAATTGTGACTAGAACTTTATTGTACACTTTTTATAAAACTTGCTAGAGTAATTCTGGATAAGATAAACGATGAGAAAACTGATTTCTCGATGACAGCGCTATTCATACCCCTTTCAATAAAGTATTATTTTGATGAATTATGACAAATATGTACGATTAGGGTGTTCGACGTTCATTGACAAGAGTAATTGGTAGAGTTGATCAATGGAATTAGAAATTTGATTAATAAGTGGTTTTATATTGCACTTTCTAATGGGCGGCTAGTAATTCTGTGAAATGAGTTACTGGTTACGAAGACACCTTGCGACAGCAGTAAGAGACTGTGGCTCCTCTGGCGGGAGCGAAGACTACGCCATACATCTTATCTTACATAGGCTTTCTTTTTAAATGATATTGTATGCAAATTTAATGCAAATTTTTATTAAATTAACAAATTATTGAAATTTCATCAAACTCGGTTTTCAATTGACGAATTTCATTTGAAACATACTTTATCCAACTATACTGAGCAACGGTTGAGCCAATATTAGGATAAATCTTCAGAGATCATATAATTCAATTATTTTTTTTAATATTTGATGAACTATAATTTAAGAATCATATTTTAACAAAAAAGTAAGATGATAAACTGCGCTCATAATATTGAAAATTAGATTATTACGATATGTCGAATAAGATATATTCGTTCCCATGTAGACGTATTGACATACATACGTATACATGGGCCGGTAAACATTATTTAGTAGAATAATTGTCTCTATTATAAGATAAGAACATACGCATTTCCTGATTGTTCGGTAGACTTAAGATCATGTAAACATAAGTAAATATTGTTAATGATAATGTCGCGTTCCCACGACTCGATGCACGTCTGAACTCCGATAAAACATCAAAGGTGGAAATGATAGGGACAAGCTTACCTACGCCGAACACCTATAAATATGTGAGCCCATAAGGGACAGCGAGTCATTCCCAATAACAACACTACTGTATGAAGACATCTCTCAGGAGCTCTATCTATTTAAAAATAAAGAACCAGTAAAAGGAATTACGTGTGTTATTTCACCAACTCATTCCGACGCCATGATTCCTACAAGTACCTGTGCGCGTATTAGACCTCGACCATCGCTACCGTGACGCGCAAAACTTGCACAAAAATTATAAATCTCATCAAGCAATTGATGACAAATATTTATATATTTATTTGATGATACAAAATCGCTTCTTCCATTACACATATAAGGTATAAATTGTTATGCATGTGCACACATCTTATTATAGTAAAAAATATTGTATGAAAATCTATATATTTCAGTAAATTTCGCGATTCCCTTAAAACGCTCATCACATAGCACTCACGAGAGTGTATCACTCTATATAGCTTCTTCACTTATCCTTCTCTTATTTCTCCTCTTGTAAAACAGCGGTGAATGAAAAATTGAAGCATTTTAATCTATGATTGGTTGATAATGACAGCACCGCGGAAATTCATAAAGATGTTATTGCTATCAAAGATTACAATTTTAAGATTTTAATTATTTCAAGAAAAGAAAAAACAAATTAACATAATCATCTTAAACGTTAAAAAATCAGTAGATTATTTTTATCGTTGATGAAAGTGCTACAACATGTATAGGCCGACCTATTAGACAATATATCCTATTTATTGTCGTAAAAGCATATTCTTAAAAAAACTACGTTGAAACGTTATCGAAACCTTTTCAAAACGTTTGAGAACTGAGGCAGCCAATTCTTATTATATTTCCGAAATTTGCGGATGATCATGGCGTCTACTTGATTCGCGCGTTTTATATATACAACAAAACGATGGTTGCAAACATCTCTGTTCAAATGTTATTATCTTACAAATAAACTTGCTTCTCCATTGAAAAATTGGTATACCGTTATATTTAATAATATTTTATATCTACCTAAAATATTGTATGATTTTGATAAATTGTGTAAGCGAAGTTATTTTTATTTGAATTTCACATTTTAGTAATTTTTACGCGGACGTACACGGTTGTGCGCGCGCGTAGGCGTTTATGCGGCGAGGGCCTGAAAACGCGTTACTTTTGAGAACGCGCGATAAAATCATTCAAAGATAATATGCCGACTGCCAGTAACGTAACTATTTAGTTTTGTAATTGTTGGTAACAGAAGAAATAATGTTTTGTATTAGAACGTAAATGCACAATGGCTTGTTTGTTACTGACGAGTTGCCAATTATTTACAAACAATTCTAACGCAGACTAATATTTCACAGAAAACATATCTTACTCTATCGTTATTCTGACAATATCGAGTTTAAGCCTGCGAGGTATGTAACTACCTAAAGGTATGTATCTCTTTCAAAGCTTTTTTTCGTATCGTAGAAATTTTGAATTATAAACAAATAAAGAATACGTGCGGTGAAAGTTATTCCACGAAGGTATAGAAAATCTCGTTAAATATTAGGCAGCACATCACGTTGGATATGTCATATTTCGACGTATGTTATTTATTTTTCAACTATTGTGTAAATATACATAGCATACTCTAGTGCAAGCACACTACATATAAGTTATGTCTTTTCGCGCGCAAATTGAGAACTAGCGTGAGTTGAGTGCACGCGCGGGAATGTTCGCGAGCTTTGTAGTCGAATTTTTCGTGGGGCACCGGAATGTCAATTAGAGAGTTACTAAATAATCATTATACGATTCGCCTATACATGCTTGCAACAATTTTTTTTGTTTGTCATCACATTACTGCTAATGTTCAATTTTTTATTTATCTTTGTGTAATACTTATCGGAATGGTATTAGATAACCAGATTAGGTTAGTGGATATTAAAGGTTTGTAGGATAAAAAATACGACAAACAACACACTGATTCGTTGGTTCTTCGCAATCTATTATTTTATAAACTTGAAAATTATATTCAGTTTCTGTTCATATGGTATAAGTAATCATTATATTCTAGTATCAAAGTTTGATTGCTCATTCTGGGTTCTACGAATCCATAATATGCTAACATAATAAGACTTTTTACTCAAATAGTACATTGATTAAGCATGTAAGAATTGCGTTTGATTATGATTCATAATTCTGAAATGTTGGCGAATTGGTGTTAAAAAATTTGCAAAAAAGAGTAACATTTAGACATTTGTTTGTGACTAAATTACTTTAAAACAGTTCTAGAAGAAATGGATAATAAGTTTTATCAAACCTGAATTAACATTTCTTATCACTATATCATTTTTAAAATATTATATTTTTTATGAATATCTAAATATTGCTTAATGGTGTTTACTATTGATTCCATATACAATTGAATATTTTTTCACAACGACAACACTCTGTCTCTCTCTCTCTCTCTCTCTCTCTCTAAAAGAAAACGAAGATCGCATCGATGGATTTGGAAACGATAAATAAGAGATCTATCTCTTGGTTCATTCGCTCGTCATCTTCGTTGAAAAATTGAGCACGAAGTGCACGCGACAGTAATTTTATCTTACCAATGCAAAGAAATATTGCTCGTTATGTCGAGATTATAGGAGAGTGAAATGTGGATTTATTTGTTTCCTTTTTTGTTTCTCCGAGCGACATGTTGCCCCTGCGCGGATATAACGTCACGTGAGTTGATTTTATTACTCAATCAAAACGTCAATGTTGCAGGATACACCGAGAAATTTCTTGATTGCGTAAATAATCTTGTCATAATGTAGACGACAAAAAAAAATCAGATGGTTATTGTATACAAAACAAAACTCTCATCGTCTGTAATGATTAATAAAAATGTACTTGTATTCCAGAGATACGCGGGCAATCAAGTCCCCGATCGCTATGAGCGGACACACCTCGCGGAGGCAGGATTAAGTAGGGGAAATCCCGTGTTACTTTCAACGAGTACGAATAATATACGTGGCAAAATTGACACTCCATGGAACCTCCATGGAATACGCAAACATGTCCACGTGGAAATATTCCTCTGTATCTCACTGGTGTGTGAATGTACCGACATCAACATTGTGCGTTTTCGCATCAATGTTCGATTTTGTTTGGATATTGTAATTTGGGGATATCGACTTTTGTCGTTTTTAAGAGTTTGCAGTTTCATAGTTGTTTTCGTCGTGATGCAGTTTTTTCTGAGAATTAAATACTTCGATGATACTTCATCTGTTAATCTTATCGATTGAATTATTTATACCGATTCCGAAAACATTTTGTTACTATAGCTTATTTTTAATTTATCCTCCAGAAATACATTAATTTGCATCTTTTAAATGTATATATAATCTTATGCACGTTTGTAAAAACACTACAGCTGGTTATTAATGTCATACTAAGAGTTTTTTTTCCAACCGATCGACGCAGATGTTTTGAAAAAATTGCAGCCTTTACTAAATATAGCTGGGTAAATTGCAAATTTTATAAATTTTTTCCTTATAAAATTGGATTTATCCAGTCAGACATGGGTATACAAAAGAAATTGTAATGTTTTCGGTATAATATTGCTATTTGTCGTTATTCAACGACGACATTTGATTGCAAGTAAATTTAAATGGATGCACACACGTGTATTATGTGCATGACTTCTACTGTGAATTAAAAAAAGAATGGCATACGTATTGCATAAGTTTTACGTGACGACCTGATAAAAATCGGTAACATTCATGAGTGAATTGCACGAGATTGAGTCAACAAAGATCGTACTAAAAAATAGTCGTAAATTTTCTTTAAACCGGATAAATTCATTGAATGGCATAATTTATCAAACAAGTTACAGTAAAACATAACCGGAGGTATAATTAATATATACTAGTACGATTGAAATGTAAACAAAATCGCGAGTGTCGAATATTTTGGCAACGTTAAAATTGAGCAAATAGAATAGTAACTTCTACTGTTATTGTTATACAGGGGCATCAAATGTACTATCAACAAGTGGTAGTAATAATAGTTATTTAATGTATTGATAGGACGTTGTAATAAAAATATAACTGTGAGATGGAAAACTACGCTGAGAAGTGAGAAGAGTATAGTTGAGTGGCTGCTTGGTTGCGGTTGCCGAGACAGAAGGAGGAGAAGGAGGAAGAGGAGGAAGTAGGAGAGAACAAGAGGGACGAGAGTGCGGCTGGTACGGGTGCGTACGTATGACTCGGCGCTCAAGTGTGCTAGCGTTAAAAATGCGCCTACGTAATGCCATCCTATATACGAGCGACTCTTTCTTTCTTTCAATCCTCTCTCTCTCTCTCTCTTTCTCTCTCTCTCTCTCTTTCTCTCTCTCTCTCTCTCTCTCTCTCTCAGTTCAATTTGACAATGTTACTGACACACATCGTGAAATGATTTCGCAGAAATATATTTTTTTTATATTTGTCGAAGTTGAATGACGTCAATGGTCCCCAATTGTTTTCATGACTATTCATTTGATAACTACTTCCACTTTTTGACGTATCAATCTTGTGTTTTGTATAGGTATATAAATGCAGCTGGATGTTATCGATAGAATTAAGATATCATGTAATTTTCATTCAATCGAGTTTCGAGAGAGTAAAACAACTTCATTTTGTAAGGAATAATTTAGTAAGAAAAATGTTTAAGAACAATTTGCTAAGAGGCCGACATCATTTTACGATTGGAAATTTTGATTTGTTAAATAAACGTCGAACAAATTGTGTACCATGCTCGAGTTCTATAAAAGAATGAAAATAGTTTTGTTTAACTAATCAATATTAAAATTCAATAATTGGATTCAAGAATGAATCAGACAAACGAACTTAGTATTTTTTATGTAATTCAATGACTATTCAATTACTAATAGTACCGTATCAAAAAATGGCAATATTTTATTGCGAGTTAATCAAGTAGTGTGACGAAGTAGTTTTTAATTCGCTCAAGAGTCGCACTCTTGAATACTAAGGGAGTTAAATCAATCCTCGTGCATGGGTTGATTTAATCAATTTTTTAAGTAGAGAAAGTTTTTTTTTTGCGGAAACGGCTGCCTTGACTTGAAAAAGTTACAAACATAAAATGTTCCTCATAAGACCTCTTACGTTATAATCATAAAAATATATTTTAACAACGATTAAGTCAAAGTACGAGATTATCAATATTTAGGATGACAACTATTCATTTCACGTTATTTGAACATGGCAAAACCAAAATCTCTCAAACGAAACGCTCTTATCTAAAAATACTAACCTTCGCAGAAACTAAAGACGAATTCGTCATATTATAGTTTTAAACTCCGGGTTTTTATGCAATACAAGTGAAAACCTGCAGACAAAAGAAAAAGAAATCAGCAAAACACATCTATGTAGCGAAAAGAACAGCGGGAAATCTAGGATATGAGAGAGAGAGAGAGAGAGAGATGGGATGGATCGGTGGCCTCTCAACAAAACTTCCACGTTGCACACGGTGGCGGCGGCCAACAAGTCGTCGGTCCCAGCTTGGTTCTAAAGAGAGAAAGAGAGAGAAGAGGAGAGGGGTCTGGTCTATAGACATAACTGGATGAGAGAAGCTGGCTGTGTGTACGACTTGTATGCACGACTGGCACGACTGCGAGCCAAAGAAAGAGAGAGAGAGAGAGAGAGAGAGAGAGAGAGAGAGTAGGTACCTGTCGCCGGTCGGCGGTGGTGGCGGCCATATTGCCTCGCTGGGACCAGTCGCCCGCTGACCGCGACCGGGTCCACATGCACGCGGGAGCCTCGCGCGCGGGCTTCAACAATCAACTTTTAAATTAAAAGGGCACAAAACAAACAACGCAGACAGAAGCGATGAACTAGAAAAACTTCGATTGAATCGTGTGAATTAGCCCCCCCCCCCACCCTTCGATTCACTACGTCCACCAACGAGTTTTATTTAAAAAATTATAATACTAAATAAAAGACCAGTGTCCTGCGAAAGAACATCTTATAAAAGTGTGCGCAAAAGAGAGGTTAGAACGGAAAAAAAAGAAAGAAGAAAGGAATTGCTGATAATTACGACGAAGTGAGGCCCCTAGGAGTTAAAGCAGCAGCGGAGGCGCCATGGCCGAGCGCCACCGTAGCCTCGTCCTGCTGGCAATTGTCCTCGGCTACTGCTGTTGTTACCTTGGATTTGCCGGTGCTGCCAACAAGGGACTCGGTACGTCTTCTCTTATACTATTTATGCTTATATACATGTTTATATAGAGACCTTCACATATGTTGTACCTATACTTGCACGATATTCTTGGCAGGTGCATTTTGTCTTTCAGTAGCAAAACATTACACAATTTCTGTAGTATATACGTTAAAAAAAGGAAATTATTAGTCACGTGTTTTCCTTTTTCTTTTCTTGTGCTTGTTTTTATGAATTTGCCTTGATTATTCATTTATTTCGTGAATATTTTCGCGCGCTACTTGACATTGTGTACTAAGGAAATATACAACAGAATTCCTGACAGTATTTCGATTCACCAGATTGATTTTCATTTATTAGGACCAATAGATATCCGACAAACGACATATTCTCGTATAAGAAATAAAATAAATAATACCGGAACTCTCCTCTGTGTGTTTTCTTGGAGAAGGAACGCGATATTCAAAAGAAGACGTTCGTTAACTTTCTTTCAAGAGAATAAAATCATTAGTCTATTACTTTTTTGTAGGCGTTTTAACCTATTGAGAAAAATAGGTGTTAGTCATAAGAATCGGCATTGGTACAAATTATTTATTTTATTTATTTTCACGTGAACCAATTTTCAATAATAATCTATATCGTGTAAAGTTATTGAAAATCACCTCTTTTATAGTATCGATTAACTGCCTTCTGATTACTTAAGCATTAATATTTCGAGAGTCCTAATCTCGTATCATACCGATCATCAATGGTTAAATAAAGAATATGACATTTTTATAATCGTCCGAGTATTTCAGTATGAAAGAAAAATTATTCTGGATGGATTAAACAGGACGACGATTTCTCCAAACAAAAAATCCAAATATTTCGAAAACGCACATGCTGCACACAAATGATGTGCCTGAAGCAAACAAAAAATAATAACGTGTCATCGTAAAAAAAGTATGTCAAAAAGTGCAAGGACCATTTGTAAACACATTATGAGTAAAAAATTAAAAAAAATGGCAGCGTACAGTTTAATTGCCACGTGGGCAAAAATTTGGGCTGAAGTTGCTTTTGAAAAGAGAGTTGCTTAAGCGATCGTGTATGTTTCATAAGAATAGCTTTTAGCATGCACTCGACATATACATACATACATATATATATATATATATATATATATATATATATAAGCAATTGAAAAATTCAAAAAATTGTCGAGAGAGATTAATCACGCGTTTTTGCCAAGGCACGTTTTTTCTTTCTTTTTTTGCGATAAATGCTTTTATGAGGCAATGTATTTTTTTTATTGTTGTTGTACGAGTAGCTATTGTTGTGCTGAAAGGACAATCGGTTGGAAATATCGGTGATTTGCAGTATGCGACCGGCAAATGACAGTCGAGGCGAATGTGTCTTCCGGGCTCTCATGGCTTTGCGCAATACTCATTTTCGACAAGTGATTACCACTGCAAAAAATTGTCGAGTCGTTGCTTCCTCAGCGAATCACGCAATCGGTCACGCGCTACAATTCGCATTCCATTTCTGCAATGATCTTTAATCATTGATAAGGTATCGATGCTATACTTCTTTCTTTCTCTCGTAAGTAGCATAATGACACCTTTTTTCCATTCTGACAGTGTAAAAAGTCGGTTGGAGTTACAGTTACAACCGCTCGTTTTTTGTCGAGCAAGGTTCTTGGCTTCTTGACGATGTTGTAATCCTGCCTCGCGCGGCTTGTCTTGACGTGATTATTCGACGTTCGATCAGGCTCACTTGGTAAGACTTTAGTGCGCTTCAAAAATTGATACTCACCTTTTGGTACCGTTATGTTGCAGTGGAGTTTTCTATTCTTACCACAATTTTTGAAATCACTTCTGTATTCGGATATACTCGATTTTTGTTGTGTGAAAGGTTTGCAAGAGAAAGAGCTGCGATATCGTAGATGAAAGTTTTATAAGCCATACTATGGTTTTTTTTATAAACCAACATTAGGAACCTCCAATTATGAGCTTTATATAATAATGATTATTATCGCTTGTAATTTCAAACGATGTGTAAATAAAAATATACTTTATTAGATAATTATTCGAACATTCAGTATTGTGTGAAAATAAGGTCAAGTACTCTGTAGATTATTATTATATTGTAGAAAGTAAACGATTGTCATTCTCAGTAAGTCGAAAAAGCACGATCTGAATCGCGAGCAAAGCTCGTGACCAAAAGCAGAAATGTTAACCTTGATCGAGTGCGTGCATGTACGAAATATAGGTAGCAACAACTGCAGTAAGCGTCAGCGCGAATGAGCTGCGCAGCGCTCTTTTTTCGCCCTATTGCATACGACGACGTATCATATCTGCGGCGCTGCAGCGCGAGGGAACCGGTTTGTTTTCTCGTGTCTACTATACGCGTAACTCGCTCTTTCTCTCTCTCTTTCTCTCTTATAGCGCACATTCCCGAAGCTCATCCTCGTGTTAAACTTGGCTCTCGTTATTGCCGGCCACTTTCCTTTTCTTCTGTTGTTTCTTTTATAAAATCCAATGCTACGCGCACTTTTTCTTCCTTTTTCAAAGCTCATCGGCAAATTGACAAGGTTGCTTTGCATACCTATTTCAGCTCTTTCGTTTATCTATCTTATGGGGTTTTTTTTCTTTGTTTTTTAGATAACAGGTTTGTACTTGAAGCTGTATTGTACGATACGTTAAAGAAGAACCCCCCCAGGGGACAATCAGGTGGAAACTTATGAATTTATTTTTATACATTGTAAGCTTTAGAATCACGTCTCTTTATGCGTGATTCTATTAAAATTATGCCCTCGTCTCATCTAGACGCGATGCATTATTTCTCAATCGCATTCATCTGTTAACGCAGTGCTTATCAGTAAAACTTGGTTTCTCGTTAAATTACCTCGAAGCAATTTCTTAAATTTTAATGAACACATACTACAGTTAATTCATCACGAACGTACGTATATATATGTGGTAGCGAGTAAAACAAGTCTACCGTCGCGCGCAGCCTTGGCTTCTCTCAAAAATACCTCCAATTCCATGAGTTAAAACCTTTATTAAGGCAGATCGTCGTCGCATTTTACCGAAAAACAAATCAGCCCACACGCACAAATTTTCCGTAGTAATAAAACTAAACGATTTAGCAGCCGACAAGTCACCTGTCAAGGCATCGAGACACTATGCAATCATCAAACGAACATTATAGAAGCAATCCGAAAATATATCAAACCGGTTCCCAATCTATAGTTTCTCTTTCTTCATTTTTTTTCTATCTTACGAGAGGAGAGGTTAGCGATAAAAATTAGCCAGATGAGATTGCTGTTAGAACCAAATCTCATAAGCTTGGCGATTAAGCTGTAAACGAGGCTACTGCGCGTTCTAGATTTAATATCCTCGATTAATTGCTTATCACGCGCAAAGGGGACGACAGCTGTAGTGATTGAATTATCATCGATAGTGTAGGGAGGGTCATTACAACCGCACGGAAAATGACAAACTAAGTACTGTTCCAAACCGAGCCGTTTTTTTTGTACACACATTCAACTAATCGTTGAGCAACCTTTTCATAAATGTTTTGAAACAAGCTGATGAAGCTTTTATTCTTTCGGTCTATAATAAGTTTATAGGATAAGGATTTTTATCCCAATGCAACTGTACAAGTTTTGTTCTGGATATAACTAGAAATCCAAGCAATAATTAAGTATATCGAACATTCTCGTGTGTTCGTGATGTGGCTTGACGACACGTGTAAACGACCTACGCGTACGCAGTCATCCAGAACCCCTCTCTGTCGCGCGCAGTATCGATGCTATCGTGTGTGCTTGGTGGACAGGGAAAACTGTGGAGAGCGAGGGATATATAAGAAGCCCATCCTCTTTCTCTTTTTCGAGTCTTTCCTGTTTCTTTCTTTCTCTCTCTCTCTCTCTCTCTCTCTCTCTTTCTCTCTCTTTCTCCTCAGCGCGTAACAGTCGGTGCCAGGAAAATCAAAGAAGTGAGTTAACCGGTTCTCTCTATGTCTTTCTCTTTCCCGCCAGATGACACGTATACTTCGATTCTCTTCTTCTTCTTTAATAACTGATATTGTTTTTCTTTTCATACTTGGAATAGAGATATCAGCCATTGTTCAAGTGTTGCTGCTGTCTTTTCGCACATTTTGCACGTTTCGTTTTGATTCGTGTCCATTGTTTTGTGTGATACTCGTGTAGACGCGATAAACACGTGAGATTCTCTTGTTGTCGATAAACCAATGAGAGAGAGAGAGAGAGAGAGAGAGAGAGAGAGAGACAGACAGAGAGGAGAGAGATTAGCTATGTCAATTGCTGATTCTACAGAGATGTCGACGCTGTTTTTCGATTCGAGTCAGGTCTAAATGGGGTCTCTTCTTCCTGCTGTCAGAATCTTTCTATTTAAAACCATAAAACGATGTGAGTGTGGCCATGATTTTAAATGCAAGTTTCGTTCGTTGACAACTCATTTTTTTCTTTCGACTAATTCATTCAGTAATAATTTTCTGTGCTGAAGAATTATAAAGACAATTGAACGGTTGCATAATGAAGTTTCTTCAATTCTCCGAGTGAACAATTGCTGTAAACCCTGCAATTTTCAGCGTTTCGAGCCATAAGTAAAACGACTTTTTCTCGACGACCACATCCAAAAATAACCAGGTTCAATTGACAAAAACGCAGTATAACGCCTCACGCACTCTCTCCCACAGTTGAGCGCCAACAATGCCGAAGGCAACCGTTAGCCGATCGCATGCCGATCGCGTACTGAATAAACAAACAGCTCGCAGTCGTATGTATTCCATTATTTTGCGTAGCGTCTGATCGATGGCTGACACCTCAATGAAATCTATGAGTTTCTCTCTCTCTCTCTCTCTCTCTCTCTCTCTCTCTCTCTATGTCCCGCTCTATGTGGGTTAACAATGTTTTGCCCGATCGATGATTTGTAGGCAGTGATTATCAACTTTTGAGCTCGCAGCTTGATTGATGTGACGTAGGCGACAAGATCACAGAATGTGATCGTGTGTATACCTTTTATTGCTGACGTTTTCAATTTGGGAAGTAAGTGGGTCATTTAAACGAATCGTACAAGGTTTTTGAATGTATAACCTAAAGCGATCGACTTGGTATTCAGCGCGAAGAGCAGTTTGATTGATTATTCAAAAGTGTTTTAAAAACAAGATAAACTTTAATTAACCATCATCTGCTAATTTTTTTCACACGAAATGGTTGTATGATTTAAGGACTAATTTTATCTGCATCAAGTACTGTCGAGAGTTAACAAACGCCTATTTCAACGGCAACGCCAAATTCGAAAAAAAATAAAAAATGGAAAGTTAGTGTTTAAAGTTAAGTAAGTACATTGTATGGAGGACGCGTTCAAGCAGAGTGTGCCATATATAGATATTATATCGTAGTACGCCGACTAAAAGAGACATACTTTTATCTAGCGTGACGAACTTTGACTCGTTGCGGCAGCGTGTGTTCTGCTGACCGACAATGTGAACGACCCCGTTCAATTAGAGAGCCTCTCTTCTTGTCTTTCTCAGCAATAGCCCAATAAAGTAAATCAGTTCGAAGGATCGCCGAGACACAGCGCCCCGAAACTCAAAGAATGAGAGAGAGAGAGAGAGAGGAAGATTAAAAAATACTCACATATAGGTACTTTGAAGAGGGAAAAAGAGAGAGAGAGAGAGGCGAGGGTCCCGCTATTCGGTTGCCCGCTAGTCCGAGGTGAATGAACCCTAGTCCGCCTACTGGCGCGCACATATATACCTGGCTTTCTGTGCTCGGCAAGTGCTATCACCTTTCTCCACCCCGTACATCCATAATCCATATAAACTAATTTCTACGATTCTCTCGCTTGTAAATTCGTTATTCGACGACAACAGATGTCGCCATAAGATTTTAATTCTTTTTGCAATTTTTTGCGTAAAGTTTATACGTATATAATGCACGTGAATTAGCATAATATACCGTTTGGGAAGAAACGCGGGAAAATGGATCTGATGAAACCGATTGTTTTATTTTCCAATGGAACACGCAGAATAGAAGATCGAGGGATCCCATAACCTACAACCTCGATTTGTCAGCTGACACGTCTTTCTCGCTTTTTCACCGAAGCGCGGTCATTCGTTTCGAGGAAAATCTCCGTACGTTTCTAGTATGATTTCCACCGTAGCATTCCTCCGCAATTATTGATTCATAGGTTGTAGCGTGGAATAGTAATTGTGACGGCTGCTTTCTTTTGAAATTGGTTCTGATTGATTTAGTTTTATGATTTTTCAAACCCTCGAGCTCGTAAGCAACTCACAGATATCGATTTTCAATTTAATATCAGATCATCTATGTTCCAGTAGCATATTATTTCGAGAAATATACGTATGAATATTGTTAAGATTGAAACGTATTATACGTTCAATTTGATAAGTGAATGATTAAAAAGGGAAAATATTACTAAATAGATCCAACAATACACTGGAAAATCAAAACATTGTATACTTGAAAACTCGAGAATAATCGACAGTGAATTACCATTCGTGTTAATGTGTTGGTTTCGAATCGCCTTAGTGGTAAATGTACAGCCACAAAGAAATGTAGAAGCAAACCATTAGAATTGTGTAAATCACTCAGTAGGCTAATTTTCAAACTAAATAAACTCATGAATTTTTCAAATTAAAGTTCTCCATACGTATTAGCCACCGCAATACAGCGAACACGGTCTCCCTGAATCTGACACAAGTAGTCGTCGAGATACCTTGTACATGTAATATAAGTGTATATCCATATGGGCGCGGCTAGCGTGATTGTTAGTACAGATATACGTATAATCAATGATAATCTTGGAACCACTTTCAATCGTGAAAAATTCGATTTCGTCGATGAATCCTGGCGCTAACCTGTTGTGCTATTGCTATCGATTCATAGTAATGTAATAATGAATCGAAGAAGCAATTATCCGTGCGCGATCAATAGGGGGGACATTTCCCAATATGTATGTACGAGATAAATCACCAGTCGATCGGAATTTCAAATGACGTAATTACAATGCGCGATAGCAAACATTTGCAATTTGTTGGCATTCCTTCGTTGCCCAAAAGTTCATTTATTTATGCAGATCGTTCGTTGGATTGTTTGTATAGTTAAGGTAGTCGCAGATTTCGTAAGTATATTCATGGAGAATAGCTTTATTTTTGACGTTTGTTCGTAAATACGATTTAATAATGATCCACGGTATTCACGATGCTAATTGTGAATAGCTGAAATGACGCCGTCTATTTATTAAAAATTGAAATTTCATATTTCATTGGCAATTAAATTTTTTACATAACACGTTACCTGCAATTAAGTAATCACGGTTTGCTGATGGTTACAAATATAACGTACAATCTATACAGCCATAGTCGATATATGCTGATTTTTACGAGTCAAATGATTTAAATACATTTATATATTTAAAATGTTTATTTAATTTGTTTTTATTCTTAATTCTATTTTTTTTATTGGAAAATTTCGGTTTTCATAGATATTTATAAATAAACGTTGCTTACCTTTCACAGTTTTTGACTATTTACGTAGAAATCATAAATTCAACAATCGCTTTTAAGTTATCCACCAGATTAGAGTCGTCAATGGTTCATCCCATAAAAGGTAAAAAGTAAATTAGAATCGATTTTCCATTGGAGAGGGGGGGGGGGCGTAATTACATTCACCCAGTTCCATAAATAGACAGAGTGCGATGTGTAATTATCAGCGTGTTTGACGTGATTTCGCGTAGATAAATAAATGTCCCCTCCCTCACCTGCCACACACACTCACACACACCTCTCCTCTCTCTTCTCGGATGTTATCCCGGTTAATTTTGTGCATACATATATGTATGAGAGAGAGAGAGAGAGGTGATTGCGTATTGGCAAGATACATTCCTCCCGTTACCTGCGAGAAACTCGTCGTTAAAGTTCTGCACAGCTCAATTTGCTTTTAAACACTCGTATTTTTTTTTATTTCGTAAAGAGAACCACCAAGATGTGTTTGCCAAAATGGCCGTTAACCCAGATCGACTTGTGTACTCGTCGATTGAAAAAACTCGTTTTTCTATCAATTTCGTCGAGTGTCTTATAGATGTTACATCAAAAGTCAACGAATGCGTGATGACAACTGCACTCTTATTGACATCTCATGGATTATTAAATGCATGCAACGGCGTAAAAGTGTAAATTCTTTATTTAATTATCTATTCCGTGCGTATTTGAAAAATCTTGCTAATAACTCTAGGTTAATTGTGACAACATCGAGCAGAGGCTCCAAAATATAATTGACGAATGGAAGATGTACCAACGTGTCTTTGAGACAGATGTATATACATATATACTCGTATATATATGTATAAGTAGAGAGTCAGAGTCACGCGCTAGAAAGTCGCGAAGAGGAAGAGAATGTGCTGCGGCAATAACGGAAGAGGGAAGCTTTTTCTTATAATTCCAAGACTCGCTGCAACATCATTTTGGTTACACACGCGTACACACACTTACCGATTTCATTTGCACGCTTTTACTCGTATCCATGACGTTGCCACTTCTATCTAATACGTGTGTTGGTATTATATCGGCTAGAATAAGTATTACTTTAGATTTATGCCTCCATGAAAGAGGAACTTTTTATCAGGATTATATGACGATGTAATTTTGCGGGAAATGTAGTTTTTTTAAAGGCTCTATTTGAATAAGCGTGGATTGATTTTGATTACGTAATTGAAAGAATTCCTAGAGTTAGTTTTTCATGCTCGAACAAGTATTGTTTTAATATAGATATAACGATTAACTTTGTAAAATCGGTATGTGCAAGAAACTTGTCAAATCACTTAAAGTAATTCGAGGAAACGAGGTATAATGCACTTTTTTTATTTGTTATTTTTGAAAAGTAAACCAAAAAGCTAATAAGGAACATCTGTAACGCGTACAAAATTGTAGATTAAAAAATGGGGTTGAAAGAAGCCTTTGTGCATATATTTGAAATGGACAATCGGTAAACTTTCACATGAATCCCTGTACATCAAATATAGATCGTAGTCTTGGAAGGTCGCTGCAGAAGATCGCCGTCGTGCTGCTGCAATGAGTGAAAGTTGACGCTTCCCACAAGTGGCGTTAGATCTCTAACGGACTACTTTCATTTCTCTCTTTCTCTCTCTCTCTCTCTCTCTCTCGCTCTTTTCTGTGTATTAGCGAACGCGTTCGTCATAATTGTATAGCACCGACGACTTGTTTTTCCCACGCGCTCTGATTATTTTGTGTGGATGTGTGCATTGCATGCGCGTACTTTTCAGACTAAGACTCTGCATATAGATGGTTATAGAGAGACTTTAACGCGTCGCCATGGATTTACTGTGCGCTTATTATTATCTGCTTGACGTACACGTTCCCCCCCCCCCCCCTCTCTCTCTCTCTCTGTTTCTCTCGCTCTCTCACTCACTCCTTGCTAATGTGTTTTACTCAGGCGCGGATTTATATTTGCTACGCTACTGTTACAATGGTATTTGCTCCTTTTCCTTTTTCTTCTTCCTCAGTTGACTTTTCTTTTTTTATTTTATCGGCGCTGTTATTTAACATTGTATGAATTGTTATGTGCGCGCACGAACATACGCACTTGTTCGAACTTATTTTGGCGGATACAAATGTTATTGTTACATTTTTGGTCGTTTATAAGTACAACGATTTTAATTTTCAATTTTGTTCACTATCTTACAATGACTTGCTAATTTTATTCGTCAATAATACGATACTGTAAATCTTTACAGGTTAAGCAAAATACAAACCGATGTTAATGATTAAAAACCGTAAATAGCGAGTTATCTCAGTCAAAAATACTCCTAACAAATTTCACGATGTCTGTTATCTCATAAACATACAGCTCGTATAGACGTTTGTATATCTAGGTAGTTGCATATAACGATGCGCAGCAATGTAAAGGTGTATGTGAAGTAAAAAGGGGAGCAGGGCGAGGGCAAGCACGCGACAATTTCTTTTCTCTCTTCCTCTGTGTCTTTGCATATATACGGTAGTGTAGGCATTAGATGGCTATTCGTGCGATCTTTTCTTACGCTGAGAAACTTGTTGCAATTTAGAGAATAAACAAACATTGATGACTTTCATCAAGGTGTCGCGTTCGCGAGTTGCAATGACTGTCAGCGTATATTAAAGGAATTTATGTTCTTTTAAATCAAGTTGTATAGACTTGTATATTGAAATCGTTAATTGAAATGAAAAATGTTGTGCAAACAAGTAGAAAAATGATAGCGACACGCATGATAGCAAGAATAAGATTTCAGACTTAATTTATAGTTACAATGTATGGTAATTACCTAATAGAAAAACGAGCACTAAGTAAAGATATTAATAACGAACGAGGAAAAGATCAATAAAAAGGTTAGACGATACATATTACAACCGTTCGCAGGCTGGTGAACACAAAATGAAAATCTGGAAATAACCGCATATAATCGGAGCGAGTGACTGCACGCGTCCGTTCGAATTATTTCTCTCTCTCTCTTCTTGCATCGGCATATATTACAGTCACAAGATGCTGTACAAAGCCATGGTAAAAAAAATAACAATGGAAAATACGCTCGTTTCTCCAACTATATTCCAAGGCCAAAGCGCATTATTGTCGGCGTCGATGATTTTTCTCTTAAATATTTAACTCTAAACTAGGCTTTCGAGTGCTTACGTTCCGAGTGCGAAAATTTACGAGCACTGGCAATGGCGTCTTGATTAAGAGAGCGCGCGAGAGAGAGAGAGAGAGAGAGAGAGAGAGAGAGAGCAAAAGAAATTTGTTGGATCGAAAACTAATCGGCGTTGCTTGCTTTACTTAACTCTTAATTTACTAATTGTTTATGTGTTTCCGAATTCTAACCTGACAAACATGTCAATAATTTCACTGTGGGAAAAAATCCCGTAAACATTTACCCTCCATAAAAATACATCCGCAATCGAAAAAAACCATCTCGTTAAAATAAAATATTAAGTTACTCCGAGTGTTGACGGCTGACAGTACAGCCAAATACATACAAGGTGGGGAAACAATATGGAAACGCTCGACAATTTTTGGAAGGAAATAAAGTTTTACAAACTTTGATAATTTTTCTTTTAGTAATTCTTAAGTAGCCCATTGAAAAGAACGTAAAAGATGACAAAAGAAATATTATTGAAGTTTACAAAACTTTACTTCCCTCAAAAAGTCGTCGGGTGTTTCCATCTTTTTGCCCTACCCTGTATAGACCTATGAGTCAGAGAGCGTTCGCCAAGCTAACGTAACTAATAAAGCGCTTTTCACAAGGATTGTAGTATAAATATATTTATAATTGCGGGCCCCGTACGAGTCTAACATGGTAGCCGAGTCGAGTCGAGAGAGCGGAAGCCCCGCGGAAGTTGGACGAGGCCATGGCTCCGACTACGTCCGGCGCGTGCGATCGCGTCGCAAGTTTCACGTGTCAACTCTAACTGAACAGGGAGAAGAAGAAAGAGGCTGAGATTAAGACTGTTTTGCGACGATTGTGTCAGCACATCTAAGGAGGGAAGTCTCACGCTATGCACCGTTGATATAATCATTATGTATACACAATTCAAAGATTGTACTTTGGGGCCAATATAGATTGAGCTTGTTTTGGAAGAAAACTATTTATAAATACCAATGACTGTGGATATTCACCACACTTTGTTTTTTCAATTGTTTCCTACAATAAATCAACATGGTTTAGCCGTTACGTTGAGATGCAATGAAAATACAATTTAAAGTGAAAACCATTGCCATTGAATAAGCATGGTAGCTGCATCATCTTGGTAAATGAGACCCTTTCTTTGAAGTAAAAATTGTCATTCGTTTACTTCAATCAGACGGTTTATTGGAGTACATTCGATCAATGAAGTTTTGTAGTTGCCAATTTTCTTGAATTGAAATTCGTCACTCTCGATTAAAATAACTTTCTTTATTGAATCAAAACAAATATTCCAGAAACTTGATTAACAAACGTTCTTACTTTGCAAACAAATAATAACGCTTCGATTTAACCAACGCACTATATCGGGTTGCATGTAATTAACCTAAAATAAATCAAAGTCCATTGCGCATAATGAAGGGAAAAAGGAATAAACTAACGTAACTGAGTAGTGTATGCGTGTATGTGTGCGTAAGTGGGGGGGGGGGGGCAAACGTAGAACGACGCGTTCGTTGATCCGACCGATCCAATTAACTAACGGCCGATCTCGACCTATGCGTATCACACACATAAATAGATACATATATCTACATCTATCGTTTGCATTGACGAGAAACATTTCTTCAATGACAGACTACTACGCTTATCCTTGGATCGTTTGTTAAGCGATATATTTATTTCATTTTTTCTTCTTAAGTGTTTATTTGTTACATTGTTTATATTGATGTGCGTTGTATTATAGATGTATTTTCATATAGATGAAAATTATTCAAAGGTTACAAAGTTACAAAGCTTTTATTGAAATGTTAGAGTTACATTTTTATTTCAAGCAAAAAAGGTGTATGTCGATGATAAAAACGTTGCTAAAAAATTTTAATCACTGTAGAAGTACATTTGCATCTCGACTTAATTACAAAATTGTATTCGTCATACTAATTTAATGAGTTAAAGATAGTTTCTTGAAAAATCAAAAACTCATAAAAAAAGACTGTTTCAGTAACGTAAACCTAATAGTTTTTAGAAATGTACGTGTTCGATCATTCCGATGAAAAAAAAAGTGAACGGATATTTCGCATTAAAACAAGAAAGTATAAATCATCGCAGTTTTTTTCGCGCATGTATAATTGAATCAATATACAAGTTCTCTCACCCGCTTACACACAGTCTCTCTCTCTCTCTCTCGCAATAGATATCATAGAAAAATTCAATATGAGCAGCCCTTTACTATAGAAAAATGTCAATGTCAATTGAAAGCACGGCACACTCTCGTGAAATTAGGCTAATAGAATTCTCGTTTCTCAACTCGGTTCCAATCGACTGCCTATATAAGCGCACGGTATATTATAGTTGTGTGACTGAAAGTTCATCCAACTATACGAGAAAAAAATAAATATATATTTACAAGCCGCGCTACACCAGGTACAACGACAAAGTCACAATGTCGAATAGGTCAATATGACGATTTGCACGCACCCGCATCTCACGCGCTTTTTGCCTTGACATTCAAAAGCTATGCGCGCGCTCTCAGCTTGACAAGCGCGTTGCTCGTGCACCGCCGCGGCCGCCGACTCGGCACGCCCTCGTTCATTGACCCTGTTTATCCTTCCTTTTTTCTCTGTCCCTCTCTCTCTCTCTCTCTCTCTCTCTCTCTCTCTCTCCTCGATTTCGAACGCCAAACTACGATCTCTCTTTCACGCTGAACGACATGACGGCTATGAGGATTGGCGAGACTGGTATAATTGAGGATTGTCAGAACTTAGCGGCAGTTTATATTAACATTGGTAACGTTTATTTTGGATAGTACCATGTGGTCCTTTGTTTGGACCACTTACTCGTCTTGAAAGAAATAACAAGGTCTTAAACGTTTTCTCCAGATATCAATGTTGAAATGAACCGCTGAAGTTTCTTTGGCGATTTCGCTTTAGTTATTCGATAGTTGTCAGTAATCGCAACCGTTATTTGTTAAACGTGTGTGTCTTCTGAAATATATGGATGAGATTCCAGGATACGGCATTAAACTTTACGTATTTGAATATAAAAATAAAGTGTTTACGAAGGAGGAATAATAAATTTATTGAAAAATTTCGAAATGTGATAATCTAATTGAAGAACGGATTAAAAGAAGTAAATTAATACGTTTTTTTGAGAAAACATACACATTTAACAAATAGTATAGCAATTAACCAACTCCATGTATCAATTCTTAACGTACAGATTTATCATAGATCAAAACTTGACGTAATCGAAATCGTTTTCAACTCTAATAACGCAAGTGTTCAGTATTAGCAAGATCGACTCGTCAGGTGCAATGCTGCTCTCTTTCTCCGACGTGTATTTTAACGAGTACGAATAAAAAAGCCGAAAAGTAAGTCTCGCTATTTAGCCGTAAGCGTATAATGCCTCGCGGCTGAAAACGCACATTGCCATGCAGTTACCGATATACACGCACTTATATATAATATATAAGTGAATGCGTGTTGCGTAACTTTTCTGCTACATACACACATACACACACTCAACTCGATTCGCCGTTTAAGGCTTGTTCCTGTTGCGCTTTCTATACGCGCCATTAATTCCCATGCACGAAATCAAATATTTCACTATGTGTGCCATCTTAGTGTTTAATTGTGAGAAAAAGAAATCCAATGGCTCTCTAGTTGTAAAACTACGCGAAATTGAACAGAGAAAAATGTCAATTTTTCAATTGCGAAATCATACACCGTCTTCTAGCGTCTTCTTTTAATTAATGTTATTATTATTAAAAGGACGATCTTACACGCTTTATGCTTTATATAGATGCATTCTTGATTAATAATTGTGAGTAGGTGATGCTGAACGAGCTAATTGAACGTAGCATCTTATCTCTTTTGCGAACGAGATAATGAGATACTCTTTGCCGAGTCACCCAATCGTTATTCTTGCGTTTAAATATTTTTCACGATTTAGATACATTGAAGTAACGGTAAACGCGAAACTAATAAATATTGCTTCTTATGTATATACCATATATACGGATTGCAGTTTAGCTGGAAGCTTTTAACCTATAATATCGCCGGAAAAATTGTAGGTTAGGACAGAAAAGTTCATTCGCATTACCTTAATTGCAGCGTCATTTTCAGGGTCGTATGGTCCGAGAGAAATATTTAATGGGGGTTCTCAGTAATCATAGAGGTTTTACACTTTCTGATAAGCCTTCTTAGAGGCCAAACCTGATGCTACTTGCTGTACCTGATTAAAAATAGGTTAAGTGCGTGAAAGTCGATTAATCGGAAAGTGATCGATTTCCATGAATGAGAAAGATAGAATAATATTGTTTCATTATTATTTGTCATTAGTCGTACTGAAATAAAAACAAAAGTCCATTGGGATTATTAATTGTTAAATAAAGAAATAATAAAATTGTATTTATATCGAATACTATTAATTGCGTAACGAAATTTTAAAAGAAGTCTTCAATCTAATCGATATTATAATACACTTATTAAACAAATTCTAAACACGTATAACAACGCAATTATTTTTTCGCAACTCATTAATGTCACTTAAATTACCTAAATGTCCCCTCTAATTCTCACTTCGGTCCAAAGAACATCAGCAAATCCTTGACAAAAACGTTTCTTCTCATTCGACGAGTATGCAAAAATCTAGCAGACGTTATAACCGCTGAGAAACCTCTGAGTAGTAGCTCGTCCATCATGTCCAAACGAGTGGCTAAGATGTATACTTTAATCGAAGGAGAAATAGGAATCGAATTGTGTAGACGTAGGATCGATGTTATTTTATTACCCAGATGAGGCGACGAGGCAAAAAGTTGAGCATTAATGTTTCCAACGCACTTTTAAAAGTATAACTGTGCAACGTATAAACTTTGTCTTGAATGAACGTTATTGATTGTTTGTTTAAACTTCTTGCGGTGCACTTAAGAAATTAAATTGTATTTAACAATGGAAATTATTTGACAGGATGTGACAAAAAACAAGTTGAGTATCAACGTTAATTTTATTATTGTGAACATGAGTCGAAGAAAAATCGCCTTGAACGACTGTGCTATTAACTGGATTCAAAGTTTGTCGTAAATTAATGTAATTAAGCTTCAATCAGACTGATTGAAAATAACTTATGCAACTCGATGTTTTTATACGATGCAAATTATTTGTTTTAGTTACTCACGAACGATCTCAGAATATCACGTTTTCCGCGCGCGCAACGTTCTTCGTTGCGCAAAATCAATTTCTGATTTTCCCTATTAAAATATTCTACCGAACGATATATTCCTCAGCTGCATCTTGAGAAATAATTTGCAACATCGTTATTATTGGATTTGAGTGTGCAAGATTAATACAAAAATCAAAGTGGCTTGCGTGTGTTGCATATATATTCTGGTTAACGTCGAAAGAATTCCATTTTTTTTGACCCAACGAATCATTACGTATATTAACACGTTTCGAAATGTAAAAATGGATGCATCACAAAGAGCTTTTCACTTACTCGGTTTAACAGAATATTGTAAAAGAAAATTCGAAGCTATTGTACGAGGTCTGTTCATGCATTGACCAGTCACGCACGTCGTATTCTCGTATATAATCTGATTTTCGGATGTAGACACGTAGTTCTCAGCATGAAATCAGCTTGTTCTGAAATGAACGTGCGGATATTTCGAGTAGAAATTGCGTAGCTATTACACACCCCGTGGCGTCGCAGTGCCAAGCAGGTACGTGAGAAAAAACAAATCCAGAAATCGGCAGTTGGAACAGACCGGTTGACCTTGAATCCTTATACTGATTTTGAAGGTTATCACATTGCCACGTAGATTGTGCTCATCTCTTCGTCATCTCTTCGGATCAAGGATCCAACAGCGAAATTGTTGATCGGCAAATCCCAATTTTTTCTATACTTATACTTTAAACGCAAAATGAGAAATGAATTATACCGTACTATGAGGTGTGCAATAAGATGACTTTTTAATCAATTCTGTAGAACTTTCACGTGCACTGAATTCCCCACATAACACGTGCACATTTATAATTGCGCCTCTCCATTCTAATCTTCGCGGCATCATGATCACGAACTAACGTTCCTACTAGCGTTATGTCCATTTTTGGAAATGGACAAATCGATATTATACCACGCGATAGCAGATCGCGAGAGTGTTCTCTTTATATTCTCTCGTATTTCGTTTTTCTATCATATGTATTTCTTTAACGATGCGCGAGTGTCAGCTTTTCGATCATTATTGTTTGATTCAGCCTCGAAATCGATGAAGATTTTCGATGCTGATAATAAACCGGGAATGTTGACAAATCCTTTTAGCTAACAATGTTTCTCGGATATAATCTTCGAATGCGTCAGTTCTTGCATTGTCTTCTTTAAACAATCTCTGTATTCTGTCTTTGGGTATTATTTACTTAAACAATTTTTTCTGATAATCTGTAATTTATCATCAAAGGCAACTATAAATGTGGTTGCTACTCTCGTCTTATTTTATTTTCGCATATTTTATATTTTTGTTGATATTTTAATGTTTTTATTCTCATTTTTATACATTTTACCTTAAGCTCGTTCCGAGATCATCGTCCGCATGAATGATCATCGTCTTTGCGACATCAAATTTGTTTTTATTTTTTTGATTGTTAATTGCTTGAGAACGAAACTGAGGGTTAATTCAGAAGGAAATGGAATCAATAAAAGCAAGACATTGAGATACATTTCACGTAACATCCTCCATGGATAATAAGTAAGCAAGTTTGTGGAAAAACGATCTTCTAATTTCCAAGATAAAAACCTTTTCGAATAAGAGAAGTCATATATTCAAGCGCAGATAAGAGTTGAGCAAACACTCTGAAGTAGATACAATGTCGCTGAGTGGCGAGGCGAACCGGTATATGTACACAAAAGAGAATTAAGGCAGAAAAGAATTGGGTAAATCCAAGTATTAGATAATCGACAGAGAGAGAAATAAATACAACAAATCGGCAATTCGCTTGTTTTATTTGATATGCGTCGAAGGTGTAATAATTAATAACCAAATAGTAAAGTGAGTCGTGTTCACTTGATAGAAAATAATTTATTGAATGGTAAATGCGAGTCTAAACAATGATCGTGCGTGAGTGTGTGTTCGATTTCGTTGCTAATGTATTTTTTCTCTCGAGATAACAAAGAATGTCGCTGAGCGCGCGCCGTGCATTAATAATAATTATTATCATTCGACGTTGAAACTGATCTTTTAATGTTTTAGCTGAAGGTCATTTTTAACGTGTCTTCAAATTCGCTCGTAATTAGTTTGATTACGCTTATGTGCATGGAACTCAAGATGACTTTCGTCAATTGTGTAATGTGTCCGGCGTATGGTAATTTTTCGATAAATCCAATGGATAAAAAGTTCATTACAGTCACAGTACATACACACGCGCGCGCGTGCGCAAATCGTGTGTAAGTAAGCCAAAGTGAGCCTGACTGCAGTGAAGTTGCAAGTAGGCTCGTTCGTTGTAGCTCTCTCTCTCTCTCTCTCTCTGTTTCTGGCGAGCTGGCACGGCCTGGCACCGCTTAGCTTTTAGCTGCAGCAGCGACCTCCCACTCTTGCTCTCTCTCTCTCTCTCTTTCTCTCTCAGCATTGGCTTCTCTTATGTGTGTGTGTTTGTGGGTATGTATATACACCACACATCACGTGAGTCATTCGCTGCTATGCCTTGTGCTCAAGCAAGCGATCGGGCGAACACAACTCCAAAACACATTTTTTTCGTACCTAATACTCGTGGGTTTTGCCGCCTTACGTAAGGTTGTTTTGGGTGTTTTACAAATGTTTAACTTTGACCTGTCGGTAATTTTTGTTCTATTTTTTGGCGATTGGCGCGTGATGGATAAGAGCTTTTTTGGAGTAAATATTTTTCTTGTAACCACGTCGCTCATGCCGATGCGTTTACTTGGAAGTTGAAACGGTTACGAGTACATGGAATATTTATGTAAAATTGTTAGCATTTTAAAGGAATGCATTGAACGATCGAACGTGTCATTCGTTGTAATAGTGTTGCCATTTTCGTTCTCCTTCTCTCACTCGCTCGATATGTGGTATATATGTCATTCATCATCAATCGCATTATTACTCGGCTTTAACAAAAGAGTGCACATTTTTTGTCCAAGTAGATTTATTTAATCGGCCCTATTTTCTCGCTTTGCAGTCTCAAGCTGAATGGATTTTCCCGTTTGAATAAAGCATAGTACTCTTAGTATTACTCGTCGGAGAACAATCGTTCCGCTTTATGAAACGCAAGTTTTTTTAGAAATCTCTTGACACACACATTAGTATACTGTTATGTTTCGTATAGAATTTTTGAAACTACTCTGTGTGTGTGGATTGTCGCTTGGTTATAAAAGGAAGCAATTCTAAAACTCGCGCAGCGATGTATATATGGTATAAAGAAGAGCGACGAAATCTCGGCGCATCAACTGCACGTAATGACGGATACCTCTTTCTCGCTGTTGCACGCGGCGCTACTCTCGAGAATTATGTCAATTGCGCGTAATTCAGTTGGGGCCCCCTTTTTATACCGCCGCGCGCATCTCCTACAATTTAGCCTCGCAGCGTTTCATGATTTTTGTTATTTTGGTTGTATAAGGTTTTACTTTCAACATTTCCAAGTTATAACAGATCGTCAGTTCTATTAAGCTGACTCGCCTTTAAGAATGCAAATTTTAAACTACGAAAATTGCAAATCTTGGAAATAAAGCTATGTTTGTCGACGAAAAATGTTTGAAAGCCCGTTTATATCGAGTAATATCGATTCAAGGTTCGCTCTTCCACACAAGCCAAAGACAAAAAAAAAGAAAAAGGTATCCAGCAACGTCACCCACCGCGCGACCGCGCGGTAGTGGGTTTATCCATGTTTTTGCTATCGAGTGAAAAGCTTGGAGTGCGCTTTATAGCCGCGAGAAAGAAGAGATGAGAGAGCTCTGCGTAGTGGATAATATAAGTACAGTGAAACCCAAGCGAATTGGAGCAGGCAACAGAGGCAGTAGCAGCACGTGCCGCTACAACTGCTCCCATTCTCGCCGAATGACGACTTTTTTTATGTTTATATTCATTTATGATGAGCTGCTATACTCGTTGTTATCCTCGTGAGCGCGACTACGTATACCATAAGTGCATTGCCCCTTTCACCACGGATTTTCGCTTTGCTGCTGCTCATTGCGCTTCCTGCGCGTGTGTATGTATGTGAGCGGACTTTTTATGCTAATCCTCGCAACGCTTGATACTAGTAGTTTTTTTCTTTCTTTCTTCCTTTTTTCTGTACAGGTAATTTGAATGTTGCGGCTATTGAATTCAAGTTTTAGGTCAATACCAGAACTAGTCTTTTTGTTAGTTTCAATGCTTTTTCACGGAACTGTCATTTTTTTAATTGCGAGGCTTCGTACGCTCTATTCAAGTTTAGAATTACATTTAGAATAGACACTTTGTTTGGGTTTCAATTATGTAAAATCACAAGTACATGTACTAGTAATATTCATTTTCATGAACTACTTTCAACTTAATTTGCATGACCATGTATTTTACTGTTTGCTCAATTTAATATTGTGTGCTAAATAAATATAAGTATGATTAATTTATTTTGTCGGTTATTGAAAGACAGCTGAAACAAATATTTTTGTAAATTATTAAAACTGACTTTGGCAAATCTGCGAGTTCTATAATTAAATTTCCAATAAAAAATTGCCGAAACTGAATGCACGTCTACTTTTACGAGTCACTCGCTGTATTACTACAATTATTATGAAAACCGAGTGTACATTTTCCATGTCTAGAAGAATTAAGTAAAAACGTGTAATATTGAAAACGATTTTGACATTCAGAAATATATCGATCGATTCATATTTATTTTTAGTGAAGTACAATAAAATCTTTGGCCATGAATAGTCACTAATTTCTCTTTCATCCATTAATCTATCGAATACGAAATTTTATTTCGTAATAACATTTTATTGACAACGAATGATCGCAACAAATAAAAGAACGATAACAGTATTCCGACGAATACTAAAATCGTCATTTTCAATCAAACTTTCACACCGTAGACCAATTAGGGAAAAAACCAAGAAAAGTGTCCTACGGAGTGCTATGTATAAAAAAATTCACTCTACAAAAAGGCTCGTAATAATTACTCGCGAAAGACTGCGTGTAAACCGCGAACACGTGTCTTATTGCAGTGTATATATATTCTCGAGGCGTGAAGCAGGCGGTGAATCGAGGTCCCTTCTCTCTCTCTCTCTCTCTCTCCTCTTCAATTATACAGCTGCAGATCATGGAACAATGCTCGCTCGCTCACCGATGTCGCAACACGTGCACAAGAGTCGTCGCCGACGCCGTCGTCGTCGTCAATTTTTCTTCTACATAAGACTCACTCCATTCTCTTATAATACTTTCAGCTGGCTGTCGAATGATACGTGCGCTTTTTCCCTCTCGATCGCGTACCAACTGTTTCTGACATGTGCTGTACGTACTTACGCAAAAATTTCACACGTCGCTTTATCAGTTAAAGAATTAAAAAACACTAATCGTGATTTTCCAATAAATGATAGCTTTTGCAATCGATGACGCACATTACAAATTCAATATTTATTTTACGTAAGGTTTGACACTCCGTCTATATATCTGTTTGGTGATATATAAATCAGACGTTAACTTCATCAAATGCATCAGAACTGGGTAGGAAGAGAAACTCGTTCGCGCGAGCTCTGAAGTAAAACTTGTAAAAGCAATATTGAGCTTCTTGTTCGACTTGATATTTGAAAGTTAAATATGTCCATCGTTATTCCGGTTAGAGCTTCGATCCAGTTTTTGAATCAACTATACTTATATTAAACTGTATATCGCCTTATGTACACTAATTATGTAGAGAGTATATCAGTACACGTTCTAAACGATGTATCATCATCCGTCGAAAAACACGAACTCGCCTGTAGGCGTTCGATGATCTTCTTGGATGTAACTGTAACAACGCCTTGACACTCGTTAAATCTGTTTTTGTCGCGAGAAAAATTGAAACTTTCTTGCGACAAATTCTTGGTGCCAAATCATTTTCGGTTTTTCCCCTGCGCGAACTCGTAAACTTCCGTAATGAGATTCCAGAGAAAAAAGCGAATCTTCATTTCACGGGTTGTTTGAGCAGCTTGTTTTTTCAAAGAGAAAGTTTGATATTCGGGAGAATCGCTGCTAAAATATACCTTAGTGGATAAAAAAAAAGAAGTTCGTTGATAGTGTCTCGCAGCAGCAACGCGTAACCTAATCGTGACCGGCTATCGGTGAATTTATTGCCGCTTTGAATTTCAAATAGCATTGAATATTGGCTATTAATTAATCTGCGATAAAGTCGCTTGAAACATATGTCAACGGTGGTAGCTTTAATTTGTGACTGCGGAGTGTATGGGGAAGACAAAGCTTCGACGAGAGAGAGAGAGAGAGAGAGAGAGAGAGGGAGACAGATGTTATGTAAGCGCGAAAATGTAGTCTAGGCTGCATCACGTTTTCACCTGTAGTCTCTCTCAACTTACATCTTCATGCTCACACAATGAGAAAGTCCTCTGTGCAGCAGCTGATTTTCATTTTGATTGCATCCAGGTAAGCTGCTGCTATTGCTGCTATACTAATCTCGACAGTTTTATGGCTCATTGCTTGCACCAACCAAACGCTTACTTTCTACCAACATTGATTCGATCAAATCGATTGAACAACGTTCGCGGTTCGTCGAGCTTTTCGCCAAGAATCGTGTTTTTCTAGATCAATTATATGGACTAAGCGAATCAAACGATTCATTAGAGAATCAATTCGAAGATCAAAGTCCATTAAATTAAAAATCTAATTATTTTATTTCGTCTCCGACAAAATATTCTTATTGATCTGTAAAATAACGGCATGAAATTATTACAAAAGCTTAACTATTTCAATTTTAACTTAAGAGTTACCCGAACAAAATTAAATACTTTTTTAATTGCTGACAAATTAATGTTGAATAAAGTGTTATTATTCAATATTACTTACTGTAGTTTTTACACAAAAAACGTAACTAAAATTCCATACATGTTAATTAAATAATACGTTTAAATAGTCCGTACAAAAGATATATTAATCCGTAAGTTATAAACTCGATCTCGACTCGAATCTGAGTTTGCCGCAAGACAAAAAGAATATGTCAGTGGTTGCAGACGAGAGCAAAAAAAGCAACACGAAAGCCAAGATATATGCGTAAGTCTGACGTAACTCTCGTAGCCTCGCGTTGAAAGGGTGTCGCACTCTGTCAAGATGAGTAACGGTAAATATCGCGATGATCGATGCGCCGTTTTAAGGCTTATAATTTAATCCTCAGCACTCGGTATTACCGTCGAGTTCCTTAATTTGATATGTTGTTAAGAACTTTAATACAAAGTAACCTTGTTTTTTAAAAGCAAATATCGAAGTAACAATGATTTTGAACATTTGGGAAATTATCATTATTATTATTTTCGTGCTTTCAAATTTATTTGTATTTATTTGTATCAATCAAGACCGTTTCAATAATATTTTAATTTATCACGTCTAATTAAAAACTGAAGAAATGCCGCGTGATTTAATATATCGTATCTGATATATATGTATATATAACGCCCACGTAAATAATTATACGTAATTATTTTATTTGTCACACGTTAAAGATGTTTCGTTAACATTGTTTGAATTTCTATTTAATTTTTTATGCTAGAGATAGGCTTGGTTATTGATCACACTGTTAAAATGTGTTTATACGATGATATAAATCAATATTCGATTATTCAATATTGCTCATTATTTCATGTGCAGCCAAATCTGAGCTTCATGTTTGTCGTTAATAATAATACATGTTATACATCAAGAGGAATTCTTCTTTAATACTGTGTTTTCTCAATATTTTTATCCACATCGAATAATTTAAAAAGTATAAGAACCATTGCTTGTTCATTTTAGTTATTAAAAAAATTGCACGCCAAAGGAAATTTATCTAAAAGTCGCGCTTTAAAAACAAGCGTAATTAAATCCATTGTTTACCACATTGGCGATCAATATAAAATTGAGAGTTTAATAAGGGTGTCATTCGGCAATTGATTGACCTTAACCAGGTTGACTTGTGCCAGATTAAGCAAAGACTTTGATTGGCACAAATGACATCGTCTGTAATCAACACCGAGCAACCTAATTTCTTTTTCTCGTGAAGAACCCACCAAAATTGTTATTAAGCTACGCGGAAATTCAATATAGACGCGATAATTACCTGCTTCTTGTTGTTCTTCGTCTTTAGTGTTAGTACATAAGCAAATTACCGACGGTGATTCGACTGTTGTGATCAAGGCCTACAGCGCTTGTTTGATAGATCGTAAACAACGTGCTTACTTATGCTTCACGGTGTTTGTTACCGACGTTTTGTCCGCGTGACTTATTTGAATAAACGGCTTTACGTGTTTTCTCATATTTCCGTTGGTTATTTCACGGAATTTTACTTCTTTGTGTTCCCAAAATTCTATAAATTGCTCGCTCGTCTACAAAGACAAATACGCAAATTCGATAACTTTTTTTCTCAAACGAGTACAAGGCACTGCATATTTCAATCAACTGTTAATTGGTCGAGCTACATTGAAAGCAATTGAAATGTGTAAATCTTAGCCTTGACGATAATGGTACGCTGGAATCTTGATAATGCTTAGGTTTGTGCTTGGCAATAAATTAATGATTTCAATGATGATTCAAAGTTTCACGCGAACGTAGATTACTAATCGTAGTTTGTAGCGATTCTCGCAAAAACTTGTATTTTTAGACAAACTTTACTTTTACTCATTGCTTTATATTCCCAGTATGATTTTATGAAAATCGAATTCATATTGTTATCGTGTGTGGTGTACTGTTAAAATCTCATCTTCCAAATCTTGAATATAGAGAACTGCTATGTTACTTTTATATCGAATTCACAAGTTAAATCGATAAAAGTATGAAACCATTCGAAAAAGATTGAATAATTCCCAACAAAGCCAATTTGATGATACAAAAGCGTGCATAACCCACAATGAATCGACAGTTAACAAACAAGTGCGAGGTGCTTATAGAAACCAATACTTTCACATAGGAAAGTAGCTCGCGTTTACCTTTAAACCTGAATAGAAACCCCTTTAAACCGTAGAGAGAGAGAGAGAGAGAGAGAGAGAGAGAAAGACCTTTCACCCACGATTGCATCGACGACGCTACATAACCTTTTTGTTCATGTTTTTGTTATTGTTGTACAGCAGGCGCCAGCAGCAGTAACATCGGCAGCATCGACGAGGCCAACCAGCAATGTCCTCTAGGCATGTTCAGATGCCCCGAGGGCAAATGTATACCTGCAAGCTCGGTCTGCAATTATCAACGAGACTGCGAGAATGCCGAAGACGAGTTTCAGTCGTGTAGTGAGTATAGTGTTTTGTTTTTTACAATCTAATATATTTACACACACACACACACACACATCGACATTTTAAAAATTGCTGTCTAAATGTAAAATGTTGTACGAGTAGTATTGTATACGTTCTACAAAATAACGATTTGCCCGGTATTCGATCGAATGTTTAAAAAGAATTGATTGGCCACAACACTAATTTTCTTTCATTTGTTGAAACGATACTTTTATATTGCACTTAGGACACGCATTTCATAAGTTGCATATCATAATCAATTGTCTCACGTTTAATCGGAATTTCATTCGATTTAGGTTTTCTGCCCAAAATAAATAACTTAAACTGATGGATGATTACTAAACGTTCGAATGAACGAGATTGCGATGAATTTATTGTTTATAGATGCGTGAAAAGTCGCGAATGCACGAGCAATTGCAATATTTAAATGTTTTTCTTCGATAATTTTTTAGCACTAAAATTCACAAGGTCAACGTGAATAAATAGTTGATATGTTATATATGAAAGTAACGTCTCCAGCTATATGTTAAAACCGGTTTTTTTGTTAAGGAAAAATAAATAATTGTATGGAATAACATTTTATTGATTATTATTTTAAATAATTTAAATATTATTTTAAATAATATTAATATTGCAAATAAAAAAATTATCTTTTATTTACTGGTGGAACAATTTATTTGGGATTTCAAACACGTTTTCAGGTGGTAGAATCGGGAATGTATTTACAGTAGAAAATTCATGACGGTTAGTTCCACATCGAGGAATAAGTGGCTATAAAATAATTTAATAAGTAAATGATAGCCTATGGTAAGAGGTAAATAAAGCTCTAGATGCGTATTTCTTAGTATGTATGTGCGTACCACAACGTTCTAGTGATAGTGGTGACTTTAGACATCACTATCGATAAATTCTACATTTTTCGAGGGCAAAGGTTATATTTACGTTTTGTTTGGATTAAATTACTCTGTAATAATACAAAATAAAATAAAAATATCTGTTGATAAAATTATTAAGGCAAATATAGTAATCTTAGTATTTTAAACCTTCTTTTCTGACTAAATGCATCCACAGTCTAGTAATTAATAGTTGATATACCTGCGACTACGTAGTATTTGTTGATGATTTGCTATCTGTACCGCTAGGGCTATTCGGCAATCATCATTTAAACTTAAACTTAATAATTGTATTAAAAAGAGAGGCGCTTCTTAAATACGTAATTTTTTTGTAAGCTTATTTGTTTATCACACTAGAGCAGTACAGTGTAAACAAAGTGGAGGTAAAAATGTTTCGTATCTCAACCGTTATATCGAATTCCTTGATGTGGATGACACAATCCTGTTTAGATGTCTACCGTTCATGAACTTGGAACGATCATTTGCCAAACCAAGGCTCGTTGTTTAAGATAATGTCGTTGCATACGTAAATACCTTCGACGCTCACTGATGCCACGGAGCATTGCCAGGGCGAACGATTTAACTTTGCTTAGGCTCTGCACCTTTCCCTGATGTACTTCGTTCGCCCTTCTTCTCACACTAAAATGAGCGAGTATACAATTATACTTTTAGTACTAGCATGGTCGTCCAAAAATCGACTAAAAAGAAAAAATGGAAAAACTGATTTAAAGAACGACAAACATCTTCTAAAAGTGTACTAAAAAACACGTTTTCTAAAAAGTGAGCTTTTTCCAGTTGAAGTAGCATGATCTCGGCGTATACCTTTTGGAATATTCTAGGTAAAAATAAATATCAAAATTTTGAGATATTGAAATAAAACAAATTTTAAATAATATTCTATAATGAATCTCTTTTATCAAGATCGTTACTATACATTTGTGTACGTTGTAACGACCAATTCATGAATCTTAATTTTATATGTTCTTTGACTGATACTTTCATTCAATTTTATATCATAAAGACTATAAAATGCTTCATTTCGTAAATAAGTTGGAAAATCTCAATTGAAATAGTTGCATTATTTTAATATTAGATATAGTTCAATAATGTCTAAGTGTTATAATGTATTATTAAATTGTGAAAAAATGCTCAATTGTATTTATCCGTATGTATTTGTAAACACTTCCGACCAAACTCAATTGCTACTTGTAATAAGCCTTAGAATCGGATAAAAACTACTTCTAAATGTAATTTCAATACTCAGTGTAGATATATGTTATCGTTACATTATCTAATAAAAATAAAAGTAAACAGTGTTTATGTTCTTTTCACAAAAGTTTAGGAATAATTGATACACTTTAATAAATGTTGGTACGACTATTTATTCCAATATAACAGTCTTTCTACGAATTTGTAGCATCATTCCCTTTGATCATCGTACAGAACATGAATTTACTTCCCCCCTCCCCCCATATGCCAACAATATACAGGAATATCGTCTTCTAATTTGCACAGGGAGAGCATCTGTATGCAATTCCGTAACGAAAAGAACTTCCATAAATACAATTGCCTAATCTGCAACCTTGTTTACATTCGGCCAGGTACTCGAAATAGCATTTAGCCAATACGCCTGTAACCAAAAATTGATGTTAGCAATAGTTGAATGAAACATCCGCGGCTTTGTACTCATTCGCTTGAAACTGGTTAGGGACTTAATTGAACGTTGTATATATAGTTTTATACTCATTCTCTACACTTTTAATTGATCATCTATGTTTTGTAGTTCTGCATATCAATTTTAAATCATTTCAAAATATGCATCGAACAATGAACATGGTTGAATACTTGCTTTGAACCGCGAAAAGTACCACGATGCAAAGAACGAGCAACGTATTTGTCATTTTAATTGTTACTTGATAGCGTTTAATAAGAGCAACTTTGTTAAACTGAATGTGATTCGATTCTATCTTTTTGATGCACGCTTTTGCTATAGTGACCTTCGTTAAATTTTTAATTCGATTATATCATTTATGTTTTGTAACAGTGTTATTCAAAGAAGCGATAAGATTATCGTAACTTTAGTCCAGTCAGCTTTTAAAATATAACGTTGATTCTATGAAATAAATGATCGCGTTAATTAACAAATTAGTCAAATATTATTTATCGTTATGAAAAATTGGGTGTAACAATTAAAGCCGCAAAGATTTACTTATTTCCATGAAAAAAGCACGCATCACTATTAATTTATACTTTTTTGGTATTTGTAAAAGATATGACCAATAAAATATTGGCAAAATAAAACAGTTGATCTTACTATGTTTTCTACAATTACAGCTCCACCGGAATGCGAGGCAGGACAACTGACGTGCGGCCAGTATGTGTTCAACAAAACCTACTGCGTTCCTCCGTACCAGCGATGCGACATGACCGTCGACTGCGTCGATGGCACTGACGAGGCCGGATGCAGTAAGTTCACACTCTTGTTTCTCGATCCATTAAGTTTCCGGATTATTGTCCCGGTTGAGGTAATTTTTGTCAGAAATACGAAGGCGTTCCGGTTACAAATATAAATGTTTTGTACTATAAACGCTCGACATGTGATGCAATTATCATCGCACGTATGCTGTACAGGTCTGACATAATAATCGTATTTAGCAGGTTCGTAATAAATCAGTTATTACAGGCAATTATTAATGAAAAATCGGCAGGTAGTCTTGGCTAAAATCGAAAAATTTCGTTGAAAAAGAGCCCAATTTGAGAGGCAATAAAAAAAAAAAAAAGGTTGTATTGCATAATAAAATGGGTCGCAATAAATAAACGTGCACAGCTAAAATACCTCGCGAAATTTCATAAAGCGTGAAAGTATCGATAGATAGGCGCGCGTAAGAGCGCTCATAGCGCGAGAGTGAGCGAAAGTAAGTAACGTGTATTCGTTATATAGAGAATAAATGAAGGGACTGCGGCGTCGGCGGCGGAGCCTCGCCTATTTGAATTCCATCGCGCTCACTTTGCCTCTCGCCTGCTACTATCCTTTATGGGGTCTCTCTTTCGCCGACAGTACGCGCAGTCTGCCGTTAAATTGCGGTGAAATTCACCATGCGATGCCGATCTGTTGTTTTTTTCTTTTCTTTTTTATAACGCTCGTGGGTGGCGTGAAAAGTGCTGGCAATTTCAGTAGTTTGGAAAAATGCTAGATATTTTTTTTTCCACAATGATTTTTTAAGCTTGTACGATAGGACACGCCAAACTCTATAATCTTAGGTGTATACGGAGGTTTTTATTTCGAACAATGATAAATATTTAAAGATGAATTTAAAATAAGGTGCTATTTTAACCGCTCTAATCATAGTGTATAATCATAAATCGACTTGACGACATCATAAAGATAGGCTATCTTAACGAGTTGGCATTCGTATCTTTAATAGACATACCATGGGTTCATATCATATCACGGATATAAGTTAAAAAATTCCGCGAGTGCGTGAGCGCAGAATCCTGACAAAATTCAAAGAAAATGAAGTTAAGTGTCCGCCACTTTGACAATAACGATTTTCTCGCGAGGAACAAAAGCCCTGGATGTAGGTTACTTTCTACGCTCGCTCTTGTTTTCGTTCTTTTTTTATTGGTGAAATACCACGAAATGCAAAGAGAGAGCAACAAGTCATAACGACACAAGTCTACAATGAGATAAGAAGACGATGCACATAGTTGCTTATCAGCACTTACTCATCTCTCATTGCTTTCTTGCTCTAATTGCATCGGCGGCGGTGGCTGATACACGCAAAAACGAAGGTACACGCGCACCATAAACAAACCGAGAAGCTGAAGAAAAGAAAAAGAAGAGTCGACTCGTTATTATCAACTTACTTGTCAGTCATTCACAAATCCAATCTTTTGTACTCGTATCCCCATAGCAGTCTCTTTTCATTGCTCTTACAATCATGGGTAAACGTATATGGTGTCGTTATTCACATTGTCCCAGTGATCATTTTTAATTCATGCTTGTTTCTTTTTTCTTCGGCTGGCCCAGTTCGCTTGGTAATGAACAGAAATTCGAATGCCCCTTTGTCACTCGTTCGTACTTATGGTACACGCGTCTTTTCTTTTTGTGTTTTGTTGGTTTGTCACAGTTTCTTTTACTTTTCGTAAAAATGGAACAAGTGTTTTTACGGGTTGTGTGTTCTGAAATTATATTGGGAGTTTTTTTCCTTTTGTTGAAGGACGAGACAAAGATATATTTACAATGCGCGAAAGAATGTTACCGAGATTTGAGCTATTATAGTTTATTAGATGTTTGGTACGATTGAAAACTAGGTTTATAACTTTATTTAACAACTTTTTAATTATTATTAGCCAACGAACGTTACGATCCAAAAATGGAATAATCGTTTCACAAAGAGTTAAGCTCGAATTCTTAACATGCTCGAACTTAATGTGTAGTTTTTAAAACGAATGAGATATTATGCAGTTTGTGATCTGTATAAGTTAGAATATTCTTTTTTTTATAAAGCAGCGTTTTTCTATTAAACAATGTTACAAAGAATGTTATGTTTCTAAATATATATTTTTTTTTAAAACTTATTATAGGTTTATTGTTATTGTATTACTTTCTCTTTGAAAGCCTAGGTGAACTGACTCGTTTATCACTAGTAATTGCGTCAACATAATTCATTAAATACGTGAGAATAAAATAAGATATTATTCAATACATTGAACGTGGAATAAGGAGTACATAAGTTTAATTGAACCTCATCTGAGCGTGACTGATACGTTCGATGACTTAATTATCACACATCTTTGAAAGTTTAATTACCTCGTTTAATCAATAATATAAACATTCTTCTTTTCACATTAAATAACAAATAATACAAACATTTGAGCGTCCGTCCAATAGCTTAAATATCTTCGTAAGAGAGAAAAAAAGTAAACCTTTCGCACGTGATCTCTCAATCGTAAATCGATTCCTGGAATCTCGAAAATCTCGGTAAGATGAATCTTTGCGAAATGAAAATGAGCGAGATCTGTATACCTCCACATATATACACACACACATACACATTTGACGAGTAAGCGTGTATATGTAAGAGAGGGAAAGAAGATGGCACGGCATGGTACAAATTCCGGCTCACCTCGGCCCGATCTCTGCCTCTCTCGTCTCTCTCTCTCTCTCTCTCTCTCTAAGCGAGAGCTCTAAGCGGAGAAAAAGATACTCACTCGGGAGACTACGACGATAGAAAGGTGCGACCTCGTGCCGACGCCAACCAAGCAAGCATGAATGCATGCGCACTTGTGGAATGTGCATCATGCTTGATTTTTCGACATTGTTCCCATCTACAACCAGTTATCCAATGCGATGATCATTCTTGCGTAATACGAGACTTTTTATTCTTTTCGTTTGGGATACGTGGAAATGAATGATTTAAGTGTATAGTTCATCGTGTGGATTTAATTATGCATATTACTAATTTATTTATTTGAGAACAATTGTTTCTATTACATTTAATGCCGAGAAACTATAAAAATAACGTTCAAAATAAAGAATCGACATTTTGAGGTTTACTTTGACAGCTATTTTGCTCGATAATGCAAAATGGCTGCAAGGTAAACAATGACCAACTAAGTTAATCGTTAAAAATCAAATATAATAATTTTTCACTTTTAATATTTAGATCTAGTTCATGTGATTTTAGATATTTTTCGATAAAAAGTTCTCATCATTTTCGTCATAGTTTCCTTAAGTTTTGTAATCTAGTAGGTTTCGCAAAAAATACAAAAAAATACACGTTTCATTTCAGACTGCTAAATTGAACTCCTTGACAAGAATTCAACAGTCTTCCTTAGACATCTCTCGTAACGATATTAATGTAATCTGAATTTACAATACCTGTCCACGTTAAACTTCACAGTAATTTCTTAGGTATAATCTTGAATACCAATTAGTACGATTTACAATCACCAGATTACTATGAATTTCGAACTACCGTTTCCTTATAATTAAATAGTATTATTCATTTTAACTATATTTTTGCCTTTAAGCGTAAAGTTATAATCGGATTGTCCTATACGACAATCATTGCGATAAATATATTATACAATTTATTGAATGATCTCTCAAAATTGTGCCCTAGTTTTGTACCTTTCACTTTTAATAATTACCGTAAAAGATACTCTAGCTCATTAACTTATCTATAGCAGTCATTGAACGATCGATGAATCTGACATCTGACGCAATAGTTACGCAACCTACGGAATTCAGTAACCGGAGACTATAACAATCGCATCAGTGCCAAGGTCGCTATATCGCAAAATTCATCGAACGTATAAAAAGTAGTATAGCATTGTATTAGTATTTTCAAAACAAATTTTTATATTATATTCGACATTTTGACAAGATAACGATTCTAGAAGTGTGGTATAGAAGAGTAGATACATCATATTGCAATATATTGTTTGGTCTTAATTCGTACTGCAATTAATTTGTCATAGTTATAATAACGAAGCTGTAACGCAACTTAATTATATTACTGGTAACTTTATGGTACGTGTACAAGTAGCGTATATTCTCAAAGTATATAAGAAGCATTCCGAGTTAAGTGAGTTAAACTCTTGCTCACCACTTTTCACTTTTAAACTTGCAGACTATCGTAAGTGTTTGGCTGATGACTTTCGTTGCGGCAACACAACGCCCGAGCTTTGTTTACCAAAAGAAAAGCGCTGTGACGGATACCTCGACTGTAGAAATGGAAGGGACGAAGAAGGTTGTCCAACTTCAAGGGCAGCTTGTCGACTGGACCAGTTCAGGTGTAACGTAACGCAGAGGTGCGTCGACCAAACGATGAGGTGTAATCACAAGGACGACTGCGGTGATAACAGCGACGAAGAGCATTGCAGTATGTTTTTCTTTTCCTCTTCAATGTTAAATACCTTTTAGCTAATAGATGTTTCTATTGTTCAAAACCTATTTCGATCTTTTCAAGCTTCATTAAAATTCCATTGTGCGATTCACTCAACAATGCAAGCCCTGATAAGATTGTTTTGTTTTGATTTTTTTATAATTATGCATCCCATGTTGTTTCACGCTATTTATTATAAATTTGCTGTTATTTTCTCGGAAGTCGACAATTAACTAATACATCGATTGCTAGTGTGTTTATTGAAAAGCACAAAAAGAATGATGAATATTAGATTGCATCAGAGTAAAGCATTTTGATTTTTTTCAGGTTTTCCAGCGTGTACGGCCGATCAATTTAGATGTGCGAACGCACTATGTATTCCATCGAGTTATCAGTGTGACGGTTACAGGGATTGCGAGGATGGCAGTGACGAAAGGAGCTGTACGTCCATAGTTTGTCCCGGCAACAAGTATCTTTGTCCTAAAGGTTCGAACGGCAAACCGCTTTGTATCAACAGATCACAATTGTGTGACGGCAAGAAAGACTGCGACGATGGTAGCGACGAGGAAACTGCTTGTTGTTAGTATTTTTGTTAACTGTTATTCGATGTGCTGTTGAATAAAAAACTTCTGAAATAAATAAATAACGTTAGTTAATGAATCATTTGCTTGATTACAGCAACACATATGTGCAATTCGTTAGGTTGTCAATACCAGTGTCAAGCGTCTCCCACTGGAGGTGTTTGTTACTGCCCTGAAGGTCGGGTACTAGCCAACGACTCCAGAAGTTGTATAGGTAAGTTACTTTTACATTTTGCTACATTGTTGAACAATAAAATTATAATGTACACGGTAAAACAATCGATATTTATGGCGAAGATTGCTTTTACGCTTATTGAAGTTGTACTTATTTATCTATTTTCTTTGAGACTGAAGACACTGACTCGTAATGTAGTAATGTGTTCTCCAAAATAATTGGCTGACAGTAACGATAATATTTCTGCCATAATTTATAATTAATGACTGGGCGTTCAGCATTTCATACGCGCGCAATGGCCGTGAACTAGAAAGATTTATTGTCTCGGACGGTAGCTGTATTAAATTAGGTACAACAAATCAAATTTATGCGGTTGCCTCGCATACCTCCCTAAGGTTATTAAATCTACTATTCGATGTCTTACGTGGAATCTATTAATAAGCAAACCGATTGAAAAGCATTTGAAATATTTAGAGAAAGAAACAAGGAGAGAGAAAGTTTGAGAAATATAAACTTTGCATTCAAAACTATAATATAAACGAATAATGGCCAGTGGTATAGTTTCATAAATCATATCAATTTACTGTGACGCAGATCGCAACGAGTGTCAAGAATGGGGTTTCTGCGAGCAACTGTGTACTAACACAGACGGCGGTTACCTGTGTAGCTGTGCTCCAGGTTACGCACGTTTCCGTAACACTCGTTGTCGGGCCATCGATACCGAGCCATTGGAGTTACTTGTCGCTCAAGAACGCGCGATCTGGAGGGTATTACCCAGCAGCGGTAACGACGAGCGACATCTCGTTGCTAATACTACTGGAGCAAGTGGTTTGGACTATCATTACGACAGGAATTTATTGTTCTGGAGCGATGTTAAAACTAGAAAAGTTCATTCGCAGCCTCTCAAGGGTGAGCTATATGGCCAACTCTCTCATCTTTACCTCTTGTGGTAAATGCACTCGATATTTTATCAAGAAATTTCATATTCGACAGGCTCAGCAGAACACGTCGATCCACATATTTCGCAACCGGGCTCATGGGCGCCGGTCGCCCTTGCGGTTGACTTCGTCGGTGATAAACTCTACGTCGTTGACTCGATGGTGCAGAAAATCGATGTGTTTGAATTTAACGGGCGTTTCCATGGTATAGTCCTCGGCTCGAACCTTACATCTCCAACTGACATAGCTTTGGATCCATTGGTCGGCTTGATGTTCGTTGCCGATAGCAAACAAGTCCTACGAGCAAACATGGATGGTACCAATGCCTTTCCCATTGTGTCCGAGGCTGCATATAAGGTATCTGGCGTCGCAGCCGATCTTATTGCCAAGAGAGTGTATTGGTGTGATCTATTGCTCGATTATATCGAGACAGCGGATTATATGGGTCGAAATCGCGTGATGGTATTGAGAGGAAATCAGGTACCATCGCCAATGAGACTGGCGCTATTTGAGAACAAAGTGTACTGGACTGATAGCTCGAAACAAGCGGTGCTTAGTGTTGAAAAGTTCAACACCCAAGTGGAGAACTCGGTGAAGAGTGTGACCAAGTTGAGGGATGCCAAAGCTATCAAATCTCTGCATTCACTTGTGCAACCAAAACCCGTGCAGAATCCTTGTGGCAGTAATAACGGAGGATGTTCTCACATGTGCATAGTCACTGCCGTTGGTGGCAAGGAAATTGGTCTGGGATATCGATGCGCCTGCCATATCGGTGAGTTGACTGTGTTTTCAACTTTGTTTAAATTCGGTAACCCTTTATCTTTATTGTATCCGTCAATAAAAGAAACTTTTCAATTATTTGACCATATGTACATTAATTTACATAGTAGATAAATGAAAAATGAGTATTATGAAAGTACAAATTATTTTCTAGAAGAGATCTTTTCCCAGCAAACTAGACGCTAAATTTAAAATTATTACAGGCTACAGATTGTCATCGGATCTTCGTAATTGCGTGGCCGTTGAAGAGTTTCTCATGTACTCACAGCAAAGGTTCATCAAGGGTCGAGTGTTAGATCCGGTGACCGAGGGCTTCAGCGATGCCATTCTTCCGGTAGTTTCACGACGCGCCAGATTCGTTGGTCTCGACTACGATGCTCACGAGCAGTTTATCTACTACAGCGACGTTCTTCAGGATGTCATTTATCGGGTAAATTTACTTTATAAGATAATAAACTAGTTGGACGCTTTATTTTATCTCAAGATCATCAAGACTTAACGAATATAGATATATTATTTACATAAATCATTCATTTTCATTGGAAGGTATACCAAAACGGCTCAGGCCGCGAAATAGTATTGGCTAGTCAGAATGAAGGCGTTGAAGGTCTCGCGGTCGACTGGGCGGCCAAGAACCTTTATTATATAGACTCGCGCAAAGGTACTTTGAACGTATTGAGCACGAGAAATGTCACCTATCGTCGTACACTTCTAAAAAATCTCAAACGACCGAGAGCAATTGTAATTCATCCAAATCAGGGCTATATCTTCTTCTCCGAATGGGATCGCCCGGCTAACATAAGTAGAGCTCACGCAGATGGATCAAACCTGGTCGTTTTCAAGAATTTGACACTGGGATGGCCTAACGGTTTGGCTATCGATTTTACCAAGGATCGGCTCTACTGGTGAGTTGTGACTTGAGATTAAGAATTCGATCTAGAGAACAGTTCTGCTAATGTTGCATCTAGTAAAATTTATTAAATTATTGGGGTTTAATAAAAGAATGATTTTGCGTTTCCAGGTGCGATGCCTTATTGGATCATGTGCAGCACTCAAACCTCGACGGTACAGACGTTCGTAATGTAAACTCTCGACTTATACGTCATCCTTTCTCCATTGCCATACACGAGCAGTGGATGTACATAACAGATTGGCGATTAGACGCCATTATTCGTATGCATAAAGAAACGGGTGAACAAGAGTCTATTCTTGTACGTGAACCTGCCACTAATCGACTCTATGGCGTAAAAGTGTTCAGTCGTGATGTTCAAAGGCCGAACAATGAGCATCCTTGCTCAATAGCTAACGGCGGCTGTGAAAAATTATGCTTTGCTGTACCTAAAAATCAAACTAACAGGTTTAGTCCTAACAAAGTCTCACTCACAAGATTATGTGGTTGTCCTTACGGAGAAAAGCTCCAGGAAGATGGTATAAAATCTAAACAGCCTTTATTATATTCGATCGTATTGGTTTTCCATCTAAAACGATCATTATCGATTGATTTACTTTTAGGTAAAACGTGCGTGGAAGATCGCGAGGCAGAACCACCTTTGTTAGCCTGCCCAAACGCTTGGGACTTTACTTGCGCTAATCAACGTTGCGTGCCACAGTCATGGGTCTGTGACGGTGATGACGATTGTCTCGATAATAGTGACGAAATGCAGAACTGCACGAAGCCGACGTGCAGTGCCAATGAATTCCAGTGTAAGGCTGGAAGATGCATTCCTCTAAGCTTTCGTTGTGATGCCGAGAACGATTGTGGCGATTATAGTGATGAAACTGGCTGCCCGAACGTTACTTGCTCTTCTAGCCAATTTACTTGTGATAACAACAGGTACAATGCTGTTATGGTTATTTAAGAGACATTAAATAATGTCATTGTTTTGAATTTCTGAAGATGTATACCAGCCAATTGGAAGTGCGACTCTGAAAACGATTGTGGTGACAGTTCCGACGAGGGTGACTTCTGTGCTGCTAAAACCTGCTCTTATTTCCAATTTACGTGTCCGCGATCAGGTCATTGTATACCTCAATCTTGGGTTTGTGACGGTGACAACGATTGCTTCGATCAACAAGATGAGATGGATTGTCCACCTGTAACGTGTCTAAGTACCCAATTCACCTGCGCCGATCAAAAGATGTGTGTTCTCGAATCGTATAAATGCGATGGAATATCAGACTGCAACGATGGCTCTGACGAGGTGAATGAAAGTTTGTTAATGTTTATTAACTATCACTAACTTCAACTGTTTTTAAATAAATTTTATTTTCATTGAAGGTCGGTTGTCCGTCGTTAGCCCCAGACCAATGCAACTCTGAGAAACAATTCCAATGCGCAAGTTCTGGAATCTGTATACCAAAGAGTTGGTATTGCGATGGTACACCTGACTGCCACGATAAATCCGATGAGCCGGCAAGTTGTGGCAAAGTTGATTGTCAACCAGGCTACTTCAAGTGTCGCAACTCGCATTGCGTGTTCAAGGCGTATATATGCGATGGTAAAGACGACTGTGGCGATGGTTCGGACGAAGATGCAAGGATGCATGCTTGTGCACCACCACCATTCAAGTGTGAGACCATGCAGTGGCAGTGCCCTAATGTCACTAATCAGTGCATCAATATGACTAGTGTTTGCGATGGTATATTTCATCTATATTAAAATTTTTATTTTGCGTAAATTATTCGTCCTTTTAATCGTTATTTTATTATTAATCAAAAGGAAAACTCGATTGCCCACATGGCGGTGACGAAGGCCCTGGTTGTGATCTGAACGAATGCTCAGAGTCACATCACTATGGTCTCTGTAGTAACAACTGTACTCAAACTCCATTCGGTGCTCTATGTACGTGCCCAATTGGAGAAGAACTTAGTGATGATGGTTTTACCTGCCACGATGTGAACGAATGTGATCCACCGGGACGTTGTTCACAAAAATGTATGAATACTAAACGTAGCTACTACTGTGAGTGTGTCGATGGTTATACTCTCGATGCTGATAAGCACACTTGCAAAGCATTCAACCATAGCCAGGCATTCCTTATTATAAGCAATCGACATACCATTCTCGTGGCGGATCTACAGGATCAAGCATTGGAAAGAGTACCAACCAGTGTAGAAAATGTAGTGGCAACCGCCAGTAACATGCATACTGGAACTATCTTCTGGTCGGATATGAAACTAAAAAAGATTTCCAGATTGGACAAGGGTAGCTATCCGCAAGACGTTATTTCAAGTGGTTTGGATCTTGTCGAGGGCCTGGCTTACGACTGGATTGGTCAAAACTTATACTGGCTGGACTCGAAATTAAATACTATAGAAGTCGCAAAAGAAACTGGACAAAACAGAATGGTATTGGTTAAAGAAAACATCACGCAACCAAGGGGCATGTGCTTAGATCCCAGTCCTGGTGCTCGTTGGCTCTTCTGGACCGATTGGGGTGAGTAGATTTTTGTATCTCTTTTATGAGTTGAAATGCTCTCAACGATTAGAAAAATATTAAATATAAATATTTGCTTGAAACGATCATTTCAATACATAAAATGAATGAAAATTGCATAAGTAGTTGATCTAAAAAACCATAATTTTATAGGTGAAAATCCACGTGTCGAGCGTATTGGCATGGATGGTAACTCCCGTATGGCCATTATAACAACTAAGATCTACTGGCCTAACGGTTTGGCTTTAGATATTGCCACACAACGCGTATACTTTGCGGACAGTAAGCTTGACTTCATCGACACGTGTCGTTACGACGGTACCGAGCGTCTGCAAGTATTGGCAAGCTCACATTACTTATTGCATCCACATTCATTAACGCTCTTTGAGGATACTATGTACTGGACCGACCGACAACTCAATCGTGTTCTATCGGCGCATAAATTCAAAGGTGTAAACCAAACTGTCGTATCACACGTTATATCACAACCACTCTCAATTCATGTGCATCATCCTGTACTACAACCGATTACGCCAAACCCTTGTGCCAATGCTTCATGTACACATCTATGTTTACTATCGCCAACTGCTCAGCTAGGTTACACTTGCAAGTGTCTTGTTGGTTACAAGCAACTGAGCGATGGAAGATGTATTGAGGAGGACACTCCCTTTCTTATGGTTCTTCGAGGATCGCAGATTGTGGACGTGTCTCTCACACCTGGAGATACCAAGAGTGGTTACATCACACCGGTGGTCGGTGTGGAGAATGGCCGATTTATCGATTACGACAGAAGAGACCATGTGGTTTACTGGTTACAATCGAAAGAAAACGACGAGGATAGTGAAAATGGAACATTATATACAATGCCTTACACTGGTGGTAACAGAACCGAATTCCCTAACCCTCAAGGTGACTCCGGAATCGTTGGATCACCATCTACATTCGCTATTGACTGGCTTGGCCGTAATGTATTCATCGGTAACAAAATTGCATCAAACATCGAAGTGATAAAGATCGATGGTGATATTAAGTACCGTACAATCGTTCTTGCAAACGATGGTAACAAAACATCTGTGGCGAAACCGAAAGCTATGTGCCTTGATCCACTTGACGGTCACGTATTTTGGATTGATGAGGGTGGCTTCGGCGTACCTATTAAAATTGGGCGAGTCAATATGGATGGAACAAATCCGATGATTCTTATGGAGAACGAGCAGTGGCTCGAAGCTATTACCATCGATATTCCCAATAAAATGTTGTATTTTAGCACCCAGCATCAAGGTTACATTAAATCTATGAGTACGGATGGTAATGAGGTGCATAATATTCTCACGACTGTTAATAATATTGCTCAACCTAAAGCGCTAGCTGTGCACGGATCGCGACTGTATTATTTGGATCCTGCCTACGAAAAGATTGAAAGAGTCGATTTACCTGACGGCGATAATCCTGTACCAATTTTACATAATGACGCTGATCTGAAAACATTAACAATTTACAAGATACGACTAACAGCTAATGCTCATCCGTGTTTAACAAATAACGGCGGTTGTGAGCAAATTTGCCTTCCATCTATCGGCAACACTAGAGTTTGCGCTTGTGGTATGCAGTACCGTAAAGTGGGCGAGACCAATTGTGAATCGTACAAGACTTTCCTTGTAGTTACACAGCTCGACGTTGCTAGAGGCTATAGTTTCAAGGATGCCAAAGAAGCAATGGTACCTATTTCTGGACCTGGTCATCATATTCTACATGTGGATGTACACTACACGCTAAATTGGATTTATTGGGTCGAATTCAATAGAGGTACATGGAATGGAATATTCCGAATTAGGCCCAATGGCACTGAATTACAGCATATTGTTAAATCTGGTATTGGTTCCAACGGCATTAGAGGACTCACAATTGATTGGATAGCCGGTAATATTTACTTCTCCAACGTATTTCCACATGATAATTACGTTGAGGTGTGCCGACTTGACGGCAGTCATCGTAAGGTTATCGTTAAAACGACTATCGATACGCCACGTGAACTTGCGGTGAATCCTATTAGACGTATGCTCTACTGGATTGACTACGGCCAATACCCACGTATCGGTAAAGCATTCTTGGATGGTAGCAACTGGAAACCAATTGTCACTTCTGGTATCAGTACACCAAGAGATCTTACCATTGATTTTGCCACTCATGATGTTTATTGGGTCGACTCAAAACTTGACACCATACAGAAAGTTTCGTACTCTGGCAGTAATCGACAAGTCATTAGGCGTAATTTGCCTAACCCAATGGGTGTTGCTATTTTTGGCAGTAAGTATATTCTATCGAAAATTCGATTGTATTGTATAACTATGATATAATGAACAACAAATTCTTAATATTTATTGTTTTATCAGGTGATGTATACTGGGTGGATCGCAACCTAGCTAGTGTATTTCGTGCTAGCAAACTTCCAGGTAATATGAGTTTGCCTACGGCAATGCGTACAAATCTCCCCAAATTGCGTGATATCGCTATCTACGACAAGAGCGCACAGCCACAAGATGATAGCAATCCATGTGGCCGTGGTACCAATGGTGACTGCAGTCAATTATGCTTTGCATTCCCTCGTGACAATCCAACACAAATGCGTTGTGATTGTGCTGTAGGTAAATTATCTAGTGACCAGAAGAGCTGTGAAAATGTTGACGAGTATTTGGTATTTGCAACGAGGACAGAAATTCGAGCCATCAATTTAGATCCAAGAGACACTTCGCAACCTTTCAAGCCCATTGGAAATCTAACAAACGTTGTAGGAGTTGATTTTGATTACGATGACAACAGAATATTTTTTACTCAAATCAGACCTTGGGCAAAGATTGCTTGGTTAGACTCTAATAGCCCTGCTAACAGTCAGATTACAACTGTGTTGGGCAAAAACATAAATCCCGAAGGTATTTCTTATGATTGGACACAGAAAAAGATTTATTGGACTGACTCATCAAACAATAGTATCTACGCGATGAATACCGATGGTACCAGCCTTGTAATGATTGCCAGAGTTGACAGACCGAGGGCAATTGTTGTTGATCCATGTAATGGCTCGTTATACTTTACCGACTGGGGCCGTTTCAGTACGTCTGGAAAAATCTTCAGAACTACTATGGCTGGATCGTTTAAAAAAGCTATTATCGAAAAAGACTTAGCACAACCAAGTGGTTTGGCGATCGATTACGAAGAAAGAATGTTATACTGGACTGATGCTATTAAGGAAAAAATTGAGAGATCCGATCTAGATGGAAATAATAGAGAAATCTTGATTCCAGCATCAATTTATCCATTTGCTATTACAGTATTCCGAGAGCATATTTATTGGACCGATCTGCAGCTGCGAGGTGTCTATAGAGCAGATAAATACACTGGTGGCGATCGCACTGAACTAGGTATGATTACTTATTTCTGAATAAATTCTTGAAATTTATTCAGCAATAATTTAGAGATTTTCGTAGATCTTTAAATATCTAAAATAAAACAACGCGAGGTGTACATTTCTGAAAATTGATATATTTCTAGGTTAAAATTATGATATTTCCAATTCCTGAACGCTTTTCCTTAACCGAATTAAACATAATAAATACAATAGAGATCAAAACGAATTCCGATGTTAAGACTGTATTTATTAATATCTATGATTTTTCTATTTTAGTTAAAAGATTAGAGGATTCACCACGAGACCTTCATATTTATTCTCCTGGCCGACAGCAATGCAAAGTTAATCCTTGCAATATCAAGAACGGCGGTTGTGATCACGCTTGTTTCCCAGGTCCAAACGGTACTGTGGAATGTAAATGTGACGATAACAGCAGATTGGTAAACGAAAACCGCATGTGTGTTTCTAAAAATGTAACATGTGACTCAAGTAAATTTGCTTGTCGCAACGGCAAGTGCATTTCCAAAATGTGGGCTTGCGATGGAGATAGTGATTGTGGTGACGGTTCTGACGAAGATCCGAATTATTGTGGTAAGTTAGAATTGTTATCTTATAGCGTGTAATATCGAAACTAATAATTTGCCAAATAATATTCAACATTTTCAATGTTTGTTTTACAGCTTACCACTCATGTAGTCCCAATGAATTCCGTTGTAATAACGGCAGGTGCATATTCAAATCATGGAAATGTGATCACGAGGACGACTGTCAAGATGGTTCCGATGAAGAAGGTTGCACGTATCGACCTTGTGCTAATGGTGAATTTACATGTGCCAACCAACGTTGTATACCTATGGCACAAGTTTGTAACGGTGTAAACGATTGTAAAGACAATGTAACCAGTGATGAAACTCATGAACGTTGCCCGAGAAACACAACTTGTCCACCCAACCACCTCAAATGTGATAAGACAAATATTTGTGTGGAACCTTATTGGTTATGTGACGGAGACAACGACTGTGGAGACAACAGTGATGAGGATCCGCTTCACTGTTCGCAAAGAACTTGTCCGCAAAACAGCTTCAGGTGCCCGAATCATAGATGTATTCCTGCAACGTGGTATTGTGATGGTGACGACGATTGTCTAGATGGAAGCGATGAACCACCGGAATACTGTCATTCCGAGGGAAGAACGTGCTTTGGAGATCTATTTACTTGTGATAACGGGCATTGTATACCACGAATATACATCTGTGATGGAGATAATGATTGCTTGGATAACTCTGACGAGGACGAACGTCATCAGTGCAGTGAGTATCTTTTGATTTATAGCTGTAATTAATGTATTTCGGAAAAGAAAGTCGGTAAAAAAAGTTCAGAGTGTTCCATTTACGATAAAGAAAAATTTCTTTTTTTCAATGAATCATGTTTTTACCTCAGATGATCGCAAATGTGACGAAGAAACCGAATTCACTTGTGTGGCGAACAAAGCCTGGAACCGTGCCCAATGTATACCACAGAAATGGCTTTGCGATGGTGATCCTGACTGCGTTGATGGAGCTGACGAAAATGTAACCCTTCATCACTGTCCAGAACCAACACCTTGCTCAGACAATCAGTTCACTTGCAACAACGGACGTTGTTTGAATCGTAGCTGGCTCTGTGATCACGATAACGATTGCGGTGACGGTTCGGACGAAGGAAAATTCTGTAACTCAAAATACAAACAGTGTTCGGAAAATGAATTCACTTGCCAAAACTTCAAGTGTATTAGAAAACAATTCCACTGTGACGGACAAGATGATTGTGGCGATCATTCAGACGAAGTTGGGTGTAGTAAGTTCAAAATTTAAATAAGATCTCATTTTCATCGAATTAAATAAATATTGAAAAAATGCAAAATATTTTTTCATATAATAGTTTATATTTTCATTCTACAGATATAAATAACATAATTCTTGTTACTCATTTAAAAAAGAAAAAATTAATTAATTGCAATTGTTTCAGCTCCAAAAGGTAAAAATACAACATGTCCAAATCCGAATGAGTTCCGTTGTAACTCAGGCCAGTGTATCGACCAACAATTGGTTTGCAACAAAGTTCTGGATTGCAACGATGGCAGCGATGAACCTGCACATTGCAACGTCGATGAGTGTGCTCGAGTCGAGCTAAATCAATGTGGACACAGATGCGTCGATACCCCGACATCCTATTATTGCGAATGTAATCCTGGTTATAAACTGCTTGAAGATGGAAAAGCTTGTGCTGATATTGATGAATGCAGTGAAACACCATGGGTCTGCAGCCAGCAGTGTGAGAATACACCGGGAAGATACTACTGTAAATGTAACGAGAAATGGTATGACAGAGCCCCGGATGAGCATACTTGTAAGAGAAGAGATAATATTCCGCCATGGATTGTATTTACCAATAAGTATTATGTGAGAAACATGTCTACGGACGCCACACTGTACAACATTATGCATCAAGACTTGATTAACGTCGTGGCACTAGACGCAGATTATGCGCAGGAGATGCTTTACTTCTGCGATGTAACCGCTAAAGCTATCTATAGGTAAACATAACTATAGAAATATGAAGAGATTTTAACAATTGGTAACTTATTTGTATTTTTAATGAATGTTTATCGATCGTTTTAGAGCTCCAATTGCTGGTGGAGAGAAAGAACCGGTCATTCGACACAACAGTTTGGGATTGGAAGGTATTGCTATTGATTGGATAGGCAGAAAGCTCTACTGGCTTGACAGACATGCCAAACATTTAGATGTATCCGAACTAGATGGTAGCAATAGAAAAACTTTACTGAGCGGTATTGCTGATCCTCGAGCAATCGTTGTTCACCCTGGTACTGGGTACTTGTACTTTACTTCATGGCATCTACAGGTAATTTATTGTAATTTTAATTGATTAATTATGGCTTTGGTTTGCTACATGTCGATAACAAGTAATAATTTTTCTAAAATAGGCCTTCATTGGTAAAATGGGTATGGATGGCAGTAACATGACGCGTATTTTAACGTGGAATGACGACATAGCCTGGCCGAACGCCCTAACTATCGACTACATAACTGATCGACTATTTTTTGCCGATGCTCATCTCGACTATATTGCTTTTACCGATTTGGAGGGTCATCATCGACGTATAGTCCTCTCTGGTCCATCAGTACCGCACGTCTTTGCTATTACCGTATTCGACGATCACATTTACTGGACCGACTGGAATTTGAAGACCATCAGTCGTGCCGAGAAATTCTCTGGAGCGAACCTCACTGTACTTCGAAACACCACACACAGGCCATATGACATTCATATCTATCACCCTCTGAGACAATTACCATACAACAACCCGTGTGCCCAGAATAATGGTGGCTGCTCACATCTCTGTTTAATTGCGCCACCAGCAAGCTCTTATTTATTGGAAGGATATGGACAGCCTGGTGTCACCTCGTACAAGTGTGCATGTCCGAATCAGTATATTTTAAGTACAGATGGTAAGACTTGCATTGCTAACTGTACGTCTGGACAACATCGTTGTGGACCACCTGACGAAAAGTGTATTCCTTGGTTCTGGAAGTGAGTTGAAATTGAATTTCTCCTCTATAATGTCAATATATATGCTACTATGCTTTGACTGACATATTTATAAATTATTCGTTGTTTTAAGATGCGATGGCGAGAAAGACTGCAAAGACGGGTCGGACGAATTGATGAATTGCTCGACAACTCGTGTATGTCGCGCAGGTGTCTTCCAGTGCGCAAACAAAAATTGTGTACCTACGATCACCGTGTGCGATGGTACTGATGACTGCGGTGATAAGAGTGATGAAGCCAACTGCGCTCTTGACTGCCCTGAACTCGAATTTAAATGTAAGAGTACTGGAAGATGTATTCATGATTCATGGAAATGTGACAATGATGCCGATTGCAAGGACGGTTCCGATGAAGATCCTGCTATTTGTCGTGAGTATCTCATTTGAGTTAAAAAAATCTCCGATTAATTAAATTTCTTAAATATTTTCGCTAATATTTAATTATATTTGTAGATAACCGCGCTTGCGATCCTGAAACTGAATTTTCCTGTAAGAACGGTAAATGTATTCCTAAGCTGTGGATGTGTGATTTCGACAACGACTGTGGCGACGACAGTGATGAGCCTGCGTTTATGTGCCGTCAACGCAATTGTACTACTGGTTGGCAACGATGCCCTGGTCATGCAAACTATCGTTGTATACCAAAATGGCTATTCTGCGATGGCAAAGATGATTGCCGCGATGGTTCTGACGAGAGACCTGAAAGTTGCCCAAAATGTGATCCAAACACCGAATTCAAGTGTGCTAACAACAGATGTGTGCCAAAACAGTGGCTGTGCGACTTTGCCGATGATTGCGGTGACGGTTCTGATGAAGCAAAGACTACCTGTTCTGGTAAATACAGAGAGTGCACTGAGAGTGAATTCAAGTGTGCTAACGGCAAGTGCATTGCCTCGAGATGGAGGTGTGATAACGAAGATGATTGTGGCGATAGAAGTGACGAAGTCAACTGTCATGAATTCAAATGCAAGGTTTGTCATCAGCACGGCTGTAACCGATACCTTTTATAGTGGGTGAATTTTTTGGTATTATTAACAGCTATTTTTAATTTTTAAAGAATGATACCTTCCAATGTGCAAGTGGTCACTGCATACCAATTTCATTACGCTGTGACGGCGCACGCGACTGTCAAGATATGAGTGACGAAGTTGGTTGTATGCCAAAATATCCTGGTGGTAGATTCTGCCCAGAAAATCAATTCCAATGCGATAACAACTTGTGTGTCTCACAGTCGGATCGTTGCGATGGCAGTGACGACTGTGGTGATGGCTCCGATGAAAGTCCAACAATGTGTGGTAAGTTACAATTGATGGATGAGACGTATTATTCGTGATGAGCTATTCTAATGATATTAACAAAAATTAATTTAATGTTGCAGCAACATTTAAATGCGACATGACAAGGCGTTTCCAATGTGCTAATCACCGTTGCATCGCTAAATACCAACTCTGCGATGGCATCGATAACTGTGGCGATGGTAGCGATGAGAATAACATGACCCTGTGTTCACGTAAAATCATCCCATGTAATCCAATTGCTTCTTACCAATGCGCTAATAAGAACTGTATCGACCGTCTCAAGATTTGTGACTATGCTAATGATTGCGGTGACTTTTCCGATGAACTCGGATGTCGTACGTATTCTTACCATTGATTTTTATATACACGTGTGCTATAATACAATTATACTAATTACGGAACGGTTTTACTATAATTCTAGATCACAACAAGGTGTGCAATGATGCGGACAAGGGTGGTTGTGCGCATTACTGCCACAACGTTACCGATACAGTATCATTGTCTACGGAAGCGCCGCCTCGAGGGTACATATGTGCCTGCTACCCAGGTTATATCATCACAGAAGAGAATCATAAACATTGTGAAGATATTAACGAATGCGCCAAAAATCAGCACACTTGTTCGCAGCTATGTACAAATTTGAACGGTTCATATGCTTGCTCGTGTCGTGATGGTTTTAGGCTTTCCGACAGTCTGAGTGGAGTGTGTAAAGCTGAAGATGACAAGGTAAATACCATTAATTATTTCAAATGCTTTTCAATAAATTTGGAGGAGCTCGTCATACAACGAAATTTTGTGAATGTGCAGGTTTTAGTAATGTTCGGCAGTGGACAGGAAATCCGAGCTCTCAGTATATACCAAAATGAGGAATTGGGCATAGTAATGAACGAGAAGCGTATTAACGCTATTGACTTCAATCCTAAGCTAGAGTACGTTTATTGGATTGATGGCCACGATGCTGTCATCAAACGATCTGCCATGGTCGATGGAAAGATGGTTCAGATTGGATTTGCTCAAGATATAAGTAGCAACAGTATGTATTATTTTGTTTGTTCTGTTTTAAAAGAGATTGTTAAACTTTGATGTTTCTACCTTTTATTTTTTGTTCTTGTAGCGAATTCAATACCAACGAGTTTGGCTGTGGATTGGGTCTCTGGCAATCTTTATTGGACGGAAGTGGACGAAATTCCACCACGTAGCGGTGGACGTCTGTATGTCGCAAAAGCTGACGGTCGTTACAAGCGCAGTTTAATCACGCAAAGTCTTGAACAGCCAACTTCTGTAGTCGTCGATCCACAACTTGGCCGAGTGTTCTTCGCCGATGGTGGTGGTCAACTTCCAAAAATTGAGTCAGCCTGGATGGACGGAACTCACCGCAAGGCTATCGTTGTGACACGACTAGGCAAACCATCAGCTCTGGCCATTGATTATGCCATGGACCATGCTCTGTATTGGGCAGACATAAAATTGAATACCATCGAGACTATCCAAAAGGACGGCAATAATCGCAGAATCATCATTAGTGGTGATCATCTTAAGCATCCTGTCAGTTTGGATGTGTTTGAGAGTAATGTTTACTGGACAACGAGAGCTAATGAGCTCGTCAGGCAGGACAAATTTGGTAGAGGTGTGCCACAAATTCTAGCCAGGGATCTTGGAAGTCCTGGTGGTGTAAAAGTTTATCATCAATTGAGGTACAACACCACCTTACGTGATCCATGCCACTCTGTCGAGTGCTCGCATCTGTGCGTTGCCGTGCCCAAAGGCCACAGGTGTCTTTGTCCCGATAGGCAAGGACTACTCAGTTCTGTTGTTATTAATGACATTATTTGTGATGCAACCATCGAAAGGGAAAGACCACCACCAAAGGTGCGTTACTCGCCAGTTCATCCGTATATTTTAATAAAATTAAAATTACTAATTGGATAATTTCGTTCTACAGATTTGTTCATGCAAAAATGGTGGCTACTGTAAAGAGAATGAGTCTGGCAAGCTAATATGTGTATGTCCAATGGACTTCCATGGCGAGACATGCGAGGTTGGTTTTGCATCGACAATGGCAGGTGGCTCTACCGCCTCAATAATTGTTCCCATTATTGTCGCCATCCTTGTTTTACTTGCTGCTGCGGCCATTTTCATGGTACTCAAAAAACGACCATTGTGAGTTTTCAACTGCAATTAATTCATTTTTTTTATTGACTTTTAAAAATAGTCTTATAATGCATTGTGTTGTTTATAGTGGAAAGACAATTGGTGGGTTAACTGGTGCTCAAAGTGTGTCGTTCCGACAAGGTAGCAATGTTGAATTCGGTGGCTCCGGAGGTGATCGAATGGTCAGCAATTATTTTAGTATTATTTTAATGAATTAATATGATTCCATACATCTTACAGATTAATAAAAAATCATTATTAATTTTTACAGGAACCTCTTGATGTCGAGTACAATTTAACTGAAGTAGGCAACAAGAACCGTGACTTCAGTAACCCGATGTACGACGCCGTGAACATGGAGTCGACAGGTCCAACGACAACGAACGGTACCGGGACAGCTACGAGTGGTATTTACGAGGTTCCAGCTGAGATGAAGCCTTCGAGTATCCAACATAAAGAAGCACCGCAGCTGCACCTAAAACGACGTGAACTTGATCCTACGCCCGTCGACTCTGGCAAGGACACGCAGCAACTCGTCGAGGAAGACAAGTCCGAATCGTAATCCATGACGTTACATGCGTTTGTACATATGCTTGTATTGATTAGGTCGCTGTATGCTATCAGGACCAATGTTTTTTTAGAGATTTCTTTTTTCTTCTATTGCTGTTTGATCTTCGTTTTTTTACTTCGTTGATGATTTTAGAACGTGGTTGTGATGATTCGTTGTTGAATAAGAGCTCATTTTTATAATGTTTAGTAATCAGACTTTGCCTTTCATTGAGGGTGATCGATCAGGAAAAACCAATCAATATATATAATATTTTTTCCAAAGGTTGTAACAGTTTTAAGATCAAATTGCAATAGACACGATACGATTGTGTCATTGAATAATTTAGAATGAGAGATGTAAAATTTTACCGTAGAATTTTAATCGACGGGCTCTAACAAAGTCTGCATGGTCGTAGACCGTACATCTCCTACATAGTTGTGATGTATAAGTCTTGTAAATATTACTACTACGAAATGTTTTTTTAATCATTTTATTAATTCGTGTAATAAAGGTGTTAAATAATACAAGAAACAATAACATACATTCCATTGTCAACTAAAAGCCGCTCGCGGGCATATTATTAAGTAGTAATAGTCGAAATATTTTTACTGTGTGCGAATGAATGAACACCGCGCGGTAGTTTAGCTCGCGATTTTTATTGAAAGCAAACTGAAAAGGGATGTGTGAAATATTTAAGCGCCCAATTAGCGCTATACGCCAATGTGAAGTTAAACTTTCTAAATAATTAGATTTACTATGCTCTTTGTAGAGAAAACAAAAAGAGAGCGGAGCAACTGTTCGAATGAGCACATTATTTTTTTCTACGTTGGTGAAAGGACTCTCGCGATAAATATAAACCGTAGAATCGAAAATTTACGATGAAGAAACTTGTAAACTTTGTTAAGCATCAGTTATTATTATTATACTATATTTTATGAATCTTATGAATCGTTAATAAGCATTACGAAGGCCAATAAATGATTACGATTTATTTAAGCATCAAATGCTCAAGAAATTTCTTTTGGCCGATATTGTTGTACATTTTCTTTTGTGCGAGTTACGAGCGGAATGCTATGAGAGGAGCTGAAAATTTCACTCAAGAGGTCGATCGGAGGGGGGCTGCAATGCACCGACGGCTCGAGTGATAATATTCACTCCTTCTTGTTGTATTTCACACGTGCACGCATAAATATTATACATACAATATAATTATAAATAAACAAATATATACGTCTTGTTGCAATTGACTTCGATCTGGACGGGGCTCCAGCGTGTGTCCTATTAATGATGTTTATAATTATAACATATCAGTATTTTATGTATTTTTTTATCCAATTGATGAAATAATAATTGTTAATATATTGTGCAAATATCAAACTGATACCGTCCAACAATAAAGTCTAAGGCTAATAAGTTTGCATTTCATTTCTCCCGTGTCCCAACAATTATCGCTCGAAAAATAATTTCTGTTTGTTATTTTATAGCCACATGCGTAATAAATTGTAAAAATTTAATTTTTTTACATGAAAATTTATATAATTATTATTTTACGTCGAGATAACTTGACGGACTTAGATGACTAATTTCGAATCATTGTAATTTGTGGCCCTCTCAGTCAACCATACACTTTTAACTTCATACAAATAACAATCAATACGCCATTTGGTCTACCAGGACCAGTTATATTACGAAAATAAAGTCTCGTGGTTATTAATTTTGATTAATTAGATATAATAAACAAATCACAAAGATAAAGTAAGTTAAAAACAAATATCTGTTCTACTTGTAACAATTAGGTAAATTGTTATACCGTATGATAACCTTGAACCAATAATTTTTTATTTTCGCGAGATGACTAAAAATACAAGTCTATTTTTCAGTTTATAAAGAAAGAAGACTAAAGTCAAGTGTGAATATCATTCTTAATGTTTATTCGATGGGTTCAAAGAAAAAATTAATATTTATGTTAAAAAAATTAATTAATAACAATATCTATTTAGTTGGAATACTTTTAAAGAATTTACCTGGTAATTTTTTCATGCAAAAATAGCTTTTAGTAACTTTTCTTCTCTACTTGTCACTTACTATTTATCGAAAGAAGATAAAAATCCAATCATAGGCTAATCTATTAATTGTAAAAGTTTTAATATTACATGTTGAAACTGTTTGTTGTTCTGGCACAAAAATACTAGCTTCTAGCAAACACGAAAATGTTGCATGGAGACTGGCTTACTTGCGATTGTAAAACGTACAATTTAGTTAACAAAGATATTTCTATAGGAGAAGGGGAGGGCGGCTAGACTAAGAAAGATCTCTGACAATATTCGATAAATTGAGTTACCAGTAAGTTGGCCTGTTTTTATACTTCTGAAACCTCTGAAATCAAAGGTAGGCGTTGATGTACAGAGAATGGACAAGATAAAAAAAAGATACACGTGTTTTTAATTCAATGCATGGAATATAAAACAAACGTAGAATGATTGACAATTATCTTCAAAAATATATGGATAAACAAAAATATTTGGTTCGTGGATTTGGTCAGAGACACTAGGCAATTGATTTTGTTTAAATGGCGCATATTTGTTTCATGTGCGGTGAAATAAAACAACTCGCAAATCGATGCACGGGTCGCTCGCTTAAGGGAGTCAGCTAAGCCCACGGAGGTAAGTTGTTAGAACCAATACATGTTTATATTTATTTAAATTGTTAAAATTTATTGAAATAAATTTTAAAATATTTTTTGATTTTTTGTTGTAATATAATGTTCTACTACTCGTCATTAAGCAATTATTATGTGCTATTTAAATAATTAAGAAGATTTATTTACTTTGGCTATAAGTTCTGTTAAATATTCAGTTCATATACGTGATATTAATAAATAACATTTACACGTGCTTTTATCACGGGAATGATAAATTAAAAATAGACAGTATAAAACTGCAAGTGAAAATTAATATAATTATTCCCTTCAAAATACGAGACATTTTTGAACAGATTTTGTATCGAAATGTTACTGGCGCTTTTCAATATAGGGCATATTAGGAATGAAAAAAAAATTACTAGGTTATTTCATAGAAATGTTAATTACTAAAATTAAGTGTAATCAATGGAAAAATTAGGTAGTAAAACGCGGAAGAACGGGCACCGGCTTGCTGTGTACTTAGCTAGATGGCATTATTACCAATCAATAGATTTTTCGGCGCATAATTTTCATTAGCTAACTAACTCGAAATGTGTTTTCATTAAATTCGTGTTTTATTAAATTAAAATATAACTGTAATCCAGTTACTACTAGTCGTTCAACAAGAAGAATCAAGCAGAGTAAAGGAACAAATATTCTTGCGCATATTAATTACCATAATGTTATTAAGATTTTTATACGACTTTCCTAATTATTATATCACGTACTGATGTGAATTATTTTGGAACATAAAACAAATTCTTTTTAGCAGTAAGATTCATGGCTTTTTTACTAACTTAAACAAGGTATACGTTGAGGTTTGGTATTATTTGAACTGGAATATGATATCCCAACGTTATACGACAGAAAACAAATTAGATTTAGGTAATAATGGGGTGAAGTCGCTAATTTTTTTAAAGTTATAAAGTATTGAAAAAATATATTCATTTATTTTTAAATGACCTCACGTCATAACATAACATTATTTGTGAAAATACGTGGGAAAAATTTTATTTTGAGAATATATACATGGCATAACGATACATTTATTGATAACAAAATTATAAACAATGAAAATAAATTTGTGCGATTTTCGCCTATTACGTCAAAAGTGGCTTTATTGTTCTGCTCGTCTACTAATCTACATAAATTTTTTTCAGTCGTACTTTGACAAAATTTTCTCACAATCGTCTGAAATTTCATTTGAGTCTTCGCTATAGCAATATTTCAAGCATATTACACATGATCGATTATTTTCTTTCACTAAAGGAAAGCGCTTATACACAACTTATATGGTTTACTAACATTAGAAAAATATAAATAAATTACTACAGAATACAACCTAACAAACTGGAATATTGGGGGAAGCAATACAAGAAAATTTTAACATTTGTAGTTTAATAAAAAAATTATTGCTATGATTAGTTTATTTATCTGCAGCATAATTTTCGTTAATTCTTTTTGGAAAAACAAAGAAACAAGCAAATAAACTTTGGTCCATAAATCTATTAAGTTATTTATCATGAATATACTATAACTAGACATTGTTTACTATAATTACAACTAGAAAATGCTTTTCTTATGATGTACAAATATTTAGTGCAATAATATGAAATATTACCCTCTGTGTAATTTCGGTAAAATTGTTAATGTTAGTAAGTAAGATGTTCTTTATACCAATATCAATTTCGATAATAAAATATATGGGCCAAGGTATTGAGTCATGGATTCGATGTAACATGACAACGATACGAAAAAGTTTATTAAAAAAATTAATCGAATTTGTTATGTTCGCTAAGCAACGCTGTAATGAGAAAAAAAATCATTTATGAATAAGAAGATTTCACGAGAGTAGCAGTTAGTTTTTATAAATCTACGTTTCAACAATAAAGTCGCATAAAAAAGATTGTAATTCATAATCATAGTTATTGTTCGTTGAGCATTTGTTGATATTTTATAGAAAATGGTGTCGTTTTTCTGTTCCCCCTCTCTCTCGCTTTCCTTCAGGCGCCGCAAGTCAGTGCATGTACTTAGCGCAAGGGTTACATTGGTTCACATGTGACTGTAAGACATAACGTCTAATATTCAATAGTTTACAGCAAAAGTGTTAATGAATTTTGTTAATGTTACCGAAGTGTAACTTATATTTTATGAAACAGTTTAAGAAGCAGGCGGAGAGAACAGCTATCTCAAATGAGTGTCAAGAATAATGTTCAGGTACAATAACGTAATTACAGTTTTATCTATTTCTATATAGTACTCGGTAAAAAACAAGCACAGGCGATAAGCGTCGCTAACATTTTCTATAACATTTGATATTTTGAAAAGGATTTTATTCAGCAAAATAAACGAAAACAATCATGATTGGATTATTTATTTATCCTGTCGTTTTTTTGACACATTTTTAGTTGTTATGGATGATTTAAAAAGAAGCATTATTTCGACACCGATAATAAAATATAACTTTATATAAAAATGTTTTTTTTACGGCAACGATTAGTATTACGAAACAAAACAAGCAGCTCGGAAACGTGTATTTCCGAATTTCACGATCACGATAAAAACTCGAAGGTTGAAAAGGTTGATAACGGGAACCGTGAGTTCCACCCCAAAAGCTAATCGTGAAAACTTGGACTGCGTGGGACACCAGGGCAAACACCAGCATTGGCGGCAAAGTAAAATTAAGCAACGCCCCATGGTCCTCGAGTCACGAGAAAGGGAAAAATTAAGAAAATGGGTGAGAGAAAATATTCAGTTCTTCTCGTTCAATGCAACTCAATCAGAATGCTTTCGACCTCTCAATTCGACAAGTAAAATATACCTCTAGTGCTAAATTTTGTTCTTGTCTGCCTTTAGAATTCTCTGCAGCAGCTCAATTAAATCAATTTGTAGCTCTTGCGTTTCCGTTCCAATTTACTTTTGTTTCGCCGCAATCATTTAGTTATTAATATTTGTCATCGTCAGTGTCAATAAATATTTACATTTTCGTCTACGTTCACCACAAGTTATTTTTACTCACCCTCGATCCGAACATAATTTTTCTTTTCAATTCTTGTCGCCAAGAATCATTAAATTGAATGATAAACGACTCATTTTAAACTATCTTTAAAATGAGCATTCTAAACTATTTTTAATTGATCAGGGACACTAATCGATTAGTTTTTTCAAACTTTGCAGATGTATTACATGTGTGAAGACAAACGTTTCTCAATTATTTTGTTAAAATTTTAATCAGAATAATTTGAAAAAAAATGATAACTCTTATACAAAGTTTATACTTATAAAATTAACAATACTAAAGTGGTTATTTTTTAAAAAATACGCATAAAATTTCCGATATTAACAGTATCATGAAAAAAAACATTTGTTTATAAAGTTACATTCTTTTTTATTAAACAATTGCAAATATCCAACAAGCTCTCTATTAATTATTGCTTGTTTGTATTATGAAAATGTATCAGTAAATAAATGGTTAATAAAAGAGCACTGTCGGATAGGTTTGATTATTTACATGTCATCTTTAATGACTGCTTTCTGGTGATATTGGATTAGGTTGAATTCATTTTATTATATTAAAAAAAATTTACGCGTTAAAAATAGTGTATTATTTTATAAAAAATGTAATTATAATATCATTTGATTCATTTGACAATATAATTTCAAAGTTACAAGCAAGACCTTAAAATTATTCACCAGAAATTGTACGATTTTATCTAACAAATTTCAATTTCATTCACAAACATTACTTTTTAAGAAAACAGTCTTAAATCCAGTCAAGAATGATAGAGAGAAATATTATGAAAAAATGACATTTTACAAGTTTAATATAAGCCTTCGATACTGAATGAGTAATTTGAATTAAAAAATGTGTATTAATATTTCATTAATGAATTTTACTGTTATTCTCACTTTGACGACTTTGTATCTCATTAAGAAATAATGAAAAACGCGTTAGTTATAGTTTATATGAACTGTTATACGCTTATAATTTACCATTGGAAATTTATATTTTGTTGAGGTAGTGAAATATTTAATAAAGTTCTTTTTTCTATTATGCAAAAAAATTTGTACGAACGCAAAGGATACTAAAATTCATCAATTGAAAATTACTAAACAAAATGTTTTTATATCCATTGAACAAATTGTCGTAACTTAAAAATTCTGATACTGTTCAAAGGACGATGGAAATTATTCCAAATAGTGTGAATTAGAAAAAAATTTGTTCATTTTTACATGTTTTATTATTTTTTTTCATTTTTATGCTCTCCTAAAATAACTTGGAAGCATTTTTGTAACATTTTTTTCAATAGATAAAAAGGATTTTTTTCGTATTTCCGTAACAGATTTGTCCAGAAAAAATAATTAAAAAGGAAAGAAATTTAACAAATTTGTATATTTGTACAGAGAATCATCTATGGCAGCGACCTAGCATTCATCATGCTTCATCAAATAGTAAATCTTATTTTGAGAACAATGATACAATAGATCAATCAAGGATAATTTGCAGAAATCATATTGTTTATAGCAAGTCTGAAATAGATAACTTATAATGTGTCGTAAACCTATTTGAAAAATATCATTAAGATAAAGAAAAATTGGTATTAATAACAAATCTACTTTAATTGACATTTTTTAGAGAATGAAATATCCATTGATGATGCCTCAAATAACAAAGGCCAATAATTAACTATGAATATAATGGCGTGCGGTTGTATTTTATTAATGATTTTCATAAAAAAATAGTCAAGGGCATGCAGAATGTTGGAATATGCATGTATGAATGGTGTAATTCTAGCAAGAACAAAAATCAATCTCAGCTTTCTTAATTACTCCGTTCCTTTTTTGAAAACCATAAAACTGTCATGTAGCAGTCAAAACCTTATCGACATATGGGAAAATGTCCAGGCGTTTCGACCCCTGCTATACAGGCAACCGGCTTCCTAATTATGCACTTTTGTTTTTTGCTTCAGTTTTTATGAGATGTTCCTTTGGTATATACGTGCCTTTCCTAGTGCCCTTTGCATAGATAGTCCTTGAGTAAAAAAAGTATATATTCTGGCTTTATTTTATTAAATATTAACCTCATAATCCAATACAGAACCAATAATTAAATGGAAACTTTGGAGATAATTGTAATTCTATAACAAAAAAGTGAATAATTTTGTAAAAAAATGATTGGTTTTTGCTTTCTTTGATAGTTTTCAAGCTGAAGGTTTTACTCGTAAGATATAAGCTGTTAAAAAAAGATTACCAGTTTTTTGACAAGTTAATAACTTTTGTTCTAATTAATATTTTGATAACAACAATATGTAATGTCCTGTACACAAATGCTAACCTCCACACATGTAACAAACATACAATATTTAAACAAAATCAATTGCCTAGTGTCTCTGACCAAATAGAAATAGCATAGAATGAACCATATATTTTTGTTTATCAGGAGCGAGTGTTAAGCTTATTTATTCTACTTTAAGGAAAACGGTAGATTTCATTTATATTTGGTGCTCATAAGGGACTATTAACTTTATTCCAAAGTAATAACACAAATTATTTTAATATACTTTTCGTCGAAGCGCACCAAATGAATATATTTCTATTGAAACAGTACAAAAACAGTTAACTTTTTCTACCCTCCATTGTTCATAAAAAGAACAATTTATGATTTTCTATCTATTTCAGGTATTTGTTATTAGTTTGAATCACTCAAAGATCGTATAACGAAGATAATCGTCAATAATTCTACGTTTGTTTTATATTCTATACTTTGAAATGGAAACACAATACTCTGTGCATCAGCCAGTGAAAATCGGAGTTTCCAATTTTTTATATTTAGCACTTTAATTTTCCGAAATTTTAATTTTTTAGCTATTGAAATTTTGAAATTAGTAATTATCGATACAAGAAATATTCCGAATTTTCATTCTTTAAAATTTTTAAGTTTCTGATTTTTTGAATTACCAATAATTATTACTCTGATATAAAACATTCTGATAAATTCCGTTTCGATATTTTTCTTTTCCGGATTTCATGAATAATTTTACGGATGCCCAAAAAGACACTTTTCGACATTTTTCAAGAGAAAACTAAAATAAAAATCTGCTCTGATGGATATATGGTTCTATTGTTAATAACTTATATCATAGTGACATACCATGTACGCACGAAAAAGGAATGTTTCAAAGCATAGTAATTACAAAACAGGTATATATTGATAAGATTTTGATTAAAAAAGAATAAAAACAGAGTGTAATCTTTAAATGCAATTTAACTATGTCTGGTCCCCTTAAAATCTGAATAAATCCATCCAATTATAGTGAATACGTGAAAATAATTTTATAACAAAAATGAAAAATAGTTTTGTGGATTCACAACTTTGCCAAATTTTAAACAAGAAAAAACCATCGTTAACAGCGGCACTGTCATAAGACTTCAATGTTGTATCGACGGTTCTACAGCAGCACACTTCATTTTTATGACTTAATGTTGAGTTTATATCAAAATGAAGTGTCCTGCTGTAGAACTATCACAATCCTCTTGAGACATTATATGATTTCTTATTATTATCGTATATAATCCTGTAAATTTTAATGATTTCATTCTCGTCTTGAAAGAAATTATTATTATCTTAAAATGACGTCCAAATTACAAAACAATGAATAATATTAAACGAAAGTACTTATTATTTTGTAAAAATGTTCTCCATTCGGCCATTTCGAAGAAAAATTCAAATTTCGCATGATTGATAAATTCAACAAAAATATATTCAACTTAAATTATACCTTGAGCATAGAAAATGTTGCATTGGACTTACTAAAGTTCAAAATTTTTCTTAGATGCCTGTCAATGTGAGTTTTAAGCTGCCTTTTAAGAAATTATGCCTCACAATTTGATAGAGGACAGACGACATACCACCTAGCGGCAAAAGTCCTAAGTAGAATCAAATAAATAAAATTAAACCCAAACGTTCATTTTTCGTAAACCCAGGCTATTATATTATATTTTAATGATAGAAACACAGTTGTGATTTTTCAATTCTTTTTGAGAGAATTCAGTAGAATCAAAACGTGTATAATATGAAATATTTAAAAATTAATTAAAAATATGATAGAAAAATTTGTTATAATGCGATAAGGAAAAGATGATTTAGTTAGAGGGGAACGGCGGTGGGGTTGGGGTAATAAGGTGCAAGAGCAAAACCTGGCCTGTAAAAAAATGTATTGTGAATCAGTAAATACAAATTACAATTACAATGTTATGCTGGTAGGAAAAATTATTTTATGCTAAAAAGATACATCAAATTTATAATAAAAATATGCTCACATCGATACTTTTTTTACGTTGTAATTAATTGGAATTTAATGTTACATTATATTGTACATTATGAACATCAACTAAGAGTTTTTATAATCATTAACTTTAACTATGAGTGGATATTTTAAAGGCTTACAAAATCTGAATCTTAGAAACGGTAAAAGACCGTGTCATATCTTTCAATAACTAGAATTCCTGATTTAATGCCCTGACTTCCTTACCCTTTCTTGATCGAACTTAACATTGTCAAAATGATTTATTTAAAATATAATTGGATTTCTTGATAGCCTAAATAGTTGAACTCATCTTTGCGTATCCACTTTTAGATAGAGTTAATAATACATAGACGATTGGAGACAGTAACGCTAGCATGTACTTTTCTAAAATATCGTATTGCAGCTTAGGTAAATTGTAACGAGTTTTGACCTATACGTAGAGAATAAATTTGAATATTATCTCAGATTCAATACGACACTTTGTCATTTAAAAACGCTGTTAGGAAAAATAAGTTATTATAGAGTAATTGTTGTCTGTCGAAGTATGTCGTTGTGAATGTTAACGAAAATGTTTATCTAAATTACGTAATGATTGATAGATATGAGATTAGTAAATATTTTCCTTGCCAATTTCAATAATCACATACATTCAGTAATTTAAGTGCGGAGATTAAAACGCAGGTGTGACAATATTTTGACTTATTAATAATCTAATTTCTTTTTACCATTAAATGCCGAGTCCTTTTCAACTGAATGTCGCGCTCTTTAAGAACACTTCTATTCCACAAAAGTATAAGATAATTTCTTTATTTCAGTGAAAGATAGTTTTACAATATTGTCGAAAATATCTATGGGAACTAGAATAAAGGGAAATTTAAAAATTTAATTTATTTTCATCAGACTTTTATAAAAAGAAAATTAAAATATAACGGTCAGGTTTCCACCAGAAATTGTGGAGTCAAACTTTGGCAAGATTTTTGCCATACTGTTTTTTCATGGATATTTATTAAATCTGCATCGCATATTTTAATAAACTACTCCATTTCTTTATCTATGTATTCATGCCTAAATATTTCAAACCGACTGTTATATCACTTGAAGTAACAGTAATGATACATAATGTAAACTATGTACATACTTGGAAATAATAGGTTGCTTCTTTACGTAACTCATACGACGTTACCGATGACTAACTAATATGATTTTATCGAAGCATGTTAATAATACATTTCCGAGTTTCCTGCTAAAACATTACCTTATACTGTACCTATCGAATTATCTCAATTTTCACAGTGTTATTAAAGGAAATAGCCATAAAATAGCATATATAAAGCCTTGGTTTGAGTATCTGATCGTTAATTTTATTTTCTCAACGAACATCGCCTGCTTAATTTTATATGCAATTGAAAAATGTCAAAATTCCTCATTTTTTGCCGTATGCTGATTGCTTTTTTTACACAATTGTAGCATAAATGAATTCTGCATAAGTTATTTATAATATATTATACGGGTTTTAGTAAATAAATGTGCATTGTTTTAAAACGATTGTTTGTTTATAGTACTTGTGGGATACCTTGTAGTATGCAACATTCAAGCAGAATCACAGATGGGAGATTGTGTGTGTGCTGCAATAGCTTTGTGGAAACCAGTTTGTGGCTCTGATGGCAATACATATGGAAATATAGGAGAGCTAACCTGTTATAACAGATGTCATGGTACAAGTAAGAGTTTTGATGAAATTATTTTTCTATAAACTATACTTTGGCAAGATTTCTGCCATACTGTTTTTTATACGAGTACTTTTTATATCAAATCTGGATCACATATTTTAATAAACTATCCCATTTTGTAATCTATGTATTCATACCTAAATATCTCACTATTCAATTTCTCATAAGATAGACGATCATTTCGTCTTATAATAACGTCTGATTGATTTGGAAATAAAATTTATTGGAGGTTTATTGTTTTTATTTTTCAGAAATTAGTGTCATTTCAAATGGACAGTGTTCTTCAAGAAGTAACTAGTTGAAAATGATCTTAATTATTCTGCAAAAAATACGAAGAAATAAGAACACGAAATACCATAATCTACTATGAATTGAATAATTTCTGAATCAAGTAATCGTCAGTGGATTAAGAGAGTGTCGGAACGCTTTTTTACGAAAAGATAAATACCTACCTTACCTTCAATGCTGAAAATTATTATTTTAATCAAATATAACGATATATGACAAACTAAGTTTTCCACCCGTGTAATAAATCAAGTAATTAAAGTTATCGTACGTGTAATCTCATCAATTATTTGTTTCTAAAACTTGAGATGGTTAACGTACGTATACACGACTCTGTCAGTGAGCCATTTTATCATTAGTTTATTGTATATTCAGATTAGAATTTTGTCGACGGCTGGAATGATATAATTATATCCTCAGTAGAGGGAGGGGGGTAATTCGAGCTGGTTTAATGAAGAATATTATTTGAAAGTTAAGGTAGCGTGAAAAATATAGCGAATGATAACTATAACTAAACTCAAGTAGATTTTATTTTTAAAAGAGATCTTGGACTGTTTTAACTTCTATGTACGGTGTAAGAATGAAAATGTTCACGACGTTAAGAAATACGCGAGTGCAGAGAACGGAACTGAAAACAACTCAGCGAAACAGTTTGAGTCGATGGATAGATCCTCTGTATATCTTTATAGCTGTTGTTGCGTTAGGGAAAAGGGCGGGAGACCAACGAGGATCCGATGTCTCATCTTCTTTCTTCATAGTGATTTCCTCTGTAGGATTTAGTTTCACGCACGTATTGCTTAGGCTATGGAAAATAGATAAAGGTACAAGAGGTGTCGGTCATAAAACAGCGATCTCACACGAGGCAAAAATCTACTTTCACGCACCAGTATTGTAATGTACTATCAATTAAATAGTACTTTGCTGTTTATACAACAAACGACTGACAGTTGGATATACTGAATGTACAATTCGTTCAGGATGGATTACCATTGTCGACTAGCTAATTCTTGGCGGCTTGTACAATGCCATCTGGTGAAGAATACCGAACAAATATTTTGACAATATCTATACAGAGCGTATTCAGTTTGACTTTATTTCATTTTACATTAAACCTTCATATGGGAAAGCATGCAAAAGATCAATATGAAATTGCAACAATATTCATTGATTATTGAAAGCAAAAGCATATAACCTTAGCATTTAGCATGCGTCAAAATTGACAAAGGACGAAGGAGAAGGTCATGTTGGCTAACCAAGTAGAGATGCCGCTTGTAATGCTTGTATTGTATTTATAATATTAACTTACGAGCGTCAGTGTGTGCCGGTACGTAAGATAATACAGACACGTGTCTTTAACAATTTTTCACGTAACATTTTTTTCTAGCTTTAAAGTTGTGAATAATTTATTTTTAATTCATGAGTTTGCAGCAGGTATAATTAGAATATGTTTTTGATTTAGCGAGTCATTGCAGATATTCCCTATCTTTTCCAGAAATTAGTAAGATTTAGTTATTTTTTATTTCACATTTTTGTTTGTGTGATTCATTATTTACGGATTTTAAAATACAAATACATCGTGTAATCACGAATATTCAATTCATTTAATTTTTCAGATTACCAATATATCGAATGTAATATTATCAATAAAACTATTAAATAGTAAGCTTACGAGTAAAGAAGAATTTGTAATTCATTATATAAAGTATCAAATTTCGAAAGTCGTAACAAATAAAACCAAATGATGAATGATCAAGAAGATAAGAACTCAATCTACAAGTTAGCTCAAATATTTCAAATAGTATACAATGGGCGCCTCAATAACAAACACGAAACTGTCGAAGGGTTTAGTCGTTCATCCCTCAACGAGTCTTTGGAAATGTCTAGTAACTACATTAATCCTAAATATTTGATCGAGGTCATTAAAAAAGATGGTGATATAAATTATACAGTTCCGGCTTCAGATTTTCTAACTGCCAAACAATCAGATTCTATAGGAAATACAGCTTTACATTTTGCAGCAATGAATGGAGATGTTAATGTGCTTGAATTACTACTAACTTTAGGTGCCGATTTTATGATAAAAAATAGAAATGGCATGAATGCTCTTCATTTGTTATTTTACAAAAACTTTTATCAAGACGAACATAAAAAAAACTATTACCCAAAATCAATTCATCAATTTGTCAATCAATTTGTCGATCTGATACTTTCCAGGCAAATTTCATTGGGTAAAAGTGTAAATCCACATGACAACAATGGGTTATCTCATCTTCACGTTGCTTGCATGACCAATAATGTGATGGCTGTCGAATTTTTTTTAAACAATGGAGCATCGGTTGATGAAGCTATCAAGTTAAATTCTTCATTGTTTCCGGGTTACACTTCATTGCATATTGCAGCAAGACTGAGTCACGTAGAAACTGCTGAGGTTCTAATCAAATACGGTGCTTCTGTACATCTAAAAGATGGTAATGGAATGACACCGTTACATTTAATTTTAGAAGAAAACTTGAGTATTATCCATTCGCGTAAATATGTACATCCAAAGCAAAGACCAAAACCAATCGAAAATGTAGATAAAAATGAAAGAATAATCTTTCTAATAGTCACGGGTAACGACTATTATACTGTACGCAATACTGGCTTAACCCCACTACATGTCGCGTGTACGACTAGCAATACGGAGATGATTGAACGCTGTCTCAAAAGTGACGACGCAGCCGTAAATCATGCCATCAGCGAGGATTCGCCCTTTAAACCTGGTTACACAGCGCTGCATTTAGCCGCACTTTTCAATCTCGACACATTCAAATTCTTATTAAAGCATGAACACTCGAACATGGAAGTACGCAATGCAAAACGCTTGACACCTTTTGAGATATGCTTAGAAGAGCACACAATGACAAGTGCCGATATACGTTTTATTATGTCTCATCATCCTGTTTGGAAGGACGCTTTCTTATCGGACAATACAACAAAGTTAATAGATCTCGTATCTGCAATGGAAAGTCCAAATAGTTTCGTATCATTTTTACGCAACTCCATGAGCAATATAAATGCCCAGATCGCCGCTGATTCAAGTCTGTGGCCTGGATGCACACCTTTACACTTGGCAATGACATTTTACAAGAGAATTAAGAATTATTTCAAGTCTAAAAAGTCTGAAGATACTACATTATGTTCGATGATAGAAAACTGTTTGGAACTCGGTGGTGATATAACCATTCAAAACGCCCACGGATCGACGCCACTGCATTGGGCGTTTCAATTTGACAGAATAAAAAATGCAGTCGATCTTTTGTTAAAACATTGCGATAAGCATTTGGTCAATTTAACCGATGAGAATGGCTTGTCTCATTTGCATATTGCTTGTACCGGAAAAAACGTAGGCTTGGTAAAAAAATTATTGTCGGATGGTGCTAACGTTAACCATGCAATTATTAATACTGTAGAATGGCACAAGACAATGGATTCAAAAAGAAGGCTTCAATTTTTACCTGTTGCTACAACAGCATTACATATTGCCGTTGGCAGTGGTTGCTGGGAAATAACAGAAATGCTTTTGAAGCACAAAGCCAATATCTATGCCAAAGACGTTTATGGGATGACTCCAATGCATTGGGTATTCATTTCGGAAGATTTTACGGGGGTCAGAAAAATATTATCATTCCCTTCATATTTGACCGAATGCGTCTCTAAACATGGACTCAGTTTACTGCATGTTGCTGCTCGCGTATGGGAACACAGAGTTATCAAGCGTCTACTTGGTTCAGGAGCGAAGGTTGAAACAAGGATAACGTATAAACCACTGACGACTCATAATTCCAACGATCCATTATCATTTCTGTCAAACTACGCTAATTTTACCCCTTTAAATATGAATATGGCATTCTATGGACTTCGTGAGGGTAAACTATTGGTGGAATATGGTGCTGACATTGCAAAAATAATAAAGGAGGATTCCTTCAGACGACGCAAAATAAATCAATTCATAGAAGATTACATTACTACGAACGATAAAACGAAGACCTTCGACCCTCTGGACTGGACCAATTATATCTTTTCAATTCTCAAGAAAAGTAGTATTATACGAAAACCAATACAGAAAAAAACGGGCTTGACAATGCTTCATGTCGCTGGTTGGGACGCCAATACCATGGCAATTAAGGGTTTGCTGAAAGGCGGCGCGAACGTTAACGCTCAGATACATTTTGATTCAACCAAATGGGCAGGATTCACACCAATGCATTTTTTAATAAAATCGGATCTTAAGAAATACTATATTTATTTTGATGCTTATACTCGCTGCAAGAGTGATCGTTGTAGCGATCTTCACAGACAACTTGATCTCTCGCTTGAATTACTCTTAAATGCAGGCGCCGACGTCACATTGTCAAACGCCAAACACGAGAATCCTATTCATCTCGCTTACAAAAAATATTGTGCTACTTCTGAGTGCAAGCGTAAGCGTGATCTAGATATCTTATGCAAATCAGCTATGTGAAATAATTATCTCTTATACTTATTTTTTTTCTCGCTTCTTATACAGTGTGGCCGGATGCAGTATACCGAGAACGAATAAACATATTACTGAATCATATCAAGGATTTCAGCGTCAATCAAGTTAATAGAATTGGGATATCTAACTTTCACATAGCTTGCCACATGAATAATATTAGTGTTATAAAAAAATATTTGGAACACCAGATTGATGTTAAACAGCACATCGATTACTTTTGCCTTACTTTTGCTGGATGTACACCGCTGCATCTGACTTTGTATGATAAAATACAAGACTTTTCAAGTAAAATGCATATCGTGGATATATTGCTGAGACACGGAGCTGAGGTCAACGTCCAGAATTCCCTTGGTGATACGCCATTCCATATTACTGCTAGTCGTGGGTTTCACCGTAAGGACCTTTTCCAAATCCTTATCAAGTATGCAAATATTATTTGCTTCCGTATTTACACTCTTGTTGTTTACATTTTAAACGTTATTACCTATATACATTAAACACGTTATATAACTGCTTTTGTTAATTCTGTTTTTTTCGTGTTATTCATTTTTCAAAGATGTCATCCTTTATAACATATAGGCTGATAGTAGTGCGTACTTTAAACATTACTACCTTTACATGTATTACGATAAAAAAGCGACCAATTATCGTAAATATATGTTACTTATCGATATATCTATCGTCAACTTAAACACGTATTCTGCAACTGAATCTCGATTATAAATAAAATTGATTTCATTTGAAAATCACAAATGGGTTTGGTGTTATTGCTTATAGTTATGGAGCTGATATTTTTATAAAAAACATCAAGGGAAGAACGCCGTTCGAGACATTACTACAGTCAAACGATGCTACGATTGATGACATCAATTTCTTTCTTGAAAATGGATGTAATGTGAATATATTCAATTCGGATAACGAAGAGGGTTATCTCCCTTTGGCTCTTTCCCAGCACGAGAATTGTTATGATAGCGAAGACGAGGAGCGTGACCCGACTTCAAAAAATAAATTTGAATTGATCATAAATTCAACCCTGACAAGTTATGATGAATTAGGACGCAACGCTATTCATAATCTGGTGTCTCAAAGAACGAGTCCTTTCTCATATAACGGTTACATCAACATTATTGAAAAACTCAAAGGCATTGGTCACGTTATTAACGGACAGGACAAACGCGGTAAGCTGTAGTTTCAAGAAATTTCTCTTTTTTATAATTATTCTTTGATTCGGATTATTTATTATAATTTGTTTGATAGGTCGCACTGCGCTTCATATTGCAGCGGGATTTTTAAACTTCTACGCTGTGCGTAATTTACTACTCGCTGGTTCAGATTTCAACATATCGGATGCAAACGGCAAGACCGCTTTTGATTACGCTTTAGAGTTTCCTCAACTTAAACGAGCCAGATTCAATCGTGGAAATGAAAAAAATTGCACTTTGGAATATCAAAAATTTAGCTTAGAATACGAGGGTGAACAAAAATTGACGATAAAAACCTTTATTACCCATGTCACCATGTTGCAAAGGCTTCATCTTGATATTAGTCAACGTAACATACACATTCTTCGAAAGACATTTGGCAGGAGTTCATGCAATATCAAACAAATTAATCTTAAAAACTTTTATGACTGTATTGAAAAAACGAAAAACATGAAAATTGGATCGACTCCACTTGTTCTCTATGATTTCTTGTCCGAAACCGGAAGTGTTTCGGCGTATCCAGATATGAAACTAAATGAAAAAAATTCAATCAGAGAGTTTTTCGAGATGGAAAAGCGCTATAAATTGCATAGTGAGTTACACGAAGTTGCAGGATTACTTAGATTACAGTACGGGAAAGCTATTGCGAGAATGGCGTTAATTAAAAAATCGAAAGATTTTTTCTCAACTTTAGCAAAACTACCACTGCCAGATCTTTGTTCCAAAAATATTATAAGATATTTATCGAATATGGCATTGCAAAATGTCATTGAATCAGTCACTAAGGTATCAAGGTAATTTATACGAGTAGTTTTTGAATATTTGGGTATCACGTTTCGTACACTTATAAATACAATGTGTGTATACAAGATGAACAATTATATATATTTCAGTTTGTAAAGGTAATATTTTTAATAAAAATTTTAGACCAGCGATTCTTATTTTATACATCACATCAACCTTGTGTTCAGGTACCAATTTAACGGTGAAAACCCGAAAGAAATTCTTCACCGCTCTATACATAGATATACTCAAATATTGAAATTACTTTATTAGCCAGACAATAATACCAACAGAAATTTATTAAGCATTTTTTTTACATTCTGACTAAACTTTTGTTCAATAAAACTTCAATCACAGAGTCCAGCATGCAACCATCTATCTATTCCAGTCTTTCGGCTGTGTAAAATAACATCACGTACAGAGATATTTATCCTGTAAACCAGTACACAATTAAGTTTATGAACGATTTTAGTATTTTTCTTCTAATTTGTACTTTTCATGATTTCTCATTCAAAAAGTTACTTATTTATAAAGTGCTGCAACGACTTTGCTTGCAAAAGTGCCAAGCAATGGAATGCAAAACTTGCAATTTTTAACAGTTGAATAATTGTCAGTTAGTAGTAGTTTTAAAGAATCTCCGCCTGTTAAATCATGTATCTAAAACAAAACGATTCTTTAGTTTGAGTTTTGGATTTACCATCAATGATTTACCTATGAACGAATAAAATATTCGCGTTTACTTTTGAAAAATATTCTTCTATTTTTGTTTTGTATGTAGAATTAAAATGCAAAAGCTGATTCATTTTTCCAGGTAATAATCGCCCTAAAATACAACATGGAAAAAAATACACTTTTGTAAATAATGTTACCTATAAGTAGTGACTTATGCAAATTGTTGTAGCAATTATTTTTCTCAATATTTTTTATAACCTTCAAAAAACATAAATCCATTCTGACGAGTAGACATTGCAAAGATTAATGTCTAATGAAGATGATGAAATATTGTTATAGAAGTAGGTAAACTTATTTAAATTCACTTAAAATTGGAAAATAAAAAGTAACAATTGATGTATTTGAGTGACTCTTAGGTCCCAAAATAATTTTTTTAACACATATTTTTATTTGAAATCTATCATTTATATATTTAGTATTATTTGTATTTCATTTGTGTTAGATAGAAAAAGAAAATAGAAAAGAAAAAGAAAGAAAGAAAAAAAGAAAATTAACTACATGTTTGAAACGCCTAGGTTTCCCAGAGAAAGCTCAGTGTAAAGATTACGTCATTGTAATTGTTTATCTCTTTTTAGTCTTGAGTTGTTTATGTGCTTGTGTAGAATATCTTTTGCTTGTTAGTTAGGGCGGATTTGTAGCCTGATTTTGTACGTCGTGTAGAATGTCGTGATTTCTTCTCGAATTGTTGCTATGTTTAAATCTTTGTTTATAAAGTAATTTAAGCATAAACCATGATGCGTCCACTATATTTCTCAAAACTTGCGACTGCAACCTCTCTAGAATTTCTATGTTAGAGTTTGAAGCCGATTACCATAGTTGAATACCATATGGACCAAACTGGTTTAAGTATAGTTTTGTACGCGAATATTTTACTTTCAAGCGATAATTGGGATTTTTTTCTCTATTAACAGTACATTTCTCTTATTTTAGGACTTAATTGTTTTCTTTCTGTTCCAATATGTTCTCTCCAGTGTAGTCGCCGATCAAGGTAAATTTCCAGATATTTTGTGTGATTACATGGCAGGATGGTCCTTTCACTTAAAGTAACTGGTGGATAAGTATACTTTTTGAGTGTGAAAATTACATGATTACATTTATTTTCACGTAATTTGGCCCTCTACGATATTAGCTAATGTTGAATCACGTTTAAGTATTTCTGCAGGTTACACGATTCTATTTCAGCAATTGTGTGAGTTGTAATTAGTGCAGTATCATCTACGTATATGCTTGTAAACATGTTATCCATAGTTGGTATGTCAGCTGTGAAGATATATGTATATATAGTATTAGTCCTAGAACCCTTGATAGGATAGTCCTCGGATATTAAAGTGTTTACTTTAACTCTAAAAGATTGGTACGTTAGGTACGATCTTATAAGTTTAAAGAGATTTATTGAAAAATGTCTTTGTAATGTGCTTAATAGCTCTACGTGCCAGACTTTGTCGAAGGTCTGTTGGATGTCAATGAAAATATCAGTAGAGTACTTTTTCTTTTCCATCCGCTTTTATAATTTTAACAACTAGACGGTTAATTTACCCTATTTTAGTGTTGACTTCTGAAACAAAATTGATAACTTGGGAAGTTTTCTTGCTGTTATTACTGGAGTCATGCTTACTAGAATAATTTTATCAAATATTTTTGAAACTTTTGGCAAAAGGCTTATGTGTTTGTAGGGCGTCATTTTATCTAGGTCTTTGCCAGGTTTAGAAATTAATATTATTTGAGCTATTTTCTATTTTGTGGGTCCATAGCATAGTTGAAAACAAGCGTTGATTATTATTGTACTTTTTTATTTTTCATGTTTTTATATGAACTACTTCTAGGTGTTTTATTGATATTATTGGCTCGTTCTTGTTGTCCGGCTGTCATTGTTGTAATTGGATTCCTCCCTGTACAGGAATGATTATCGTTAGAAGTGAATACTTCAATAAGGTGTTTTTCGAACGCTTTAGCTTTCTAATAATTGGTTCGTGCCCAATTTCTAGGGGCTAGTGTAAAAATAAACTTAGCGAGACTATTTTTTTAATAATATTTAATGCTAATGCATGTGTTTTTACATGAGAGAAAGAAAACGTAAGCTTGAGTTTGCACTTAAACTCGAACTTAATTACTAAGACTTTTGTTCGTCCGGCACAAAGTTAAGCTGTAGTCAAATTAACGAAAATGGAAAAATTCAATTCATAGGCGCTGGCAAGTCAAAGCCACACTTTGAACGAAAAAGTAAGCGAGTTTCTTTTTGTGACAACCCGGGCTAGATTTAATGATGAGTCACTCTGCAATCATCCTTAACTATGCAAAAAAAAATAATATTCATACAATTTCTAAGTATATCTTACACATATGTCAGAATGTACTGATTAAACGAACTTAATAATTTTATAAAGACAGACAATTCGTGAAGTATATACAATAGGTATTGTACAATAGGTATTTAGTCGGATGTCATTTAGAGAAATACAAGTTTCGTATATTAAAGAAAATCGAAAATAATTGTAGAATACAATGGCGGTATTTTGTAATACAATTTTGCCGAATAAATATCACGAGACATCAATATTGCAATGATAATTCTACAGAATCATACTTCATTTTTACGACTGAATGCTGTGTTTTTATCAAAATAAAAAAATTTCTCGCATACCAACTATGAAATTGTAAAATATGGTTTGAAAACAAAACTGCTTGAAACTCGCAACGACAGTCGTCCCACGTTAATAAATCCAATATAACATGTGTCTTGTCAAACGATTGAGTGAAGTTGAATACAATATTGTTAGCATTTTTTTTAATTCTTACATCAACGTATTTCTGTGGGTCTTTTCTATAAAGATCATTAATAAAATATAACTACTCCTTATTAGGTTTGCAATTAGTGGCAGTTAGAGAAAAAAGACGTTGCACTCGAGGACGATTTGATTTTTTTAGTAACAAATAACCCCACGTGGAAATGTTTTAAATGAAAATTGTGTACAATTTTTATAGAATGTTTACGTCGATAGAAATTCATCAATACTTCATCGTATACGGTTTTTAACGGAGCATAACTTATGCATGCCTAAAAACTAGAATGGATAAAGCGATATTCAGAACTATAAATTGATAATTAGATAGAGAGAATAGTCAGTTAATAATTAGATTAACAGGTTTTTTAAAAATTCGAATACGATTGACGAACCATTAAAATTGCTAATGATATTTAACGTTTACTTGATTAAATTATACCCCAATAAACAAAAAATCAAAATACAACGGTTCCCAGACTATCGTATGCAACATATACATATTATTTACGTTCGTAAGAATCAGTTTGGAAAAGCTTACTACATTTCCGAAACATACCTATGTTCTTGGTCGTATACTTAAGTTATGTTCTTTTAAATTTCGACGTAATCCAACTGTTTATATGTATAAGAGTAAAGAGGAGTATGTATCATCATGGATGATCATTAATTGTTTAAATAGACAGCAATTTTCAAAATTTTGTATTTATGAATATTCAGTGTCAATTTTTCATAACAGTAGTTGGAAAATCTTAATGGATCAATAACCATTTAAACAAGCTTTATTTAACCAGTTTAATTTGGATGATGAAACAGCAATTTTCTTCTTCCTTATCCTTATTCCACAATTTGAATTTGACGTCAAATGGTCTCTGAAAATGTATAAATATTATAAATAATTGAGCATAGTAAAAAATCTAATTCGCGTAAAAAATTATAATGTACAATAACAATGTACTTACAGCAGGGTATTCCTTTAATATAGGTAATTTGATTTTGTAAGTATTTTGAGCGTCTTTTTTCAAAGGACACGTAGTTCCATCCTTGCAAGCGTCTGTCTCCATTCCCATAAAAGGTAGATCTACCAGTTGATTAGACCAAAAAGCTCGAGATTCCAAATTTTTAGATTCAAACTCTTGAAAAAAATATCAATTGGATTAATTGCTAGATACATTATTGTATAATGATTGATTAACATCAATAAATAAGTGTGCTACGCTGTTAAAGATTATTTATTACAAGAAAGACAAATGTCTATGTGTTTAAAAAATATTCACTTCATTGTTTGATAAAGCTGCTTAAACTTCGTTAAAACTTAACCATCAAGTTTAATATTTTCGCAAATAGCGCAAATTCGACTAATGTTATCAGCGTAACCTGCAGTCGCAACAAAATATTGTTAAAAATTAATTATCTTCTTTAAAGATCCAGTTGATTCGATAATAAAGAAGGTAGATAACATAATATCTTAAGATTGTTTATATTTCTTAATGGTACGAAATGTAGAATTTGCGATATTTCTATTTGATCGTCATTTAAACGACGTGCATCTGATTTTACACGTACCTTTCAATGTTTTGAAATTATCTAATAATTTATAAAATATTTAATTATATCGTGAAGTGAAAAATAATGTTTCTATTTATCTTTGAGCCATGAATGAAAATTTCGATGAAATTCGTTAAAAAAAAATTTGTAATCGTAAATATAGCAAAATAATTATATGTACAAATAATTTGCTATATTATCAATAATATCAAAAACAACAATAAGATAATTGAAGCTTTTATTTCTATTATTCGTTGTATTTTTACGAATGTGAAATGTTTTCATGTGTAAATTTAGTACACGCATTGTAAAGATGAGACAATTGTATAATTGTTAGTTAATGTAAAAACCTTCCATGAACGTACTTCTAATTAAATTACACAGTACTAGTTGAAAATTGAAACATCATAATACACCGTATAGTATAATAATTCGAACTAGATTTGTATAAAAAACGAAATAAACTCACTTGGAGTGAAATCATAGCTGATAGTGGCATTTTCTCCTTTCTTCAATACGCAAGCTTTGCCTTGAGTGGCCTCTTTACAAGGATCAATGCGTACTTCATTAATTGCGCAGAAGTTGGAAGCTAGTAAAAAAAGTATAAGTGTTTGCTCGTTTGATGTTCAAAATTTTATAAGAAACACATTTTAATTCGATTGTTAAAAAAGAATTGTAATTGAATCATTCATTAGAAAAAGAGATAACAGAAGAAAAATTTCTTGCAAAAATCAGATTACTTGGGAATAATAAACCGTAGAACGAGAGAAATTCAGTAAAAAAAGTCGACAAGTGTTTCACTGTAATTTTTGTAATAAATTGAATCTATTATCTATAGCGTGATTATTGCAGCGAAAAGCTATTATAGATATATGAGCGGTGGTTTTCTTTTATATAATTTCAATGCCAAGGACATCTATCTTGATAACAGAGAGTAAGTATATTTGTTAAATATCAAGTGAATTGTATCTAAAAAGCTAATTATGCGTTTCAATGTATATTTTAAGCATGTCTGTCTCAAATTCAATGTCAAAAAATATAATATCAAGAGAAAATATGTTGGACGCTAAAGTAGATTTTTATTGAAATTCATTGCATTTTATGAACAATTAAGAATCGATATTCAATCAATTATTTTCATTTCAAATAAAATGAAATTCAAATGACAACAAATAACGGCTTTCCTCGAAAATGCCTTTTTGAAAAAGTAATCAACACCGAACGATCAAATGGAAATGTAAATTGAGCCTGGGGGAAAGACATACGAAGAAATCAGTATAAAAAGTACTTACATTCAGAGCATGGTTTGGATGGGACAACTTCGGCACTCACTACGACCGTGAAGGCAGCTAGGAGAAGCAGATAAATCGACGAGCCGGTCATTCTCGTTGCGTGTCTTGAAGCGCAATGATAACAGAATAAGGAAGAATAATAGGGTTGAGTGAAATAGCCGGTGATTCATTAGTTGAAATTGGGAAGGAAGGAGGGGTAGTGGGGGAGAGGCACCCAAGAGAGGCCACGGGTCACAGACACACTTTACTAATTCTCTTTTTTCCCCCTTTCTCCCTCTCACTTGGGCGCATAAACTCACACATATAACCATACACAGTGTTCTTTTAAACGAAATCTTTCAATTGTTCCATTGAATCGTGTCATGCTACATCATGATGTCATGCTGAGCATCTCGGCTCATTTTTGTATCCATGGCCTCTGGTATCACGCGATAAAGATTATGTGCTTTAATCTACCGGCTACTTTTATACGCTTTCGTTAGCGATTTTCTATGGCTCGCTATACCTTACGGGATTATCGCTTTTATTTTTCATTATCATTTCGATTCGACAAATCTGAGCAAATCTCTTCACTACTATGAATATCGCCAAAATAGCAAATTGAAATGATTATTGCATCCACTGTTCACAATGTACTTTTACACAACCGAGAAAACGTTTATACAGCAGTGATACGAAATTCGTAAATGTTCCTTGTAGCAAACTAATCGTCAATGATTATAAATCCAGAAACTTTTTGATCTTTATAAGTCATACAAAGCTTGTTGTACGAAATAGCCCATCCCCGATTAAGGGCGATTAAAGTGATTAAAGGTATTTTGTAAAAGGAGAGGCGCGAGAAATGTCGCGCCCGCATATACGTACATGTCCATTACGTAGTGTTATTATACACGGGATTGTTATTTTTTAAAACGTTTTCCGGTAGGATTCGATGCCGCACACGCGATCTCTTTCAAAGTGGAAAACAGTATACTTTGATTAACGTGTTACAATGCGGAAATTGCAATTGAAAGCATTCTTCCGGCCTTCTTGCTCGGCGACCATGGCGTAGGCAACGAAATAAAGCTTCTGAACGTAAAATTGTTGATGTTACTTCAAAAACATATTTTTTCCTCAATTACTACGGCCAAATAATTTTTCATTGGACGATTATTTAACATGAAAAATAAATAATAATACATAAACAAAGATAGTACCAAAAATGATAGGACAAAAACATAAACATGGTATATGCATGTGTATACATGTATTATATGTGTTATACGTATTATACGCAGACACTAATTAAAGTTTATTACACTCAATACAAAATAATTTATAGCTTTTCAACTCGAGATAATGATGAACAGGTATTGCAAGGTTTGATATAAATAAATATTTACGTAATTGCCTTATTTTCAACAGAAAAGGTTTGTCGATATAAATGCCATTCACTCGAGATCTACGACGAAACTGTATGCTCTCGTTTTATATCTACAGATATCATTTTCCCACTACCCCAGAGAAGTATCAAGGTTGAAATACATCGCCTTTCTGTTATCTCGACTACTTTCTTCTTTTTTTTTCACGAGAATAGAGCCAAACTATGTTTTATATTGTTATTGACAACAGTTATTGTAACGATACTCTATAGGAGTTATAATTATGTTGTATAATTCTCTTTACTTTGGGCAATTCGTACATAATTGATTTAGGGACTTGTTTAACGACTGAAATGGTCGTTTGGACTGTATTTATCAATTATCTACTAGTTGACAGTCACGGTATGTGACCGAGTACAAATGTAAGTGGATCACAATGAATGACTCGAAGTTCACGAAAATTTGACTAATTATACTCAAACGGGTATTTCTAGGTATGTTAAACCATTAATACTATATTTTTACGTAGCTCTATAACAGAGACCAATCCTACTCTTAGTGTTATTGCTGTAAAACTACCATAGTTTCTGTTAGCTGCTAAACATTTAATATAAGTTTCTAAAGCAAAGCCTGTTTCCTGTATTACTCCTATTGTATATTAATTATGTACGTACTAATGTCTATAGTGATACAGCAAACGATTCATTTCGACAGAGTTTCTCACTATGATATAAGAGGCGAAATCATGCAAGCAGCTGTGAAACTATATTTTATTTAAAATTGTCGTACTTTTATGCAAAGCTATGGAGATAATATTATTTACAGGCTAAAAGAGTAAAGCAGGGAGTATATACCACAGAATGATATAACCAAAGCGTTAATCGCGTGAAAACAAAATTGATAGCGATCAATATTATATCGTTAATTTAGATTATTTACTTTTTAATATGTTGCCGATTTGTTCAGTATACAAATCCTCATTTTACGACAACACGCTCATTAACGAAGAAAACATAAGAATAAACAACTAATTGTAGCACATTTATTTATATCTGTACATAACTAATAAGTACATATTAACTATATATTGTGTTGGATTGATATTTCTTGACAATATTCGATGTACGATATATTTTAGCATACTTTATACTTATGAGTTTGATTGCTTAATATCCAATTTTTTAAAAGCTTTTAGTATATGTTACGTACGTTTCGCGTATTTTTATGAAAATAAATTATTTTCCTTTAAAATAATTTTTTTTTAGAAATTTGCTGATCTCGGTTTCATAAAGAGCTATCCTGAAAGCATAAAAGTACAGTTTTTAAACACTCGAGTTTGAATCACATTGGATAAAACGTTTAATTTCACATCGTAATTTTGCGAAACGAAATTATTAAGAGGGAATAGATTTAAGTAACATGCCTAATACGGTCCCTAATCTATACGTTTAGTAGTAATCGTATTTACACTTAGTCGGTAATTCGACAATTGATCTGACAGAACGGTATTTCATCCGCGTTGTAATATATGAGTGTTTTTGTTAAATTGTTAATTTTATTATTTTTTCAGTAAAGCTGCTGAAGAAAATGACAAAAGATGTATAACTTTTTAACATTTCAGTTATCGATTTTAGTTTGTTCACGCAAAAATGTGAGACGAAGAGATCTTTTCAAATAAGAGCAGATAATTAACAAATGGATATCTTCGATGTACAATGATGCGCTTAGAGAAAAAAAGGGAATTCCGAGTAAATGTAATTAATAACGAAAAGAGACGAATTCTAGTAAAAATTACAAAAGGAAATTGGACTATCAACTTTACTAAATTAACGCAATATTTTTAATTTATTGTATTCCCGAATAGTGCATTACATTATATACTATTTTCCTAACGGATGGCGCAAAGTGCGATGGTATTGGGGGAGCAACCAGGTGAACAGTTGAGGTCAGACTCACTCGCTCGGAAAACGTTAATAATAAATTAGAAATTCACATTGATTAACACTAATAGCAAAAGTAAATGACTACGTTACATTTTCTCTTGAAATACTGACGTTCATATATAAAACACACGGATTTATAACAGATAAAACTTATTAGCAATACAAGCGACTTACGTGAGATATATTAAGTAAACTCTAAAAAACGACGAGTATTCTAATGAAATTTTCATGTACGTTTTTGTTAAAAATTAGAAACTTACATCTGTTCTAGTTATGTTACAGTTCACAGTTATATATTTGATACTATTATCATGGTAATTGAGTTGTTTCTTAGAATTTATAGAAGTAGCTTTTTCCAAAAGCAAAGGTGTGATATACTGTTTTTTTGAATGTGTAAAGTCGCCCGACAACGAGTCTTGTCCATCGTATCGAGCAAACATATTAGTGTAGGTGATGCTTTATAGTACCTTGCTAAATATATATATATATGTAATACTTGTTTGATTGATGCAAGAAATTCATATTTTATTACATGGTAGTCGTGAGTAGTTGGACAAGTAATTTGCTTCATTCTTTGTTTAGCAACATGAAAAGCTTTATTTCATCGTTTCTATTGCCATGATGGAAAGTATCGGCAGCGCTGTAGATTATTTAAGCTATACATTTCAATGAAATTGATTCTGAAATGTTGAATTTGAAGTGCTAATCTTTTAAAATTATAATATAAAATAATTTTGATTTTAATTCAATTATAAAAATTAAAAAATACATCGATAGAAAAGTACTCGTTATAATCCTATTTATCGAAATGCGTACTGGAGAACAGTCTAATAAAGAAAAACAAAAATATATGTGAAGTTTACAATGATAGAAACGACAAGTTTTATGTAGATTATGTTCAAGTAAGCTAAAAAGGGGTAGCAATTGATTTTGAATCGATTTAATAACACAGAATCGAGCAATGTACAGAAATCTTATAAATAGTACATATATATAAATGTGTAAACGGCATAAAACAAAGCCTGAGAAAGGCCGAGTCGAGCAGGGTAATGGCGTAGTTATAATCATAGAATAGAAGACAGCATGGCTTCAATTTCATTGTATAAAGCCTCACTCACGTGGAATTCAATTCCAAGATCATCCTCTTCCGAGTAAAGGCAATTGATTCCGTGATTCGTTGTGTCGCTAGATGAGAGCACAGAGGATGTGGGCTTTCGAGGAGTTGATGGCTTCTTTTTGAAGAGTGGCGAACTTGTCGACACATCTACTCGACTATTTTCCCTCGTTGGGTCAGCTGATTTTGAAGTATGGACATTTGCAAATTGGATCCGACGCCAACGATGATACCGACTCTGGTGTCCATTTTGCTGGCGACGTCGAGAACCATGAAAATGATGTTGAGTATGTTGTAGTTGGCTTTCACTTTGTTCAACCATTGCCTCTGCACTCTAGGACGAACTATGCCAACCAACTACAATACGCTCCCTTTTATCCATTTTTGATCTAGAAGGGATGGGTTGGACTATTAGCGTGGACTGAAAAATAATCTCAAGTTCTGATTGGGCCTCGTTCTCTAGTTTTTAGGTTTAACAGAGCATCTCAATAGATTATGAGGTTTATTCATCAATTAATTGATTCTAAATTAAATTTTACTACACTAATCCCCAACCATTTAGTCAACCAAACATTTATATTATTTTCCATCATATGATTGTTGTATTGATCAAGATATTAAAATCTTTATTATTAAATCGATACATTTGTATTCAAAAGGATTGTTTAGTAAATAATAAATTAAACCATTACACAAAGGTATCCAAAGCATGAGACAATGAAATACTTTTTCAACCGAGTCTTACCTACACCCATATTTGCATTGAATTGATATTTCATTTCCTTGGCATACAATAATTGTAATTCCATTAAAAATCGGAGCATTAATATTCGAACGATGTATGCACGCTGCATATCGTCTACTATGTACATCTGACAAATTTAATCTATGACGTGAAAGTCGCATATAATGCCAATGTTACTCAGCACCATCAACAATGCCAATTCCAGAATACTCTCCATTTAGTGTATAAATATATTTAAATTTAACAGAAATTTACGACAATGATTGTGAATTAAAATACGAATTAATATAAATATCACTACACTTGGTTTAAAAGCATAAAATCAACATGATTTATTGTACCGAAATCAACAACTGAACTTAAAAAAAACTGGAAAAGCAGTCGAATTCATTCTATCTGGAAAAATAAGATTTTAGTAAAATCTTTGAATAAACACATCGATTCCGAGTATTTGTTCTGTTGGTAAAACTTTTGAATAGTTAGCAATATTTATGTCGACGAAGCTCTTAAAACAAATATCAATCAACAAAGAGCCATCTAAGTCTTTTAACTTCGGCTTAAATGGAAGCTTTTATTCTTTAGTTCAATAACAACGAAAGGCCGGGGCTTCAGATTGTGCTTGACCGCTAATCTGACCATTCATTCTTAGTTAATAAATACTGCTTAAAAGCTTTTTTATTTTTAATTTACACTTTTACAACTTTACAAATTTATGAGGCTCTATTTTACGTTTTGTTTTATTACAATATAGATAAGATTTTTTATATAATGTCGTTGTTTTAATCAGCGTTTTTGTAATATTTCGTTGTGTAAAAGTATTTGTCAAAGATAAAATTCTCTAAAAATTAGTGATTATAAGCTATCTTCATTATAACATGGGTACTAACCTTAAATTACCACAAATTACTAAAACTAACCCTTTCATTTTTATACTTGTATATACTTAATTAATTAATTCAAACTGTAAATATACAAAAAAATACGACTGAGATAATTTATTAAATAAATGGATAGGAGTTTTCGAAAATAAGATAACGTATTGAAAATTGAATAAATTATTGTTATTATGTACAATCTTACAGATTTAAGGAAATTGTCATACGAATAAATGCCGTAAAACTATCACAAAAATGAATTAAATATGTACAAAAGTTAAGCGGTTGAACGATGAGGAAATGTTATGATAGTTGAGTGCAAATAAAAAGTTATTACACCGCATTCAATACTTTGAAATAAACAGTCTATGTAAAAGTCCCTTTAGAAGGCGTAACGTGTTCTAATGTCTTCAAGTTTTTTTGACACTTCGGCTGGTGTTCTCTCAAGATCTCCTGCGATACTTTTTTGTTTTGCAGGTTCAATAGAGTTAAACTGCTCGCAGAGATCACCATCAATTACGTTTTTCACCGGATAATAGTAAGACCTGAAGCTCAAATGGTCACGGCCGCCAATGGGTGGATGTTCAGATCTCATGTGCATTTCCAAATGTTGGAAAAAATCATGATCTTCATGGCTAGTGAATGCCACGAGCACACCGACTGTACCACTTAGTGTGGTGTATACTAATGACTCGCTACCGCCAGGTATAAGAGTAGCTCTCTGTAACGACATGACTGTTTCACCTACGTGGAAGCAAGCAACAGTGTCGGCTTTTTGAGATGCACCGTTTAATAGACCACGATCCCAAAGAGCTTTGTTGCCTGTAGGGTCTTCATCTACGTCATCGTTTATTCCGCTTGCCAGACGAATCTGTAATTTAATAAAGTAACCGAAATCGTAAATAAGTGAGTTCACAGGCAAAATAACAATCTATTGTACTGAATCTAGTTAAAAATAAATATTATAAAAACAAGAATACTCACCACAGCAATATTTCCAAATTTATCAGCAGTAGCAACAGTATCATAGTCGAGTACACAAGTGGTAGTAATCCATCTTGGATGAGTATCATCGGCGAAGACGATGAGTTGATTTTCTTGTCGCTTGTACCTCACGGCATAAACCGACTCCTGTACGTCACTGGCGTAAATCCGCTGACCAATAGCATTAATGCAAATAACAGCATTTGGAATATGTTTGTTTTCACATTTGCGTAATAGCTTTTTCTTTCCAAGATCGTAGAGACGTAACATCCGACCAACACCTACTAAAACGCGACCCTGATAAGGACATATCGATAATGGAATCTCGTCGAGTGTTGTACGGTGCAAGAGTTCAATGCTCGTACACTCAGCATTCACTCTGAAAACGAAAAATATCAATTAATTAATTACGTGTTTTGAAATGGTTACAATACAATATTTATTTTTATGATTGGAAGTCAGTACTGCAGGGATATCATCAGTGAGCAGTTAGTGTGATATTGTCATCATTCTTTAAAATTATGGTAAACGACATAATTTATAAAATTATTTAAAACTAATTGAATGCTGATTAAATTTAGCATTGAAATTATTTTCCGCAGGAATTATACGAACAAAACTTACTTGTAAGTGTACAAGAAACCACCATTGCTAACCCTTGGATTTAGCTGATATTCTTTTGCAACTCCAACTATGAGGAACTGTTGTGGATTATTACTGAATTTGACAAAAGCCAAACTGAAACATAACATAATAGTTATATTAATACACCATATTTAATTGACAGATGTGATTAAGAAATCGATAAAAATTTAAATCAATTTATTAAATTAATACAAATTGTTTGCTAGCTTACGACTTCAGTAAGCAACAAAAGATACAAACTGAAGATGGGATATAGAAGCAATTCGATATTCGCGTTTTTGCAACCCACAAGTTCGTAATGACATTTGCAGAGAACATAACGCGTTTTTGTAATAAATATTTTTATCTGAACATCACTAAATATGCTTTATAACGTATTATATAATTAATTGGTACTATATAACAAATTAAATTAAACTTATGACAAAGTGTAACTCACCACATAGCTGCAAGGTTCTGCTCCAGCCTATGCACTTGGAAAGTATTTCCTGAAGTTGGTGCCATGATTCTAATCATTGAAGCCCACAGTCCAGGGCCAGCCCTGGGTGCACCAAAGACCTGCTCGTTCGGTTCCTCCGAAAGGAAAGCCTCGGCGAGTTCTCGAGCTACAGCAGCTTCCTCTGCACCAGCAGCTTCTTGCATTTCTTCGGCCATCTGCAATCGACGCTGCTGCTTAGTCTCTTCTGTGTAAGCGTTATGTTCTGTCTCAATCACCACAATGTGCGCCGTCTCATTGTGGATTATGAACTTGCGTGGCGTATATTCCAGAGGAAAGCTGACTTGATTGAATACTGCGCCAAGTTTTTCAAGAGCCAAAATTCTGAAAAAGAAAAAACACAATGACTGTTACATTTGTTCACTTTACACGTGTATACAAAATCAATTACATAGGGAATAAAAACTGAGTATATCTAAATAAAAAATTTAATTCTATAACAAAATAATAATTTGAATTTTCGATTATCTGAGCTTGTTTACCAGGAATGCATTGAAATATGATCGCAGCACTCCAACGATGCAAAGACCCAATTTGATCTGGCATTGTTTTACGACCGCTCGTGGAATGAAGAACACACGCCGGAGATACCATAATGCTTTTTTGCGATAACAAAAACTAAATAAGTGATATCTTTGACTCACCTTAAAGTATTTGTCGAGATGGCGACGATACCTTCTGGGCATTGTTCGGAGCTAAATCCCGACGCGTACTCAAGACTCTCGTAAGAGAGAGGTGTAAGGTGGAAACGATTCTGAAAATAGTAACTGAGCCAAGAGCGACTGCTCATGGCCAGGACAGCTTCCTTGCCTTGCATTTTAATACGGAAAAGCTGCACTGGCCGGGAACCGAGATAACGAGTTCTCGTATCCGACAAATCGCCCGATATGGGATCCAGTACTGTTCTCAGCAATACTCCATTCTGTAAGCCTGTTGAATAAAAATTATTTTTATTTATCTAAAAGAAATCATCTGCATCTTATTAAGATTTAAGCGCGTATCATTATTGGGTGTTATAATCAATGCTTTCAGGTGAAACACGGATACATAAAATAATCATTAAAAAGACACCCTACAATCGAACAAAAAAAAAATGATTTAACAACGTACCGATATTCAAATGAAGTGTCGACTGGATCTGATTGCTGTCTTCACTAGCATTGTTATCTTTAATACCCATTTCTACGATGCACAAACTTTCAGCTGCTGCTGGCAATGCTTGCATACTTCTTGGCGATAAGCAGTCCGACGGATCAAGCGAAATAATTCGAACGGTGTTGTCCTGAAGACCAACGGCTAAGAACCAAGAACGCTGCTCACCTAGTGCTACATTGCCAAGGGCCATGCACATCACCTCTGATGGCATCTTTTTACGTTCGGTATATTCGTTTAGCTGACCCGTCTATAAAAAAGATATGGATTGGTTTTAAAATTCTAGTAGAATCCTGGAAGTACAGGAAATGGATTTAAAATTAAAAATAAGTGTTTGCATCACAACGACTTCGGCAAGCAACAGTGACGAGACGAAGATGGGATATGAGGCTAATTGTTTTACGCGCCCTTTACAACTCCGAGCATACTGATTGATTACTCACAGTGAACAGAACGCGATAGCCAATAGACGTGAATTTCATGTACTTACAGGGTCCATTTCAAAGTAGACTAGTTCACCGCCAGTTAAAGCTATTACAACTTGGCGTTGATTGACTGCACACTTGATGATGGTTTTTTTTCCCGGCGCTTTCCACTCGTTAACTCTCTTGTCTGCTCGAATGTGACGGATACCGTCTGGGTAAACCTGTGTAAATTAACGAATATTAATTGTCTACTTTACAATTATTATATAATTGATGTTTCGTTGGCTTGAAATATTTGAATTTGATTACCAGGAATGCTCTCAGTATGGCAAGCACACCAACGATGCTAAAACTCAATTTAATATCGCACTTTCTTGCGACCGACGCGTGGGGAGGATCCAGGCGTCGGAGATACCGCAGTGCTTCAGCCATTTTTTCTTTTAGAATAAAAAAAATTGAACATTACCTGAACAAGAGCATCATCTCCAAGAGCTGAACAGCTAAGGGTGCGTGTAGTTCCAAGAAATCCTGAGTCAGTGACTTCCTCTACGGTCTCACCAATACTAAGTACCAAGGTGGCATTCACGAAGGACACTATGATGTAAGCATCGAATTCCTCTGTAAACAAAATAAAAAATAGCTTGTCCAGCTTAACGGAATCACTTGAAACACACATGATCTATTGCAGATTTCTCTGCTTAATAACCATCAGTTATTGAATGATCAATCAATGATGGAGATAACAAATTACAATAGTTTGAAAATATTAAATGTTGAATCGTGCAGCCCTGTAGATATTTTCTAACACCCAAGAGCAGTTCCCCTTACCTTTCACACTCAAGAGCCTGGTTTTAATAGACAGAGGATCGGTTGTTGATTGCCTGAAAGGAGAGAACTGGTGTCTGATAAGAGTGTATCAAACCACCAGGCTGCTATTATCTTTACTTTTTTTTTAGTTTGTTAGCCCTACGTAGAAAAAATATTTTGCCGATTTGTCACTAAAATTATGACTAACTTTACAGGTATTACTTTTATTTGATTTTTTCTACTAGGTTTCACAGGAAAAAAAAAGACTCAACAAAGGGTTTGCAAATAAGAAAAAAATTTTTCTAAAGTGCGAAAATCAGAATAAAATTTCAAAAATTCAACGTTTTTGTGAAAACAATAAACTAAATAATATCCTGATGTATCATGCAAGAAATCTTTTCACTAACCATCAATACGCCGCTTCACAGTCCATACAGCATTGGGATTACCGGGCAGTTCACTCACAGCCATTTCCGACACTTCAAGACCATGTCTCAACACTCTAAGAGTTGAGCGAGGCCCACGTCCACAGGCAATGTATAACTGTGGTGTGTCTTCATTCGCCAAGTCAGCAACCTGAAAATTAAAATTATATTTTAATTTCTCAACTTTTACATTTGACTTTTATTAACTTAAAAGTTTATGTTGTAAAGTATGTCATACTTTGATTCACTTCGACATGCAATAACAAGTCAAAGGCGACAAAGCATATTTGCTCTAGCACTCATCACAGAGAAATGACTCTATTATCATCATTTCTCTACTTGTGAGTGCCATATTTTGCTCAACAAAAATATAGTTCAAATATTCACCTGACAAGCCATAATCGGTGACAAGCTGTCCATTTCATCAACAAGAACAAGATTCCGTAATGGTCTGGGTGCAAAGAAGAAAGTGTCGCCCTCTTCAAGGGGCATGGCTGAGCTGAATTCAGGCTCATCATCGTCGTCACCAAGATGAGCGATTTGATACAGGTAATGATTACCAAACTCTGAGGCAACGAAGAGGAAACCAGTTTTTAAAACACACATACTAGTAGCCACTGGTACTGTATCGAAATATTTTAGTTTAATTTCCGTGACTACATCCTCGTCTGTTTCCAGGGTAATCTTAAAGATGTCACCCTGCTCGGTTTGAGCAAGAAAGAAAAACATGCTTTTTGTCTTATGTGTGGCAGAGCAGACGAAAATCATTCCTCGTTCGGGATCATCGAGATCGTTCCTACGCCTTGGAATTGGACAACGAATATCTGGCTGATCACCCAAGTTCTTGTAAGTCAAATAATTCTCAGAGCAAATCAAAACACCACTAGGTCCATCATGACCCCCAGGGACAGAGACAAGAAAATTTGCATGCTCCTCCAATGGTTCGCTGTACTTTCGTACAACGTGATTAAGACCAAGATCAAGCTCATAGAAAGTGAGAGTTTGTTGAGTCTTGATCGCGGCTTCTCCTGTTGGGTCAGAGTCTGCCTCTTCATAATCAATTTCTAGACATGCAAACATTGGATTTTCGAAGCCAACATCCACACCCACCAAATGATAAACTAAGGTGTTGCTCTTGTGAGCTTCTAGAGGTGACGAAATGGTAAGCCTTGCCTCTGGATCTCTATTGAGAATATAGACAAGCTTTTGTTTCTCAACAGCTCCTAAAAAATATAAATTGATCATGCATAAATTCATGTGAACAATTTCAGTACAAAAATAGAATATAATCTGAATTTTATCATTATCTGAGAGTATAATCAATGTTAATTCAGGTGAAACACGGACAGATGAAATAATCATTTAAAATTTTAAAGATAATATAACTGTCTAAAGTTGTATATATCTTACCGATCATGACAGCACGGCCTTTGGGATCAATAGCCAAGTACTGTCCAGGAACAATTCTTCTGCAGCCACTCTTTCCAAATGTCTCTTGATGGACCTTTTCAAAAATGTTTTTAGCAGGAAGGTATTCTAATATAACAATGCGTCCAGAATCGGATCCAACGACAATATAATCCTTGGTGCCACCAGTTAACCGAAAAGCTATCAAAGACCTGATGACACCAAATAATTCGACTGTGAGTACTGTGTGGACTTTGCCAGTGTTGGGATCTGGCCTAAGCAGTTCCAATGACTTTCCCCTTGACACCAAGATTTCCTGCATCTTGGTGCCGGAAAAGTTTCCATGAACTGCATGTGTAATGCCTGTGGCACGCTGTAGTGTCAAGTTGTACAAATACATCTTGTGTAAGTTATTCTACTGAACTTCTTGATTGTTGATAGTTGGAATGATCACTTGACCAGTGAAACGTCTATGTACACTGAGTATAAAATAAAGTAATTAAAATAAGAACGTGCGATTGCTTTATAAAAGGTAGACTAATTATTATGTTTGTATAAAATATAAGTTACATAATATAATATGTAACAAGAATGTAGATTGAAGAGATAAAATTATTATCAAGTGAAAAATTCCACGGGACGAACTTTACGTAGGAGAAACAGATTCATTCATATCTATTCAATATCCTAAAGAACAAAATAAATAACTCACGCTCGTTTTACCGGGTGAACAGTACGTACATGCTGCCAACGTATACAGTATATTACATACTTAAGTTACAACGCAGCGAAAATAAAAGTAATAACGAATAAACATCGACAAAAGAAAATGAAATACTAATAATAATCTTTCATTTGGCAAGACAAAATTAATCAACAAACAAGACATTCATTATAACAGCGTACGCAACGACTGCTAATTTACTCCGAAAAAAAGCCGACAAAGTACAGTGAATCGTAGAAAAATATTGTTAAGAAAATGCAAAAGTAATCTTAATCTGTGTTACTCACATTATTTTATGAGATCATGATCGCTAATGAAGCCGATGCTCGGGGATTCGGCCGTAAGGATATGCCGCGTGCCAAAGTCGCCATTCACCAACGATCCGGCTTAGCGACCAACGCCGCGTTCGATAGAAAAATGGAGGAGCCGGGCAGCTTTATCGGCGATCGAAGAGCTGAAATGGCGGAAATACGCGATATCGCGCGCGACGCACTGCCAGAGTCGCCATGGCCAACGGAATAGATGGCGTTATATTTTATGCGCGAGTTTGAAAATACGTACAAGTAACACTTACATTTTATTTTTGTACTTTTTCCATAATTTTCGTTTATCTATGATATAGAATCATTATGAAACCCGATAACTGTTATGTGTTTTGGCACAATTTATATGATTTAATTTACTCTCTCAATTAGAATGATTTTTAACAAGTAAATGCTTTAATTAGAGTTAGGATTATTACTTTCATTATTCATAGCAGCGAGAGTTTATTTCCAGGTTTACTCAATCTTTTAGTATATTGTTACAAGTTGGATTGTACATCAATTTATTGAATAGCAACTTATTTTTTCAAAAGTTGAATTTATTTGAGTTTTAGTTATTTTATAAACAATAACATTTCCAATTGCAGATTGCGAATCGATATCTAAAAATAATATAGAACGTAAATTAAAAGAGTAGATCGCGGAAAGAAAACTGCAAACGGAAAATAAATGAATAAAAAAATCGAAAATCAATACTATTATGTCGAGTCAAATTTTGAAAAAAGCAATATGAATTATTTTTCAAGCCAACTAATAATCAAATTGCAAATAAGAGAGTATAATAAAAGAGGAGAAATGATGGGCATAACATCCGTTGCAAATCTGTAACCGATCATCATCGACACTATTGCCCAATCCGTCAACGAAAAAAAAAGTTATGTGCGTAAGTAAATTGGTGGCGACAGTGCCGAAACGAAACGAAGCGTAGCTTGGTTGCGGGGACGAGGTTTTTATCGGGACCGGAGTTCAAAGACGATAACGACCCACGCTCTCTCATTCTCTCTCGCTCTTTCTCTCAGTAGGCTCTTCCTTCCTCTGCTGCCGCACCGCGAGATACGCGCCTTGTCTACCCGTCCTGAGTCCTTTTCCTCGGCGCTTGTTCCCTCAGTCTGTCTGAGTTAAGTGCCTCTTGGAGATTCCGTTTCTGCAGTAGTCGCTCGGTGAGTAATGATTTTCTTATTGTTACTGCATTTTTATATTTGCTCTTTATTGTCATTATTTTCGCCAATATGGATAGTCGTTTGACAGCAAAATTTTGTACATTACTTAGTCTCGCGTGGGAACTTGACAATTATCTGTAATAATTGAAGCAAGACTTTTTTCATCACTTATAAGCTAATCTAACATGAAAGCCTTTGAATTTCATCACAGAAAATATAACGACTAGATCACGCAATTCCGCCGTATGTGATGTTTGAGCTCAAAACAGAAAGAAAGGGGAAAATAATCGAATTTCGTGTTAACACTTTTCAAACGTTGCCAAGATTTTATATATTAGGCATACTTGTCAATATACTTTTATTTTTTATTGGCTCCCTACATCAGAGAACTCGCTAATGTTTGAAAAGTATAAAAATGATCCCGTTTAACCATTTTTATAATCGTTGGAAACCCATTTTTACTTTAAATAGATCTTATAACGAATTAATTCGGACTTCCCAGAGGAGCCTGTTTAGTTAACAAAAAGCTAGCAAATCAAATCGAAACATGATAGTTTTGTACGAACATTTTCTTTTCAAATTTATCGCGTGTGTACGCTCCAAATTTTTGAAGTACTATATACAAGGTTTACGTCATTTTCTTTTGTCATTTTCAATAATTATTATTAATGTCAAAAATGAAAGTGGACGCTTAATTTAAACCTGTAGACGCCTCAAATAAAATAATAAATACGGAGATAATCCATAAATGATTGAACTCGATGTACGGACATAAAGGTCGTGAATGGATCAAAAGAGCGAAAATAAAATAAAATAAAAAAAAAACTTAGCAAGAGATACGCGAGAGATGTGTGTGCGTGTGTAACCAAATCATGACGGGATTCCTTCTCATCGTCGTCGACGGCCATTTCATTCAGATAAATTTATCGGAGATTTCAGGAAATCGTCACGCGAGAGAAAAACAGCACTGTGATATATATACGCGCGCCTACACACATACAGACAGACGCACACATACACACATGATTTTTCATGGTATTTCTGCTTGCGAGGTATTTTATTGCTCAATGTTGATGAACCGAACTTTTAGAATTTTTCTTTTTTTCATCAGTTGCTACACGCGCAGTTCGGGATAGCGTCAGGGGCTTTTATTCGGTTCTTAGTGTTGTTTACAAGTGCTCCACACGTGTGTTAGCTTGGGTGAGCCGTATAATACATGTTATACATTATACACAAGCAGTCCTTCTCATAACTATAGCGTTTTCTTTGAACGCTGATCGTACGTGGAAAAAAAATAATTTTCTCAAGCTTTCAATAGTTACGATGATTATATCGCAATAAAATGACTCATGCACTTTTTTACCCACACACTCGTGCGCATTTTATTAATATTTTTTAAATGTTTCTATTAAACAAAATGTAGATAACAAAGTTGTAAATGTAAAAACGGAATGGTTTTATTTTCGCGAGATTTTACAATAACCTACTTCGATATGAAAGTTCTTTTTATGATAAGCACATCTGCTTTATCATAAATGCTTATTGCTACATTCTCATCCGAATTATTACTCGCATATAAAAGTGTACATCGATGTCGCTAACATATAGGGAAAAATTGTAAAGTCATTAGTCAAAGCGATAAAATAATTTGTTCAAGTGAAAACGTCAGTACATCATAAATAATTACAAGTTCGAGAAGAAAAGAAAGAAAGAGAGAGAGAGAGAGAGAGAGAGAGAAAACAACAGACAAACTCTTTAGCTAGATTACCATAAAGCTCAGCTTATGCAATAGCTATCGCGCAATTTCTTTTCTTTTTCCTCGTATGGTCGATTAATATCTTATTCAGCAGTTCTTTTTCGTTCCAAAGCATCATGTATTTTGACTGATTCTATACAAAATTAACTAAACGATCGATCAATGAAGCGTTAAAGGCTTGGGATTCCTAATCTCCACAAGCAAATTGACGCGCGAACTCTTTGTAAAGTCATCGTAAGTGCAACAATACGTGTAGCCCTCAAATGTATGTTGAAAATGTTTGAATTTGTTGGTACAGCCGCGGTACTCGTTGCAAATTCTGTATTCTTGTGGCAACAACGACATCGTTTCACTCACATATGGATTGTTAACTGTGATAAACACCAAAGCCTCGTTGTTCCTCGCGTTGTATACCAGCTTGAAGAGTAATTTCGGTGCTGGTACGAGGCGTCTATTGTTGTTTTTCTTATCCTTCGCTAGAAAAATCTCTTTTCCCGAGAGTTTAAGTACATCAAGTCCACCCGTCCACACTTCGATATCACCTACGATTGCCGCGGTACGACGTACCGTTGACTCGACGCTACGCCAATTGCCATTGTTAATACTCTGCCACATTGGCAATGCGTTCACGTAAAAGTACGTCGAGTGCTGTTCCGCATGGTAAAACTTGTCAGCTCGTGCTACCAGGTGACCTTTTACAAAGTAATTTTTCTTGTCGCCTGCAAACACATCAACGATATTTCCAAAGTCAAACGCGACTGTAAATCTGTTCACCCTATTAATAAAATCAAAAACTTTGGAAGATGTATCGGTCACTCACCACTCGAAGGAAGATACTTGTCGACCAGAGTCTTATTCCCATCGAAAATCTCCATAAAAGTCTGTAGCTGTTGGTTCCTTGGATAGACACGTCCCATAAGTACACTCTTAAAGTAATTGCCTTTGCTGAAGGCTGATACCAGTGATTCTTTGCTTCGGAATCCGCCGACCGCCCGAGGAATCGTGGAGTGAGCCCATCTTGTTGTGGCCAATTCATCCACGTAACACAAGTCGATAGTAGTAAGGAAAGTGGAGCTTATGGTCAACTCGTAACCAATGTTCACTACGATACCGTCCTGACATTTTCGAACGCTATTACTCCTGTCCTCTCTTGTCGTAGCCTCGGGATGTTTCGAGCAATACAATTGATCGATCGAATACTCTTTACGATTGGATACACTCGAAAAAGTTTTTCCATTGACGCATCTCGACAACTGGCTCACCGAATTAAAGCTCGGCACAAGATCACCACCCAAACATTCCAGTAGTACCTCGTCTCCCGATGAAAAAGACAAAACGCGAGGATCGTTTGTAGTTGGATAGACGATGCTAAAACTCCGAGGATGAAGTAGTAGTGGTGAGCTTGCGTTCAACTCCTTACTTACGTCGATTGTGCATTTTTTCGTTGCGCCTGCGTTGTATATTTTTATTGTATTCATGATACGTCGTTACTTTAAATAAGGGTTTAAAAACATTTGAAATAATGAGATATTTATTAGTCCCTTTGCTACAATAGCGGTCACTGGCACACAAGTTTTAAGAACATGTCAATGGAATTATCATTAGTAATCGTTCTTGTGTTTTTCCTTTATCATCAATCTCCATATTCCACGCAGAATCAATGTGGAATTGGATACTCTTAAGGTGCGATGTTTCGCCACTTAAAGTCATTGATCTATCAAACCATTCGTGGCAAAAAATAAAAAATACACATATTTTGACGTATATTCAATTATCTAAGTAAATTTTATCAAATAGATTATTTTATTTGTTAATTTATTATACACTGATTCGTAAGTCGATTTTTTTAATTATTTCTTTTAATTAGCGATTCAGCTTCGGTAGATCTTGATTCACACTCAAGAAAGAAAAATAAAAATTGATCCCGCCCTGCAACGGTTTAACTATTAATGCGCAAATATTTTTCAAAATGTCTTAATCCTTGAAATCAATCTCTTGCTCTCTTGATCAAGTAATCTAAGTAGAGCGTACTCATGAGCGTGCGATAACATCTCTCGGCCTAATTCATCTATAATTAATTAATAAATAAACAGCCAAAATATACTTACAAACTGACTGCCATTGGACTCTAAGAATTAGAAAACTAAGAGCGCAAATGCGCGTGAGATCGTTTGCAGCCATCTTGGCTGGCTTGCGAAGCTTGACTAACAATTATATATATACACATATATAAACCGATCGGCACATTTGCACGCGCGTAGCCGCGAGAAAATCACTAAATGAGTGAGCAAGGCCAGAGTTCATATATGATCGTCTTCACAGTTGATGTTATGCCATCATCAAGCTGCATTCCCCCACGGCCGAAACCGAACGTATCTCTGTTCATCGGGTTTGCACTTTCCGCTCGCTGTATATAGTGCTTTCTCTCACCTTCGCCTTCGTGATATGCCTGCGTGTGCGTATATGCATGTGTGTGTGTAATGCAACGACTGATACAGCGGAATGGAAACTATCGTTTTTGTTTTTTTGTACAACTTATGGTATTTCTTTCTATTATTTAGTTTTCGTGCAGCAATTTTCCATAGCAAAAAATTGGGTTGACGAATAGAAATTTCAATAGAGAGCACAGCGTATTTATTTTTTAAACAAGTAATAGCGACTCATCATGGGAATATAATAATCAAGTATAATGCATTTTTGACGAAATGTTATGTTTCGAATGAGTAATTTTTTACCCATACGCTGTTTCGTTATATTTGAAGCAACATTGCACTTACCTATTCAATCCCGAGAAATGTATTAATCCAAAATGAATTGAGATTTGTAACGAAAAGGAAAATTAAATGATAAAAAATAAATACGCTGTGCCATCTGTTGGAGTTGCTACTCGTCAACCCAATAACTTTAAAATAAACATTCAAATGTCGACCAAGCGCTTTCCGACAAATTGTATAGCTTTTTGCAGTAAATAGTTCAGCAAGAAATCTCAGAAGAAAGAAGGCAAGAACACTTGCGATGATTATTCGCTCTCGACGAATTTCCCCCATCGTCACACGAAAGCAAAGCAGAGAAGCAAAGTTCGTTTTCTATGGGCGTAAGCATAGACAGAAATAGAGAAGAAGAGCGTTGGCTGACGCGGGGCGATAAAAAAAAATAGGAATAGCGGGACGCGAATGAACGAGCGAGGGAGCAAGAACATGTGCGTGTATAAAGCGGGAAGTGCGTTCTATCGTTACTCGGTCTGGCATTCGTTGATAAAATTTTGCATCCTCTCCTTGTAACACACTTTCGTTTTTCCATTTAATCTCGTGTCTTATAATTTGCAAATCTAAGCTGTATACTATATACGTATATAAATGTATATTGCTTTTTTTACAATCGGATCACGAGAGTTCAGTATACTCGTGCGCGACCCTATGTACGTACTCCAAAAGCTCACCGATTGCTCCAACTCGTGAGGCACGAGAACCGAGTACGTAATAATTTGTTGAAAAAAAATTGACCCAAGATCCAATGTTACGTCAATCTAAAAGTATACTTCAAAATGTAACATGAAATTATTATTTCTCTGTTTCGGAATCACGTAAAACAAGGTTAGCACAATGTAGAGAAATATACTCCGTCGGTGTTGTATGTAGACGTGTGCGCTCTCTCTGTTGTAGGGTTTTTAATCCCTCTTTACACACATTCTCCCTCGAGTGGAGCTCTACGACATGCTGGCTTCAGAGCGGTAGACAGAAATAGGAAAACGGCGGCGGCGACGTGGGCGAGAAGGACGGAAATGAAAAGAAAGAGAGAGAAAGAGAAAGCTCGTCTGATGCGAATAATGTAGGGTTTATAGAGTTTAAAAAGAGGTTTCAAAATTGTTCGTCAATTATTAATGATAACAAAAAAATAAAATTACACAGCGAGATTAATCGTGAGATTTTGAAGTACAAGAGGTGAACTCCGTATGTAGCAGCAGTTCGAACCTACACAAACGCACGTGTGCGAGGCTTCTCTCTCTCTCTCTCTCTCTTTCTCTCCCTCTGTCCGTTTGTCTCTCTTTCTCTTTCTCTCTCTTGTCTGTGTTGGTTAACTCCCCTCTCCTCAAGAGCGCCAGCCGAGCTCTTTCTCTCTCTTTCTCTCTCAACTCAACTGTAAAGAGGTCCCTCTCTCAGTGTGTGTGGTGCGCAGCTCGCTGGCGCTGGATGCTGCTCGTGCTTCAGACATCTCAACAGAGACGCAACAGCCAAAGACACGACCAACAAGAAAGAAAGAGACAGAAAGAGAGAGTGCCAGTTACAGTTTGCAGGTATAATACACCTACAAGACCAATATCGCGCAAAATGTGCGCAGTGCAACGATTCGGAAAACTATCAACAAACGAAAATTAAAAAATACGCGTTACAAGTAGTTCTCTACAAAGGAGAATGCCTTTTAGGGATATATACAGTCGCGCCCATGTTACACTGCAGAGAGAAACAGAGACAGGAAGACAGAGAGAGAAAAAGAGAGAACCCTACTGCAGTTCGAATATGAGAAAAACATCTGTGCAGTGGCACTAACAGCTAAAAAAGGGACGACAACGACGAGAGACTGTATAGATAAAATTATACACGTGCACAATGCTTATTACACTTATACCGAAAATTTCAATGTATTGCACTATTTATATGCAGTGCGTGCACCGGATTTAGTGTTTTTTTCAGATCTGTGTGCATGTGAATAATACCTTATTACATACGCTTTATATTTACCGATCGCGCATTCTCATAGCAAAGTATATAAGTGGTAACTGACAAGTTTTACTGCAGTATTCTCGTTGAAGTAGTCAAAGATAGATTTTACAGAACGGGAATTCGCACTATGAGATTTTCTCATTTCCAATGCCTGAGTATTACTCGCAGTTAGTCACGTTTTTATTCATATATACGTGTTTGTTGAAAACAACCGCATACGATTTTTTTACAAAGTTATGAATGGGCTTGTCTCTTATTATTTTATAATAGTGGATTGTGACAATCGAATAATTAGAGCGACATGCTCGTTCGGTATCTTGACATGATGAGTTAGTTACTGTCATATATATATATATATATATAAATATTTTATTTTTTTATTTTTAACAAGAGAATTGATTTTCTTTCTCTTCTCGAATAGCCACATGAATAGATAAAACATCTTGCTAACCGCTAAAACATGACGAATTGTTGAAAATGTGTTGCAGATAAGAATGGAGTTGAGCGACTAAGCGGCGAGCATCCAGTAAAAAAGAGAGAATCGGCGCAGACACACAGCCACACGATGACTCGGCTTAACCTGGCCCCCAATTTATTAATTTGCGTTTTATTGGTCTGTTTCACAGGTAAATGTTTATCTTTCATTCAACTAATTACTTAATAATAAAAAAACCAAAAAACGTAAAAAAGAATAAAGAAAAGTTTCGAGTTTTGTATTTGCATTCCGCATTCGCATAACGAAGAGCTTTGCAAAATTCCACCTTCGTCAGGTCTTTACTTAAACATATATCAGCTTCGGATGGAATTACGCTACTCGCGAAATGCTATACCTTCCGTACGACTAAAATCAGCGTCCAGCACAACGTGGAATAACGTCTGGGCTTTAATTCGCCTTTTATTTCGTTTTATTTTCACGTAAAAGATAGACTTGAGTGTACGTAGGATTTTTGTAAGTCCCCGGGGTTGTGATTAATTTGTCGTTTGCACAGTATTTACTTTGAAACTGTCTTGTTTACGATTAATAAAGATGTACAGATCCAAGTATGTCTTTAAAAGTATCAATACCTAAATAAGCTAACACTGTAAAGTTCTCAAATACAGTACCTGTTGTATTGTATATAAATGAAACCTTCTGGCTATCTCGAAATAAAACCTTAATAGCTAAGTGCTAACAAAATAGGAATATTTAATTAGATAACGTTTGAAAACATAACTTTGCACGATTACCGTATTTACAAACATTCAACTAAATTGTCAATCAACTAATAAACTATACAGTAGCTCGAGTACTCTCCAAATTATTATATTAAAGAGTCAAAATGCGAACGTACTACACAAAACACTCACAAAAAAACCCGCCATGAAAAGAATCTAAAAATGCCTCGTGTAAGAAAACAACGTTCGTCATTTTAAATTAATGTTATATGAGGACATTGTGAAATATATATTTTCATTCGTAGAAGACGAAGATTAGAAATAGATTTTGTCGATCAATGAAATGTCGAAATATAAAATTAAATTAATTATTGCAATATTGCTAACTTGCCGCTGTTCTAAATAAACGATCAAACTTAATTCGCTAAATATTTATTTGATCGTGTTTCCGTCCTGAAATAAGTTCCATTCGAACGATGATTAATATTAAATTTCAAAATAGCAACAAGTATATGATCTATAAACCTATTCTAATATTCGGCATGAATTTTGGGGCAGTGTCATGTACATAGAAGTAAGGGTCGACCGGAGGTCAGCTGTGGTCGCCTTTGGTATCTAATCTTCAGCAGGCCGATTCGGATAAAGTGACTATATACCGAAGAGAATAAAAAAAACTGTCGCTTACTCTTTGGTGCTTTGAGAAACGTTGAACTCCTTTGATAATCGCCCTCGAGCTAGAGATCTGGGTTATGTAAAAATGTCATTACGAGATCGATGCTGAACGCCTCGTGCGATATTTGGAGCACGTACACACCATAAATATGTTTTTCTTTTCTTTTTTTTCAGAACGGTCGTTTCGAATGAAATTTATTTGATGAATATAAGTGAATATGAAATAGAAATATGCGAATAAAAAAGGTTTGAGTTAAAAAATTAATTGCTGGAAGTGACGCCGAAACGTAATAATAAAATCAGATAGCAGAAGATCAAATTATTTGAAAAAATGTTTGAGAGCAAAAAAAGAACATTTGCGCTTCTAAGTAGATGGTTACAGTGAGCTCGACATTGCATATACGAGATTCTCGTAAACATCCGTCGCTCTGTCCCTTACCGATAAGCTCCCGCGCGCCGTCGTGATAGCGTCTTTTCTCCGAAAAATCCTCACAAGCACGCCATCGCATATTAACATTACACGAGCCGATCATTGACTCTGTATTACATACTTCACAGCGATGTCTTTCATGATTATTTTTTTCATTATCTGTTTTTTTTTCAAATTAAATTTGTAACGAAGCGATTGACGCGAGTATGAGTCATAGCAATGAAATAATATTTAATGTTTTATATTTACAGGCTTCATCGATTCTGCCGGAGGACAGGCTCGAGATTATGGAAGAAATTACACGAGAGTACCAGGACGAGGTAAGACTATAAAATTCAAAAGACAAAAAATGTTTCTGTTGCGTATTGAAAGAAAGTACACATGGACGAGGGTTTCCGTTAAAATTACAAAAAGCAAAATCTAAGATAGAGTTGTTGAGAGTCGACGGGCTGAATGTGACATGATAATAGGTACAATCCAGAGAGGCGACATTAGCGGCGTGGAAGAAGAGCCGCTGATGGGAGATCGTCTCGATTGGTCCTGGCTGAACGTGCTGCGACCTCGAGGTAGTCCTTGTGAGAGACTTGCCAAAATCATTAGTACAACCTCTATCGTTATCTCTCCCTTTCTCATGATATAACAATGAATATTTCTATATTAAACGTTCATAACCGACGATTTCTATGGATGCAGTGTATATGGGAGAATGCGGATTATTAATATGTAAAAAGAGGTGAAATTATGAGGCCAAGGGTTATCTGTATACATTTTTAACTCGTAACAAACGTTAAAATACCAGACTACATATTAATAATAATTAACAATTTTTTCCCATGGGATCGAGTATTTCACAATTGATATATCGTCGAGTAGTAGTATATAGTTGTTGAAAACCAACATGTAAATACTTACACTGTTTGACCACTTGGTTTTGTATTGAAACTAACTTGATTGTTCTCCAGGCGTGCAGATAAAACGACCACACCCATGTGAACAAGGCTCTTGTTACCCGGCAACGGGTAACCTACTGATCGGTAGAAGCAAAGCGCTGTACGCTTCGTCGACTTGCGGATTACGTGGTCCCGAGCGTTATTGTATCATCTCGCATTTGAAGGATCGCAAGAAATGCTTCTTCTGCGATGCTTTTAATTCACGGCAACAACATAATATCACAAATATTGTCAGCGGGTTCGTTGATTTTTAACAAACATTACTTGCAAAACAAAGAACATAAAATAAAATTCTTGGTAATGAAAACATTATAATATTTGTAGAACACCGCATCGTACTTGGTGGCAAGCCGAAAATGGCAAGGAAGACGCGTACATCCAATTCGACTTGGAGGCGGAGTTCCATTTCACTCACATTATTATACACTTCCAAACGTTCAGACCTGCAGCAATGATCCTCGAAAGATCCTACGATTTCGGTCACACTTGGCAAGTATACCGATACTTTGCTCACGATTGTGCCACTGCATTCCCTGGTGTACCCACTCATCAGCCACAGAAGCTTAGTGATGTCGTGTGTGACTCGAGGTACTCCCATGTCGAGCCGTCCACCGACGGTGAAGTTATTTTCCGGTAAGAAATACTTCTTCCGTTTTACTTTATCAATAATTGTTCGTCGCATTCATATGGAAAAAATCAAAACATTTGATATTTCATATTTCTAAAAGTATTCAGTGTAATTGTGTCGTTACAATAATCTTTCTAACGTATTGTCCATCTGTTGGAATGCGATATTTATTGTCGATACTCAGACACGTTTGTAATACATTTTTAAAATATTTCTATTCTTTCACGTCGCAGTCTTGAAGAAGTCGAAAAAACGTAAGCCCTTAAACCACAATAAATATATGATGTATTTAAACCTGTAGCTACACTTTGCTGTTAATTGTCGCATATGCAATGTTAACATGTAGTGATTTTCCTTTACTTATGCAATTCACAAGATGAGTAGTCGTTCGAATCATCCCCACAGCTTATTTTTCGAAATTAAAGTACCCAGTGCAAAAAACTTTGCACTTGTACCAATCCTCTCAGTATTGTAAAATGATCGGAAATTTCTTTTAGTAGAGCAGGTGTTGTACAATTAAGTAATAAACAACAATTAGATTAGATGTTGTATAAACTCAAACGGTCCAAACTGCACGAACGAATAGTAAAAGCTCTTTCAATGTTTACAGAGTGCTACCGAGTAACTTGAAAATCGACAATCCATACTCGAAGGAAGTACAGAATTTGCTGAAGATAACGAACCTGCGTATAAACTTCACTATGCAGCATCGTCTTGGTGACGAGAAATTGGACAATCGACCAGAAATCAATGAAAAATACTACTATGCGATCAAAGACATGTTCATACGTGGTTCGTGTTCGTGCTACGGTCACGCATCCCGTTGTTTACCCATCAATGACTGGGTCGACGAGGAGGAAATGGTCCACGGTAGATGTAACTGTACTCACAACACCAAAGGACATAATTGCGAGCAGTGCGAGGACTTTTACAATGACTTGCCATGGAAACCGGCGGTTGGTAAGCAGACCAATGCTTGCAGAAAGTGTAATTGTAACGAGCACAGTGAGAGCTGTCACTTTGACGAGGCCGTATATCAGAGGAGCGGTCGAGTTTCCGGTGGTGTCTGCGATAATTGTCAGCACAACACCATGGGACAAAATTGCGAGCTCTGCAAGCCTTTCTATTACCATGATCCATCAAGAGATATTACCGATTTCGAAGCGTGCCAACGTAAGTTCCCTGTTGTCGATTCATCGCTGTGTAACAAATAGCAGTATTTCATTCGGTACATGTACTGCTGTGTTTAACATTGAGAGATTGCAATTGATATTCTGTATGACTTTTATAGCCTGCGACTGTGACCCGAGGGGTTCACTAGACGAAGGAATTTGCGATGCTCGTACTGATCCGTTGAACGGTGACGAATCCGGACGCTGCCATTGTAAGTTCAATGTCGAAGGCAGACGCTGTGATCGTTGCAAGAATGGATTCTGGAACTTCACAGAGCTCAACTCTGATGGATGTCAAGGTGATCATCTTCACTTTTCGAATTCTAAAAATATCCTATCGCTGTAGGAATTTTATTGTTATTTGTAGATTGGATTCTATGAATAGGGATAGAGTACTCCTTTATTACTCGCATCGTAAAATATTATTAAAAACTGCACATCATTTTTTATTTACAAGAAAAAAAAGATGTCGAGCTTTTCAAATCAATCCATAAAACAAATATTGTGTTTCTTTTATTGTAGCATGTACTTGCAACACCTTGGGTACGATAGACAACCAGGGCTGCAACATGGTGACCGGCGAGTGTACTTGCAAACGTTACGTGACAGGTCGTGACTGTAACCAATGTCTACCTGAGTTCTGGGGTCTGTCCGATGAGACGGAGGGCTGCAAGGCTTGCGACTGCGATCCTGGTGGCGCTTACGATAATAATTGTGATGTCGAAACTGGGCAGTGTCGTTGTCGACCACACGTTGGCGGACGTACCTGTAATCATCCTGAACAAAGTTACTACACTGGCTCAATTGATTATCTGATCTACGAGGGTGAACATGCTAGAGGCTCTGACGTAAGTGTTTTATTCTCTTGTTACTGAATTCATTCAATAGAAAAATCTATTGTCCACTCTATATGTATTTATTATAAACCTACGTGACTACGTTTTTTAGAATTGCCAAGTAGTGATTCGTGAGCCATACCGGGACGGTCGCAACAGTACATGGAGTGGATTAGGTTTCATGGAAGCAATTGAAGGTTCAGTACTAAACTTTACCATCGACGACGTGCGCCGTTCGATGTGGTATGACATAGTAGTTCATTATGAGCCAAAATATCCCGGAGTCTGGGATGACGCTCAGATCATTCTTGAACGTGATGGACCACCCAACTTGGAAGGCCCATGTGGCAGTGATTGGCAACCTGAATACGATCGTCTTGTAGTACAGTTGCCTACCAATCAGAGAAATTCGGTAGCTTTTCCATCTGTATGTCTTGAAGAAGGCAAGATTTACACTTTGTTGTTGGAGCTGAAGACATTTAGCGGACCTGGCGAATCCTCTACCGGGTCAATCCTTATCGATTCCGTAAGTTTATCATTGTGTGACAAACTATATAAATGCATAACTACTCAGTAACATAAACTATTCGACAATTACAGATTGTTCTGAGACCGAGAATAGATTCGATACCATTCTTTACTGGAGGCCCTGGTGAGATTCGTCGTCAAGAGTATGAACGATTCCGATGCGCTGATTACTACAATAATACTTACGACTACTTCAGCATCTACGAGAATAGAAGTGATATCCGAGAGATATGCTCCAAGTACCAGAACAGTATTGGTCTTTACGTATACAACGGTGGTCATCGTAAGTATATTTAATAAGATGATCCGCCAAAGATCGCTCAGTGACTTAATGTTTTTTTTTATTTTGGTAGCTTGCGAATGTAATCCAACGGGTTCGCACAGTCTGCTCTGCGAGCGTTACGGTGGTTCCTGCCAATGTAAACCGAATGTGGTGGGTCGTCGTTGTGACCGTTGCGCTCCGGGAACTTACGGCTTTGGCCCTGAAGGATGTATACCTTGTGACTGCGATGGTATCGGTGCTTTGGACAACTTTTGTGACGTGGTCACTGGTAGATGCAAGTGTCGACCCAATACCTACGGACGTAATTGCGGCCAATGTGAGCCTGGATTCTGGAATTTCCCAAACTGTAGGCGATGCGAGTGTAACGGACACGCCGATAACTGTGACTCTGCCACTGGTGCTTGTCTCGAGTGTCGCGATTCCACAACTGGACATAATTGTGAAAGGTGTGTGGATGCGTTCTATGGAGATCCTCGAATTGGAGTGGATATCCCTTGCCGAGCTTGTCCGTGTCCAGGTTAGAAATCAACGTTTTATATATCTATTTAATACTTGATCTTTGACAATTGTTGGCTCTTTCTTCATCATATAGGAACGCAGGAAAGTGGCCATGCCTACGCGGACAATTGCTCTCTCGATCCGATATCCCAAGACGTAGTGTGCGATTGCTACCAAGGTTACGCTGGACCACGTTGCGACACTTGCGCTGACAACTACTTTGGGAATCCCGAAGTACCCGGTGGCAAGTGTGAACCGTGCGACTGTAGCAACAACACCGACATTGCTCGCCCGGGCAATTGCGATCCCAAATCCGGCCAGTGTCTTCAGTGCCTCTATAACACCACTGGATACAATTGTGAAATGTGTCAACCAAATTACTATGGTGACGCTCTACTAAAAACTTGTCAAGAGTGCGGTTGCAATATTTTGGGAACAGATTCGAACGCTGGACCTTGCAATTATAGAACTGGACAATGTCCTTGTCTACCCCATGTGATCGGGCAAGTATGTGACACTTGTGAGGATTACCACTGGCGGATTGCCAGTGGACAAGGATGTGATCCTTGTGAGTGCGACGTCGTCGGAAGCGTCTCCGACAGGTTTGTGTTTTTTTGTTATTTTTAAAGATTGTTTCTTTTAGCATTAATTTTAACCGATGAACCTACGATTAATGTATTCCTATTACAGGTGTAACCCTTACGACGGTACCTGTGAATGTAAACCAGGTTTCGGAGGTCGTCGTTGTAACGAATGCCAGGCTAACTACTACGGGAACCCGAACGTTCAATGCCATCCATGCGAGTGTGATGATATTGGCTCGGCAAGTTTACAGTGTGATCGCGACACTGGCGCTTGCAAATGTCATGAGGGTATCGGTGGTGACAAATGTGACCAGTGTGATCGCAGTTACATCGGTGTCGCCCCAAGTTGTTCTCCTTGCGGCGAATGCTTCGACAATTGGGACGGTATTCTTGATGGGCTGAGAAACAAAACAGCCTTTGTCATCGATGAAGCTTCCAACATTCAGAAAGTCGGAACTACGGGCATTTACAGCCAGGAATTTGACGAGATTGACAATGCCATTGCACAGGTAAGAGAGGAAAGAAGGAAAAAATAGAGAAACATGTTCTGGAGATTAAATATACTAACAAATTTTTTACAGGTGAATACTGTGATCGAAAGTTCGTCGGTAAAGAACCAAGATCTTGAGGAAGTCAATCAACTGACATCAAGACTTGAGAAGGACATCGAGTCATCAACGGGCATTTTGAACGATTTAAATAATCAACTGGAGAACGTATCCGGGCGAGTGACTCTCGCCGACGAAGCTTTGAAACGCTTGAAGAATCGCACGGACTTGCTTCACGAGGATGCTGGCAAACTTCGGGACTCGGCCAATAGATTACAAGAAGCTAATGTCCAGGGTGCATTGAATATAACCCAGCAGATGGCTGATCAATCGAGACTCGCTGAACGCATGGCAGCCGATACGGGTAATGTGCTACTTGATGCCGAAAGGTACAAGAAAAACACAGAGAATCTTATCGCTAAGAGTAGCGCCAGCGTCGATGAGAACAGGCTCAAGAATCAACAGTCACTCAATTCACTCAATGCCCATTTGAACGAACTCCAGAGTTATGTGCCACAACTTAATCAGGACATGTGCGGCAGAAATGTCTCGGACTGCAGTGACGTTTGTGGTGGTGCTGGTTGTGGACACTGCGGTGGTCTATCTTGCGATGCTGGTGCTCTCACCAAGGCTAACCAGGCTCTTGATGTTGCTAAGCAACAGGCTACCAAGATTAAGAACCATAAGGATGAAGCTGAACAATTGCTCCGCAACGTAAGTTTTTGTTCTTTTGTATCTTTTTCTCATTTAGCTGGAGTTAAACAATCAAACTATGAACTGATTGTACTTTCAGATGAATCGATTAAAAGACAGTGCAACAGATGCACGTGGCAATGCGCAAGAAGCCTTCGATCTGGCTACTCAGGCGCGCAATCTATCTGACAAACTCACCAAAGACTTGTCAGATGTCAACAAGAAAATCTACAACTTGTTGAAAGCTGATCAGCCAACGCCCGCGGAAGTACGCGATCTTGCTAAGGAAGTGCTTGACAAGAATATTACATTAACTCCAGAAGAGATCAAGGTTCTAGCTGATAAGATTGCCGAGATCGTTGGATCACTTAGCGATCCAGAGCGCATCCTCAGCGAGACTTCACTTGATCTTGAACTTGCAAACGAGCTGAGAGACAGAACCAAGTGGACGAGAGCCCTGGCTGAAGAAAAGGAAACATTAACCGGAAATGTTCTAGGTCTACTTAGGGAGACCCAAGAATCGCAAGAATTGGCTCAAGAAGCTATTGGCAAGGCTGAAAACGACATTGACTTGTCACAGAGAGACCTCGACGAGATATCACAAATCACCAAAGACGCCAAGAGAAAGGCCGATGATACTGCCTCTTCGGTCAACGAATTAGGTGAGTACCTTTTTTCTTTGCCGTTTTATTAAGAAAAAGCAAACAAAATAAAAATATTCGAATTCGTCTTTTCAGAAATACGATTGAAAGATCTGCAGACGGAATCGGTGAAGAATGATTTTGTAATCAAGCAAGAGATCCAACTACAAGCTAGCAATATTTCTGATGAGGCTAAGAAGGTACAATCACAAGCGGAACGTCTTGGAGAGCAATACAAACAGGTTGCCGAATCGTTGAATCAGCGCGTGAGTAAGAGCAAAAACGACATCATTCGCGCTAAGGATTTACTTCAACGTGCCAGCGAGTTAACCGCCGACACGCAATCGAAATTCAAAGATCTCGAGGGTATGGAGAGCGTGTACAAGGACAATGATAAACTATTGCGCGAACTTATGAGGTATGTCGACACGCTCAATGACCAGATGGACAAGGAGCTCTCTGAGTTCGAAACCAAGGCACAACTTTACCGGCAATGCATGCAGTAAGGCATAAACTTTTGCCGATCTCCTCATCATATTCATTTGTCATCGCGAGTACATCTTTTTTCCTTCTTTCTCTTTATAATCAGAAGACTGCGTGAATTTTTAACGACGTACTTCAACTGGTACTTATAGCTGTATAATTATGTCGTGTTTCAGCGAAGATTCAATTTTATCTTGTGTTCAAAGTTATATATACACCAGAAACGCATTTCTTATTGTACTTTTTACATTCTTTTGCATGATCTTTTTGTTTTTTTACGCAAAGCTCATGACTCGTAAAAATTCGTCAATGTTCTTCTATAAAAGTGCCATAAAACAATGACACGTACAACTCGGAAGCTTAAAAATTAACAGATAAAAGGAAAGCACGAAAAAACTTGGGAAACAATACATTCTTAGCTTGCGAGGCTGTAAATATATGATTGCGGATAAATGGCAAACAATTGTAAATAATATATGATGATGTGAGTCTGACAATCAATACTCTGACGATGTTTGCATTATGTTCCGTTCTCAGCAAAGTAAACAAATGTTTTTTCATAATTTTATCAAAAAATCGTATAACTGTAGGAGATAGTTGAGTAGGTTCCAGTACAAGTTTTAACTAATAATATTGTAGATGCAAGAACTTGAAATTACAAAAGATCTTTTACAAGAAACATAATTAGTTTTGTATGTTGGATTTTTAATTTTCAATTGTGAATTCCATGAAAACATTTTATTAAATTTGGAAAACTATGCATTGGCTATAATTAAAACCAAAGTTTATTTTAGTATGTTAACAAAGTATTTGACGTGTGGGATAGCTTTTGGATGAATAACAAGAAAATTAAACGAATAAGAAAAAGTTTCTCATCTCATGGTTGTTCCGATTCTTTGCGGACTAAATTTTTGTTTACAAAATGCAATAATATTTAAATGCTTGAAACCAAAAGTTTTAAATTTTTATATGTAATTTAATACTTTGTTATATGAATGTATGCTCAATGAGAATATTACTGTATAAGAAAAATATAAAATAAATTAGTTTGCCAACAACAAAAAATAAAAAATAATCGTTAACTTTATTTAGATTCCCACAAACATCTCGATCAATCCTGGATCAGGATAGACCTGGAGGCTAAGCGGTACTGAAATGTGGCGTATCGAAATCTATATTTATATGTGACGCCGTCGTTGCAGTTATTACTAAAAATATTGCAAAATATCAGTGTTATCTACGTTGTATTTTTTTGTCGCCTTTATAACTTCACCAACCACAATGATATGTAGCACAAAATTGATTATTCCATAATAATGATATTTCCACGGTGAGTTTTCAAGTCTTTCGGAAACTAAGATACTTTTTTATGAATTCGTATAATTGAGTATAATATGTACACTATTTGAAAGGTCAAGATGATTTTTATGTGCAATGAATGACCAATACGAAGTAACGTGTCGATCTGCTTAATTTAATTTCACCCTTTTTTCAGTTTTCATACTATCTCGATGTCGATAATTAACAGATTTTATAAAAGAATTACTCTATCTCGAGATATAAAATGGAAATTATTCTTATGAAATCTTATTAACTCATATAATTTCAAAAAAAGTCATACATATTTTTTCAGTGGTAATACGATAGCTGATATTTGAAAATTAATTAAAATGTTTGGTTAGTTGTAGAACCATCGATGTATAAAATATTATTTGATCAAAAAATACTTTCGATATTGTAATCTTTTCCGAAAAATTATACCTCTTCAACAAGCAGCATTATATATATATATAGTATTTATAGTTGATATGCCATCTGTGGAATCAACTGAATAGCGATGTAGTATTATTGCTTTACAATTGACGTTTGGTGATTCGAATATATGAAAGGTCTTAGTTACATTACGTTTCATATACGAATGCAAGACTTTCAATAAGAAACATGGCTAGCAAACTGGTAAGCCTTACACACATAAACATATGAAAATTTTATTTTATTTTACGAACATATTGCGATTCAAAACCGATTCAGCGATTTTTTTTAAACGCCGAGACATTTTTCCACTTCCTTAAACATCGCTTGCGTTATAAAGTAAGCAAGATATTATTTTGATATGCTATTGAATGATATACTATTAAGAAAAATATTTTATTTGTATAAACTTAGGTAATCGATTTGGTTATCACAGCCGTAATCGCTGTGGCAATGACTATGCCATATGGCCATCACCATGGTTTTGAAAGAAAGGAGGGATACACACTGGTCATCGCGCAAGATTTGTCGAGCTTTAAGTCATCGAACAAGAAATTCAAGAATTTGAAAAAATTAGATACGATATAGAACATGTAAGACGTGGTGGATTTGGAGGTAATCACGGTAGATTTCATGGATAATTTCAACTGCTTTCAAATGCATTAAATAAAGTTAAATGATCCATGAATGTTCTGAGAACAACCTCATTCAAAATGTTTTGTTATAATACAAGTATAATAAAAATGTATTCTCTTATTTAAACTTGATCATTTAACTTATTTATTATTACCCATATTATTTTGTCCATATTTGAAAGAAAATAACAATTTTAACCAGGTCTCTTTATCATAATACGTTAATTTTATTACAGTTACAGGCATTTCTTGTTCAATTAATTACTAGTCCAAGCTAGAAGATGATTAATTTGAAATTTATTACATATTTAAATTTTAATATACAATAGATTTCAAATAATAGCGTTATCTAGAGTATTTGCATCTCCGTGATATCGTGACTAAGAGTTACTCGAAATCTATTAATCCACTTACACACTGAAGTAAAATCTGCAATCATAGCATGTAAAAGTAAATACATGTATATTAATAAAATAATTTAATAAATTATACGTTAAAACAATCATCTTATTGCAAACGTAAAGAGACGTAAAGAAATGAGTTCTGCGAGGGGAAAAATGCCGGGAAAAATGGGGAAAAAAAAGAAAATAGTACGAGGACAAGGGTAATTACTGGTTATGTTGGAATGGTTTTCTAATTATTGTAATAATCAATCGGCATTCAATTATCGGCAAAAAGAACATTTAAGGAAAAAATTTAAACATGATTCAGTCAGAATTATTTCTGTACAATTAATTGCTTCAGAATATTTCTGAAAAAATTGATTTACAAACAAATTCAGGAATTGTGTTGCAAAAGGCAACATTTGTGAACCAAGAAAATCATTTATTAACTTAATAGTGACAATTCCACAATTAATAGAATAATCATTGTCCATAATTTCTATGAAAATTATCAACGTTTACCACTATATTTTATCAATGAAGTACATTTTTGCAACAATAATTTCGATATCTTACTTACTGTTCAAGAAAACAATTTTTCTTAATAACAAGGTATGCACGTAAACAATGAAATACAATAAGCCAAGGAACGAACTGAAATAACAGCTATTATATCGTGCTGACCTTTCAATGGACAAAAAAACAAGTGTTTTTACAAAACACTGTAAAATTGTTTTCAGTATAGGTATGTATCGTTGTGGAAAATTTTTTATCTTGAACTATTTGGAATGAAGATTAGACTCCCAGCATTGTGTACTTCCAAATTACAATCAAACATCCTGTTCGAATCGCAGCTTATTATATACCTAAAAATGATTAAAATATGAAACCATGCACGCAGTGACCGCCTAAGTGAAAGAAAAATGATTCTATTTACAACTTGAAAATAATGACTACCACATTGCAGAACATATCGGTTATTTCTTCGGTAATTTTTTTTATTTTACAATTGTATAGTGTACTCTTTTAATAGACTAGTTTAGGGATCATTGAATTTCTTGTGATTTATACACCCAAGCCGTAGAAAAGCAATTTTAAAAAAATGCGCGATCTTTATATTTTTTTAATTGAATTTTTAATTGTTGTCAAAATAGAAAAAGCATCTTTCATATAATGAGAAAATTAAATAAATACTAGATACTACCTTCGATTATCATTAATAGTAGTCGAATAAATAGGAATAAAGTTATCTTTTCGTGTCTTTTGATGTACAAAATCATATACAGTACCAATTGCCATCAATAAATAAAATACTACAAAAGTTATGTCTTAATTAAAATTACATTAATAAAATTTGGAAATTCACAATAATACAAGTTAAAACTATTTCCGAGTACTTTGAAATAAAAAATTTGTAATAACAGTATTTTAATTAGAACAATTTTTACAGTATGGTCAACAAAATTCAAACACGTTAGTGTTGAATCCTGCCTTTTCTTATGATGTTTTAAGTTAACAAATAGTTGAGCTGAAAACGTAATAAATAGACGATTAAATTTATTTTACAAGGACCTTTCTATTAATGAGGTATTATTTCACTTTGGATTAGGAGGTAAAAACACAGTATTTCACATTTTTTTTAAATAAACACTTTGCGTAAAAAAGTTACAACCTCTTTTTATTTGTTTGTTTGTTTATTTAAAAAATATTAAAACAAACAGATTTAAAATTGTTAAACACATATACAAGCAAATTCTATCATTGGTAACATTTGCGTAATAAACGCATTCACATTTAGTTGTTTTGTTGAATTAAGCTTTGATCATCTTAATCGTTCTTTTAATAATTTGAAATTTGTTTTTATATTTTGCGGTTATATTATTATACAAAAATTACTAAAAATAAATCATATTATCATCTCGATGGTGTTCATTCGAATAATTATTATGACAACCCTTTCATATATATTTATTGTCATTAAAATTTTATTATTTAAATTTTTACAATCAATATTCACTAATGAGATGCTTTTGGATTCTTTTAAATAATCTAAATCGAGTATATTTTTGTTCTAAATTATGGCTCGTACCTTTTTTTATTGTTGGCGAGCATCGTTCACGAGCGTGATGGAAAAAAAGTATTAATAATGGCTTCTAGATGCATGATTTTACGATTCTCACGATGGCCTTGATCTACAAATGGAATTTGATAAATAATATATTTACAAGTTAATAATCCGTTTGTTGCGTCGACTCAATAACCACATAACGTTACCGATAAATGGTCTTGTCGCTTACGGTCGCTCGGCTATATAAACAACCTCGGCTTCTTAATTTTTTGTAGACAGATCAAGAATTTCCAATGAGCAACATAGCAGTTAAATGGTAAACCACACAAGTAATTTTTTATTTTTGATTTGTAAGCGAGCTTGAGTTTGAAAACTTACTTTCAAATCTGTCATGCCATTGTAAGTTATCTCTACAAACATTTTTAGTTCAGTTTAAGTTATTCTCTGTGATAGTATAGTAATTTGAGGGTTCTTTATATATAACTTATAAATACACTTTTATATCTGTAGATATCGTCTAATCAGTTTACTACAATTCTGAACAGACATCTCCCTAAAAAAGAATTTGTGATCTATAAGTATGATTTACAACTATATTTTTCAATCTTTGTCGAATAATTCGAATGTTAGCATAATATAAACAAAAATCACAGTTATAAATCAACGTTCAATTTACTATTGATTGACAAATGAGTTGTCGGGATATATATACCCCCGCGGAGTACCGTGAAGGGAAATGCGTTTCTCTGGAGAGATACACCCTTACTAGGCCTTCCAGGATTTTCACGAGGTTAGGGTGTGTTCCCTAGGCTTGTGAGATTTTTGGAAGAACCAGATGACCAATAGGGCCCTTGGAAAAGTTTAGACCGACCCTCGGGCCCTTGAATGGGAGTGTACCCTTTAGATCAAATAAAGAGCCTCCTCGCTAGAGAAACGATGTTAGTCTTTGGTGGAGATTGCTACTAAGTGGAGCTTAAGCGACCCAGTACAGAGCCAAGAAAGAAAGTCTGAAAGTACAACTCAAAATAAATATTAACAGATTTTGATTTTCGCATTAGTTTGTGTGCTTTTCCCCCCATTCTTCCTAATTCCAAGTTACTTGAGCTGCCCTTTAGAGTCAGTTCAAGCTAACCCTTAGAACTAACCCCTTTGCTGCTATAACTTTTAGTCAGTAAAGGCGGAAATATATGTAATTATTGCACGACAAAGACATTTGTTCTCTTCAATCGGAGGAAAATTCTCTCTCCTTTATTCCCCGCAACCAACACTAGTAACGAAAACGCAAAACCACTTGCAACTGATCATACAAAAGATTAAAAGAAAGAAAATACTACTAAACGATCGCAAGGTAGACCTAAACAGCTCAAAAGATCGGTTCCTATTACCAAAAATAATGCGGAGCTCTCGCAAAATCATCAAGTTAAATGACCTACTCGAAACAAAGGTCTTGATTCAGATGAAGGGAAGTTCCCAAATTATCCACTCATTATTTCAAGAAACCTACCTATCAAAACCCAAACGTATCATGTCCGAAAACAACAGCGAGCAACACCAACAGGCAGTAAATCAGCCTATATCAGCTGGACGACAGCAGCAAGGTGCCTTTCCGAGCCAATTATTGTATACCTCAAGGCCTTAAGACACATTACAACTACAACTGGGCAGGAGCTATACATAGACTCTCCATTCATACCTAGCGAGACGATCCAATTCGTCAGTGTACTCTTCGGAGAAATCCATGAAGATGACCACGAAGCTGTTCTTCAGTACACCGACTATCCATGCTTAGGACTTACGTCAGAGGCTATATGCGTTACAATGCTTCAAGAATTTAACCCGATTTACGCATCAGTAATCGCTTTAGAAAACCGGTAAACTCCAACGGCCTAGGTTTTACCTTCGCATCACGCGCATCCTCATCAGTATCCAATCAATTAACATCGTTCAGTATATCAGCTAATACATTTCCAGAATTCGTGTACGGTACTGCCTTTAATGTCGACTTGATGAATTATATCACTCAATCTGGCAAGTCAGAAGACATTTAAGATAACGTCCATCGTCATTAACCTAATCCCACCGACGGGCAACCTGACTCAGACGATCATCTGTGATCCTGGTGACATCCATCGGCCAGAAGTGACAACAGAATCTGGAGAGATACATCCCCACTAGGCATTCTAGGATTTTCATGAGGTTAGCCAAATTGATTTTCTTTTGTTTTTTTTTGGTTTGCTGTTCTACAGAGCGGGTGAATCCCTTTTATATTCTTTCCCTCACCCTCCGTGCGCTGATTGAATTATATTTTTTTATTTATTTTATTTATTGTGTTTGGGCCTCGCTTAGTTCTCCTGGCTGTACAGCTGGAGCTAAATTTTGTACGCAACTGTCACCGCGACATTCAATTAAGGTTTAATATTCTTACTTTTGTTTATTTTATAACATCGCCGCGGATACATTGTATTGTACTTCTTCTTGTTATTAATAAATTTTATTTTTTGTCTTTGTAACCATCGTTTGTTGATTGACGCCTTACCAACTTACTTTCCCTTGACCTTTCAAGGTCATTCACTTCCTGGCGTACGTAAGGCCGTTTTACGCCTCCTACCTTCCCCTATGTTAGTTTTTGTTCGCGATTATTCGTTTTTTATTTACCATCAATGCAGCTGAGTGAGCCTTTCCTTAGAAGTTCAGTCCCCCACCCCCATATACCATAGTATTTGCGTTGCACGCCCCTGCTAGTAAGACGAAAGTCTCAGGCAGAAAAGTGTGAAGAAAATAGAGGATTGTCTTAATTACATCCTTTATATATTTGTGGCGTCGCTAACCCGACGTCACACAAAGTTAAGATGAAAGCTTTTCATTTATTTATACATTGTTAGTCTTACATTATAGGCAGAATATTGTTTAATGCGATATTGTACGATATAATATTTAGGTAAATTTAAAATTTATATTTGTGTAATCTTAGATAATCGTTCTGGTTCTTACAGTCGTAATCGCTTTGGCAATGGCTGTGCCATATGGTCATCACCGTAATTTTGAAAGATAAGGAGGGTTGCACACTGTCCATCGCGTAGGAATTGTCGAACCTTTAGAAATCAGTGAATAAGATATTGAAAAGCTTGAAGAAATTAGACACGAAGGTGTCCATGCAGGACATGGTGGAATGGGGTCCACTATGGACACGGAGGATTTCACGTGTTATTCCAACTGCTGTCCAATATACTGAATAAAAGTTCAATCTATTTTATCAATGATTGTAATCTACGAGTGTCTCAAGGGTCATTTCACCTCTTATATTACTTCAAGTACAAGTATTTAATAAAAGTGTATTCTCTTACTGCATTCACTTATCATCCTTTTCCTCCCGTGCAACTATGTATAATTCCGTGATTGTTATTCCGTGGAACAATATACATTCATTATAAACTGAGATATTGAACATGTCAATTACGATTTCTTGGAGACAGGTAGATATTTATATAAGTAGAGTGTCTTTCTTTCTGATTGAATATTGCGTCGTTTGTTATATATAACATAACGACGAAATTATGTAAACGACATGCACATCGCAATATATCTATTCTGGTTTGTGAGCATACTAATCTTGAGACATGAGCGTCAACGCGTTTAAATTATTTAATTGCGATTGCTTATAGCAGTTCTCAAATACGAGATTCTCCTGATAGATTATTCTTTTGAAGGAAAAAAAATAGTAACTTTAAAAGATCGCTATTGCAAAGCAGTACGAGAAATCTCGTGACATATTTTCTCATAAAACACATTTACCAGATCAGTATCTATATATATACTTACTTTTGCACTTTTACACGAGTCACTATATGGTACACCCTATCTGAATATTGTATTCACTTATTTATAAATATTTATGTATCTCATAAATTATTCACATATCTACGGTATCTCGTTTAATATATAGATATAATTTTTGTTAACGTAAACTTACGAGCACAAGCGGATACTACTATAATATTTATCCTTTGAAGGGTTGTGATCGCGAGACGCAGATAAGTAGACTCGAAATCTCACGGACTTGCTGTCTGCGCGCAATACATTTGTACAATAAGATGACGATCTAGGCTTTTCACCAGAGTATTTAAATTTTTCTTTTCGTATATTGTATGCAATATGCGTGTTATTTCATAAAGAACTATTGTCTCAGACGAACTGGTCTTATATTATAGGCAGATTTAATTTAGCGAGGGTGAAGAAACCGGTCCATGCTCGGAATGAGGGGCTAAATTACCGATCCTTTCTGATTTGTCAAGCCTCGATTGCTTCCTTTATAAGTAGGACCAATTACAAGCGCCTTATATGCTAAAAGTAAGTTTGGATGTGAATTTCAATTTTGCGCCGAAAGAACAAACCATAACTACGTTTACTTGGAGCATTATAATTCGATTTTCCAATAAGGAAATTTAAAAATCCGTTTTTAAAACTAATTTCAAATAAAATTTATTTTATTCATTAAATTCGTTATTCAAATAGAAAAAAATTAATATTGATCATTTAAATATCTCATTTAAATGTGTAAGTCTTTAGTTACAATTACAGGACGAATATACGATTTAAGAATATCAGTTTATATTAAAAATGCATCACGCACAAGTAATGGAAGCACAAACGCAAAAGAATTCTAGTACAATTTTATTTCACTTGACATTTTGGATTCAAGTTCGAAAAATTATAATAATTATTTTCAAATAGTATCGATTCTGTCTTTCGACAATACAAATAAACTATGTTTATATTAGTTCATCTTTTATCACTCTTTTTTAAATTCCACTGTGTTTATCGATTTTATTAATTATTTTCTAGAAATTAAATTATTTGTAAATTTGTACAATTAATGAAATCCAAAACATGAGAAAATTAATTGGAAAGGCAATTAAATTATATGCTACGCGAATTAACGATACAGATATTCATAATGTTTGCTTTATAACTTGATAATCATAACAAATCGATCATCAATAAAAATAAAAAGAACTCCAATTATGTAAATACATGTCTATGTTGTAAATTTGAGAAAATGTTCAATGATTCCACTTTTGCATAAAGTTAAAATGATTTCATATACTATATTTTTAGAAAGATTAATAGAAATCCCTAAACTCAAAATATTAATGTGGGAGAATAAATGACACGTCTATATTTCTAAGTATAACGCGGAATATGCACAGTTAAATAGTTTTCTCGAATGCTTCGCTAGATTTTTAGTTTGTAAAACGTCATTTTAATAATAACACCTAGTAATAATAGTATATAATTTAAACAATTAAAAATTATTATAAAAATTACGGAATAGAATATTGATTAGATAAGATTTAATTTTTAAGCAAAGTTCAAAAGTAATTTGTCTCTTAATTTTTAATATGATTATTATATATACACTCCAAATAAACAAAACTATATCGTTCATTTATCTTTAAAGAACAACATTTTTCTTGGGAAGGCAAACTGTGGAGATACTGTACAACATGATTAATATTGAGTTCGTCGATGGAGTTTCATTTGATATTCGTAAAGCTATAATCAAGCGAGAGACTACGAATAGCTTGTCGATATTGGGCAGCATATTTCTTACATTATGTGGGAAGCCGATAATCTATAGAAATTCTATTGTTCAAAAGACTACAGGAAAAAACTGGAAAAATAAAACGAATTGTGACGAGACTTTATGAGGTAATTAATGCTTATTTTCTTGTTCACCTGTTTTAGGTACAGCTTAATTACATAACGCTATCATTGTCAATTTGACTTTTTCTCATTTGCACGCGTACAGAATCGTTTGATATGTTAGAAATTAAAAGAATTTTTAAGAGAACTAATATTAAGGAGTTAAAAGAAACAAAGACAACATATTGAATTAATATTACATATCAATCTATAATATTTGTTTACAGAGTTGTTAGAAAAAATAAGATAACCGATAAAAACAAATCACAGTCAAATCATAATTCGTACTAAAATGTTAGCGCTGACATTGTAAATTGAAAACAAGACTGATAGCTTTGTTAGTGTTGACGAATTAGAACCTGAGAAAACGATGGCGCGATATGATGACGACCTATTGGATTTAGTGAAAATAGTCGAAAGAAAGATACATTTTTTTAAGTGTGTTCTCAAGTTGATATTAATGTACGAAGAAAGTTAAAAAGAATTTAAAAAGTGACATAGATCGATAAGAGCCATTTGTCAATCTAATCGGTTCTTATTGCGAACGTTTTTTGTATACCTTTATAAAATTATTGTTCAAGATGAAAGTAATTTTTCAGAGTTTGGCACTTACTTTGATATAGCGTAAGGTATTAATGCTCGTTTAAAACGTTACGACACTCTTGATTTTGAAACTCATCATTCTCTCCAATAAGGTCACCAGGGTCGGCGAGGCCTGATGGACAAAGCCGACACTAAGGTCCTGGGAGCCGGTACCGGGCGAGGGGCCGCTCGGATAGGTGCGGTGGGCCCAGCATTAATAGTGGTCGAGATGCGCGACCACCATTCTACGCCTCTAGATGTTCCGCATCCTTCTACATCCAGTCCTTCTGCAGGGGACTAAGACGCCATCCTCCCGAACTCGGTAGCGTCGCCTCGTCACAAAAACTGTTTATTTCCTCGTTACGCTACTTGTTATTATAACACTTCAATCGTACAGCAATTCATGAAGTTGGGTAGTATTATCTTGTGTACAGACAACGACGTTAAATGGATACCTTTAACATTTGTAGTTGACGAAAAACAACCGAATACGGTCAAAGTCCTGCTATAGGCCAGTGCGAACAAATGGTTATTGGATGCCGACTGCTCACCATATCGCTTGGCTCATCGAAACGATGTCTAAATGATGGTCGTACTATTGTAGCGCGGCATCAACATCAATACCGTAAAGTCTCAAAGAATCGCAGCACCACATGCCACTGTGAACATGGACAACGCCTACGAGCTGGTCCAGTGGTTAATTGTGGCAGGCAGGAGCTGAACTTCATTAATATCGATGGTAACAGATGCGCTATGTGGGAGAGCGGACGTAATCCGTATTTTACTAGAACGTGGTGCCGACCCCAACATGATCGACGAAACAAGCGGGTACATATCATTGTTCACCACATTTTCAGTATCTAGAACAACCACCGCGACGCAGTACCATGAGTATAGGAAGTTCGATAAGTCGATAAGTTGTGTCCTCTCTACCACTCAATCCTGTTGCAGCATATCTCCATAGCAGTACATACTATCGAGTTGGAGAAAACGGCAATTATAACTCTGTGTGACGTATTGAATATTAGTCGTAATCAATACTATATTTTTGCCAGAAGTTGTTCGTGCCGTTGGTGCTATAGACTGAGTAAAATATCTAGTGCATCCGGATGCAATAAACAACTTGACTTGGCTTTTCCCCGCTTACGACTGGGGTTTTTATGCTGCAATTGCCCCAAGGAGATACAGAAAAACGCATTAAAATATATATATTTCACCCTCTGTATTATTTTCATATCCAAACAAGCACGATATAATTCCACTCTCCATTCTTCACCACTAAAAACAACTCTCACTCCACCTTTCGTTCATTTTCAACCCGCAATGAAACAGAAGTTTAATCAATTATTTTGGCGAATATGGTCGCGAGCTACTTTGCGATTTTCCAAACTTTAAGATGGATTATTATTATTGTTATTATTACCTCTGCAGGACTTACTTCAGTCATATATTACTATTTTGCAATGTTTACTTTGCACTTTTTTTTTTCGAAAAGATCAATATATTTTGTTCTATTCGTATATGTGCAAGGCATGATTTTACAATAACCACTTATTCACTCGATCACAACTGACGTTGATAAGATATTTCTTGTCGCTTGTAATAGAGTTCTACGTTGTTGTTACGGTATTAATTAAACAGGATTTGATTTCACCTCTTATCCTAATTACAGTTTGATTATTCTTACAATCACATTGAGCTATATAATTATTCTCGTCGATATTAACATCGACTATTTAAATTACTTGCATAATATATTTTAAAGCACATTATCAATTTGTCTTTACATTTTACTCTTGCATGAAACTGATGTCAATAAATAAAAATCTTTCTTCACGAATGTAGTATTTGAACTATCATCTGTAGATGGTATTCCTGCTCGTGTCGCATTATAAAATTTCGGGCTGATAATAGAAGAGGATGTTTGTCAAAATTTGTAACTATAAATCATCATAAATATCAAAAAGAAAATCATAGAAGAAATAGCATTATATATTCCGATTCTGAAGATTCCGATGCAAACCGACGTAGAATGATGTTAGAATCCCCTTCGGAATCCGCAATACATACCTACACCAATAAACTGACGCCTATAGGAAAACAGTATTACTTGTGTACATGACTTACGGAGCAATCATAATCAATATCGAGATTGAGACGGAGATTATGGACATAATTTATAATAATTGATTCGTGTTTACTTATACAACTGAAATGATCTATTTCAGGTTTACATAAAGTTAGCAAACTATTACAAAAAAAAACTTGGATATCTATGGGAAATCTAATAACTATGGGAAATCGTACAACATTAAAAATTTCAACAACCATTACGGTTTTTGTTAAAGGAATATTTCACTAAAGAAGAGCTGACAAATAAACGTGTGGTTAAAGGGGACACGACAGTTGTTAATAACAAAAAATAGAAAAGAACTAGCACATGGAACATTAAGTACAATAGAAGGTAATGGAAACATCGTTTTATTTTTTGTTATCAACGTTTGCCTAATTATAATAAACTATTTTGTTTATTTTCTAACGTCTAGAAAGACACTGCAATGTTGAAAGTGAATCAACAACATGAGGTAATGCTCATGTTGTGGACAAGGAAATACAAAAAATACATTGGGTATGTTATTCAAGATATTCGGAAAAGAACAAATATGAAAAAAAAACGTAAAAATGAAGACTAAAATTTGATTGTTTATTAGATTTTGTAATTTTTCATTGTTATTAACATTAATTATTATTAATTAATTATTAATTATGTACTATTTTAATATTATATTATTACTATTATATCAATAAATATGCGTTCAGCGTTAACTATTGAAATATAATATTGTAATATATCGATAGAATGTGTATATACAAATTCTTTGTTATTATAACAAAATATTCTTTATAGTATTATTTTGTAAAACCATCTTAACCTTAAAATACCACATCGGGCAAATCTATTCCGTATTTACTACTTTGGACTGTAAAATATAAATACACCGCCTTGATTATGACCATGTCAAATCTGTAATCTTAAAATTCTAACAATTTTTCGTAAATAATCAAATAAATTAATCTTATTTCTTAGAAAATGTTTTTCTAATATTTTTATCGAAGAAATAAGTCTGTATTTAAACCGTTATTTCTTTGTATTTTTATTACTATTTTTGAGACTATTCGTCATAAATCCAATCATATTGGTACGAAAAATCAATTGGATCTATTACTTGCCCGAATCAATTGTTTCTTTTTACTTTCATCGTGAAAGAATGTATGCGTAATAGGAAAAATAGTCTTGAATAACGAGAGATCTTGGAACATTGTTTATTAACAATTTTCTACCTCCATCTACGTCCAAATAAAAACTGTAATCAAATTATTTGGCACAAACATCAATTGCATCATGGCTATGTTATTTCGCGTTATCAACATTTATAGCCCAAATAAATCAAATTGTCAATAGTTGAAACATGCGACAAATTACAATTGGATCGCAAAATTAGCGCGAGCTTTATGACAAATATAATGTAGCCGTTTAATCTTGATCTTATTCGAAGAAAATCGACCTCCAACTGCAGAGTGGGCGCAACGCGGTTGCGATAAACACACGGCGCGAGACGTTTATCTGTAATACATGGCAGCACAGCATGTGCGCTGCACCTGCGCATCCTTTCGTCTTTTTTTTATCTAGGGTCTCTGCTTCTACTGCTGTAGCTAATATGCTCTCTGTTTGTTTGAATTTGCTGAGAGTATTCATCGTGTATATATAAGACGAGACCTCGCCAGGAATTTAGATGGATTTTTAAGCCAATGTTGACATTGTTATGGTGCGCGCGTGTCGAATATGCTTTTTGTAGAATTTGATTAAATTACTTGACCAACAACAACAACAACAACAACAACAACAACAACAACAACAACGATATTCAAAATCAACTGAGAACGACGAATAATCGGCGGAAAAACATAGGGCCACTTACAATACACAATTAGACTCGCACAACTCTTATTGAATACATTCTCGTTAAATTCTGAATGGACTCGTAGGATTTCGGTAAATGCAGCTCTCTGTTGCGTTTATGTACACGCATCCAAACAGTCATCACTTTCTTCAGTTATCGTTTTCCTGTTGATAAATATTGATGAATGCCCGAGCGTTTATTTTTAATTAACCTCTTTTCAATGCAAATCTTTTTCACGGAATTTAGATATATGTTTACTTCTTCAAATATAATCATCTACGAAGATTCAATAATAAATAATACGTAGAATCATAAAATTCTAATTAACGCAAAAGTATTGTCAATTTGAAGCGTGAATTTAACCGAAATTGTTTACATCACGACAGCTTATCTTCATAGTCAATATATAATTAATCGAAAACTTTTCCAAGCTCACGTGCTCGTTCTTTATTTTAATCTCGCTTAAATACGAGATAAGATCCTAAGATGTACATCAGCCTTAGTAGATTTTACAGATATTTCATTAAATGAATATTGGAAGGTTTTATTTAATTGAAAAAACGAAGAACTTACGTCGTGAAATTGACAATAACGCAGTGCATTCCATATTCTAAACGTTGATAATTAAGGTAAAACTGATTCTGGGGAAAAGTCTTTGAAAGACAATTTTGCATTGATTTAACAAAAAATATGAAAACATTTTTTGTATAATAGTTTACCAAGTATTTCAACAATTTTTTTTCACAGTATGACATATTATCACGTTTTATAGAAAATCGTGATTTTGCACTGAAAAATAGTTATAATTCACGTTTTAATAGGCTAACAATAAAATTCTGTACCTTGAGTTAATACATTGACTGTCACGAACGGAAAAATAGTATAAAAAATGTTGTATTTTTGGTAAAAAATATAGTCTTAATATTAATTGTTGTCACTTGTTAATTGCTGATACGAATTAGGAAAATATGGTAACACTAGTTAAATAGCATTTTCAATAATTTGTACTCTTACGTTCCTTGCGCCTTCTTAGACTTGCATCAATTTATTGTTACGTTATCATGCTATCTTGTATTATTTCACATCATCTCGTGTACTTGTATCGGTAATACATTATGATGTCAACTCGTATAAAAGTAAATAATAAATAAGTCGTAGAACATGAAAAATGTACTAAATTTAATAACGTCCTCAAATTATCCGACGATAACAATTTATTGTTCAACGTGTGACGCGGTATTTCATTTTTTGTTATTTACTTAGTTATTTTTTGTTTGAGGTTTAGTACATTTTAGATTTTTGAATGACAACCTTGTTATTGTTAAACAGAATGAAATTTTTACTTCTCGTTTGTTTCGGGTGTTCCATTATAACACGCATACACTTTACTGTAAAACGATAAATCTTTCAAATTGACTGTAATAAATTCTTCAGTATATGGTATTGTTTTTCGTGTTTCTTATAGGTGGCCTCTCCACATGCAGAAGCAAACGCTCAGCCGGATCCCCTGGTAATAATCATTGTTCAATCTTATTAATAAAAAACGACTGTGAAAAATTGAATAACCGGAAAAATGTGCGATACACAGATTGGATCAAAAATAGCGGATATCTGCAATGCTACAATGGCAAATGCTCTATCGCACAATGTACTGTGTGAAAAAGCAGCGAACCACGTGGTCGACAAAGTTGCCAAAGTCTGCCAGACGGGCATTGAGTACGTGTGCACGCTGGCTAGCTTTGTTGTCAGTTACAATAAATGCTATGTAAGCTTCAATTACGAGATATTCGATTTATTCGACGTTATCGGTCATTTTAAAACTTTCGTACGTAGTATAAATATGACTGTAAACAAAATAATTCTCAACGTTTTTGATACTGTTTAGGACAAGATGAATCAATTGATATGCCCGGTTATTCAACAAGATCTGATAATAAACGATGTAGAATTCAACGTGAGTATTATTAGAAACAAGAAAACAGAAGTTCTGTTAACACTCCTCACAACATCATTCATAAATACTATCGATTAACCTTAATGCAATTTCAATAGTTAACCTCGACTCTTGCAACAAGTGAGCAATACTCAATGAACGATAAAGAACATCCGTCCTGGGTAAATAAATGAACGTCAACTTTAATATGTTACCAGTGTACTCAGTTCCACTCAATATGTATTGAACAATATAGATTGGTAGAGTCATAATAAACGGATGCGAGAAATATCTGCAACCAATCGCAGACAACATTACTGACAATGGTAAGAATAATTTTGATGCGGGCGCCTTCTGCACGCAGCTCGGCGACTCGGGCAACCAAGTTTGTAACACAACTCTGGCCGATCAATGCAATTACGTTCCGGAAGATTGGAGCGTGGTCAAAGGAATCTGCAAGGTAACATATAACATCGCTCGGCATTACTTCAAGAGATTATATTTTCCCTTATTTTTGCTTATTGTTTTGGTACAGGACTATGTCGTCCCTTGGATTTGCAAATAATTACATTCATCATTGTTCTTTGCATTATATTGTACCTAAAATGTTGCGTTGAATAAATAGAATCTTGCCAATGATATTATTGGCAATATTATTTTCCTACAACTTCAATAACATCAATCGAACACTCCGAATTTGAACGATTGAAAACACAAATGTTATCTTTGTCTCGTCAATATGCTGTACTCTAATTAATCTAAAATCTACTTTAACTTAGTACGCAATAACCATACCTAGGGAAACTGCGATATTTTATAAGTACGAAAAAATTATCAAGCGTAATAGGTATAAGCCAAAACCATTGTAAAAACATGTGTAAAATAATTATTCGAATCGAAATTTACATCCTTCTTTGAGTCTTCTGTCACCTAACCTACTTTCTAAAACACAAGTGCAGTTCTCAAATTGTTTAATTTCGCGTCTTACCGCGTTAAAGACTGTATCATTGCAGGTGAAAGGAAAATTACAGTTACACTGTTTATACACATGTATGTATAAAGAGTCTATGAAAATTAAGTGCGTATTTGCAGGGGTTGACTGAAAATATTGCACGTACAATAAATAACGTCGATAAAACTTTGTTTTGGTACAATGAGTTTAACTGTGATTAATAATAATAATTTAGTCAAGATGATTCTAAAAAGATTAAGATTATGACTCAAGTAATAGAAAATCTTCTCGATTTTTGAAAATACTATAATTTTCTTTTAAATAAACTTAAATTGCCAGCACATAATCATTACAGTTTTACTAAACAAAAAATGGAATTTCTTCAGTTCGATTTAGCGTATAATCGTACTCGAAATCTTGAGAAAATATCCATTGACACCAATTATACACGTCAATGACTTTTACTTTTGAGTGGTACAATAAGAATACGATGTTGTGACCATTGGATAAACATTCCAAATTATCCGTATAATTATCGAAATTCAGTCGAAAACAATATCGTTTAATTAAGCGCTTGCGTTAAAAATTGGATCTTCAACGTATCAACGATGATTCGAAATACATCGAATGGAGCTCATTCACGTGTGCACTGCTTTTATCATTACGCTACTGTTTTTTCGTAATTTCAAAGCTCGCTTCTGATTATTTGTAGCGTTCTTTCAATTTGATTTACAACATCCGTTGCAGACTTAATTCTGCATTGTCGCGTCAATAATGGATTAAGAATAATTTCTCCATAATTTTATTTACTTATCTTTCATTGAGTGTCATTAACCTTGAAATTCAATAATTTTACGTTTCCTTTTGTATGCTATGAATAATAATATCATTCTAGATATTTTAATGAAACAGATGTTTCATGATAATAGAATTGACTGATTATAACAGTACGTGTCATTTGGTCAACATGATCAAAAGTAACTAATTTTTTAAGTATTTCGTTCAAGTTTTTCCAGCTCAACTCGAAATTAATCTACTCTTAATAAGGTATACCATTCAATTATTTTCCCAATTGATTTATAATGACTTTCCACGTCAACAACATTAATACAAATATTGCATCGATAAGCGTACTTGACGCGTCCAAAAAGTAAAAGATTATTATAAATCCTATCATTTTGTCGCAAAAGGATTTTAATCTTGGTCATGATCTTATCATGTATGAACTGAAATTTGTCAATTGAATCTGAGTTTTTTAAAAATAACGCAAGATTTCCCTGTTGACTCTATCGACATGGATAATGGTTGTTTTATCGTGTACAAAACTGATGAATGTGGTTGCGATTTTACATTTATATCGAGAGAAGCGAACTATCAAGATTGTTGCAAAACTTGAAAAAAGAGCTGAAGAAACCCGGAATCAGTAAAATAATTGCCTCAAGCTGAAGGTTGTCGAGCATAGTTAATTCTGCTGGCGTTCATTCCCGTTCAAACAACAACGATGATTCATCTCTCGTGGCTTCATAATAAACGTTACTTTACCCATAAAATTATCAAACGTGTAAAGAATCTCGAAAAAAACACTAACTTGAACATTAATCATTAATCAGCATTAAACAGCATTCGATAAGTAATCCCGAAAGCTAAGCTTGTACATATGGAAAAGAGTAATTGCAAAAAAGGAAACAATTAGTATAACATATATGAAGCGACGCAATACAGCAGAATAAAAACATAAAGCGTTTTAGTACGAAACGAGGATACGGTTTATCGCACACTTGCTTCGCAGCGGTATAATGCCTCTTCTGCTATCTCGCTGACGACGAGGAGTACAGAAACTCTACTTGATAACAGATGCCTTTCGCTTAATTTTTTTTTCTTCATTGGTTATGTATATACTAATTCCAGTAGTATATACATAACCGTCGATAACACGCGTGTACGCGAAAGGGAACTGTTCTTTTTAGTCGACGGCGACGGCGCACTTGTCAGGAGGGTCATCGAGTCAGCTTCCATGACTTGAGTCACTCACTCTGCGCTAATTGCTACGCTCAACACGTGCTATGCGCTTCTCGTTATTGTCCGATGCTCTGTATACGCGAGAGAAAAAAACTGCCGATTGCGTTTTTCTTACCTTATCTTTTTCCTCGGGAAAAAAATCGAAATTGCTTGATTGTTTAATTGACTAGTGTTTCGAGAGGTTGATTACGCATTCTTACGAGTGTAAGCATAAAGAAAAAATAAAATTACGATAAATCGACAACTGGTCACCATTTTGCAATTAAAAACGAACGAGCGTGTACGCGAAAATTTCTTTGAAGAACAATAAAAAATACGTTATATTAGTAAAGCAGCAGTATAAAGTTAAAATGTTTTTCAAAATTGAGAAAAACAGAAAAGCTCGTGATAATTATCACTACATAGAAGGTAAAGCTCTTGGATGGATTGAATTTCCCGTCGTAATTGTATCTCGACCATTCAACCTTTATATCCACTCTGCACATACGCCTGTCAACAGTAAAGTTAGTATAGGCCGATTTTCAAAATAACAAGACTGGCGTGACTGCGTTTAATTAGAGTTTTAGGCACGCACGCACACGTGAAATTAATACAGATATTCACAACTTTTGCATTGTGTCTGAAAACTTAATTCTGTCGCCTGAACTTATCATTAGTATAACAACGCATGTGTGTCAATTTACAATAAATCGACAACCACATAGTATATTATGTAGGGATTCGAATTGGAACGATCAATCTTCATCCTACTTATATATACGTATATACGTAATATACGAGCGTCGGCAAATCTCGGAAGATTGCATCTCGCCCCTCGATATGGAAACATGACTCACGACACGTGGCTTATCGATTAGTCTCTTTCTCTCGCTTTCTTTTTCGCTACTACCATCTAGAGCAATTGATAATACAGCTGGATCGTGACTACGCATACGGAAAATCGATTCTTTATTATATCTATATAATTACCGTGCGATATACGTACATTTTTTGGCTGTCTCACTTTTGCTGAAAATTGTTTTTTTTACCACGATAAAGAGAAACGTCTGCTTCTTGCAGCAACTACATTCGATTTAGCGATTTTCCATTGATAATTATCTCATGATCGACGTTATGAAAATAATTTAGAATGGTTGATGAAATAATCATGGCATTTTTAAGCAAATATTTTTCCAAATCCTTGTCAATATTGTGTAATAATGTTAGATCAAATCCTCGATTTTTATTGGTTTCAGAAATACAATGTTTATAAGTCTGAATTGTTTAAAAATTAAAATTTTTGTCGATTCGTTTAAAACTGATCAATGCATATCGAACTCAAATTCGAATGATACGTAGCATTTGCTGCATCCATCGAATATCACAATTAGTACTATATTCTATACATTTTATAATTTATAAAGTTTGAGCTTTGAATGGACTGTTTAGTCCTACTCACCTTCAAATTTTCACCAATCCCTTCGACCGATTAAAACTGAAAATGTGTCACTCCTGCCCAGCATTAAAACAAAAAGCAACTGCATAACCTCGCGTTAAATTCAGTCCGCTGACAATTCCTCCTCGTAATTGTATCAAAAGAATCCATTAGAAATGTATCGAGTGTACAGAAGTAAATAGAAAAAGAAAATAAGCCACATGCATGATGTGTAAAAGCACACGGCAGTTGGCACTTTGGGCACGCGCTCTCTCTCTCTCTCTATTTGTTTCCTTAGCAGCTGTTTCCTAACAATAGGAGCCGTAGGTTTTCCCTATACGACTGAACTGCAGACCATCATTTGCGCGAAAAAGCAGTACGATATCGTTCTTGCATTCAAGCAGCGTTCGAAAAAACAGGGAGAACCTTATGCGGCTTTGCAATGAAATGTATTTGTACCCATATAGAGCTCTCGAATAAAATAATATTTTATGCAGAGTGCTAGCCGCGAAGAATACGTTTTAACGACATGATGAGTTTTCGCGATCAAATATTGAACCGCTCAGTTCTATATAAAAAAAGAAAGTTTATCCGCTTACGTGTGATACGTCTTATCAGTATAACGTTTAGCAAGATATTCTATTTATCATTGATCAAAGACTTTGATTCATTCTTCCAAGAGTGATTTGAAGAATGACTTTTCCCTTCGTAATCCAATTATGTTTCACACTCAAATAATTGTTCATCGTCTTCCTTTGCTTTTTCATCAATTGTATTAAAAATTAAATATTAAAGCGTTATTTTCAATTGCCAATATCGGTTACAACTAACCAAGATACAAATAGCTAAAACCAAAACTTCCCTAAAAAAATGCTTTTTTGACAAGAAACGATAAGATAAGCCTGTCTTATAAGCTACCTTAAGAGAGAGCGAGAGAGAGTCAGCTAAAAATAATTCTTTTTTCTGTTGCAGACATATACTCCCTCCAGAAAGGTAGAGTGTGAGAAAAAAATTCCTATAGAAGAGGATTATACAGAACCCTTGGCTGTCATCGGGCACATTTTACTCGTGTACGCAGTATGCAGTGACTCAACGAGAGAAAGAGAGAGAGAGTAAACGTGCGGTTGTTGGGGCGAGTCTCGTCTGCCTCGAAGTTCGAGTAGCGCGCCACAGTCGGCGTGTGGCCGCGTACGAGCCAACCTCGTGTATATACATACATTCTCCCGGTCTGTTTATCTGTTTGCTTCGTCTCATATGCGTTACAACTGCGGCTATGAGACGAAAGACGTAAGTTTTTACCGTCCTTTTTTTCTCTTTTTTTCATCAGTTTTTATCCAAGTGCACTATTCAACGACGATTTTTTACTTCGTAACTGCTGCGACGTGTTTGCTGGTAAAGTGTTTTACTTGTTTTATGTACATATTGTTCAGTGCAAGGTGTATCGAGTGACAAACCAATGTATAACTACGTCTTGATCGAACAATACGCTTCGGCGATGGCCATATTCGAATGTTAATTTATGCTAAACGAGCCGATAGCGCTTCTGCTAGGTCCCCTTCTTCTTCCAACGAATTCTTTCGTGTGCAGTGCGAGCGCTATACGAAATGACAAAGAAAATAAACCAAAAATTTTCCGTCGCCTTACTTATAAACATCAATAAATTCAAACTGGCGCGTCACTATGCGTATGTGCTTTTGTCGAGTGCAGTTTCCCGCCGAGAAAAAAAGAGAGCGATAAAAAAGCGTCGCAAGGCTATTATTATTTGCAGCGCGCGAGAGCTAATCGGTATGCAGCGTGTTGCCGCACTTCCCATCGTCGTATCGACTATCGCAATTTTCACATCGACGAACGTTGAAAAATCGACGAAAAATCTCTCGCTCACTTGCGTTGGTTTGCTTATTACGCGTTAGCTGTACGACTACCGTTAAGACCAAATATTTTCCACCTTTACGAATGAAAATGTGTCGGATCAACGTGTTTGTCGATACTGTTTTCCCGAGTATCAATTCATTCGTTGCAAAGTTATAGATTACCAAGTAAACGCAAAGCGAGTCGTCGCCTGTGGTGTGCACAATTTTGCCAAAGATTAATTCAATTGGCAAAACTGAACGGATCAATTGCCACTTCAACGCAGCCTCTTTTTACAAATTCTCGCACGCCATGAAAATACGCGTCGCTCGTACTCTCTTTCTGTACCTCGCCCACAAAGTTAGCAACAAATGCTCGTTTATCCGATGTATAGTACACTGTTTAACTGATAAACGATAAAAAAGTTGAATTGAATTAGTCTAATAAAAAAGCCTAGGTACGTGCGAAAGGAAAAGACTGTTTTTTGCGCATAATAGATCGCGAGGCTTGCGTGAGCGCAAAAATATCTAGATTGATGTATGGAATGATTAATAAGCGAGACCCGTTAAATATACCGCTAAATAGTTATACCGTAGGTTTGATAATGTTATCGGTCGATTGTTACCTTTTCGTTTTAGCACGACATAAAAGTGTACTCGACGAATAGCCCATATCTCTCGAGTGAGTAATTCGCGCTGTTCAGCCATCAAATATACTCGTGTACGAGATAATTCCGGCACTGGTTTCCCACACGGGACGTTTTCGCACACATTTGAGATGTTATACGTCTCAAATGTGTATATATGTACATATACACGCGTATATGCACTTGTATACGATGAACCAGGCGACAAAACAGGTTCCCGCATTAACGTTCGAAATCTGTCAAGCAGATGCTGCTGGTGCTGCCGCTACTGCTGAAGAAGAAGAAAAAACAAAAAAAATCGGGGCAAGCTCAAGCGCATTGCGCGTATAGGCAAAGTCTTCATTCGTATATTCGCTGGATTTCACTTCGTAGAATTTGCAGACTCTAACCGACGCACTTTGGCGGGATTTTAGACTATTGAACGATCGTTCGTGATCGTCGCAAGATATTCGTTCCAACGAACGTTCATTATTGATAGTGCTCGTGAATTCTGACAGCGTCTCTTATCAAACTACTTTTTGCGCAACTAGACGTCATCGTAAACAAACGATCGATGTTTGCTTTAGCTCTCCATCCGAATCAAACTCGATTATCGAATTAAAACATTGCGATACAGTTGATCAAAATAATATCAGCGAGGAACAAAGCTACGCGAACATCAACAAACGATTGTCGGATTTATGTCATGAAAACACGTGCGCGAGAAATCAGTATGTACGAGACATTATTGAATAATTTTAATTTTCTTTCGTCTTTTTATTCGAAGCCATATTGTGGTGTAATAATTCAAGATTGCGCTTTCGGATAAATATACGAAGGATATTGACACTTACCGATCGGTACTTGAGATTGTGCAAACTCATCGTCAACGCGTTAAAGTAATCCTGGTATGCAACTCTTACGTTCTTGCTCGAAATAACCATTGCACACGATTAATTTGTCCTGCTTCAAAGAAAATAGAAAGGGTTACTGTTTCTTTTTTTCGAGCGTGTCGGTTCGCCAAATGCTAATAAATTAAATATAGAACAATCCAATTGATCGATTGATAACATGGGACAAACGCGACGAAAAAGTGTACGTATGTCGTTACTTTTAGACGAACACGTTATTTAGTAACACGAGCAAGGTGACAACAACTGAAAGAAAGGAAAAAAAATAATAGACGACGGAAGTGAAAAAAGCGAGTATTCGAAAAACCATCTGTATTGGAGAGTTGAAAGCAGTGTACGCCGTCCCTTCTTCGATATCTCGTGATGGTGGCGTCTATTTCGGCCGCTCGTCGCATGGATATATGTTAGCATATTACACAAATTACACAAAAGAGAGCCGCTTGAGCAGCCAATACAAACATCGTTGTGCGATGCTGTATATTCCAATAATAATTATACGTGCACCAATTGGATTGCGTGCTACAAGATAACTTTCCAATTATTTCGTTTGACATTCGGTATACTGATAATAATAACATTTCTATTTTGTTACCACATTGAATAATAAACAATCAAACTGTCAACTTTTGTGTTTTCCATGTCGATACCCCAGTACGAATAAACATTCGAAAATTATTTTAAAAAGAAAACGTCTACCCGAATGATTTTCCAAAAATTTTGCACGGTGATTGCGCATTACATCGCGATATCACGAGAATCTCCTGTAACTAGCATTGCTTTCGTTACACAATTTTGAAGATAAAAGCTCGACTTAAGCGATACATTACGAAAAGGCATTCATTCTCTCGTACAAATTGAAGTTCATTTTCGGATTATCGACATTATCTATGACGAATATAAAGCAATAACCATAAAACGTTCATCAACTATCGAAAAGCCTACTTCATAAAGCCATTAAAACGAAAAAAGAAAAAAATAGAAAGAAATAAAATGCCGAGTTTATCGCGGTTCCGGTAGCGTTTTATAATTGCGTGCGTCGCGCACCCCGTATAACTGTATATATAATCCGGGGCCGCTTACAATTGCCACGAAAATAGGACGAGTAAATGGTCTCTCTCCCTCCTGTATAATGCCCTCTTAATCTGTCTGATGTCGTTAAATTACATACAAGCGACAATGAGGATATCGGCGATGGATGCGACTCGCTCCAAATTAACCTCCAATAAACCTCCGCGAGTACTTTTGCTTTTGTTTACACAATTATTCTCCGCTCAATATCTACGTGGCGGCAATTATGACAGTTGCGTAGAAAATTTAAGATTATCCACTCTATATTTATGGCTCAATCAAATTAATTCGAAATGCCCGGACGATTCTCTATTATGTTTTCATTGGGCTTTGATCAAGGTACTTACATTATTTTAAGTACCATTGTATATTCTGCAGTGTGTTTTTTATTCCTAAAAATGGAATGTATTTATTATTTTTTATTACGGAGTTTTCACTTCAAATCTATCATGGATAAATCAAAATAAATGCACGCATTTTTAAATTCGACTAATTTTTAATATATTCGATATATTTAATATATTGAACAATGGAATCCAACGATAGTATTCCAACATCTGATCTTGTCCCGTCCCACTGAAAAATCTTGGTTTGGACAGATAATTTTCGCTACTATATTTAACATGCGATAAGAGCAAGAAACTATGTATACGAATTTGATCAGATGTTTCATTTTCAGCAGACATCAAAATGTGCGATAGGTGATAACAAACTACACCGACAAGCACCTATTTCAAGTAATAGACTGTGAATATAATCAAGGGAGTGAACAATGGTGAACAGGACAGCGATGGAATTGCTGATGGAGCAACATGAGCAGATGGTGCATTTCCCGCGGCCGCTTACCATTTTCGCCGCTGTGTGTGCCATCATTTTTAGCATCGTTGGCGTTCTCGGTAACGATACTTTATCTCTTTCTCTACTCAGGGTACGTGCTTTTTACACGTATCGCAATTCTTCGAAAATTGTATTTATTTTTTATCAAATTTAGTCGACTATTTCCCATTGCACTATTATTGTTAGCTGTTCCAGCGCTATAGAAATACTTTTCACAAAACTGATGAAAAGTCGATCTTTATGCGCAAATATACCTCTGAAAAATCCAACTGCAATAACAGTTCATCGCATTTTTTTCCGATTTGCTTTCGATTAATTTAACGTCACGGCGACAACATCAGGCAATTCGATATTCATCTGTATTTTTCGCTTTGATTATTTACAGCTTTCTCTACGATGTAGTGTCATTCTTTGCGAGAGCTTTCATATTTGCGATAGATATACCAATGACGTGTTTTATATCGGATCGATGCATTCGTACTTAGTAAATGGTAAAGGATGTGTTTCGACATAAAATTCCAATTCAATTTTCGTTGTAATCGATCGACGAAAACGCTTACGTTTTGACACGCCAACCAACTGACATCTCTGACTGACAAGCACCTTGTCCTTTCATCTTTCTTGTGTTTTTTTTTTGCAAGTATATATCCCCGAGGTGGTTAATTTGCCGATTAGCGAGATCGCGTTCATAGGCGCTCCCATATGGTCTAGCCCGCAGAGTACATAGACAGTAGATCGAGCGGCCCTCGATTGGATAGGCCTTCTATTTTAATAATATACACGCCATAAAACTATGTCACACCGGTCAACCCGACCGACTATTAATAGGACCTTTTTCATTTCGCCTCGTACGTCACTTCTTCTTCTCGCTTTTTTTCGCACGACACTCGCATTCTATACATCGATCGTACTATACACGCTGGATCGCCTCATTTTTTAATTTCCAATTGGATAACGAAACGATGATTCAGGATACGGCAAACGAAAGATCATTTCATTTTCGTTCTTTTGCAAATGCTCTCTTGTAACGTTCTATTTAATCAGTTCAATTTAGATTTGCGCGAATTCAGTTTGTAATTCGAATTAGCGTTCATCCTTCTTTTTCCTTGCCCATGTCTTACCATTTTTTACAAATTTACTACTTTCAATCGTCATTGTCTTATAATTTCGCAAGATAACAATGAATAATTCTCTCAACATTCTCAAACGTCAGTTTCTTTTCTTAATAAGTACTCCGTATAAAAAATGGAGCTTGTTTGTTGTAGGAGCATGATACGTACTTGCGATATTTGTTCCAAGTAGCGAATTAGTGCCAAATATTTCGAAATCGTAAAAATGTCGTAAAATAGAAACAAGTAGAACTAGGTTTGGCATAAACATGGAAAAAAGAAAAGGAAGCAAAGGCTGGGTCAGCACAGTACAAGTGAGTTAAGCGAGGAAAAGAAAAAAAAATCACGCATCTGGAGCATCGTATAGCACGAATGGTGGCGTCAACTTGAATTGATATTACCGCGTGATGGCGTCACATAATTAAAGCAGAGAGGGAGAGAGAGAGAGAGCAGCTAAATAAGCTTAATGAGATTCGTTCATGGGTGAGATGAAAAAAGAAATAGTCATAGAGACACACGCTCAATTGGACAAACAGGAAGAAACAACTCTTCACCGCATCATTTGGGTGATCGTATGTTTTTCTCTCTTTCACGCTCAAAACATTGCTGAGCTATCGATTCGAATTATTGTAGGCCCCCTCCCCCAAAAGAAATAATTATTTCGTCTTTCTCAAGCGCGCGCACAATTGATCAATGTGACCTCCTTGTCAATGTTATCCTTCTCCCTTGTACACTCGACTATCTATTGAAGTTTTGAATTACTTGCTCGATTAACGGTCAATCTACAAGCGCTATTTCAGGCAGGTTTTTTCACGCCGTCGTAGAATAATAATTCATTTTCATATATGGGGGGTGCTAATTTATTTGTTTGGCGTATATATCATTTTTGACTGTGAATTGACTTTGAACTCGATCAGGTATTAGTTTTACGTTATTCACAACACCACGTGGATCGCTACGGCATCGAATTGTACAGCGATATCAGACGGAAAGTTTTGGATAATAGGCGCCTATCAAATTTGTACAATCGATCGAACAAATATAACAAATTTGCTCATTGACTGCCAATGGCGAGTCAGTGTTGAAACGTGTAGTGTTTTTAACGTATTTGTCGATTGATATCGGCTGAAATCATGATCTTTTTTTACATACGAACGTCCCACTCTATGCATGCCTGGCGTTTAACTAGTTATTTATTGTCCCAAAAAAAAAATTTCATTATAATCAGAACATAAACAGAATTCGTTAATAGTTGTATTCCAACATTACTCGAGGAAGTTGAAAAAAATGTTCCAAGAAACGAAGCAAACAACAACGACACAATATAAAGTAGTATAATATATAGCGCGACAGCTGTTGCTATCGAGAGAAAAAAAACGAGAAAATACGACGTTGCTACTGTATATAACGTCATCTCCAATGCGTCGCGTGGGCGGAATTCCTTCGATTAGTCCGACACGCGTTAACGAGCTTTTATTCAATCATCATTCGGTTTCTCTCTCTCTCTCTCTCTCTCTCTCTCTCTCTCTTATCAGCTTCCTTGCGTCTTCGTTGTAACACTGTGATTTGTTTTTACTCATTTTTTTGACTTTCGTGAGTTTGACACATTTTCCTCGTATTTTACCGTAAGATTGCCGATATATAACACTATAGATCAATGGCAATGGCTTGTTGCAATTTTTAAGTATTCGAAAAAATATGTTAGTTTCCAAGTAAACAATCAAGCTGCAATAAAGTTCAGAAAACTCCATAAAAGTCCGCAACCGAAAAAATTAAGCGTGAGGCCAAACGTTTACAGTTGACTTCATACTTGTAAGTTGACAAGTTGAATGATACATGTGTAAAATGCCGTCGAATTCGTTATACTGAAATTTGTCCAACGGGTAAAAAGTTAACGAATACTTTGATCGAAAATGATCGTCTAAAAATAGTTTATTGAAACAACAGTTAGGCTCCATTCTTTCTACAACATTATCGCAAATATCATTCATGGTTAAAATGCGAATAAGCTCATACGAAGTTTTACAGCAACTTTTAACCCATCGCACCGTTAAAACAGCGATCTCTCTACAGAGAAAAGCTAATCTCGAAAGTAAACTTATAAAGATGTGTCCTAGTGAAAAAAAACCAACAAAAAACAAACTAAAGTAGAAAATCGCGGCACTGCTCAAACAAACCTCCCCTAAACCTTCAAGACAAAGGGATCCATTGAGCTTTTTATCTAACGTATTTTCTTTTTTTCTGTTTTGATGTGGGCATATCCATCTGGCAGGCAACTTGGTAACAGTGATAGCATTGTTACGTTTCACACGACTCAGGCGGCATGCAACAACTGCCTTCGTCATAAGCCTGTGCGTCTCCGACTTGATCTTCTGCGCGGTCAACATGCCTCTCACTGCCAGCAGGTATCTTCACGAGCGTTGGATACTTGGAGATACTTTGTGTCAAGTATTCCCTTTGTTTTTCTACGGCAATGTCGCTGTCTCGCTGCTCAGTATGGTTGCTATCACGGTTAATAGGTGAGTTACGTTTTTCCCCCTTTATAATACTTGTTGCTATATCAGTGGAGTTTTATTGGAGTGACGCTGCGAGCTCCCAATTGGAATAATTCGGAGATGAATCAGTGCGGCTATTGGATCTTGAAAACTTCTAGAATAGATTTTGAGAATCGCATTGAAGATATTCTAAGTTTATTACCTTGGATCCATAAAGGCTACTACATATTTTGTTAAACGTACTTGTCTAAATAAAATATTAGTTATCATCGAGACGATTCTGAATAAAAGATGATATCATTGAAAGAAATTCTTGTTTGTTTGCTACAGAAACACACGTTTTACATAGTATTTGATATTTCGTCAACGTCGACAAAATCCCATTCTAAGTGATTCAGTTAAAAAATATCGAAAAACGATCAGAAAATCTAGTTGCCTGAATGAACAAGTAGCACTCATGAAAATGGCACTTTTTTCGTCATCTCTCGGTACTAATGAATCACGCGTTATCGGAGCTCGAGTGAAAAAAGGCTCATGTGTACCGTACACCTATACACTCGCGCCACTCGTCTGCTACGAGTATCCACTTGATCCACGCCAGAATACCCAGAGAGGTCTCATCCTCTTTCTCTTCGTAAATTTCAACGGCTCCAGCTGTCGTTTTTAAAGATCACTCGCTCAGAGAAATACACTTGTGCTGGCTTCTCAAGAGCGTTCACTTCATGCAACATTTTCGTAATTGATTCCTCATAACTGCGTGTTTAAAAACTACATAACAATAATCCTAAGAGCAATTCTTGTTTAACTTTTGAGCTATTGACTTGTTTAAAATTGTGCTAACACCGTACAAAAATTAAAATCACGGAAACCTCCAAATAATTACTTTGTAATGAACGCTGATAAAATTGTTGATAATATTATACTTTGAAATATAAACAAAACTAGTACGTAATTATGATATGTAACGATCATTTTAATTGTAGGTACGTGTTGATCTCACGAGCAGAGATATACAGCAAAATTTACACGAACCGCGGTATAACCCTGATGCTCATTGCGATCTGGACAATCAGTTTCTCGCTGCTAGTTCCGCCGTTACTTGGCGTCTGGGGTCGTTTGGGCCTCGACGAGGCCACTTTCTCCTGCACGATACTCAAGAAGAACGGTCGAAGTCCGAAGAAGCTACTGTTCGTCGTGGGATTCCTGTTGCCGTGTCTGGTAATCATCGTGTCGTACATGTGCATCTACTGGAAGGTGCGTTCAAGCCGGAAAAACCTCGAAGCACACAACGCGGTCGCGGCGAATCGACGAAAGAAGTCTGGCTTTCAACCGAGGGAAGACTCTCGAGTCACGCGTCTTATGGTGATAATATTCTTGGGCTTTCTACTGTGTTTTCTACCGCTGATGTTAGCCAACGTCGTCGACGATCAGATGCGCATACCAACGCTCAATGTGCTTGCCTCACTTTTAGCCTGGGCCTCTGCCGTTGTTAATCCTTTCATCTACGCTGGCACCAACAAACTCTATAGAGAGGCATACAAACAATTGCTCTGCCCGAGGAAACATCAAAAGTCGAAGACTATGATCTCCGCTCAACCGAGGCCAATAAACTCGCACTCGAGCAAGTTGTCGTCGCAGCCTACCTGAGACCAAGCTTGCACTCGCCTCTAATAGTGACATTCCCGTAGTGAGATAAGTGAGAGGCTCGAGTGTTATGCATGATCGAAACATAGTTTCTTCTTTTTTTTTCTTTTTTTTTGTACATACAACGTACTCTCACACGCACAGCTTTTTTACACTTTTGTATAGACTTCGATGTATTCGCCAAAGTACTAGTTTTATCTATTTATTGATATATGTAAAGACAGAGTCAATTAAATAACCAAAGAGCGAGGAGAGAGCTGAGGGTAAGAAAGAACGAAGGGCATGTGAGTGTTTTATGCAAACGAAAGTATTGTATTTTTTCTGTATAAATGTTAACACGCTATTTACACGTGAGAAAGATATATGGGATATCTGTGTGCGTCGGTTTTATTTCTTAGATTCTATTTACAAAATTATATATAGCTGCTTCGACGCTTTTGTAGGCTTAAATCTACCGACGGTTTTCTCAGTTCAGTCAACACGCCAAAGTATATATGTATAGAAAGTAATACGAATTTCTACTATTATTTATTTTTAATATAGGATGCTGACGACATTATTATTTGTTGTTTTTGTACTCTTGTGACTTAGTCACAAAGATGGTTTAAGGCATCGACGATATTAATTGATTTTAAAAATATAGCAATTATATTTCTTAATCATTTTTGCACATTTATTTATCCTTTCTGCTTTGAAAAATATGTCTGAAAACACATCTGAATATCGTATTATTTGCTCGTATAAGGCGGAAATATTGAGTATATTTCCCAGGAAATGTAAGCAATTTTATAAATAAGATTTATAAGTTACTTCGTAGCTTAGCCTAACAGTTCTAATACAAGAATAATTTCGTTTTACAATATTTTGCAGAGTACAATTTATCGTGACGTGAAAATCAGTCTATAAATATTACTTATTTTATTTAAACAAATACGTCTTCAAAAACTTTTACAATCTTACAACTAGATTGGGTTTAATGTTCTTAATATATGGCTTATTGAGTATAAAAAATGGACGGAAAGGATGTCACCAACAATTGGTTTTCATTGCGATTGCTGAGATTCTTCAAATACTGTGTAGTACTTAAAAATAAAAACTTCTATAAGATACTAAAAAAAATTGAAAAACAATCGAAAATGCATAATAATACGTGTACGATAAATGTAAAATCGTAATTTAGTCGTAGTATAAAAACAGCTGGGTAACGATATAAATTTACTGCCGTATCATAAATGAGTAATATCCCAAGCAAATACCTCAAAATTAAGTGCAAGTGCAATCGCATCCGTTGATTGGCTTGAGCTTTATTAAGTACAAGTAATATCTCCGTTCTTGATTAGTCTTTGACGTCGAAGGTAAATATCATCGCTTAGTTTAACTCTAATTCTGGGCAGTACGGTTCGGTGATCGATGTGATAGGACAAATAGATAATGTATCCTGCAAAAAAGATGCTTTGTCGTTTTAATAATCCAAAGAAAAGCAGTAGTAACAACATGTATCAGAGAAAAATTCTCACCAATCTCACAAGCTCATCGAAAGTTGGCCTTTCGAGCGGATCGACGAGCCAACAGGAGCTCATCACCTCGTACACAGGATCAGGTATGTCTCTGAGCTGTTGAAGTCTCTGTCCAGCGTTAATTGACTCTTCGACATCGCTATCCATCTCGAGATGATTGTAGGGTGTACCTCCCATACTGAACATTTCCCAAAGTAATACACCGTAGGCCCATACTATTCCCGGCTGGTGCTTTGTCTGATTGCTGAAGCATTCGATTGCTGTCCAGCGCGCATACTTTACGTCTTCGAGCTGGTACTTTGATAGGCCTGATCAGATAAGAAATTATTTATTGGAATTGATCTACAGTAGTTCAATAATGAATGTAAAGAATAAACATAATCCACTTCAAAAAATATTTTTCAAATAGCATTCCATTCATTAAAACTTATTTACACATTGACTAATAAATTGTTCAACAACTTTTCGTGTCATAAAAAAATTCTTGATTAAAAATGCCAATCTTTTCATGACATCGCAAGGAAACAATCTCACCATGACCCATGAGTTTGGGCGTCCAATCATTATTCAACCCAATGCTCCTTGCACACACGCAAGTATGCAATATCTTAAGGCTCTCAAGGTGCCTCAAAGCGTCAGCAACGCCCGCGCCTATCTTTAGGATTTGATCGTAAGGAAAATGTTCGCCTGATCTCGCTGCTAATAGCCGAGTTTTTAGACATTGCGGTGGCATCTCCAAAGCAACGAACAATATATCGGGAATCTCACAGTTCCCAACTAGACCCGCTAGATACTTCGAGTTACCTGCTTTTATGCACATATCCAATTCGCGTAGCATTTTTCTGAAAGTAAATATTTTGTCAATTAGTTAATATCACTTATTCCACATTATATAGATTTTATTTAAACAAGCTAATTTCGTTTCAATGGAAAATCATTATTTCAAACTAACAGTAATCAAGTGAAAAGTATTCAGAGTAATATAAAATTGTTTATCTTCAAAGTACCTCTTTTCAGAGCCTCTCAATTGGGTATCTGATATTTTATGAATAGCAACCGCAACCGGAATTCCATCTCTTTGCACAGTGCCCATGTGTACTGTACCGAAACGTCCTCTACGCACGGCATTGATATCGAAATTCAAAAAATTCCGAGGTATACTCCAAACTTTGCTTTTCAACTCCTGGTAATGATTTGTCCTTTCTGGCATGTCCTCGGGAATATAAGCGGTATTGTCAACTTCGTAAACAGGTCCTTGGAGTGTCAATTCTTGTTGTTCTGGAAGCCTCTGCATTCGCACCTGCAATTGAAAATAATTTTAGTAATTTCGTATTCACGCATTTTACAGTATGTTCGAATGCAATCGTACCTTTTCAAACTTTTTACGCAGCATCACAAAAATCAATACAGAAGCTAATAATAGTAAACCCAACAATACTATAAGAATCCACAGAATGGTATTGGCTGGGTTAGAATTTATATCTTGACTACCGCGAGTTTTCAATTTGTGTATACTATTTGTCAAATCGGAGTAACTGTATTGCACTTCATCATGAACTCTCGATTCCAGGGCTATACCAATCTAAAATCGAATAATTATTTAACAAATATGCCTTGGGATATTGAACGCATTATAAAAATGAATCAATGGTAATCCATACCCGCGGTTGCCCATATCTTGTGTCTAACGGTGCATTGTAGTAACCACTGATCATTCGTCCATTGCCAACAACAAATCTCTTGTAATGCGCATAATCCGAAATATCAAACTTGCCAGTGATATAGTAACCCAAACCTTCTCTGTTCGCTTTATCATAGTTTTCATATACAACGTCACTTCCTGTTGGTGGTACTGTACCAGACTGCACCACCAAGACGTGGTAGTAAGTAATGGGTCCGTTTTCGCTAGTCCCAGGTGGAATTTCTATGGTGATAGTATTATTGCTTCTATCAAGAATTTTCGGAGGACTAGGCGTGTTTGGTGGACCAATCCGTGTCCAATCAATAGTGTAACTCTCATCACTAGAGCCTAGACTATTGGTCGCGAAAATTGTGATGTTGTACTTGGTACCTGGATGCAAACCTATGATAGTTGTTATGTTGGCTGACTCGCCCTGAACTTCTGCTTCTATTGGAGCTAATGGATACGATGATTTGGTTTCCAACGCAGAAGCTTTCAAGGTATACGACACTATCTTTCCATTGTGTACATCTGGTGGTTGCCAGACTACTTCCAAAAAATCCTGACTGTACTTAGTCACCGACAACCTTCTTGGAGGGCTTGGTCCTGAAGTAAAATTCAAAAGGATCACAATCTTGAATGATATTATTAATATTACATTGTTGGACAACGTTGTTACCTTTTTGGCCAGTTAAATAAACATCTATGGCGTCGTCTGAACCACAAGTTAAGGAAGGATCATTAATACATGGATCAGTGCATTCATTGGAAGGCCCAGTTTTGCCATAATGACTACCACAGTAGCATTGATGGCCTTTCATCAATCCAGCGACTCTGCAAATTATTATTAATTATTTATAACAGCTTATGATAATTTATTCATTTTAAACTTTAATGAGAATAAATATAAATTAATTGCAAAATAACTTATACAATTATGAAATATATACATATATGTATGCTCAAACGACAGATGATACCCTCATAAAGTAATCTATATAAATTTCAAATGTATTTTTGTTAACAATAGCTTTCAATTGGTTTAAAGTCAAGCGAATAGCATTAAGTAACTAATTTATGATTGTGATTTATGGCTACATAATACAGCAACTTAAATGAGTTCGTCGCGACTTTCACACTTGAACAAATAAACAATTCATCTTATCGTTAATCGTATAACAATTCCTCAGCAACACAAGCAAACTTTAAACTAAAAGCTTCCTTAATAATTCAAGAATAAATAAATGGAAAATAAAAAATATTCAAACTCACATATAGTATCGAGCTTTGCATTCTCGGATACATTCTTCCGGTGAGCCAACTCTCTTGGCTACGAGAACGGGTAGGGCTGGTTCATTGAGGGAGCTCTTGAAGCAGCCGATACTTTGTTGGCCCGAGGCCAAACTAAGCAGCCGCAACAGCAACAAGCTGCGGATGATTCTCGATACATTCATGTTGATGGTTCAACGCATCATTGACTAAGCGAGGCGTGTACCTACTACGTGCAGCGGCTCTTTGCTCTGAGTCAGTTGCAAGTATTCAATGTATAGGTACGTGCAACCTAATAACAAAACTGCGAGAAAGAGAAAGAGTGTGGGGTTAGGTTAGAAACGCTAGTACCTCTAGAAGTAGCTACGTTACATATACGGTTAATTTGACATTTCCACTCACCTGTTATCGTTAGTTGATTTACCTATAGCTCAGTCAGACGACGGACACTGATTTGGTTGTTGGATACATGGGGCGCGGTTGTGCGCGCGGAAATCGCGCGATGCCGACGACAAGGCTTTCTTACGTCGCGCATGTATGTACGTGAGCGCGTAGCCCCCACCTTCTACATCTCGCACACGATACGTAGCCACACACCGAGGTTATTAAACGGCTGATTCGGTGACTCAAACTGTATGTAGCTCTGTCTCTCTCGTATATGCAGGTGTGCATCGCCGTGGCGAAAGGCGTCGCACTTATTTCTAAGGATTCTCTGTACTGGTACGCTCTGAGCTGAGCACGTGGGAATTGTTCTTTTTTGTGCGAGTTATGTGAATAACCGTAACAGCATGCGAAATACTAATTAGTATTACACTATCCGTGTATTGTTGTTACTATTTAATTAATTGTGACTTTACGTTAGTTAGAAAGCGTACAAGTATTCCAACGGAATCACGCGGCTAACGCGTTTTATCAAATCGTTTCTATTTGTTTTGAATTAGGACACGAACGCTATAGCTGTCTAGATTTTCAGTAAATAAACGCTGTCAATTATTATTACGCATGACGTTATAATTAAATAACGACCGAAAAGCTTCTATCACGAGATATATACGTAAAAACTTGCAAAGTTACGTAGCATTATTATTATCGAATAAAGAACCACCGTCGTATTCTGCGTGTATACATACGTCTGTAAGGGGTGCAATGTCAAAAGAACTTGATGAATCCTACAATATTGCAAATAATGTAGGGCTACACACATCAAGCAACTGTATTTTACATTTTATTTTATTGTATTATTTTATTTTTTACATTCGTTGTGATCAAAGATTTTTTTCAAAGATCAAAATATTTTAAAACATTATGTAAATAAAATCTTCGAGCTGTAAAATTCAATGGTGAATATAGAAAGAAAGGTAATAAATTGCAATTCAATTTAAATTTGCGTTTGAAAAATATCTAGTTTATTCAATAAATTGCTGCGTTATAAAAAGCACTAAATACCCTTTCGACAAATAACCCATTAAATGAAGGCAGTTGTAAGACAGCTGTGATTCTAGTACCAACTGTACAATCAAAACTGATTTTTATTCAAAATGATTGTCCCAACGGCTTAAAAATAAGGTCAGCAATTTGAACGTGATGAGGAGTTCCAAGAATGTACACAACTGCATCCGCGACATCTTTCGAAGTCAAAGAGGGAATCGTAGTCGATACATTTTTAACATGTTCCGTTGCGCCAACCTCTACAAGATCTGTTTGTACATATCCCGGGCTAAGATTCTGAAAAGTGACAAATATTTATTAAATTTGTTTGTTTTACTTCAATAATATTACAAATTGATTTAATAATGGTATTGTATTTTGTTATTGTGTTTGTTATTGTAGTATTGTAGTCCATTGTCTTACAGTAATACGAATTTTGCTGCCCGCTAGTTCATTGGTTAAAACTTCCGACAGAGAGGTAACTGCATACTTGGTCGGTGAATAAATATTCATATTGACTTTTGTGCCATCAGGAGTAATAATTTTTGGCACCCTGTGACCCCCAGTACTGCAAACAAATCGCCATAAAGAAAAAATTTCCATGATCGAGAAATGCCAGAATGGTCGAATTTCTCATTATGGATGCACAACTAGGTTAACTATAATATAAATAAGGTATGCGTCGAATAACAGGTGTAATTTGCATATAGGCGTTATGCACCGTTATTAGTCACGCATCTCCTGCATCTCCACGATCTTACTCGACGTTCCAAATTAAATATTTCAATACCTGTTCATATTGATTATATGAGCTTCATGATCGTGTTCTTTCATTAATTTTATAGCCTGTTTGCAACAATGCACAAGACCCACGAGATTAACGTTGATTACTTCCTCTAGTTCTTTCATGTCAGCCTCTAAATGATTACAAGTTTTCGTTCAACTTCCATTTGGTTTATCAATGTTTGACTAGGATATTAGCTTATGTTACCTTCGATTGTCTTCATTTTAAAAATGCCAGCATTATTAATGAGAATATGGACCGTTTCAAACTTCTCCTTGATGTAAGCAAAAGCTTCGACAACGTCTTTTTCTTTCGTGACATCACATTTCCTGGCGAAAAATTTGCCAGGTCCCCCTACATTTTTCATCTCGTTCTGGAACAGTAATACAAGACTTTAATCTGTTTTATCGTCAATTGACGTTTCTAAATTGACTTAGTTAGATATAAACTGATATATCGCTGTAAGAAGATAATACTTTTACGAAAAAACAATGTTCGGTGTTTTCTCTGATGTGCTGTGCAAGTAACTAATCGTCGCATGCTGCATACGTGTCCCAATTGAGCTACAACATTTACGATTAGTTTCACAAAAGTAGTCCAAGTTGCGAATAGCCGACGATTAAATAAAGCTAATTTGTGTAAAAATTTAGCGAAAATAGTGGATTAATGAAGGAGTACGACTATTAGTAAGTAATAGTTTTTGATAAATTAATTGTTATATTCGTAGTTTGTAAAAATACCAATGCATTGTATATGACATTCCATTCATTTATCGAATATTTCGTTAAAAATGCCAAACATTTATAATACCATGTCATGTAATTTAAAGCCAAGTTGGCCCACCTTAATAACTAACTTACCCAACGTCCGAGGTAAGTTGATAAAATTGATTAGTCACTAAAGTTATATTTTATAACGATATATGTGACTATTAGTATTTGATCATTTAAATCAATGTTAAATCATTTCTGGTCTAAAGACTGTGACTGGATATGATTTAACTTTGAATTCTATTTGATCAGTGTAAGGTAGTAGAACATTTCGAAAAGCTACGCCTATTAACTTGGATCCCTTCCTCTTGAAGCAATATTCAATCGCAAATGATAATCGTATGAACTTTATAATGAAACTGAGAATTATTATTGTTTATATTAATCCACAAAATGCATTCGTGCTAGTCACTATGGCTTGTACATAATGCGTGGAAAATATAAATTCTAAAATCGCGCAAAGAAAGTTTACCAGCATTTTTTCTTTTCTGCGGGCCAAACCAACGACAGTCAATCCTTCGCGAATCAGCGTTTCGGCAATGACCAAGCCAATACCAGCTGATGCTCCGGTCACTACCGCGACTTTTCCTCTCCAGCGTTGCATGTCTAAGGCGATGCGTCTGACTGCGAACTATTCCGCATTACGTCCCAACTCAACCGGGTCGTAGCGTCAACTGTGCGAACCATAGGTATATATAATCTTATGTAAATACCGTTCCAACGACTTGAATGGCGACGAAAAATCTAGTCTATGAGCGATGCATGTCCTCGAATTAACATTACGGAGAGTGATCATTAGAGTCCTATTAGCAATAAGCAATTATTTCAACTGAAGATTGCGCGTGGCCATTATTCATCCAGATGGAGATATAATTAAACGCAACTTGCCAATTATAAACATGTTTATTTTATCTTTTATACAATTTAAATCTCAACGCTATTTTCACCTCAATAGTTATATTATTCATGCGCAACAAAAGATAATTACTCTCAAAACATGTTATTTGCGAGTTCACTATACTTACAACAAGAGTACGTATCGTCTTATTCAGTTTTCCCTAGTTCAAATTGTCATTTCAAAAATAACGAGCTTCTGTCGATACGTAATATAGCATGCTTGCGACCGTCCGAATTCACGTACATATAACATTGATGCGCCGTTGATTCAGATCATACTCGTGTTTATACGATCTAAACTTGATCGTTCGACGATATTAAAATCGTGACATAACAAATAATGTATCGAAAAAATGATTCTAAATAGATTAGACCAGACTAATACGCCATTATCGAAGGGATTTTCCAAATAGCGACTGTATTCATTTAACGCGTTGTGAGCGAAACACCGATCCTTTGACAATGTGTAAGAAAATACATTACGAACTGTATTAGTAGAAGATGCAATTCTTTCTGGGCTAATGAGCTTGCTGAATGATTTTTCTTAAATAAACAACTTTAAATACGTAGAATGTTGCATTACCGCGAAATACCTCAATCTACATTATTCTTACGAAAAACGAATTTGTAACATGTTTTTGACGTAAAAAAATCGTCAATTCTATTCGTTTCGTTTTTTCTAATCCACTTCGATCAAGTGGAATTGATTAACGCCCCTAACAATTGTTCTCGAACAAACAGGAACAAGTTTGAACGATACAAAAATATGTTTTAAAAATGACTCTTTAACCTTTTCTATTCGTTCGATCGCGACGAAAATGATTTGTCTTCTCCTTTGCAATGATTTATGGCAAGGGGAAACAATTGTGACGATATATCAAGGAGAAACGGCACACGAACGCGCGATGGATATGCACACGCGTACATACTCACGGAAGTGACAAAAAAGAATATCCTTCAACAAAAATGAATATTTCATGAAGAGTTATATCAAAGAGACATACGTACTCCTACACCGACGTCAAGTTTGCATTTTCCGACCCTCCTATAGGTATTTAATGAAAAGTTGTATTCAGAAGAGTGATCCAAAACAACATTTATGAAAACAAAGCTTCCTCTTTAAGGAAGCTACGTTTTATTCCGACAATTTAAAAACGTTAGGTGTCGAGAGATCAAAAAGACAAGTTAAAGTGCTAGATACTGTACTTCACTACACCAGGCTCCTTTTCCACACAAACAGATCGTACAAACTTTGATTCGATACACATTTTTTTATTTCTTCTATTTACCCTCGATCCGCTCAAGTGCAAATGTACACGTAAGAATAATATGAGTTTTCCGCGTGTGCGTAAAATTTTTCCATTTGATTAATATAACTTGTGCAAAGTTCGATTTTGCGGCATATTTGTTTTTCGAAACATACGCAAAGTCGAATCTAAATAAAACATTTAAAACCTCTACTTGTGAACTAGGTCACTTTCAATCATTAAACTTGTTAATCCAAAACTATAAATAAAGAAGCCAATTACTTTTTTAATGAACCGTGTGGATGTGTAACGAACGTAAGTCAATCAATACGCGTAATTGATATTATTCATTACATGGATTTGTTACCTATTACGGCAAAATAATAATGTGAAATAATAACAACTTATATTACAAAACAGTCAATGAACAACTTAATGAAAACATTTATCTAGCGTACCTAATATAATTAATACGTATCTAAAGCAAATTCTTTCTGCACGAGCAGTATTTTCCAGTGAAAGCATGAAATCTGGCAGTCCCCAAGTCGAATATGATAGATTTGAACGTACACTTGCTCACACTCAGCTGCAAATTTCAAGGATGTTCGCATTGTTGAGCATAGTGTCTTTATCTGTAGGTAATTTATTTACCAACGACAAATAATCGATTATCTAACATTTGCTCGGGCTAGTCATTGAATCAAAATAAACTAATAAGTGTTGTTGCAACTTTAATTTATGAGATATACATGTATAATTATGACTTGAGAGAATATTACATATGTTCTTGTATTATGTTGTTTACTGTTATGTAGAAAAGAAATGTTAATTATCAATTTTCCAAAAGACGTTTTAAATAACACCGTCTGTTTCCGGCAGTCACCAAATTCAACATTTCAAAATTTCATTTGAAAAATGTATTTTCTTGTTGATGCCATTAAAGTTATTCATAACCTTAAGATATGTCCACTAAAACAATCATGCTCCCTTACTTTCAATTCTATTTTGATGGGTTTATTTCAGTATGTTATTCGATACACTCTATTTCTCGTTTATATCAAAATTTGTATGATCAAAAACTTCCACGCGATAAAATTTTAAACAATGCCGCAATAAAGTTACTATAATTATCAACGTTATCTTTAGTCTTTCGGATCAGTTAACGCGACTCTTTGGTGTATTTGATTGAAATGCTGCCTCGGTTATTATTATTTCGATACATCTCTTACAAGCATATTCGTACTTAAAAGTCTGAATCGTCTACCGTGGAGCAATTTTCATCGATAGACTCGTTTTTCATTGCAAATTCTTGCAGTTATTGAGTTTTTTTTTTAAATGACGAAGTTTATGATAATTATTTTCGGCATTATTTGCTGTTCACCATATCAAGTGTTTGGCTTATGGCGTTTAATCACAGCAATTATTGAAAATGAAGATACAGATATAGTCAGAGTCAGAACAACCGAAGAAATGATTGAAAGGAGTAATCAATACGCAGTGCTTGATTTTGTAAGTCAAATACATATTTTCAATAGATTATATTAGAACGTTGTCTTGAAATAGAAAATTATATATTTCATCAAATAAATCCATTAACCTGCTTACGCAATCGACGACGGAAAATATTGTTTTGACCTGTCAAGTTTTATGCATCTAAAATATTCTCCCTCAAAATTCATACAGCAGGTCAAAAGACATAAAAAGCACTTGAGCCAAGTTCATTACCTCGATCGATCTTTCCTATTCTAAAGAATATGTTTCGTGACGCTCGATATACTGGATCAAAACAAACTTGCATCACTTTTCCCACATAAATGTATAAAATACAAGAAATAAGTATAAAGAAACTTTGTGTAAGTAACATGATAACAATTAAAATTCAACTAGACACTCCCTCTAGTTTCAATCTGTTTAGCCGTTTCCGAAATATGGCTACTTATACATAGGCGAATCTAGTTAAATGCAGAATATCTTTTTTAAAATCGGTAAAAAAGGAGACTCTGAACTTTCATTCTTTGCAAAAAATTTGTATCTAAATTGTCAGAACCTTATCTCTAGAAGTTTCCTCGTTTAGTATCATTTTCTCCCATTAACCACAGAAATCGAGGGGTAAATTTTATCGTTTTTTTCCGTACAATTGCTGTTCGGATGGGATACCCAACATTGATCGTCCATTAATAGATATGTGTATGCATATTTAACTTGTAAGCATATGTTTCAATTGTAGATCGGACTAATCGAACAGTACGAAGGTTATACAGCCGAGGAATATGACGTTCAAACGAGCGATGGGTACATTTTGAAGTTACACAGAGTTAAGGGAAGTCCATTAAGCCCTCCAGTAGACGGTAAACCGGTGATTTATATCGGCCATGGTCTGTTTGGAAGTTCCGACTTTTTTGCCGTACTAGGACCTCAACAATCTCTACGTAAGCAATCTGCATTCGCAATTATATATATTGACTACAGCAATATTTTATAAATAGCCGAGGGTATTGTATTATGTTGTAGTATACGCGTTAGCGGATTCCGGTTACGACGTTTGGATAGGTAATTTCCGAGGCAATACTTACTCCAAACGCCATGTGGAGTATTCGACTAACAGTGACAATCTTGAATTTTGGGGTTTCAGGTGATTTATTTGATTTATTCAATGCATTTTTTAATTACAAAATTTTGTATACAATCGTAATATTAATATTAAAAGTTTTTTTTTTCAAAAGTATGGACGAACTAGGATTGATCGATTTGCCCTTGTTCATTGACACTGTTTTGGAAAAAACGAGTAAGACGAAGCTGGCATACATTGGATACTCGATGGGTACTACACTAAGCTCTATACTTCTATCGGCCAAACCGGAATACAACGATAAAATGCACGTCGTCGTCAGCATTGCTCCAGTGATATTCTTCACTCCACCGTATAGTCCTCTGTCAGTAACGCTTCTAGCTCTTACAACTCCCGCAAAGGTTAAAAGAATCTCACGCGAATACATCGACATAAACGTGCTCAAATATTCGATACAGCAGCTTCATCGTTTTATTTTCAGGTGCTGGCTTTAGCAAATAACGTATATCAAATATTACCACAATCGAAACTCATTCAAATCATTGGAAAAGATGTATGTGCTACGGATTTGGGTCGAATGTTCTGTAGTAGTTTTCTAAATAACGTCGCTCATATGGATCGAATGAACGCTGTACTTGTTTTCTTATAAAATATTCCGCTTAACATACGAGGAAGAAACAGTGAAATTTAACTCATAATGATCGTATAATTTTTACGCAGACAGTGTTACCAACTTTGTTGAAGTACGTTCCAGCTGGCGCTTCACTTTTCACGATCGATCAATATGTTCAGTTTATACTAACTGGTGGGAATTGAAACAACAAGATATAAGCTTGATCTACGTACGTACGTTTTTTACTTTGTTTTTTTTTTCAGAAAAATTTGCGCGTTACAATTATGGAGCCCTCCAAAATTTGGCGAAGTACGGTTCTTTAGCTCCGCCAGAATACGACTTGACCAAAGTTACTTCACCCCAAGCCTTATTTTACTCCGACGGTGATGCTTATTCTAGTGTTCGAGTGCGTAATTATAAATAATATTTGTATAAATATATGAATATATGAATGCCGATCACGATTTTAAGTACCGACAAACCATTTTTTCTTTTCAATTGTAGGACGTCGAGAAATTGAACGACATTTTTCCGAATGTAGTGGCCCTCGAAAAAGTGGCTGGTTTTAATCACTTGGATTACATGTGGCTGAATGAAGATAAAGTAGCTGTGTATGATCGATTAATCGACGTTATTAAAGAAAATGTACGTGAATAAATTTCGAAATTATCTAATGATTTGTATTGAATGTACATAATTATAAAAATGTAGAAACCGCGTACGAAAAGAATGGTCATTTTCACAAATTGTCAAAGGCAAAGCGTATTTGCGCTCTCCGTAAAACTCTTTCCTTGAACAAATGTGCACGAACTGGTATGACGATGTAAAACAAATATTAATTTAAAGGAGCACGCATTGTCACATAAAAAATCCGGCGAACATATTGATCATATTTACATATGCGTATCAACACTAATTGTATAAACTGATAAACGAACACTATTTACGATTTATTTCGATAGCTAGCCGCTGCAATTCGTGTCGCATAATTTTTCCAGATCCGGTATAAGGTAACTCGTCCATAAAATTGATGCCACCACGTAATTTCTTATAATCTTCGAGAACAGACGTAAGTTCCATGAGTTCGTCTTTGGTCACCTGCGACATTGTCGTATTTGTCACAAGATTGGGCAAGGAAATATAATGTATACAGTGACTTTATTAAAGTATTCACTCACTTGACTACCAGGGCGTATTTTGACGAAAGCCACCGGCCAATCACCGTCGAATTCATGTGGAATAGATACCACGGTAGCTTCATCTACATCGGGATGAGACAACAAAATTTCTTCGATCTCTGCTGGAGAGACCTGAAGGCCTTGGTATTTCATGATGTCTTTGATTCTACCATCAATGAAAATTTCACCTACGGCGTTGTAGTAGCCAATGTCACCAGTACGATACCACCCTAGCTCGCGTAGACGAATAAAGAGCTATCGTATATTTGCAATATTAGCGGGTAGTAGTCTCATTGAAATAGCATGTACCTTCTCGGTCGTACGATTGTGCTGTTGCTACGGGATCTTTGTAATAACCAATCATGATATTAGGCGATTTCACGTAGAGTTCGCCCATCTCATACGGCCCAACAGCTTCACCACTCTCCAAGTCGATAAATTTAATTTGACAATTTGCAGCGACATATCCAACGGATTCAATGTGCCTCATTTTGGCAGTTCTAGTAGCAACCAGTCCAGTTTCCGTGCATCCTTCGAGAACCACAAAAATGTATTATTTCTATGTAATCACAAGCATAGTACATTGTACGCCGTGAAAATTACCGTAGCCCTGATGAATTCTTACAGTTGGGAAATTCTTCTGTATATTTTCAAGCAGTTGTTTCCCATGGTGACAACCACCAACTAGTAAACATGCCAATCTGTCCAAATTATAGTTTTTCACCGACTGACATTTCGATAGATAAACCGCTAGGGTTGGTGAGATGAACGCGAAATCGACCTTTTACAACGAAATCATATTATTTCTACGGACTTGCACACTGTTAGGAAGTTTATTTATTCATTAGCAGATACGTAATACTTCATGTTAAACAATACCTTGTACTTTTCAGTAACTCTTAAAAAACTTTCACCATCTGCATGAGTTGTTATGATTCTAGTGTTTTTTCTCACTAACGTGTGCAAAATAAAAGAAAGACAGCTAGCCCAATCGATGGTTGAATACCACAATATCCTGTAACTTCCACTAGATTCTACGGATAACGAGGCCATTTCCACTAATAATCTACCCGACAACATGACTCCTTTTGGGAAGCCCGTAGTACCAGACGACAGCATTATTGCCGTCACGTCTTCTTGCTTTCTCTCATTCACCACTACAAACTTATCGATTTCCTCTTTCGTTTGGCTGTCCAAAATATCATGCAGTGATTTCGCACGTGAGTGTTCCCCAAACACGATGAACCGAACCTCCAAGTTTTCTAACGACGCAGCTTCCATAAGCAGATCAGCTGCCTTCTCGCAAACGAATAACAAATTTGGAGTGAACTGCTTCATGAGACGCCGTGCCGAGTCTATGCATACACATTGTTTCACACTCAGTTATTTACTCGAACGGAGCCGCATTTAGGGCGCATTTCACTTACGTAGCGTAATCTTATGATTCCAAGCGTTGAAAACGGCATCAATAAAGAACGTCGCAAAGAATGGTATATAAGTATCCAAGTGATTGTGGGTAACGACCACGACTAGGTCTCCAGGACGGACTGGTAATTTTCTCATCCACACAGCACAGCGGACACTGCGATCTTTCATTTCTCTACATGTTGTTTGCTCGCCTGTTTCAGCGTCAATCTGACACACGCAAAAACAATAACAATTATTCACCAAGTTTCAATGGTTTCTTGTATTGTTAACTTGCTCCTCTCACTTGCGACACATGATCGGGACTTGCACTCAAACTATCAAAAATTCTTTGTCCTAATTTACTAACGACATCTATTGGTTTGGCTTCCCCTCTGAGAATATGATCCTCTATAAAAGAATCCATAGTTTCTCGCACAACTTTTACCACAACAAAAAACAACTATGTATCATCCAATCATTCGACTGTTTTATCAAGGAAAAAGCTCTCAAGCCGCTCGATTGCACTCTAAAATTTAAGCAGTGCGTCTATATACGATCGAGCCAGGCTCAATACTGAAGAATAAACAAAGAGTCTTCGAGTGACAGTGCTTTATTTACCTTCTGATTCCTTTCTACAACATATGTTACGTGTAGATTTGATTCCTCGATATATCTAATCCTGATAATTCATTATATATACATATATACTTTCACTTATAGTATATCACAGTTACGACGTCACAATGTTTTGAAGTGTTTTCAGGATAACGTCAAGTCATCGTCGATTACAATTACTCTTAAACGAACTGAATGTTTACAACCATTGGTCATCTATGAAATTACGAGATCCTCTTGGCAAAAATTCAAACAATTGCTATTCTCACGGGCTATCAAGTAAAAATATAACTGTTTACGCTCGTCCTAACATTCGTACGTTCACGAAATTTTACGCGAATGGTTCAGAGCACGATCGAGTACGTCAATATAATACAAATAAAAACCGCGGGTTGTCAATACGCCTACTCTAAAACTGCACGCATCGTCAATAGTAATGGCTATTTTAATTCAGTCAATTGTTAAAAAATATACGCTTTAAAATTATTGTTGATTTAATTGCTCCGCTAGCTGCTGGAGTTCGCGCTTCGCAACTTTTCCGGATCCAGTGTAAGGCATCTCATCGATGAAATGGATGCCGCCACGTAATTTCTTATAGTCTTCGAGAACAGACGTAAGTTCCAGAAGTTGAGTTTTGGTCACCTGCAACATTGTCGTATTTGTCACAAAATTGGACAAGGAAATGCGAGCGATACGTCGGCTTCCTAAGATCGTGTTAAAATATTCGCTCACTTGGCTGCCAGGACGTATTTTGACGAAAGCCACAGGCCAATCGCCGTCGCGCTGGTGTGGAATCGACAGCACAGCAACATCTTCTACCTCGGGATGTGACATTAAAACTTCTTCGATCTCTGCCGGCGAGATTTGATGATTTCGGTATTTCATTATTTCCTTGATTCTGCCGTCTACGAAAATTTCACCTGCTTCGTTGTAGTAGCCAATGTCTCCGGTACGGTACCATCCTAGTTCGCGCCGACGAATAACCGATTATTTTATTTTCAACGTGGTCTTGATTAATTAACATTTACCTTCTTCGTCGTACGCTTGATTTGTTGCTTCGGGATCTTTGTAATAACCGATCATGGCATGAGGGGATTTAACGTACAATTCGCCACTCCTATTTGGCCCGAGGGCTTCGCCACTCTCTAAACTGACAAATTTAATTTGACAATTCGAGGCGACAAATCCCGTAGATTTGATATTTCTCGACTTGGATGTCCTCGAAGTAATGACTCCCATTTCCGTGCACCCTTTAAGAATCGCAAAAAGCAACAATGTACCGTTTTCGTGTAATTACGAGGACAAAACGTAACGCATCGTGGAATATATTACCGTAACCCTGAGTGATATGTGCAGATGGTACGTTGCGCTTGATACCTTTAAGGACTTGTTTTGCGATCTTGCAACCACCGACTACGAAGTATTTCAAGCTACTCAAATCATACCGGTGTTGCGCGCTATATTTGGCGATAGCGTTTGCAAGGATTGGCGTGATGAATGCTAAAGTGACCTTTTCGACAGAATCCTGTTATTTTGATACGCTCAGGTGCCTATGCTTCGTAATATATATTTTTGGAAATTTCGAGAAATACCTTGTACTTGTGAATGTATTGGAAAAAACTGACGAGGTCATCTTGGCCAGGTATGATTCTTGTGTTTCTTCTCACTAACGTACATAAAGTAAAAGAAATGCAACTGGCCCAGTCAAGCGTCGAGTACCACAGACTCTTGTCAATTGGGTCGGATTTGTTTAATCGTGCCGTCAACGATACTAATGATTTGCCCGACAACATGACACCCTTCGGAAAGCCTGCAGTACCCGACGACAGCATTATTGCCGCCACGTCTTCTTGTCTTCTCTCATTCACTATTACAAACTCGTCGATTTCCTCTTTTGTTTGGCTGTCCAAAATAACATGCAATGGTCGCGCGCGCGAGTGTTTACCAAACACGACCAAGTGGACGCTCAAGTTTTGCAATGTCGCAGCCAACATAAGCGTATCAACAGCCTCCTCGCAAGTGAATATCAGCTTCGGAGTGAACTGCTTCATGAGACGTCGCGCCGTGTCTATGCATACACATCGTTTCTCACTCAGTTATTCGCGCTAGTTTCTTCGCGCATTTTCTTAAAGTTACTCGAATGCAGCCGCGTTAAGTGTGCATGTCACTTACATAGCGTGACCCTATGATTCCAAGCGTTGAAAACGGCATCAATGAAGAAAGTCGCAAAAAATGGTATATAAGCATCCAAGTGATTGTGGGTGACGACCACGACTACTTCGCCAGGGCAGATTGGAAGCTTTTTCATCCACAGAGCACAGCGGATACTGCGTTCTTTCATTTCTGCACATGTCGTTTGCCCACCAGTTTCGGCGTCAATCTGAATACGTGCAAAAATAGCAAAACTTTAAGTTTCAGATATTTGTTGGCATCGTTACCCTGTACTCACTTGTGCAACGTGATCAGGACTCTCGTTCAAAGTGTCAAGAATTATTTGACCCAATTTACGAGTTTCATTCATTGGTTTTGTGACACCTACGTGAATGTTATTCTCAATAGTAGGATTCATAGTTGTTTTTGGCGCAACTTTCACGATGACAAAAACTTTGAATTATTCTCTATTATTGAACAGTGCGTTCATACTCTTACGTACATACTCTTTCAAGCCAAGAAGAATACTGAAGAATAAACAGAGCCCCCTCATAGTATATCTTACATTCACACTTCATGATTCCTCACATTATGTATATTCCGATGATGTATTCTATTTATGTGCGTGTATGTACTCGTGCGATGTAATCCGATTCAGCGGGTTGAAATACAGAAATAGCGCGATTCTTCCGAAACTACCACGTCTTTTTACCTTTAAGCAACGGTGCCATTGAATTGTGTATTGTCCTTGCTAAAACTAGTCGAAGTTACGATTAATTTTAACAAGCAACTAAGCAAATTAGAGAAAAAATTGTTCTCTCAAATAATGGCGTAGACCATAATATCGTACGTTTGGGGGAGCGGGGGTTTCAAATTTGGAATTTTAGTAAACAAAAATTAGCTCTATAGATGGGAGTTCTTATGGTGAATTCATTACTAGTTTGGTTAAAATGGTGTGATACATTTCCGATCGACTGAGAAATACATAAAAACTGGAAATACTTACGTTATTTAAGTTGTATTTACGTTGCAAATTTATGGATTGCTTTGCTGTAAGTTTAAGAGCGACTAAATACATACTTCTTTTAAATAGATTAATATTTCAAACCGAGTCAAGATAAAAGTCCAGATGAAAAAATACAAAAATACAGATTTATTTACGTTAGTTCTCCAAATGTTTCGTTATCGGCACTTTTCAGGGTATACTGCGCTACGCCACTACAGCAAGAACAATTCCGTCGATGCATAAGGCCGACGTAAATTAAACGTACGCCCGGATATTGGTGATATTGTTAAATGTTCCATGTTCGACTCAGTGGAGTTTTTATATTAATATTGTGCCATGGTGATTGACAAAAAAAATAAAACTGTATAAAATTCTTATCGAAAGAACAAGAAATCCGTGTAAATAAGGAGCACCAATGTGCGTCTAATAAGAGAACAAAATATGCAAAACAAGTATGAAATTAAAAAAATCTCTACGTACTCGAACCGTGTATGCAACGTGCGTTGACAATTAATATGGGTTATCATTATACGCTCACTTATATGAATTTACAAGGGTCATTATCAAGCATCTGCTTATACCTTTCTGTTGTTCATTTTTTCACCGATAATAAATGGTAAGATAAGTCAAGGTTGTACGGTATGTCGCTTACCTTTATTTTCTCAGTTCTTCCATCGCCAATAGTATTGCAACTTTCTAGACTAAAAAAGCACATGCCTTTAACTTAGAGACGCGTGTTGTCGTATGCAAGGCGCACATATTCATTCCTATTTGTATCCAACTAGTAAACAAACTCTTTTGTCTAAAAAAAATCCTATTTTCGGACTGTTTTCATACGAACGTTTATTTTGCTAAACGTATCGGAAACCTCAAGATGGAGATTACAATACATTACTTACTACGATATATCTGGACGATTCAAAAACAACTTGGTGTTCTTATATTCGCATCCGATGCCAAGTCGACTCAACTAACAGTTTACAAAAGAGAGAGAGAGAGAGAGAGAGCTGCATGTAGAAGGTAAAATACCGGAAGTTCGTTGAAATTTCCGTTGAAAAGGGAGTGTATTAGGACACACGATTCAAACCAGATTACAAATTCATCATTTATTGGATTTTTCTTTAAAAAATCAGTTATTAACAACACGATACGACGAGACGTTTACAGCGTTATAGAAATGAACGTAAAAAACTTGACATAAGGAGGGCGTGTTGTGAAATATCACACGATCCACGCGGAGCTCTTGCAGATGTATATTTATACTCTCGTGTCTACTAACAAGTTTGTTAAATCAACTACGAAAGTGAAATAAATAAAGTTTTAACGAGTACACTGCACATATATCTATAATGGTTTAAACGTTAATTTTACATTGCGCTTACATGAGTTATTGATATGTGTCGATTGCCGTTAAATATTTCGAGGCTTCCTTTGACTTGTATTTTACCTTTTTTTGAAATAATGAGACACCGATAGTTTTCAGTGTTTAAACGACTTTTGTCGGAATAACCTCATTATGATATAGTTGAGCATTTTAGTAGTGTAATTTTATTAGAGTCACGTGAAATTGCCGATGATTTGAACAAGTACTTTTATGCAAACTGTAATATGTTGGATTTATTGGAGTATACCCAATTTGGAATAATTGGTAAAAACTTTAACAGCAACATAAGTAGAATATTGTTTTTTATTTTTTTCGAAATACTGAGACGTCATGGTCGCGGAATCCTTATAAATGTCAATTACATTTTTTTAAGCCTGCTCGAATAAGATTTACAACCAAGGTTACTAGGCCCAAATACTTTGTTGTTTTGATGCTGAATGATAATTATTGATAATAATTCAAATGGATGAATTTCGAAAAGATACATTGATATATTGATTGAGTATATACAACGAAAAATAAAAGTTCGTCAATGAAACAATCTGAAACAGAAATAGATATTCCAACAAAGTGTCAATTGCAAACAACAATATTTTTATCGCAGCATTGTGCAAATGTATTCTTGTTCCATACATACAAATAGTCTAGTTGCACAGCCGAGTATATGAAAGCTACACAAGTATAAGCTTAGTTATCGCGAACACACTTACTCTTACATTGCACGCGTTATCATAGTGGACAATTAGCTGAAGAAAATGGTATAATTGGCTTATTTACATAGGTGCTACATACATTGATCTCGAACAAACTCACGGGAAGGTGATAGCTGTTGATTTAACATAACTATTTTGGCATTGTGAAAGTATTAAAATCATTTTCCATTGAATATTTCTTTAGCAAGCTTCGTTAATTCGTATCTCGAATAACCGCCATATGCAGTTCGAGGCATTTTTTCAACGAAATGGACCCCACCACGTAGTTTCTTACAGTCTTCAACATCTGATATCATTTGCTCGAGATCGTCTTCGGTCACCTGCAACATTTTCCTTAGACATTTGGAAGCATTTGCTTCTTGAGATTCTATAAAAAAAAGATTTACTTACAGGACTGTTAGGCTCTACTTTGACAAAAGCTGTAGCCCATTGGCCGTCATTTTCGTTCGGAACTGCCACCACGGCTACTTCTTTTACCATGGGATGAAACATGAACATTTCCTCGATATCGGAAGGCGTGATTATTTTCTCTTGGTATTCGATTAATTCTTCGAGTTTCGAAATAACGAAAATTTCACCTGCTTCGTTGTAGTAACCGCAATCTCCGGTACGGAACCACCCTAGCTCGTATGGAAGTAAAATGAACAATTTTATTGGATTGCAGATCGTTTTCAACGATCGACAACGAACATTTACCTTCTTTGTCGAAGGCTAGTTCTGTTGCCATGTAATTCTCGTAATATCCAATCATGGTGTAAGGCGATTTAACCATTATCTCGGCAGGATCGTGCGGCCCAAGTGCTTCGTTATTTTGCGAATGGCCGACAAACTTAATTTGACAATTTGGAGTGACAAATCCCTTTGATAGAACGTCTATGGATTCCGAAGTTCTACAAGCGATTAATCCAACCTCTGGGGGTCCTTTGAGAATAACTCACACGAACGTATTATTTTCTCGTCGTGTCACGAGTCCACGATATAGCACCGAAATTGATGGAAATTACCATAGTTCTGCTCGAGAGTTAGATTTGGAAATTTATACATTATTTTATCAAGAATTGTTCTTCCATAGTCCCAAGAGACAAGAATCAGATGTGCCAAGCTTTTCAAATGATAATTTTCAAGTGTGTTACATCTGTATAACTCGATGACAAGAGATGGCGTAGCAAATGCTATATCGACCTTATCGAAAAGATACCATTATTATTCGTATGTGCACAAATAATAGTTGTACAATATCTCATGCAGAGCGTTACCTCGTAGTTGTCAACGTATTGCAAAAAGCTTTCAACGTCACTTTTCCCACCTACGAGTCTAATGTGATTCTCCACCAATGTATATAAAATGTAAGAAATAGAAGTCGAGCGTTCGGCCGTTGAGTACCACAAGTAATTGTTTTTCGTGTCCGATTTATCCTGTCGTTCCGGCAATGCCACTATTGATTTACCCGACAGCATAATGGCCTTCGATAATTCTGTGGTATCCGAAGACGGTAATATTACTGCCATATCTTCTAGACTTTTTTCGTCTACTACTTCAAACGTGATCACTTCATTTTTTGATTGGCAGTACATAATATCGTTCAGCGAATGCGCGTATTGGTGTTCTTCAAACGTGACAAGTTCGACGTTCAAGTTTTCCAACGTCGCAGCCTCTACAATAATGTTCATTACATCCGCGTCAGCGAAAATCAGTTTCGGACTCAGCTGTTTCATGAGACTCCGTGTCCTATCTATACATACATTTCACAGTCGGTTATTTACGTTTCTAATATTGTCTCACTATTAACTCACTCCCCGTATGTCCGCCACTTACCTAGCGAGACTCTGTGATCCCAAGAACAAAAAACGGCATCCATGAAGAAAGTCGCGAAAATTGGCACGTAACAATCCACATGATTGCTGTTGACGACCACAACTATGTCCGTTGGGCAGATTGGAAGCTTTTTCATCCACAAAGCACAGCGGATACTGCGATCCTTCATTTCTTTACATGTTATTTGCTCCCCGGATTCGGCGTCAATCTGAATACATCAAATAATTTCATCACAAGTTTCAACGTATTATTTTTTTCCTTAATTCTTAACAAACGCTTGTTCAACTCACTTGCGTCACCTGATAAGGATTCTCGCTCAAAATATCGAATATTATGTCGCCTATTTTACCAATTATGTCGTAGGGAATCTCGACACCTTTGAGAATATTATCCTCGATGGTAAAATCCATCCTTTCTTGCGCAACTTTCACCACGACAATGAGCAAGAAAATATTATTGTTAATTCGCGTTGTTCTTTTGTTAAGAACAAAGTTCAAGGTTGCACTATATTTTGAGCAGTACCTTCGAAACTCGTTTGAGCTAGGCCCAATACTGAAGAGTAAACAAAGAGCCTTTGAGTGACAATGCTTTGTATATATTTTCCGATTCGATCCTTTTCTACCAAGTAGCCTACGTCAAAACTTGACGATTCCTTAATTTATCTAATCCTAATAATTCATTTAATAGTGATGGACATAGATATGTACTCTTATTTAGATGTCTTATTAGCACATCACAAATGTAACATCTTAACTTTTTCAAAGTTTATCACGAATAGAGCCAAGTCATTATTGATCAATGCTTTCAAGATATAATTGTTTGAAAGTATTCCTCGCTTATGTTTTAATTAGATTTATGTAGATAATAATACACTTAACGGTGAATGGACATCTCATACGCTTTACCTACGTTTACATTTATATAAATAGTGCGTGTTTACGTGCGTGTGAAGTAGACCTATAAGAGGAGAGACAGGGAGGAGAAGAGGTCGAGAGTTTATTTGTCCATCTATTTATTGTCTAATGTATTATTTATTAATTTATTTACCTAAAGTTCGCATATCGATTTCTTTCTTCAGTTACTTATTGAACGTTTTAGTTAAGCGTCAAAACTCAGTAACGTTTTGACACGACAATAATGAGTCAGAGAAAAGGAAATGTTCCAGCGGATGCAGTGATGATACGAAATAGTGTATACTCGTACTATGAACTTTCAAAAAGGACAATTACTTTTTCTATCGTAATATTAGTTAATTAAGGGGTAATCAATAAAAAGTGCATATACCGCTCGAAATCAGGCCAGTCAATCGAATTGCATTTTTTAAAATCTTATAACCACACTTACGGTATGAAAAGATCAATTGTTCTGGTGATTCACGAACGTAATAATAATCAACGACACGTTGCAAATGTAATGTTAAATAATCATTGAACTGCTTCAGCCAATCAGCGCTGCGTAGCTCACCCGTAATTGGTCAGTCTCAACTAATAAGCGTTCAGCAGATCGCTTTTGATTAGTCGATCTGAGCAGGCAATCAGGTGGACAGGAACAGTTGCTTGCTGCAAAGACAGTGATCGTGACTTTCCTTCGACAACTTTTCATCTCAATGGGATTCTACAACCCAGTCTTCAACATTATTAACGACCTATCAGTTGAATTATCTTGGACGATCCTCCCTTTCTCATAGAAGCAGCCTTAGTCTCCCGTAAATACCACTCAATTTGCAAATTAAACTTCCCACAATTAAACATTAAATTAGATTAAACAAATTAAACAATAAAACTTTCAGGCAGAACATAAAAGGCAACTTGCTACGAAGCTATAGCAAGTTTTCCCGAATTTCACCCTCCACCGAACCCCACGTACTCATTATCAAACCAATAATGTTCTTTGAACAATTGACTACTCGTCCTCTCTACGGCATTTACTTTCAACAAATCATCAATGAACGATCAGACAGAATTTCCATTAGCATATCTTCCATTTCATCTGCAGAATCTCCAAAAACACCCAAATTCTTCACTAATACTCCTATTAAATGCAAACCATTTCTTACTTGATTATATTTGACTAATTAAATACGACTTTGATTATAAATATTTTATCCCATTGACATTCAATGTTGCTAGATACATCGATATTTTATTATATCGTGACAATGATCCCTGGCAGCTACACTTTTTATCGACATTGTGGTCGAAAATGACAATTATCAATGACGTTTCGATTTTCAGGATAGATCGACATGAAAATATTTAGAAAAGATTGTTGTGTTAGACTCGTACCCTCTTAAAATAGCATCTGAGAGATTTCACAAAGGCAGTTCTAATAAGAGATGAAAAAGAAAACAAAGTGTAGTTATTTTTGATAATTTTCCAGATAAAAGAAGCTCAAATTTTTTTAACAGTACATATTCGCTGAGAAGAAAATAGCTCGTTGATGTATGTAACATTTGGAAGGATTAGTCAAATTTTCATTGTAGAAATGATTGTCAAATGTAGGAAAATAAGTCCGATCGATATCATCTCGTTGAATATATATCACATTTTTTTAATATCATTTCGCATATATTTCATAAATTAACATTACGTTACAAAGCCTTTACAAATTATACAGTTTTTTACTCCTTTCAGTAATATTAAATGAAATAATAGTATTGACGGCAGCTTTTTTCGTCCAACCGAAATGAACGTAAATACTATCACAAACAGCCATTTTCACATCACATTTGACATTCTTGTACTTAGTGCGACCCAAGTATAAAGTCGAACAACCTAACTTCACATAGTATACAGAATGAATAATACGAAATGCGTATTTTCCATATTGTATTGTTTATCGTGTTGTTACGACTGGGGAAGTGTCTGTATGTTTATAAATATTCCAAAATTTTACCGAAGGAAATTGCGCATCTCCGCAACGGAACGCCGAAGGCTTTTATCTCACTTATATGCTACGCGTATGAACAACAAAAACAGTGGAAAATTTCGTTCCTAGTGAACTACTGTAACAAAATATATTGAAATTATTCTTATTAATTTAATTGTTTAACCAACTCCCTCAGTTCGTATCTAGCAATTTTTCCAGATCCAGTTCGAGGCAACTGTTCCAAGAAATAGAGGCCACCACGTAATTTCTTATAGTCTTCGAGAACAGACGTAAGTTGTATGAGTTCATCTTTGGTCACCTACAACAACGTCATATTTGTCACAAGATTGGGCAAGGATATATAAGACTTTAAAAAAGTATTCACTCACTTGACTGCCAGGGCGTAGTTTGACGAAAGCCACCGGCCAATCACCGTCACCCTCGCGTGGCATCCCTACCACAGCAACTTCATCTACGTCAGAATGAGACATCAAGAGTTCTTCGATCTCAGCCGGCGAGATTTGATGGTTTTGATATTTCATTATTTCTTTGACTCTGTCGGTTACGAAAATTTCACCCGTCTGGTTGTAGTAGCCAATATCCCCAGTCCGATACCATCCTAACTTGTGTGGAAGAATACACAATGATATTATATTAAACCCATCAATCTATGCGAAATAACGTGTACCTTCCTCGTCGAAAGCTTCTTTCGTGGCTTCGGGATCTTTGTAGTAACCAAGCATAGCATTAGGCGATTTAACGTACAGTTCGCCACTCGTATTTGGTCCGAGTGCTTCACCATTTTCCACGTCAACAAATTTAATTTGACTGTTTGCAAGGACAAACCCAACGGATTCAGGGTTTCTGGAAGTGGGTGTTCTAGAAGTAATAACTCCCATTTCCGTGCATCCTTTACGAATTACAAAAATGTACCGTTTTTACGTTATCACGAAAACAAATCACGAGACGAACACATCATGAAAATTACCATAGCCTTGAGAGACACGCGCATTTGAAACGTTTTTCTTGATGCCTTCAAGCACTGGTTTTCCGTGCTTGCAACCACCAATTATAATAAATTTCAAACTTTTCAGATTATGATTACGGGTCACCTTATCTTTGGCCAGAGAAACCGCAAGAAGTGGTGGAAGAGAAACAAAAACGATCTATTAAAAAAAGAAAACAGGATTATTGTCATTCGCGTACATATGTGCGTATAAACAATACCTTGTATTTTTCAACGTATCGAAAAAAGCTGTCGAGGTCTTCCTGGCTAGGTATGACTCTAATGTTTCCTCTGACTAGCGTGCCTAAAATTAAAAAAATGCCGCTGGCCCAATCGAGCGGTGCGTACCACATACACACATCGCTCGGGTTAGATTTGGTTAGTCCTGCCGTCAATGATGTCAACGATCTACCCGACAACATGACACCTTTCGGAAAACCTACAGTGCCCGACGACAACATTATTACTGCCAGCTCTTGTTGATCTCTCTCGTTTACTACGACAAAATTATCGATTTCCTCTTGCGTTTGGCTGTCCAAAATAGTATTAAATGATTGCGCACGCGGGTGTTCCCCAAACACGACGAAGTAGATAGTCAAGTTTTCTAGGGTCGCAGCTTCTCGAAGCACATCCACTGCCTTCTCGCAAGTGAATATCAGCGTTGGACTAAACTGCTTCATGAACCGTTGCGCCGTGTCTGCAAAAGTCACATCGCAATCAATTATTTACGATTTCTTTGAACGTTGTCTCGCGTTTATTTTACCCTACTCAGGAATTTGTCACGTACGTAGGGTGATATTCTGATTCCAAGCGTTGAAAATAGCATCGACGAAGGTAGTCGCGAAAAATGCTACGCAAGAATCTAAGTGATTATGGGTTACGACCACGACTATGTCGCCAGGAAGGATTGCCAGCTTTCTCATCCACAGAGCACAACGAATACTGCGTTCTTTGATCTTGCGACACGTTGTTTGCTCACCTGTTTCCCCGTCAATCTGAATACGTACAAAAATAGCAATACCTCCAGTTTGAAACATGTTTTGTCATTGTTAACAAACGCTCATAGCTCTATACTCACTTGCGCTACGTGGTCAGGATTCTCGCTCAAAGCTTGAAAAATTACTTGGCTCAATTTTCGATCGTCGTTCATTGGTTTCGACGCACCTTTGAGAATATTATTCTCGATGACAAAATCCAACATTTTCGGCGCGACTTTCACCACGTAAAACACAATCAAATTTCAATATCAAATCGCTTTCTTCTTTTGTCAAGAAGGAAGCTCAAGGTTCGCTATATATTTGAGCAGTACGTTCGCAACTCGTTCAAGTTACACACAACACTAGAGAGTAAACAAAGACTCTTCGAGTGACAGTACTTTATTTACCTTCTAATTTCTTTTCCACGGTGTGTACGATACCTCAACTTGTGTAATTCTTAAAATTCATTTAATATACGTTCATTTGATGTAACATGCGTACGCGTTTGTAGATTATCAATAATCTTAACTTTTTCCCAGCAAAAACGAGCAAATAACGCAAGAATTATGGACAAATGTGTATCCAATAGTATGCTCGATACATTTTTCCGTTGGTTAACAATAAGTAGAACTATAAGTCTGATGAGAGCCATTAATCCTGACGAACTGGAAAATGTAGGAATACGTTTTATTGAAAACCATCGACAGAAGGAAAGGAGGAAATCCCAATTAGGATATTAGGACATTCATGTTAAAGAATTGAATTATTAGATATTAAACACCGTATATTGCAAATTCTATTATCGGAATTACAAAAGATAAAACAGTGAGAGTTTGTAACGTAATAATCAGTTGTGGTAGTACCCGTTTAACATATCTGTATCACAACGCTTATTAAGAGTGCTATTAAATTAACGACAATTTTGATTGAACGACGAATGTCATAGAACATATCTTAGAAAAGTTTTTTTATGAAATTAGTATTAAAGAAACTTTATCGATTCATGAAATACAACGTTTTTGTAGAAATTGATTGATACACGTAGAAAGTCTCGAGTGTGTTTGGCTTCGTTTGAGGCTGTTCCTTTTGGTCATTATACATCAAGAATTGCTGAATTTCAGATTTTTGCTGAAATAATACAAATGAAGAATACGTTATGTTATTGCTCCTTCAGATCTAAATAAGTTATGTTGAGTACTATCGGAGTGCAAAAACAATGTGCAATACACGAATGCTTATTATTCAGACATGTAATAATAATATTATTACGATTGTTATTTCTCCATAGAGGTGTTAGGTGTAGTTTCATGACTATCGTGTATGATCACACAGCGTAGTAACGTTTGGATAACGTTGAAAACAACAAAGAAAATGAGTGATTTTTTAAATAAAATATATTTTTTCGATGAATAAACGTTTTATTTTTCAATACATGCTTCAAATCAATTTCAAATCTGTCCAAAAGCTCTGAATAATATTCGCCGGTGATCGTTTTACCCGTTTCAAGGTGATCGATGACAGTGATACCATGTACATCCTAAAAATTGTGGCCATGACCTTGTTGGACGACAGACCTACCTTGGCCTTCTTTTGTGCACTTTTGCCCGAAGAAAGCCACTGTCTTGTTCGTTCCTTGCTCTAGTGTCATGGATTCATCTTTCACAAACTCATTCAAATCGCGGCTGAACTTCGGCATCAAACACCCCTTTGAAATCGTCACACGGTCACGCTTGTAGTTGAGTGTGAGAAATCCTATCACCCATTACGTGGATAGATTTTTCATCTCCAAACAAACACGTAAAATGTGATGTAGCAATCTCAGCCATTTTGCGTACTTTTGTTATCCGATTGGTCAATATCGTTCCGTAAAGTTTACGACGATTTCTGCCGCAATGACCTCTTTTGGGCGACCTAAACGTTCGCGTTACTCGCGCTGATACGACCACAGCGCAATTCAGTAGACCACTTTTTAACCCTTAAAGGGGTGGCATCTACAAAATCAGACAGGTTGCTCAAAATGTAACGGTAATCGATTCATAGATGGCAGTTGACGGGAATAGTGTTGCATTTGAAGTTACCTACTGCGCGAGAAATTTAAAAAGTCAGTGGCTTATTAAACTACCTTCGTAATATATAAAACGCATACGCATGGCGCTCGATGCGAAATGCATTACGGAACGATCACTGGTAACGTTTTAAATTGAAAGGCTAGCATCCAAATCTGCCCACACAGTCCAAACACGTAACGCTCACGATTTATCTTTGATCAGTTGCAATATCGAAACGTCGATCGGAGTCGTGTGAGTCAGACTATATAAGCTATACTATACCTTGTGGCAATGCATTGGTAATAGTCAAGGTCGCCGACAAGCCCTTTATTCGACCGAGCGATATTGTTTCTTTATTCTTCCCTTTCACTTGCAACTTGACTTACATGCTATATTGCTCATCTAATATCATTCCTTGCACCCGAGTCTCGACATGCCAACACGGCAAATTTCGTAGTAAGAGAGAGATTCTTTATTGAAATTCAAACGCCAACTATAAGAAGCCAACGATCGAACATTCTTGTATTAAGAACCTCGCGTTCGAGTCACCCAATTAGCGAGGGTTACTCACGGAAACAAATAATTTATGGAGAAGTAAATTGGGTTTTAGATTTGGAAGAAAAACGTCCTCGTGCTTTTCATTAAGTGCTATCGATCCAAGCTCCGCACCAATATAAGTTAATCGCGACTTTAATTGTTTTTTTCATGAATAATGTTATAGTCAAGGCGATGTTTATTACCGAGGTACGAGTGTATAGCGCAATTATTCTCTCACGTAGCTGATATCCTTGGCGACAGCTTTCTGACTACGCCAACTTTCGCGAGGATTTGCAACAATATTTATGCTATTGTTTACATTTTTTAAATTCTTCCTGGTCATGAAAACGTCGAAAAAGAACGAAGGTACGGAAAAAATTAAAGAAAGCATTCTAAAAAGTAAATCTTAAAATCAATGAAATACAAATCACTCGATGTTACGAGTAGAACGAGCAATTTGTAAAGTTTTACACGACGAAAATAAATCTTATCAGAGATAATATCCATGTTTGGAGTTATTCATCTTTGACTATATTTATTGCCAACTGTAATTATTCAAAGTTTCACGCGATCAACCGACTAAGTTGTAATTTACGAATAAACGGTTTAATATTAAAGCATAACGCCACGTGCGCGTATTCAAACAAATATGCCCTATCAAAATGAAACCATCTCGTATATCGTAACACTGATCACCGACGATAATTTTTCAGGGGATCAGTGCCAAGTATGGTATAAATTTGAAATTCAAATGGCTTATCACACGATTGTTGCGATATTGTTGTCCGATCGATCGGTAGAAAAAGAAACGAATTGAAAAAGATAAGTGTAGTGCTGATTACTTAATATCAAAGCACGTATCAGGTAGGCCCTTTGTCACTCATGCCACCTTCTATGCAGATGAAAAAAGAAACAAGGAGAGCGCTACTTGCTCCGCTGTTACGGAACTTGAAAGTCGATCGATTTAGGAGAGAGATGCCTAGCACGCGAAACATATTGGCATAAATAGCGCAGAAACGAGGAGAAAGTAAACAATATATACAAAAAGAAAGGTAAAATCACATGCTTGTTGGTTACCTAGGCTACGTATTCTCAACAAGCAGCGCGTGCGCGCGTGTACGTGTGTAGCAAAACACGCAACGAGCGTGCAATGTACAGGTTATAGTGCGAAGATTCGAGTGGCGAAAGCACCGATAGTCAATCAGTTTGTCGAGTCGACAATGGTGAACCAGAGCGAATTCTGGAGTGCGGTGCGAAAAAATCGCTACGGCAAGCACAAACGTGTCGTGCCTGCGTTCACCATTCAGGCACTTCAGGTCAGTGTACTCGCAAACTACACGCCAACCTTGTCACTCTCATGTGTGTGCGATTTCGTCAAATTGTTGACTTTAATACGTCTAAGTCGATTATTGTCTTTTTCAAGTATACTCGTGACACACTTTCAACGATCAGCCCGTCCGTTACATTGCTGTGCAATTTCACTTTTCGCGATAGACACTTTTTCTTTTGTCACACTTGTTTCATTTCCTTTCGCGTATCTTGAAATCAACTTGTCAATCAATGCTAAGAAGAGCATCGGAAGATGCGTTGATTCTTTTGCTTTTGGTTTTTATTAAAATTGTCATTATTTAGAAACGTTACAGAGTCGGATAAAATTAACGTTTATTAAACGTGGAAGATTATTATTCGTAGACTTGATTTCACCATTTCTTTCTGTACGTTTGCAAATGTTGATCTTGTTTATGAATTTTAACGGAAAGTTTCATGTTTGGAACATTAACTTGATTTGTGATCGTAAAGCCACTTACGTGGACAGAAAGGCGAATTTTCGAAGAAAAAACGCTATGGACTTAACGCGTTGATTGCATTGAGGATGCACATCTATAATAAAGAAATGCGTAGAACACCGAATGTTTATGCGTAAAAGCACAAATCGTATTTTGTAGCAAGTTATCCTTGACAATGCATTGATAAAGTTTTTCGGTCAAACGGTAAAACAAGCCCCGAGTAATATGATTGCAGGAGAACACAGTGGTAGCCCGACCACCGAAATGTGGCCTGTACAAGGAGCGTCCGGCGAAAATCTCGACATTCCGACGATACTACGAGCGCGGTGTCTTCCCGATCTCACTGGAAACCGATAGCAGTGGCGGTCAAAGAGTTTGCTGGAAAGTTGACATCGACAAAGTAGATTATCAATACTATCTGCCGTTGTTCTTCGATGGACTCACCGAATCCAGGGTACCTTACACCTATCTTGTGGAGCAGGCGATCATTGAAATGCTCGAGTCATGTACCGCGGGCGTTAAAGTTCTACCTGTATTGCCCCAACTCGTTATGCCTATCAAGAGTGAGTTGGATTGACAAATCTTGGCTTTTTACGTTATTTTTGCTGGATACGCTTACGTCGATTTCTCCCATTTCAACATTTATGTCAACGTTGTTCTTCAAACGACGTGCCTGCGTATTTTCTCGTCAGATAGTCATCGAGTATAATGACATTGGTTTTTCTTTCGGAAAATTGAAATAGTAGGCGAACATCGCGGGTACAAGCTCGTTTGACCTCGTACCGACCCAATCCTCCAATGTTGAACAAACTATATACGTGGACGCTTTCATCTCTGACTGCTTCGTATTGCATTAGAATAGACCGGTCGAGCCGCACAGAAGAAATATATCGATTGAACATACGCTGTGGGCTAAATTATAGTAATTGTTAACGTTACGGGGACTGCGAGATGTTTAATTATTTTACAGCTATCAATCGAGAAGGTGCATTTTCATCATCTTGATGCCCTGACGCTTGATCAAATAAACCGAAATTTTAGCAAAATCTCTAATGATTATTTCGTTAACTCTGTATATCGACGCGTACGTGTGGAAAGCTTTATTTACCTTTACGGCTCTTTCCTAACAACTTTACAGCGTGAAATTTAGAAATACAAACGGAACAATAAAAGTAAAAAGAGGCGCGTCCACAAAACGATAAATCAACCCAACTAGGCCATCGAAACACAAATCAAGAGTCTTGCGATGAAAAAAAATCGAAACTTTTTTAGAGGCCCTCGACACGAAGATTCCGGAAATAATTTGTCGAACTCTGCGAGTCTTGCAACGCCTCGTTCGCAGTGGTAACTGCATTGGTGAGGCACTCGTTCCGTATTTCCGACAGATCTTACCAGTGCTGAATTTACTCAAAGATCGTAACGGTATATAATTTATTTTTAATTAACAATCAATATCAATTCAAAAGACGAACGTTTTTTCCTCAAAGACCCGATCGTTATGATTCTAGTTAACTACGGTGAAGGTATCGACTACTCGCAGCAACGTGGCGAGAACGTAGCCGATCTCATTCAGGAGACACTTGAGATACTAGAACAATATGGTGGCGAGGATGCGTTTATCAACATCAAGTATATGGTGCCTACTTACGAGTCTTGCATGAAGAACTAAAAGCTCCTGCTGCTACTGCGATTTTCTCCTGTCATTTTCTTTGACGACCTATCAAATTCTAGTAAACTCGGCATTTCCACTGTAGAAAACTCATTGATATTTCGATATTTTACCAATTATTACGTTTAAACGAATGTCAAGCATATCTATATTTATACAATGCACCTATTTTTATATTAATACTGCAAAATACTTATTCTTCCATTTAAGCTCACATTTTTCTATAAAAAGTTAAGGCAGTTTAATCTTACACATTGTTAAGAATAGCAATTAACAACTTTGTTCAAAAATTAATCAAACAAGCTTCCTATTGTTGTTGTCATTTATGGTGTCTATTAACTGAAAATAAAACAATTATTTAGAGAAACGTCGAATTTAATGTAAAAAACAATATGTTTTTCATCTTTTTCGTATTACTGCACTGTAGAGCAGCTGCAAAATACATTGAATGCCTTTCTATCGGTGTGTTTGGCGTTTTTCATACTATAAATGATCAAAAATTGGCCTTCAAAATACCTGGCCATGTAGTCTCCCCTTCAGCATCGGGATCAGTACTTTCCTTTCGAGAATAGTCCGGATTTTTTTCCAAGATGTCGTCGATCGATCGACCGATCTCTGTATTTAATTCTTGACTAAGATATAATTTATTGACACATGTTGAATATCCACGCTTTTCCCATGTTCAACCAATCGCAATGCTCTTTTTAAAATGGGAAATATCTCGATTGTATTGCATTATAAATTTTTTTATTTTATGGTGTGGTAGACAAAGCATTAAATTTCCGTATGAAATTATATATTTTACATGGTGAAATATCTTCAAGTAATATTTATTTAAACGGCTTGATTAAAAAATTCGGTTCAACCTAGCTGTAAATTTATCATCTGCACCTATTTAAAATTCAACTAACATTATCGAATTGTCCCAAAGTAAATAATACTATTATTTACTTTGTACTATTACAAATACTGTTATGATAAATAATCCCCAATCTTTTAATTAAACATTGAGATCAATAAATCTATTGAATTCGTCACTTGGGAATACTTGTAATCTAATAAACTGCCTGTAAATGACGATTAAACGCACTATCATTGTCGTGTAGGTGAGTGACAAATATTAAATTAGCGATCGAAACGATCGTTTGATTTTAACTCGACGAAAGTTGACTACGTTGAGTTACTACAAACAGGGAATAATGAAAATTTTCAATGCTTCATTAATGACATTATAGAGTGGTCTGGACATCTATTGAAAATAATATAGAATATCGCTAATCTAATAAAAATGCATAAAAAGCAGGTTAGAGAAATACATTAATCCGACGACCCGGATAGTACGTATAAAGTACCGTTGTCGCAAAAGCAACTCGAGTAATAAGACAGTACTTACATTAATTTCAGATGTTTTTCATTAGTAGCTAATGAAAAACATCTTTACTCACTTTGAACTGTCGAAATCTGTCAGAGAGTGAGGCCTTTCGAGGAAAAGCATCCGAGTAAACAAAGTCGAAATACGCAAACAAAAGCACGGGGAGAGAGAGAGGGTGTGAGAGAGGTGAAATGCACGGGAGGGTTTAGTATAAGGAAGCGAGTATATAGGGTCGAGTCGCTTAGTCACGCGATAGCGGCAGTCGGTGCCGGGCCGCGAAACTATGAAGTGCTGCTTCTGCTACTTCTCTTGCCTTGTGCCATTGCTGCTGTTGTTGCTCGGCTGCACGGCTGCCGAACCTGAACCACAGAGGAGCAATGCCCGACAAGGCCAGCCAGGACGACAAACCGAACCACCACCAACGCTCGTTAGACTACCTGCTCAGGGTGCACTCGTTGGACGCGAGGTATGTGCTATTTGAGGGGAGGGCAGCTGCACAACGGTATATACTTTGCTTCTAGAGCTTTTCACGGCTCCGTGCTTTTATTGGCAGCAAGTCATTTCCTATGGAAATTCCGATTCTATGGCTTTTGTAATTAAAAACGAGGAAGCGTGGTTTTTCAATCGGATGTTGTATTGCCATTATCCAGATCTTGCAAACATTTATTCAAATTACAGAGATTCGAACAATTTTTTATAATCGAGTTTTAACTTTTAAGAGAAATATGCTTCGTTTCATCAAAACTATACGTTGCTGTGATTATATTCTTATGAGTTTAATTAACTTTTGCGCGTAATTACCTTTTTATACAACTGGACGAAGGTATTAGCGTTACTTTTTCTAAATAAAAAAAAATACTCTTTGCTGTATACTTTTAACGTTACCGTGAGACATTTGATTGCCTGTTCAATTTTTGTTTGTCGTTAAAAGTTTGGGGCACGTTGTTTTCAAAGTTTCGAAATCACGCAATGACATTTTACTTATTATGTCAATCACAATTGGAAACTATCTATCAAGAAGACTACATAGAGATAAGTTAATTGACAATATTTCAACTCATCTTACTAACAAAATCAGTTTAATATAAATATTTATTCGTTACAAATTAACCGTACACTCCTCCAATTCAAAGGAGTAAGGTCATCTTCTAATCTTATCGACGTACACTTCAGTTGAAATTACGAAACGACTTGTCAAAGTTAACGACAGACTGCGTTATCGTATTATACCAAGAATAAAGCTTCGCGTTACAGTGATATCATGAAACTTCAGCTTTGAGTAGTTTTAATTTTTCAAAAGATTATTATAGAGTACTTCGCGTGCTTACTCAAAATTATACTTGGTTATATTCGTGATTTTTACTTTGTTTTATAATATTGGAAAAAGACGGGCGTTTCTCTATTCTTCGAGATTGTGTGTTAGCGTGCTGTTTAATAGTTTTCGTGACACAGTTTCTTTTGAGGGAGCGTGATTTCGCGTGTCTCGTCAATTTTCGAATTTCAAATTATTCTTCATGCTGTCAAGTTTGAAATGGTCGTAACGTCTAAAAACTATTTTTATCGAAATAGCTTTAATGATTATCTCATCAATTTTCCGTCAGATATAAATGAATTTTCCGCAAACTAAAACTACTATTTAAGGATGAACGCGATAAACAATAGAAAATCGTTGACTTTCACGAGTGTTTCGCGAAGAAACTCAACTGATAATTGAAGTAGCGAAATAATGAAACTCTTCGTCGCTCTATTATTTATGCTCGCAATCTACTTGTTATCACGTATTATCGTTGATTTAACTACCAAAAACGAAGTACACGATAAGCAGATAGTTATCGCGTATTTCTACGGATATTTATAAGTCTCGATGATCAAGTAGTTAAACCTAATTTCGGTCAGACATTAGATTGGAGCCGATAGTATCTTTTTTCTCGATAAAATAAAATTAGTAGTGCTATACTCTTGGTCCGTGTATAATGTTTTGTTTCGGTATCGACATCGAATTAGAACCCATGAAAACGAACGTTTCACATCAATCACAACTGACGAGGATAATGATATAATTTATGGCTGTAACTGTTGTGGATGATAATAGAAAAACTTATTTTTGTACTTCAAATCTAAGGTAACTTGATTAGTATACAATTGTACATATTGACGTATATCTTCATCCTTGTCGACGATTAAAATATGAGCGTAAAACAAGCGTATCGCAAAAAATTATTTTGTCAGTAGCATATATTCTCAACACAGTACATCACGCCCAACTCGTAAATAGTACACAGCGTTTGTAAAAATAAGCTGTATTTCAACCAGCTGCGACAAAAGGGCATTGTTGCGTTGTTTTCAAGTAAAAGGTATCGAAGCTGACCAAATCCGATGATTTTCACGAAACGTCAGTTGTCTTTTCTCAATTCATGTACACCATAAATAATCATGAATTTTATCGAACGTCAATAACGTCATTCTTAAACAAGGTAAAAAACAGCTACGTAAAATCAACCGCAAACGTTGAAAATTGCAGCGATAATGATTTATCCTTTAGCCAAAAGCGACTGTGGCTCGCGAACGAGCGTGAACGCAAAAGTGGTGGGGTATTTTGAAAGGACTGTAGAACATAACGTACGTGACTTGTTCTCCGGGGGGTAATGCACGCGAACAACCCAAGACCCGAAGGTCAATATCGCGACCGAACAGCAGCAGCACCCGAGCAAAGATTGAGAGATAGCAAGCACACTTTTTGTATGCATAACGCTCGACGTCTTTTCTATGCGCAAATAATCCATCGTTTTTGCTTGCTTGTCGCAAACTCGCTTCGAGTGCATTACCGTTTTGTTTTCGACAACGCCAAAGAAACAATTTTCTTTTTTTCCTTGCGTCACGAGTCAATTGACTGTGTTATGTTAAAACAACGATGATCGAAGACAACTAGTATTATTTGTGAAAGACTAATAAAAGTGCAAAAGCGGAATAAATCAATTAAAAATATATCAGTTGGTTACATTTGGTTACGATAATCGGTTGTTATTGTTCATTTCCCTCAACTACAATAAACTTCAAGAGTCTTTACTTTCAAATAAAGACTTTAAGCGGCGTCTCTTCAGTTTTCTTCAATTTTCAATTTTCGCGTGTTTACAAACTGATTTTCTGTCGAGCTGTTTCGAGGAAGGGAGCGGCTCGCGCATGCCACTAACTGCATTCGCATATTATACCACGGGTAAATTGGGAATGCGATTGCGCCCCAGTCGTCGTTATATACCGTCGAGACTCTTGTTCCTGCGCGATCAAATCTGCAAGCTCACGCGGCGTTGAATTCTCTCTTTCTCTTTTACACGCAAGTCCATTTCACTGGATATTCAAAATTATGCATGTTATTCATCGATTGTCGAAATATTTCTAGAAAATCAATCGAACGACGATAGTGATGCCAGCTGAAGAGCCAAACGATAATAACTGGTTTAATAACGCTTGCTACTTTTTAAAAGTTGCTTCGTCGTTTATAGCGCGAGCGACTGTTTCTTAGAATCCTGAACGACTTAATCGTTACACGAACATGCTTAACTCAGTCGCGCAACCCAACACCACAGTTTCAACAATAACAATACTCGTATTTGTGTTTATAATTTAAACTATATTCAATCTCTTTGACAACAATTAATTGTAGACACATTCAATTCGAAGGCACAGCAACAAACTTGAAACGTAACAAAGCATAGGTAGGAGACATTGACACAACGAATGTCCTTTCCCGTGTAAAATTTGCTTCCGAAAGTAAGCGTCGTAAAGTCAGCTTGATTTCTATCGAAGGGGAAGGCATGAATTCAGCGGCCATAAGTAACGATTAAAGCGATAAGAATGCAAACTAGTTTCGAACTTGGACGAGAAGCAGCCGTGCGCTATAGTTACGTTTTAGTATGCAATGGAATTGAATAGATTTTTTTTCCTATGCTGTCTTCGTATAATAATTTATGCCTTTTTCTTCTTCAACTACTTTTTGCGACCTTTTGGCCCATATTCAGTAGCTCGTTTTTACGAGGAAAAGCCCTGTAAACTCCGAGTCCGTAAATCTTTTGCAAACGAAAAAAAGTTATCTCAACCAAGCGATCGTTTTTTTCTTTTCGACGTTGAGCTACTCAAAGTGTCACGTTTTCCATATTAGTTGGTTGTTTCAAACGACGAAACAAACGTGTGCACGTTTACAAATAAACCGCTTGCTCCTCGTATCAAACCAGATTAGAATATACGTAGTTTTTAGCGTAAACATACGCTTTCAATTAAACGGAACGATCGTGAGTGAGTAATGTATTAATTTAAACATCATAATGAAATCTCGTAATTTTTCTTGTGAGCGCAACGAATCAACGAGAAATAACCTCAATGAAACTCGCTAGTACACAACGGTCTTGTTTGGCATCCATTGACGTTCGCAAAGCCGCACACACACTTGGATTGGGGTTCAAAATTAGGCTGATAAAAATTGGGGTTCGGACGTGGCATCATTTGACTTTGTCTGCTGGCCGCCATTCGCTCGCGCCACGCTCTCCTTGACTTTCCACAGGCTTTGCCACGCTAAAAATAAATCAACGAGTTATGGCAAAACAAGGAAACAACAAGGGGACAATGAGGCAAACGAAGCCTCAGTCGCTTAATTACTTGTCGTCTTGGCGGATTGTTTCCAATATCCGAAGCATACGAGGTGGAAGATGTCGAATTATTATTACTCGATTGCGGCTCCGATAAGGAGGAGGTTGCTTCCGCAACGGATACAACGGGCGCCGAAGTGCGGGGACGAAGCGTAACCGATGAAAGTAACGGTGCAATTGGTAAAGTACCACCGGGTGGAACGTACACCATGTACCATTTGCCTCCTGGTGCGAGGAGAGAAGGATCGGATTTCGCTGGCATCACTAGTGCTGGTGAGCTCGTTGACGAGATCGCCCTCGTAGTATCGACGAGCATCGCTTGCGGGTCAGCCGACATGCTGTTAGCGTTGCCGACAAAATAGTCGGATTTAATTCGTGTGGAGGTTAGCCTTATAGGCGGAAAGAAGAACGCGAGCTTTCAAAGAAAATACAAGCACTACTTACCTGTGTATATCTCGGTTGAATCGTTGTTATACCGAATAAACTTCGGTAATTAGCTTGACGCCCTTGTATAGAGTTTTTCTCGATGAGACAGTATTGCAACTGGACAATTGCTGTAACGGTACGATAGGTCTGACCTACAGCACGTTGTTCAATTTGACAAACAAATGACTGCTCGTAAAGTATTCCGATTTTATTTAAAATAAAACCTTATAGCCATTGATAACCATCAGCTGGTATTACGATTGTCAAAGTGACAGTCGACTGACAACTTATTTCGACGGAAAAAAGCGTCTGTCCGTATTACTTATCGTGTCTTTGTAGTTAGTATGAACCTTTCAAAATGAAGCATATATCTGGTAAAGGTAAATGTTGTTTTCATCAGGTTGTCTTGACCCGAACGCAACGAGTGATTCAATTTCTCGGCATACCGTATGCGCAACCTCCGATCAACAAGCTGCGTTTCGCTGCACCTGTCACGTCACCACTGCCCACGTGGACGGGTCAACGCAATGCATCCAACTTCGGTCCATCGTGTCCACAGATCAACGCTCGGAAGAAATTGCACGAGAGACTTTTTCGAAGGCTGCTGCCACAGGATATGCCGGATCCGGGACTCAGCGAGGATTGCCTGCTTCTTAATATTTACAAGCCTGACGGTAAGTCGTTCTCTTCTTCATCGGCCTTTTCCATACGCGCGAATGGCTTTTGGCGATTCTCTAGGAAAAATGTCGTCGTTTTGAGCAATATTGCGTCACTCCCAGTAGGTAAAAAAATTAGCAGTCGTCGACGGTGGCAATTAGCGTACAGCGCAAGTGCCAATTAGCATAATTAAAAAATAATTACTTTCCCCTAGAACTTCCGTGATGGTATAATCGTCGAGTGACGATCAAGTTGCAAGGTCTCGATTATAAATAAACCTTCGCTAATCCTTTATCCAATCAACGAAAAGTACTATTGGTGCGTGTGTGAAAAATCAAACGAAACCACGAACTGGCGCTTGCGTACAGAATGCAGTGATAGCTCGTACGTTAAACGCAACCTCGACGCGCATCATCGTGTGCGCCAGTGCGAGTACCAGTGAATCGGTGGTTCGTTCGGCGAAAAGTCACGAAAGAGAGCTTTGGTGAAGGTGGCGACAAATTGCGCCAACAAAGAGCACGCGATGGCTTTAACGTATCGAGAGGTCGAGACGCGATTCAAGTTCAATTTTAACGAGCCGCACCAATTATATTCTCGCCTCGCGGAAATCATTCGTCATTTCGTGTGTAACGCGCCCGATTATTATTCATGGCTTAAGACTCGTGGACAATGCTTCTGGTTCGGCTGTACACGTTTAATGGAGTTATGTATTGGTACTACGTGCTTTGGTATTTTACGCGATGCGACATTTCATAAACAAAAGTCATTAATATCCGGTTAACTTTGCTCGAGTTGCAAGAGGTTGACTACGTGTAAATTGACGAGCTCGTAAACGATGTAGTATGGATTTCTAGACTTACTTTACGTCAGAATGCAATATTGACACGAGTACTTTAAAAGGGATTATGTATCTCATTTTGTCGCTCACTTTTTATTCAGCATTGACGAGCAGTGGAACGTATTTAATTTTAACTTGTAACATTTGTTTCGTAATTTATCTATACAATATACCTGAAGGCGGCTCGGTGTACATGACGAAGAAAGCTCATTGGAGAAAACAATTCGGTCAAAATTGGGGAAAAAACGAAAGAATGAAAGTTGTGCGGCAATTGAGCGTAAGAGACCGGTATATAGATCGAAGATTAAAAAGTCGCACGCGCAAATATAGTCCGAGCGCGAGCAAAGCGTGCAAAAAGGTCGTGAACCTCGAGTCGCGCGCATAAGGAAAATCATCGGTTTCGCTTTTGCGCAGGGTAATGAGTCGTCGCAAAAACAAAGGGCCCCCTGCTCGACAGTCGTCGTCGTAGTCGTCGTTGTCGACGTTGGGACAGGGCGCGAAGAAAGCGAGAGAGAGAGAGAGAGAGAGAGAGAGAGAGAGAACGGACTTGTATACGGTTCTATGGGGTGGAATGGCTAGCGATCGATCGCCATCACAGAAAGGAGTTGTATAGTATATATGCGGCCGGCACGCGATCTCCAGGAGAGCTTGTCTACACGTGCGCAAGATATTGTTTTGTTGGCGGTACGCGCCCTATCCCAATGCTTTTTCCTTTCAGTTACCAAACTTTTCCACTCTGAGTTAAATGCCTTTATTTACAGCATGAAAGTACGCTTCGTTTTTCTCTCTAGCAAACACGCGTGATCGCTGTGAATTCTCGTAATTGAGCACTTTTCTTTGTAATCGCTGATAGGATTAAGTGGTGCAATTGTTTGAGTGTTAGTTTGACAATCTCTGTTTCTACGATAATGCTCTACATTGCTGTTTCTTGACGGCACACAAACTACGTTATTTTGCTTGTGATAATGTTTTTCTACTTAGATCGTAGATTTGAAAAAAAACTCTCTTTACTTTGTAAATACTCGACTTAATAAAAGTTACAAAATTGTAGAAAACTAATACAACTCAATCGACAAACGTTAAAGGTTCGCTTGTAAAAGTCGAGGCTTGTTGGGAATTGTGAAACGCACGTAACTCACAGTTTCAATGGTACTTGGATGACACATATGAAACCTTGAGAAAAATGTATTATCGGCAGCACGAATCTCAGCTGTGCATATATACGTATAAGAAAGCCGCAAAGCGTCGAGGATGTTTACATGTATATCCAAGATACAAGCGGGTCAAGGCGTATAGCGTCACCCTCCCCCCCACACACACGCACAAACACAAAAAGTTGAAATAATAGCGAAAATCGAAGCGAGAAGTTTGTTCAAACTTTATTTCTTCCGACTTTGTTAATTAGAAGCACGCCACATAGAGAACGGTAGATGACATATCCAAAGGAGCAACGACTGCTTCTGTAATTTGTGTTTCAAACGTACACAAAAGCTCAACGATTGTATTTATCGAAGGAAAGCTTATATCGAGATTCGAGGAGAAGTCGATGCATAGAAAAAAATCGAAAAATGCCCGGATGTGCTATATAATTGGTGCGCACGCAAGCGCGATGCAAAGTCGCGCGATGTTGCGTTTCCCCTCATAATCTCCGAGTCGGCCCGCACTGTGGTTAGCCGCTGTTTGTACATTGCAACCATCCATCCCTTCCGTGTATAATGCAGCTATAAGCCCTTTAAGGAACGCTCTATTTTCCTTTCTTTTCTTTACTATTTAGCGTGTGTTGCACGCGCTTTTATTCATCGAGTTTATCAACGATATTTGATCTACACTGCATGCTAGATTCACTCGTATGCGACATTTTTATGCAGCTGCTTTTTCCCTAGCTTTACAATGTACGAGCTTTCGCCCGAATCAATTTTTGATGCAAACGAACGATAAAAGTATAAAAAGAGTAACGTCGTCACGTATCTGGACGTTTGTTCACGATCGTACAATCTGCATTAATGCGTTAATTAAAATATAGATCAAATCAAATACCTTGTCTTATAGGGTAGACAAATACATGGGCGTACGTTTACTTTTGAAAGCCGTGACTTTAACGGAAACTCGATATCCAAATAAATGTATTTGCTAATGGAATCGATCAAATTTCAGTTTTTATAAAATGTGTACATTGAAGCTTACAAATGCAAGTGGCTGTGCAATCATTGTTTTTTCGAGATAATGGTGTACGTTGTATTTGATCGTTCGTTGCAACATTTTCTATTTCGCACAGTTTTCGTTACAAATCTTTAAACGCTCGTGTAAGGACAAAAATCTTGTACCCCATCGTCCACGCAACGTTTCTTCAATTAAAATAACAAAGTGAAAAAACGAAATAATAAAATCTACGTATAATGTGTGCACAGGTCCTCGACCAGCGGAAGGATGGCCCGTGTACGTGTGGTTCCACGGCGGCGACTTCAACAGCGGCACACCAGCAATTTGGGATGCTTCCGTTTTCGTCACCAAACAGAAGGTCAAGTTCACTTGCATTGTATGCTCCCGTCTCTCGGCCCTACGTGATTGCGCTCTAATCAAACGCCTAAAGGCCCCGTCGATTACTCGTACGATACTTTCCTTCAACGCCAATCTTATTCCTTGACCAAGATAAATAAACTTTGATAAAAATACAAGTGATGACATTGCTTAATACGTCGATTATTAACACTCGGAAATAAGTGAAACATTTCATTGTAAAATGGTGTCTTTTAATTTAACAAAGGTCATTTTATTAAACTATCGGATTTTTACATGATTACGTTTACCGTTCTTTCAAAAAACTTAAACTTCTAATCACATTTGATGTTTGTAATAGGATTACATCGAACGATTCTTCATCTGCAAAAAAATCAAGTTGTTACAAATTTGTACGATTTCAATGATCGCGACGCAACTTGAGCACTAGGTCTTCGCGTTCCGTTAACCAACGACCAGGCATCCGATTGCAAGAGCACTGAATGATGGACAAAGAAAACAAAATGAAAAACAGCGTAATAATAGATTCTGCCTCATGACGCTGTAATCAATCGATATAACGACGAAAATCGATATAACAACTCCATCAAGAACCGAGAAACTATCGAAAGTTTCGTGTAAGCCTGATGACGCATCCAGCTAGATGCCTGTAAATCGCGCATCCGCATAATTTGCCGAGATAATTCATTCATAAGGGAATTGACTTTATCGCGTAAAAAATTTACCACAGACTGTCGGCGTGGGCGGGAAAAAAAACTAACAAAGAGAAGCCATTTTGAACGTTATCCTTGAACTGGGCTTTCCGCCTGTCATTAGACGATCGGGAGGTGAATGGCGTCAAATTGCGAATCGCACGCGAAAAGGCCTTTGCTATTTTGATTTATTTATTCGGCCTTTGAGATACGACGCGCCAAGGTCGAGAACAACGTCTCTGCATCGATCCTTTATAACTAGCCCGTTCGCACTACTCGCCAACAAGTTTTTTATTTATGTTTTTTTTGGAGGCCAAGTTTGTCTCTCGATAATTTTTCCCCTAAGTTGCGTGCTACGTCAGTCATACCGTATAAACTTTCAACTGATACGATATCTAGTTTACCAAGCGTTAAATATTCAAAGCATCACATTTGGTGTTATTGTCGTGAAAAGTAGGCTACGAAAACTTACGACGGCCACGATTAATAGAAAATGTTCTGGTTTTCCCCATTTTGGTTCGTTGTTATCCGTCAGTCTCCAATTTGTACTACAATGTAGTAGGTTTGAAAAAACTTAGCAGCAAGTTGTTTCGTCGTATTCGTTGAAATTGAACAAAATTGAAAAACCCTCGATCCTCAAACTTTAAACAATCAAACATACACGCAAATACAATAATCTCTAAAAATAATAATAAAAGATACGCGATTCCGTAGGTGTTGGTGGTGACAGTAGCCTATCGCTTAAATATCCTTGGATTCTTCACGACAACGGATCCCGAGGCACCAGGTAATTACGGTATGTTGGACCAAATTGCGGCACTCGATTGGATAAACAATCACATCGAGCATTTCGGAGGAACACCGAACAACGTGATAATATACGGCCACAGCGCTGGCGCTATCAGCGTCGGTCTCCACATGATGAGTCCGCTTAGCCGTGGAAAATTTGCCAAGGCCATCGCTATGAGTGGTGATTCTATTAATTCCGTGAGGACACCCCAGGATGAGATGCCTATCGTCGAGCAGGTCGATATATTACTTTTTTTTTCTTTTTTCCAGAGTGTTTCTACAAAAATTACGTTGTTACTAAGTTCGTCGCGAGCGCGCGCAACAAGTTAAATACGGATCGAACCTATTTGTTTGTGGGTGTAAAAGTGGTCTTTTCAAGTAGATGTACGTTGTCAACTAAGCTTGAACGCGACACTTCGTTGGGTGTTATTAACGGATCACTCGACGTTTGATTTCCGTTGTAACATTCGAGAGATCGTGTTACTCGTATAAACGTACATGTGCATTACCTGTTGAAATATCGCGAATAGTCCCGAATAAAACAGCTCCGCATTAATCGCGCTGTTCGGTTGCAACGATTTCAGCTAGAAGTCGAGTGAAACTGACGTCGTTTATTTCGACTGTCGAGATTCGTTGAAAAGACGAGGCCTACATTACGTAAAGAGACCAAAACTGAAAGATACCGATTGCAGGTGAGGAGCAAATTCGGCTGCTATCGTTCAACGACGGATCTGATGAAATGCCTGCGCAACGTGGAATTAAAAACTCTTATCCAAGAATCGGCATTCATCGAGACGTGGGGACCAATCGTCGACGTGGACATCAACAACTCGACGGATGGCCCGTTTCTGACGAAACACCCGCGAGACGTGACCGATGAGGATTTGTACGCTGTACCGCTGATCACCGGTTTCACCAACAACGAGCAAGCATTGGCTTACATCGAGTCGATCGGTAGCGAGAACGTCGACGGCCGATTGCCAATGAGTCAGTTCGAGGGCATGATACGGGAGGAGAGTAGCGCCGTTGTAATCGCGCCCGATGAGAATAGCACCTGCGAACTGAGACCCGAGCTCGTCACCGAGGCGGTGCTGTTCTATTACAAGCCTTACCCACCAACGAGGGACCAGAAGACGCTGAGGGATCGTTACTTGGATTTACAGACGGAGAAGAATTACGCGGCTGGATTGACACAACTTGCTGCCAAGATTTCAAGGTGCACTCGACCTTTAAGTTTCTTTCAAATTTCATTGACCAAATACCGAGCAAGCCCGAATCTTACGCATTACTCGTTATGTATCTGTTGCATACAGCCACCCGTCCAAGACCCAAGCGTTCGTGTACAGATTCGATTATCGCTCGCGCACGCAAGCGGTCACGCGAGACGTTCCCGAGTGGGCTGGTGTACCGCACATGTTCGAGCAGCCGTTCATTTGGGGTTTACCGTACGCCACCGGCACGACCATTCAATGGAACATGGCGGACAAGAAGATGGCCGACATCATGATGTCGATGCTCGCGGTGTTTGGTCGTACGGGTAATCCATCCATCAACACCATCAAGTGGCAACCGTACGAAGATTCGAGTCCGGGTATTCTCATCGTCGAGAGGAACATCGATATGAGCGAGGATGGAGCTGTCGATTACAGGGCTTTGTCGTTTTGGAACGATTATTATCCGATCGTTCTCGACGCAGCGATCAACAACTGCTGCAACGTCACTAATCTCGCTGCTGCTGTCCAATTGGAGACCGATAGGCTCCGACTGCTCTTTACTCTCGTCGCTAGCCTCAGCTTGGTGTGTAACATGGCCGATCGTACTTTTATCTGAGAGCCGATTCTTACGTCGATCTTACGTACGTTATGACCGTCGTTACGACTGCTCCATTTGATCATTGACGGCCGTAAGTGCTCGAATGTTCAGTTATACGAAACGTGTGCCGCTGCGTCAACGATATTTATACGGATTGTCTCCGAGCTGTCCGACGGATTGACATAGATATTAATGCGTGCTGCTCTGACGAGAGAGACGCCATTCGGCTATTCTGGCGAACATGCCGAAAGAAATCGAGATTGTTCGATCGTAGGTCGTTGGCAGAATCGATCTTTGCAAAAAACTATCGTGTAACTACCGTATAATCCAACAAAAGCTGCATCTTACGCAACGACAAATTAATTCCATCAACAGTATCAATATTCAGCTTGTAAGTAAACGATCGAGTACGACGGTTGTTTCACGGGTCAGACTACGCGTATCAGTCTCGTCGAATATTTGATCGATAGTCAAGTAAGTGCATGTATCATAGAAGAAAAGGCACAAATGCTCGAGTAATATTGCTATCCGAGAATCGCTTGGATACTCCTACGGAGACAATAATTGTGTATATGCGAGTCCTCGGTGATTCGTTTGATATATTCTGCGTACAAAAGAGGCGATTGCATTCCGTGCTCTAAATTATTTCAATCGCGTAGCTAGGTGTATATCCGGGAACGTCGATTCTTGGCATGGGATTAAACGCGACGTTAGGATGTCAATATGGTGTACACTTTTTTCGCGTACGCTATGGTATATCGTACGATAATTAATACGCGTAACATATCAGTTTATTAGACGGACGCAAACCGCATTGGGAAGTTCAAGTTATTTCCAGAAAATAACAACCTTAGGCAAGCTTTAACTTAATGTTCCGCTACATTACAAGGTATTAAGGATGCTCTTAATAATGGGAGGCGTCGAGTATCGCAAAGGTTTGCTCCGTTTAAGTGCTTGCATTTTTGAGGATATGTACGTTAACTTTTTAAAGCAATAACAATTGGGCGCCTTAAAGCCTCCAAATGTTGGCGGAAAGTTAACAGCTTTAGTAGTGTCGAGATGCAAAAATCAATTTTCTATTTTGTTTTATTAGTTGTTGTACTATTGGAAACTGCAACATAGCCAATCAGTGGATTACACGAAAATTTAGAAAAATGATTTTGAAAACAGTAAATAAATTGCTGCAAAACAGAGGACTAATAACAGATTTTATGCAAAAAATTCACGGCAGAGCTAGAAGGATTGATAGTTGAAAAAAGGATTTTAAATCGTGCATTTAGACTTTCAATTTAAAACGGTGAAAACGAAGGGAAGCATGCACATTTTAGAATATGAATCTCGATCCTCGCACCTCCATGGTCGTGCGTTTTCAAACAGTTTGTAGCCCTGACAAAAACTACGTGAATCATACTTACGAAGAGTGAACGTTAAACGTAAGAGCCTCGACAATGCTTGATGATAATTTATTTGCATCGCCATACCTATTAAAATTACAAACCGAAAGAGAAAAACCGTAAAAGTAAAAAAAATGTTCGCGCAAAGAAATCGAGACTCCTTACATGTACTTGTCTGTAATACAATGCGTGTGAGCATGCGTAGGTAAAGCTGCGATAAAATATCTGCATCCAAAGATTAATACTCGACCGTTTCGATTGTAAAGATTAAGAAAAACGATGAATAGTGAGAAAAGGAGAAATGATTAATTTTAAACCCTCTTCGATGATACGAGTACTCTATTCACGATAAATCCTAATGTTTCTTTGATGCAGAAATGTTCTTCGGTCATGTTTCAAATATACCATGTAAGAATGTAGGAGCACGTGTACAAAGGATCAAAAGCTTACTTGAAATATAAATCGAGAAATTGCACAATCACTGTAAAATAGCGCGTCTTGGTTACTCAATGAAGCTTGCTAGGTAATTGATTTAACAACAGGACACGAATGAGATGGAAAACCCTATTTTTCATACCAACGTACAATATCGTTTTGTAAATCACTTTAAACGTTCTAAAGAGATGGTGAATGGGGATGACGCTTAGGAATCTGTAAAGAATAGATTGTCAGAGACGTATTTACGAAAAATTGATTTATTGTTTTTACAAGTCACTGTACTAGTTTTAAATTATTGCAACACCTTTTTACATACGTTACTAACAAACCGTTTAGCAGATTAATTCAATATTTGCGTTCTTAATATTCAGTTCACAATTGGAAACGTAATTGATTCATCGTAAAAAGCAGGGTAAATGTATATATAGTTTGGAACTTGCATGAAAATCTTAAAAAACGAGAAATTTGCCCTATCCTAATTGTTCGCTATTCGCATTGTTCTATTTTTTCTGTATAAATCAATTAGCTTACTTCGGCGAAAAAGAATACTCGCATATTATGTGTTTTAGAAAGGCCATGAACGTGGGTTCAAATTTCGTAACCGACGTTTGGTTTTGTTTTTAAATCCTCAACAAACACCGTACAATGAGTTAGTCCACAAAAGAATAGTTCTACATGTTTTGAAGAATGATCGCTAGTTTAACACGAAAAAATGTTGTTACGAATCAACATCGAATTGGATAGTTTTCCTTTGTAAGTTGGTTATTTAGAGTAACATTAGATAAGGAAGAAAATGTATGTAAAAAGATATATAAACGATTAAGCTTTTTCCTTATATTCTAAGCAACGTAAATTATTCTTAATTGATAAACATATTTATTTTGTTATTGTTTGTGACTTTGTTGTGAAATTTGTTAGATAAATGAATGTTCTGTGAATAAAACGAATGATTAAACAAATGTATCTTTATAATGACGAACCGATTACATCGATGTCAATTTCATCAATTTTCTTTCGTCAATAATACAAAGGCCTTAATTTAATGCGTAATTATAATAATAACGTAGAGCTTAAAGTTAGTTAACCGCATAGAGATGAGAAACAAGAAAATCTTACAAGAATATACAAACATTGCTACTAACAAATCTATACTCGGAATGCGATTAACTGGACTCAGAGTCGTATTTAGGGATTCACGAATCATTTTTCCACTTGTTCTGTCACACTGATTATATGAAATCGAAATGTTATCAAGTACAATTTTAAGATTTTCTTTTAAATCGTTACAGGATTTACGCAAAACATCAAAATGCATCTACACAGCAGATTAAACATTTTTCCCAAAATATTTTTTATTAGTATCCACAATGTTAATTCTTCATGGCCACACCTCATGCTTCATACAGAATATTGATTGAAGACCATTATTGGCTCTCCAACAAATTTCTAGATCTCTTGCATTATACAAAGCGAACTGAAGCGACAAACTTTTTAACGTAAAACCCAATGGCAAAACAATGTTTTGCTGCCGTTGCCGTTAATTGAATCGATAAACCCACTCGGTTATTTCTTTTAAAAGAATATAAATGAATCAAACTCTACATAATTATGAATATCATTTAAAATAAATCCTATTAAAACTCTATTAATTACATAGCTACGAAAGTATTAAAAAAATGTATGCAAAAATCATTCTCCGTTATTTTTCATCATTTTTTCCATTTAAAAAAAAGGCACTTAAACAAGTATATGACTCAAGGTTCGCTAGACGAAAGCCTTCTTCGAGGGGGTGGACAGTGTTTTTTCTCGGAAAGTTGAGGGGACGGGTATTTAAGGGAAGGACACCGAGTGCGATATCATTTGAATAAATCGTTTTTTTAACACTTACTGAATTTTTTATTGTTATCTTTTTTTGTTTTTTTTTTTAATACGGAGAGATATAGAAAAAACATATATTGATCGAGAAACAAACGGTCGATAACTTACGAATATTTTGATGCTTTGATAATCATTTTTTTTATCCTCATGGTATGTGTATCGTCTATGTATAATTATCATATATTATATAAGAGAGATGCGCGCATCGATCGCGGTTAAGAGCGCACTTCTGAATATGTTTTCTTTTGAGTTATTTTGTTGCTGTCGTTACTCTGATGTTGTTTCCATAGTCAATCAACAATCGTGCATCTCTCCTGTCGCAGCATTCACACAAAGTGTCTCTCGCTCTCACTTTCTCGCAATTTTTTATTATCATTGTCATTATTTCTTACGTCTCTTGTTTCGAATCACACCGTTGCTGGCGCTGATACAACACTGCAGCACGTACCGTTCTTCGAAAGAAATTGTTGTTCCGTCTCTCGTACAATTTTCAATGCTAATTAATCGATCAATTAATTATTATCTCTTGCCCGTTAATAATAGATGATTAAAAAATGTAAATAAAAAAGGGGGTACAGCGTGAAAAAAATGAAAAGTTCGCGTGTGTGGCTGCAATGTGTGAATAAATACGCTGTTATACTATCATTGAGATTACAGGTATAATCAGCTCTATCTCTCTGTCGACATTCTCCATATTCATGGTTTTATCACTTTTTGTGCGGCGTGTTGTGCACGCGCGCCAAACACGGAACCGAAAAATGTATATGTACAAGTTATTCATAAAATTTCCCAAACGCGTAATCGCTTCCTTCTCTGTCTTGGTTCTACGTATATTTCCTATTCTTGGCTCCTAGCGATATAACCTTGCTCTTCCAATCTTATCTCTGCCTCGGTACTCTAACTTTCATTTGGGTTTTATCGCGCGATCGTTAGCCCTCCCCTTAGTATGCTATCTTATTTTGTTTAGTTTGTTTATGTATAAAGCCCCACGTTGTTTATTTCTTTTCATCGTTACGTAACTAACTCTCTCTCTCTCTCTCTCTCTCTCTCTCTCTCTCTCTCTCTCTCTCTCCATTTTGCTCTCTCTTCTCTGTTTATATTTCGTTAACTATAGTATTTTGTCGGGTTTTTACGCTCTGCGCTCTGCTTGATTGGTTGCGAATTGATTTGTTGAATGGTAATGAGTGAGTGTGTGTTATTGAATGTATTCGTTTGAAGCTCGTCCTATTTCGTGAACCCTCAACCGACACACTGGTATCCTCGGCTTCGTTTGAATGACATATTTTTGTTGGATTGTTTGATATTTAACTTTTTTTGTCGTTTTGCTTGTTCTGCTTTGCTTGTTAATTTGTTTTTGTTTGTTTGTTTGCTTCTTCTTTAATAACGCGAGAACACACGGCACAGGCCTCACCACTACTTTACAGCACTATGCACAGCGATTTCTTTTTCTGCTTCGTTTTCTTTTCCGGCGATTTTTTGTTGATTTGCCGTACCAGATCGTAAAAGATCTGAAAAAGGGAGAAAATGTGCAAGTTAGAAATATCGATAATGTTACCCCGGTAATCGAGTGGGGCATTATCCTTGTCCATCGTAGTTGGTCATATTTTGGACTTACATCGTTAACGTTAATTTTAGCTTTGGCAGATGTCTCCATGAAGGCGCAGCTGTATTGCCGGGCGAGATTGTTGCCCTGCTCCTTGCCGACGACCCTCTCGTCTTCGAGGTCGCATTTGTTGCCGACAAGTACCATTGGCACGTCGTCCGTGTCCTTTACCCGGAGTATCTGCTCCCTGAGATCGTGAAGGTCGTTGAACGTCGACTGAGCCGTTATCGAGTAAACCAACACGAAACCTTGGCCGTTCTTCATGTACAGATCCCTCATCGCTGTAAATTGTTCCTGTAACAGTAGTTAACGACAACTTATTAGATCTACTTTTTTAGAGATGCTCACAGCCAAGCGCATCGCACAAACGTGACCCAAATTTTTGTCAGAGCTTATCGATTTTACAAGCAGAATGGCGGAGACAAGCCACTAACGATGAAAAGGGTCTCCTTCATTTTTACCCTTACAAATTTTATAAAACAACCACGAACGTCAATTATCATCGCTTTATTTTTTTACGAGAAAGCTTGCAACCACTTCTCTCTCTCTCTCTCTCGCTCTCTCTCTCCCTTTCTCTCTCTCCTCTCTTTTGTTCTCTCAGATCGATACTCTCGTTCAGTCAACAAAGCAGTCTACTCCTCAGAATTTCGTTATTAAATTAGCCTTTACGTCTATTGACAATTTAACTTCAAAATCCACTGTTTCAACGCGCGTTGTGGCTTTGACTCACAGATGTGTAGTGGCTTATTACTCCTAGGCAATTGAACGCTTCTGAGAAACAATTTATTTTTCACGTTCAAATGATCATTGACAATTAGATCAACGAGAAAGATTTAATGTATTTTGCCGCAAGGTACAGTTAATTAATAGGAAAAGAGTGAATTCGATGAATTTTTGTTAAAATTCAAGTGATTACCAATGAAAGTGGATTAAACAAGAAAAAGAGAGAGAGATAGAGAGAGAGAGAAAGTAGAGATGTACGTACCGTGCCGGCGGTGTCGAGTATTTCAAGCATGCATTGCTGGCCGTCGACCTCGACTTGCTTCCGATAACTATCCTCGATGGTGGGGTCATACTTTTCGACAAAGATACCCTGGACGAATTGTACGGTGAGCGCAGATTTGCCAACACCTCCGCTGCCTAATACCACAATCTTGTACTCGCGCATTTTGACTGTATGTCCTTCAACACCAGATTAGACTGCTCTCGCTTCGATCCACTTGCTGCAACTGCAACCTCACTGCCTTCGACGATCGGCCAGACGTATACCTGCAAATTTCAACGTTTTTTACGTTCTTGCAAATATCGCTATATTTTGTTCGTGGAATCCATTATTTTTATATCGATTTTTCATTACGTATCATTTCTAGGATAACTATTGAAGGCATTCAGATGGGGGGAGGGGGGGAGGGCAACAAACAAGAGAAAAATAATGGGTTACATTGACTTCATTTCTTATGAACTATAATCCTAAAATATTATTATTCTTAAACACACCTTGCTTAAAACAACACAAATTCGTCCAGAAAGCTTCAATTTATTTAACAACCAAACACTTGTAACGAACCCTTAAGTACGTTTTCAAGCTCGTTAAAATATTTTTTTATAGAAATAGCGGATGCAACGAGCGCTCGTTAACATACTCGGTAAACCGATACAATGCATCAATGTTTCCCTTGCAAAACACCACAAACCCGACGCTCGAACTTTGCAAAAATGAGTAAAGTTTATCGTTTCTCGCAAACATCATATACAACTTGACGTCGTACTAGATCACTCGAGAGAAGAACAATGCGGTTCTCTCTGCGGCGTGCAAGCGCTTCGATGAATAATTCAAGTGAGTGAAAAAAAATATAAGTTACGGCGTTTGTCTCCTTCAGTGACTTTATTAATTGGGTCATGCAAGATCACGTCGCGTTCTCGTCAATATTCAGCAACAAGTGTAATTCTTATTTCCTTTTTCCTCTTTTTTCATTCGGTTTTTTTAACGAGCCAAAGCACAAGAAAGAAACTTCTTTCCAATTTTGCGTCTGATCCAGAAGCTTTCGTGCGATTGTCCTGGAAATTTGTTTTTCCACGATTGCACCCAGGACAATGAGAAGCATTGTTCTTTTGGGAGCTTTTCAATTGTTTCGGGATTATATACTGTGTACTCGAGGTTCATAAGACAACATGTTCAACAACAGCGATGCATATTGCTCGAATTTGTCATCATCTGCTACTTTTTTTACGTAAGAATCGATATACGTATAAATTGTAAGTTGTTGGCCTAAAGATCCCGAGTAATTTGTAAATATTTTTTCGACCGTTCTATAATCAACGGATCCTCGCGCTCTCGAATTTCTTTAACTAGGTTAAGTCTTTAATTAAGGTCAAGCTAGATAAGACCCGGGCAAACTTTCAATTAATAGCTCGCTAGATATGTGTGTATGTGCGCGCGCGCGTGTGTTTTGAACAAATAAGATAACATTTATACTTATTGTAAAGCGTTGAGCACTGGTAGAAGCAATGTCGAAACTCGAGATTGCACGAAAGTATCCTTGCAACAACTGGAAGGCAATTAGAACGAGCAGGTCAAGCCTTAGAACGAGATCAAAGAACGCGTAACAAAAGACTTGACTGGATCAGAGGAAGAAAGAGAAAAGAAAACATATCAACGTTGACGTTTGAATCTCGCAGAAGTAGCAACTCGCGCTAGTCGTGTGGCTGCCGCCGATTAATTAGTTGCAGCAAAGTTCAAGCGTAAAAACAAATGTCCCTGGAAGTTCTGATATTCTCGAAACTACTCTCGTGGCACAAAGTTTCCGTGAAACAACAGATGACGACGGCGACGAACACGACGATGCTTGGTTCAGCGATCGCTTAATCAGTGAAAATTGTAGCACAGCGACACGCCGCTCTCTCTCTTTCTCTACGCGCTTAATTGTTCAATTAGCAGACATTCCTTGCTACGACTGCTGCTATGCTCTGTTCCGCTATGTGCTGCTGCTGCAAAAAGCCCTTGCGCACTTTTGGAACAATATGCAAGCAATTTAACATGAAACCCACGTCAATTTTGCGCCGTTGCGCACTTTGTGGCTCTCGTACTCTACTTGGCTTCTATATCCTCGCCCTGTTGTACATTTTATGTTATTTACTTCAAATTACTTATCACCTTATTACAAGATGAATTTTTCGCGTTATTTTTCACGGACGCAAGTAGTTTGTTCTATTTATTATTCAGTTGTGCAACATTTTAATAACTTGTTAATTTACACAAACTATTCGTAGTAGGTGAAACCGAAAGAATGCATTTGAACTTGTATCGTTTTTTTGCGAATGCATTTTAAAAATGGCATTTTCCGAATACCAGAATATTTTATACGAGAAAACGTTTCAAATAAAGTTTTGCAAACTCTGTATTCTATAAATGAATGCACTTGTAAGCGCAGACTGGCCGAACATAACAAAATACACGTTTTTCGGTGCGTTGTTTTGTCAGCGGCTTTTACCTGGCTATGTATATAGCGATTGCATCGTCGCGTTGGATATACTACACATACACATACACACCTGTGCACGCGAGCTCGCTTTAATTACTTACGCGCTAAAAGCGACGTACAACTCGACGAATGGAACCGAAATTTCCTGCGGCTAAATCATATTCGCGGATTACTTAAGTTACATCGAGTAATCGCAACGATTTGTTTTTCTATCACGACGTAATGCGTTGGCATAAACGTTATTCTACGAAGTTGAAAGAGAAAACCCAGGCGAAAACGAAAGCGTCGAACAAAACGACAAATGCACTCAATATTGCAAAATTCGCCTTATCCACGTGTAGTAAGTATATATATATGTGTAGACGGCGACGACGCTAAATGTCTCCACAGACTCTCTTTTCAGCCATTGCTTGTTTTGCCCCAAATCTAGACGATGCAGAGAAATGGAAAGGTCAGCTCTATAATGTGCAGCCGGCCAACGCGACGGGTGGCTTACACGCTGTCTGACGCGATATATTATCAGCGATAACACCAGCAAATTTCCACGAAATTGATTTCAACCCAAAAAAATAACCCCTGATTATTACGTTAGCATCTAACCATTAACTAAAAAAATGAATTTCGCGTTATAATCATTTTAATGTCAAAATGATCTCGCAACGCTCTACTGTTTATCCATCAAGTACTCAAACTTGTTATTCGGGAAGATTATGAGCATTCAGACAGCCTACAAACAAATGTTTAAAACACCATAGTAGCGTACCACGCGAAAAACCATCCAATTTTTGTGAATTTTGATTGGAAACATTCAAAAATTTATACTCGAATGGTCAAACATGAAATATTCATTGTAATAATTCAAAGCAACGTGAACTTCATAACGATGAATCTCCAGCAAGTCAGCCATCACTGATCAAACTAGAAGCTATATCGTAACAGACAGCTGTCCGATCAATTGTGAATAAAGCCATCAAACTGGCCCAACTTTCCTAAGAGTAGCTCTCTCTCTCTCCCTCGCCTGCACTCTTCCTTTTTTCGATATCCAAGGATGCTTGAGAGAAAGAGAGAGAGAGAGAGAGAGAGAGAGAGAGAGAGAGAGAGAGGGAAAAGAAAACACAAAAGATCACGAGACGTGAATAAAACAGCAGAGTAGTCTGTAGCTATTTCGGGCGGCTACTTCGATCGTCTCGGTTATTTTCGCACTCGCGCGAACAAAAAAAACCAACAACGAAACAAAATTTGCCGACAGGTGAAAAAGTTTTTAGACTCGATCGATTCTTTGTTCGTTCTTAAAAGTCTATATAGTCATATTGGTTAGCTATACGTGCACACACGATGCAATGAAACGCGAGGGATTTCAACTTCATTCAATAATTAGCGTAGGGGCACGTTGCTCGGTTTGCATTGGAGATAGAGGCGCGCACGGTAGTTTGTTTTGCCGCGAGAATGATGAGCTTGGAAAAGCTAGTTACGCACGTATATACTCGTTCTCGTATGTTTGACGGACAAATTACTCGTTACACATATGTTTGGTTTGTTCGTTGGATGAGATGCGAGACCGAAAGAGAATAATAACGCGTTTCGAATGGCTGTTTGCAAAGCTAGTGTACTTTACACATTGTCAGATAATGCAACGTCATGTTTTGCTCGATTACGCAATTTGCGGAATTTTCGTTACTTATAAATTTGGAGAAACAACGAGTAATCACATGAAAGAAACATCTGTCGTTTTAAAGTTTGGGATTGATTTATCAATAATTCCAACAAATCAGATAGAAATAGACTGAACTCTCACGAATGGACGTCGTTGTTGAAAAACTCATATGCCCGTGTAGTTCCAAACTAGCACCGCATAAAACATCAGCATTCCAGCGTTTTCTCCAAGTTTTCAATAGAAAGATGCTTGGTATTACACTCGAAAATACTACATCTCATCTGTAATCCAACTACTTTACAGAAACAAAGATGCCGACAACAATGATACGATCAACATTGTAAAATTTTTAGACGTTAAAAGAAATTTGTTAAGGCAAACTGACAATAGTTTTAAAGTGACGTGATTTTTGAACTTTAAATTAATTTTGTTTTGGATTTATTCGCGATGTGTCCTGATAGTTAGGATTTCGCGATGAGAATCAATGATGGTGAAACATAGTGCCAGATACACATTAGGGTACGCTAATTCAATCAACGATGTTACTCTAAGACATCTTTAGCTATCGGCATGAAATCTCTGTACTGATTCGATCATTTTGCCAAATTTGTTTTTCCGCGGAGGATCTTCCTCTTTTTTCTCACTCGTTATATTAATGTTCATATTTAAAATTGACGTTGTGTTAGTAAGTTAACACTAGGACAGCCAACGCGCACAGTTTGGATGTTGATGGTCCTACGCATCATAATGGACTCCTTTTTTTACTTGTTCAGAAATTGTTCTTTTACTACACGCGAACAAATGATAACGAAAATAGAACACGCCAGCATTGAACGGTCCAACAATATTTACGGAAAAATGTTTGAGTACGGCATCATAGTGACTATGTATTAATAATTTAAAAAGATTAAGGTTCATGCTTGTTCTCTATCGGATCTGAAAAAAACCGTCCAGGTGGAGTTAATGAAGATTGTAAATGAAACGACTGAAGACTCAATTGAAAATGAACGTCTAAAAAATTGTCACGTCGTTATAGTTCGTATTGACCGGCATCAATCGCAAATACTCGCGGCCATCAACCTACCAACATCCCATCGCTATCCGGACAAACAGTACACGTACCCGCACTCTATGCCGATAATTAAGCATCCAAATGGCACTAGAGACTCGATGAAAAAACAAGAAGAGGAGGCGTCAAATCACCTGACTACTCATCACTGTCGAGTATATAATAGTCGGGAAATCAGTCGAGTGTCAATTTAGCCTCTGGGCGGAAGAAACGAGAGTTGGTCCACTCGACTTGGTACTTTTTCGGACTCGATCTATATACACACACGGAAGGAGAAAAGAGAGAGAAAGAGAGAGAAAGAGAGAGATGGCGGACCGTTGCCGCCCTCCCATCCAAAGCCGACCTCTGCTTTTTCTCTTCTTGTCAGCGGAGAGCGAGAAAAGAATGGAGCCCTCTGAAAGCTGTATCGATCGTACTCGAATGACTATACTGGATTTTCCTTTGTTTTCCTTTCTTCCCTTCATTGATTGACTTATCTCGAGGACTTGCTACTTCTTTTCCGTCTCTTGTTACATGAACTACGAATCTGCCTCGCGTCTAATGCGATTACAGATGCATGCATTCAGTTATGGACAGTACACACAATTATTTGAATGTTCACCGTACTCGCAACAGTATACGGGATTTCAGATAAAATCGATAATAATTTTAGAAATTGTTTACCCTAGCTTACCAAACAGCTTCAAGTATAGATCAATAATTCACCTGTAACAAAAAGAATATTTATTCCATTAGTATTTTTTCCAATAAAAAGCGAAGAAGCGAACAAACCGAACGCGAGATATCGTTCCCACCTAAATCAAATATCATTTTCGCGTCCAAGCCAGTATTTTTAAGGCGATTCTTCTCCATAACTCTCGAGGAAAAATGCCCTTCGAGTACATGTTCCAGCAGCTGTGCGCCTATAAAGAACCTTATTGGCGAACATCGTGCAAAAGATAAAAAAACAAGGAGAAAACTGCTCTTGCTTTGTGAGACAGAATCACGCGTACGAAGGATTTTCTATCAAAGGGTGAAAGGACTAACGCGCAACGTAAAAAGTGAGTCCAGCTAGCAGTAACGGTAGCCAACGATGTACAAAAACAGCCAAGCGCACTTGTCAATTTTCAAAGAAGTCCCCACCTCTGAAGAGCTGCTGTGTGTGTCTCGGATTCTCTGCCCATAAGGTATGTAGTCTTTGGTTTCTTCTGCATCGAACAATGATCTCTCGTTTCCAAGGAAAAACAATCGACCACACCTACTTTGTATCGTAATGATATCTCATAAATTGTAGGAAAATGAAGGACTCGTCAAATAGGAATAATCTCTGCCTGATGAGTTACCTTTAACATCTTTAACATCCTTAACATCTTAGGATCTTATTTCAAATTTCTGGTTTGGCTTCATGCATATATCTTGGCTTCCATTTGTAGTGAAAAAAACCTTCGTAGCCAATGCCAAATTACGTATACCTTTACCTAGCAAGCACGATTTGTCGAGTAGGAAAAAAAAATATGGGGGCAGAGAATTCTATTGAATAATTACATCGGTAGTCTCAGCGCGTATATATACTCTTAAACTTTGAGCAAATTACTCATCGGTTTAAATAATTCGCATACATCCGATGCACGGTATCAATTGTTTGCTTCAGCGTGAGAAAGTCACATTCTATAAATAAACTAACCTAAAAACGGCACGCTTGTGCTAAAACAAATGGCTATCAACTCGTTTCATCCATAACCCCAAATCTAAACTCTATAAATCAAATCGACGGTGGCAGGAGAGCGAGAGAAGTTACGTCATCGGTAAATCATCCTTAATGCGACTCGGTTTGTTGAAAAATAAAATAGAAGGAAAGACGAAAAAATTGCACGCGAGAAAAGGCGAGAGAGGGAGAGAGTTGCATATTGCCGCGAAATCGACCAATCAGCGTTGCTATCGTGACTACATTTTCGGGCGCTCGATTCGCTATCCATTGTTTTCGTTCTTTTCAAAGAGAAAATTATACGTTCTTTTGTTATTCGTACCGATGCCAACACTAGGAGGAACTACAATCCTGTTTTATGCACGGAAGCCAAACGGACGATTTTCAGCTGATAAGTCTCATCGAATTTCGATATTTTGTTGTTTTCTCCCTACATTATTTGAAGTACGCTGCGGCACATTTCTTATTTGTTTTTCTACTCGAGTCAGATTATTTTTGGTATCGATACGACTTTATCATTTAGATTTATCAATAAGTTGAGCGGGTCGAGGAGATAAGAAACTGGATTTGTGTATTTGAAGCATTGCACCCTTCAACGGCATTTGAAGAAAAAGTAAGTCCATTAAATCATCGTGTTAGTGTCGCATCAACGCAACGAGAAATATATACGCTTTATAAGCTCTCTTTTATCTCGCAATATAGAAGTAGATGTAAGCATCACATCGCGAGATAATTTAGCGGATGAAAGAGAGAAAGATAGAAAAAGAACGAAGTCTTTCACAGTGGAGTTGGTTTTTTTGTGCCGCAAAGTGACACGTTTTTCCATATCGGCTTTCTTGCTCCCTTCGTATTCTGTGAAACATGCACTCTGAAGTCCAAGGCCGAATTCCACATAGAAAAAAAAAAGAAAAAAAAGAAAAAAAAGAAAAAAAAGAAAGGAAAATGAAAGCTTCTCTTGCAAATGGAAAGTAATTAAAATCCAAGATTACGAGTTGTACGCTTGGCGCTTGCGTGAAAAATAAAGAAGGCAAAATGTGTGTCGCGAACTCCTGCGGGACGATTCAGGTCAGCCGTAAAACTCGAGTGCAGCTTGTTTTCTCTCTCACTCTCGACTTATCCAGGGGTAACAAGCAAAAACTTAGACGAGCGGCGCCTATTGATGTAAATGCATTTTTTAGTTTTCATCGCACGTTACGAGGTACTTTAGCCACGGTAAACGTTGCGTTTCTCTCTTTCTCTCTCTCTTTCTTTCTCTCTCTCTACAAAGTCGCAAGTTTTACGTTTTTATTAAAAGTTTGCGACTGCGTTTGTTGGCGCTTGAAAAAGTATTCGGTAGGGAGCTGCAAAGAACGTCATTTAAATTTCAAAGAAATGATCTTATAACCTAGTTGCATCTGAAAGCACTTTAATAAATTACGAGTAGAAATGATTGAGAGAGCATCGCAGCAGGCACGGCCAGCGGCTGGAGAAAGAGATTCGCTTGAAATTTCAATCTTCGTAATAAGAACGACAAATATTTCAAAAACAAACCGTTCATTTCACGCGAACAAGTATGTGTTTCAATTTGTTCCAAGTAACTGCACCTTTTTTTTGTTGCTTAATCTTCGATTCGAAGTGGTGACTGCTCTCGAGAAAGGAACCAACGGAGACAATTGGTAGGGGACAAGAAATAGGAAAAGACGTCGAAGCGTGACAGAATCGGCGCGCCTCTCTTTCAAACGAGTTGATCTCTCGCGCGTCAACCTGTTGTGCGCGATGTCTTTAAACGGGACGCGTGAACTCTCTCTTTCTTCTCTCTTGACTTCCGTTTTGTTCTCTTGATAATTAGCATGCACATTGCGCCTCTTCCGCTCATGTCGATCGTATACACCGACAACGAATCTTCTTATAGCTTTAATTGAATATCGCGTTCGTTCACGCTCGTTTACGCTCGTTTACCGCGTATATTTTTAGAGGAATGTCCGTTGATTTCACTTTTGTGATATATACGACTCCTCCGAGACGAGGTCAAATACTGACCCCTTGCCCAAATCCGTGGCGAATTCGTTTCTGATATCGACCTCGATCTGCATTGCCAGCACGTTCCAAGCAAATTTATACTATTCTATCAAGCGATCAGCTTTGAAAAACTCTTCGTTATATTTATCGCTCGAATAAACATAGTGCGTTGACTATGTAACGATTTTTCAGATAATCCCAATAGTCTAGTGATTCTCAAAACCAATGTTTCTACGCTTTGAAATCAGGCGCGAACACACTTTTTTTAAAACTGCTCGTGAATAATGCCTTGCCGAATGTCTCGACTGCAGGTGTGCCGCATTACGGACAACCAAGCATATTAAAGTCTTGATTAAAATTCACCGCGCGACAATGACAGGGAGGCAGAGAGAGAGAGAGAGAGAGAGAGAGAGAGAGAGAGAGAGAGAGAGAGAGAGAGTGATAGTGCGAACAATTCGAGTAAAAGTGTGATCGAATGCAAGAATACCGAGTCGGCATACGGCGACAAGATCGCACTTTTGAAGCAACGTCAAAAAAAGGTGTGGGCAAAGGGCTCAAGTGGTGTTCGTTAGCGACTGGACCAAAACAGAAAACAAACGTTCACTCGAGACGTTGCAAATGAATAATCTCTATGCGAGAGTCTACACTTTGCGTCAAGAATTTGAAATCTCTTTAGGGCATCTCTGTCAGCAGCAGCAGCAACAGCAACAGCAACAGCCAAGTATACGTCTTGACCAGCCCAGCGAATGTCTGCGTTAATGCAGTACCTGCGCGCGTGTGTGGGTGCGTGTAGTGTACGTGGGAGGAGTAGCAGGATGCTAGCGAGGCTTCGTGCTCGAATTTCGCGTGCTTCCTCTGTCTCTCATTCGAGAATATAGTATATGAGACTAAGCCTCGACCATTATCGATTTGCGCCCACAGACAGACAGACGGACGGACAGAGCGAACGACGACTACTACGGCGTTTAATGATAAAACTTTACATTGGCAGACCACGACATCGCGCGAGGTTTCGCTCGTCAAGCGCCGGTATATAAGCCAATTAGAGCGAGATTTTATCAAAGTTTTCCCCCCAATTTGATTGTCAAACTGACCCTAGGCAGTTGCAATTATTGTCAAGCGCAAAGTTTAATTGAGCCACGTTGCGTCTATTTCCAGTTTGGCAAGGTTAACGCTTGGACTGTACAGAGCGAAAGAGCGGGAGAGGACGATGACACAGGGTGCAAAAGTGATAAAGCATCGTGCGCGCCTATGTGTGTGCGAAAGACAGATAGAGAGAGGGGCCGGGGGGGGGGAAGCGCAAATTGGTGAATTACAGAGTTGTAGCGGATTACAGGGATCCTAGGTATAACAGTCACTTTATTCCCAGGCCATTCAGAGAGCTCGATCATTTACAGCTGCCACACACACGCGCGCGCGCACGCTCATACAAGTACACGCATTCACTAAGCTCATCCGTCATTACTCATTCCGCGAAATGTGACAACTCCCATATAAAAATTATTCACTTTTTACGATGTTAATTTTGAAAAGTGGGTTAAGCACTATCAGCACCACACATACCCAGTATTAAAAGTAAACACTTTTTATTTTCTTCAAAGGTTAGATTTTGCGTTCGCGAGTACAAGTGGGAGTAGGAAAAGGGTAGCTCGATAAACTGACCTACATGTGGGCGAAGGTTAAAAGAGGGATTAAAGTGGCGCATCACAAATACGTACATACGGCCCAACGGCTATTTCCGCTTTCTCTTCTCTTCTACACTCTATATACTCTATTGCTCCATTATCACGGTATACGAATTCAACTCTTATGTACGTATATATTGTCAACGATATCCTTTCTAGCTGCAAGTCGTCTCTCTCTCTCTCTCTCTCTCTCTCTCTCTATCTGGTTATTTCGCTCGCGACAGGATTTTTTTATTTCGTTCAGAGGCTGCGCTTTGTACACTGTGATTTGGGTTTACACTCAAGTTCCTTGTTGGTGTGCGATCGCGATTAGAAAAACAGTCAAAAGAAGAATTTTCAAATAGATAAAACACTTACTTAGTTTGATCACTCAAGAAGAATCCTTAAAAATTAAAAGAAACAAGAATAAAGTTTTTTTTTGTATTTTGTTCAATCTGGTAGAGCTTTATCGTGCATCTTTCATGTTTTCGGTCTCGGCTACGATAAATTTGGCGCAAGCAGGTCAAAAGGGATAACCTGATTGCGCAGCGAAGAAAAGCCGGGGATTTTCACTTTCCAGAGAGAAGCGGGAGGGAGGGAGGGAGGGGGAGAGAGAGAGAGAGAGAGAGAGAGAGGAGATGGAACAACGAGCACGAGAAACAGGGTCACTTTGGTCGGAACGCGCCTTCGCCAACTATTTCTCACCACGCTGTACCCTACTCTTATTCTTTGTTTTTTTCCTTTTTTATCTCCTCATTTTGAAAAGATTAAAGCTTGGCGGTTACATTGCTGTCTACTAACGGAATGAAATTTTCACTTGGAAAGAAAATAAAAAATAGCCTGTCAATCGTCATAATACCGTTGTCGCGTTACGCGTTGCTGTTTCTGCTGCCTCCTTTTTACCATTTAATAACAACCCTTTCATTTTTTTCAATTGGATTTCTTTTCCTTTTCAGAGAGAAATAATGGTGTTACGAAACGCCAAGCCCGATTCATTATATCGGATTATATCGATGCTGTCTTGTTGTATCGCTATATACCTTTTCGAGCTCGTTTATCAAAAGAAAGTCTCCAATTTGACGATCTGCAAAGCGTGTATGCACGTTGTACGTTTAAATTGACACGGTACAAGAAACATGATTTCGATTATTAATAATGAGCGGATAACGAGGTTGCACGTAACACTGAAACCAACAATACCCATAAATGTATCGTAACGGCCTATTCCGTCGTCTCGTCCTACCCGGAAAAATCGCGAGTCTCGGTCGACGAACCACTGCACTTTGCAACTTTTTCCAACAACTGCAAAAAAGAAAGAACAAAGTGGCAAAAGAAGACGAGAAAGAAAAAAAGAAGCGTCGTGTGACGAGTTTTGTGTTTTATGTTGTGTGTTAGCGGGTCACGATGTACGAGTTTTCTCCATTCGCGCTGCGCGGCGATAACAGATAAGCCATGTTTATCACGCTGAATCTTAATGGATGGATACGTATATACCCGTACTTGATTTCAATGTTCGGATGAGTCCGATGCTGTCGACGGATGTTCTAGTTTTGACTTTTTTCCGAGGGAGATACGCTGAGCGGACCGATTAATTAGAAATAACATAACGTTGAATAACGAGTAATAGGAGGAAAGCGAAGTTGCGTTACCGAGGCGACAACGATCGTTGAAACATTTTCTTCGTGTTTCTTTCCGAAGTTTCGTGTCAGAACGCCGTTTCGTACATTTGAAAAAAGCCTCTTCTTTGCAATTTTCTGCGGCTGCCTGCATCCGAAATAGGCTAAGTTGATCCCGCGATTAAAAATAGGTCACATTGACATCATAGACATTATTATCCCGCGAGTATTTATGTTTTCTCCTATAGATTGCACAGTTATAGATTGTAAAATAATGCGTACGCCGAGGGGAAACAGGATTACCGTAAAACGGGGGAAAAAACCAAGCGAAAGCCAAGCATGAACAGGGTCGGTAAAATGTAGCTGTATAAATCGAAAATCGATAATAAACCATAAGTCGTAGCAATGTCGACCGAAAAATTGTTCAATAACCACAAATAAGGCATAGCAAGCGCGGGTATAAAAACGTTCATCAATAATCCGTTAAAGCCGCTCAAGAGAGCTTGAAAATCTCTATAGAGCTTCCTATGCATGGGACACGAGGCTTTGGATCTCGCGCTCGCGCTAGTAGCCGAGCATATAGCAATAATTTCGAACTAGGTCGTCGCGCTGCAGCAGCAGTAGCAGCAGCGGCAGCGGTGGTACAGTAGCAGCAACGCCAGACAGAAAAGAGGCGGTATATAGCAAGAAGAGCCGAGGGAAACGGCCGCCCGTTGCAGTATAAACTACGTGTCGTGACGTAATCCACCGGGATTTCCATGCTACACCATCGCGACTTCTCCTCGCAAAACTGCTAATGCAAGTCTCTTCCCGATTGAAACTCTTGCTGAATACCAAAGCGCACCGCGCTCTCCCTCCCTCCCTCCTTTAGGTTGTACAAGATCGAGCTTTGTTTCGACATTTTTCAGGTTGCTCCATATTTCCCAAACATCGCCGGATGGCATACGAGCAAGTTTGCCACTTTAAATTTGGCAGGCAGACACGCTCGCGTAGGCGTACGTGGTATACAGGCGAGCGATTCAATTTTCCAATCCATCAGCGCGGTTTATGCATCACCCTTCGCTGAATTATTGCGCTGAAATATTTTCCAAAGCGATCTTTGTCCTCTTTTCGTCCTCTCTTTCATTGTTTGTTGTTGTTTTTGATCGCTCCTCCGTTAAACGCCAATTATGAGCATTATTTTATAGGCCAATCGTTGTAAAGTTTGACGTATCTCCTCTTTTCTTTTCCTTTCGATTTCATCTATTGCTTTAATGACCGTTACATTTGTCCCTCTACAGTAACGAAGAATAACACGCTTGTATTTTTAAAATCGATCGAGGAAACAATGCTTTTTCGCAATGTCCAGACGTTGGCGTAAAAATAATAGAAAAAAATACGAGTAGGAGGCAACTGCGAGGTTGAGAGATGTAACGGTGGCTGGTAATAGCATTCTCAACGATACGCGATTACAATTCACGCTGCTACTCGGGAATCTAACATCCTGGCTAGATAAGCAACGCTCTCGCTCGGAATATGGTATAACGCGTCACAGACTCTCTCACACACACACGCGCGCACGCGCATGCACGCGCTCGAAAAGGCAAAGTTATCATTGATGAACACGCGAAAGTTTATTATTTTCACGAGATATTTACAATATATAGTCGAGCGGCTTGGGAGGAGAGGTAAATCCGTCGTTGCCGTCACGTAGATTAGAGCTGCGAAAGCGATGATAAGACGCTGAGACGCAGCCGCTGTTGTTGTTGCTGTTGGTATTGTGCATTATTAACACGATCGATCAACTCTCGTTGACGTTTTTTTATCTTCTTCTACTTCCGACCCAATTGTCCAGCCGACAGAAATAGCAACAACCTGTACTATGCGCGGCGAGAAGAAAAGCCGTTAGGGAGAGAGAATAAACTGATTAGAATAATTATTGCAAAGAGCGATTGCGTACAATGGGCGCGATGAAGTAGTTTGTCGAGAGCGAGCAAATTCTCTCTCACGAGATGCTTATCTCTAGGCCAAGTTCGTTTTCCCAGAATTGACGCGGCTGTCGACGGGAAAACTGCGCCTACTCACACACGCTCTTCAAAGCTAACACTGCCCGCGCATACAGATACTACTCGTATATGTAATTAGGCACGTCTGCCTATTCGCAAACTTTATGCATCACCTTTTCTCTCTCTCTCTCTCTCTCTCTCTCTCTCTCTCTCCCTCACTCTCTCTGTCGCGAGATAACAGCCAATCGCTATATTATGCACCACATAGAGTTGGATAAACGCGACGGAGGTTGACGACCCACAACGCGCGGGAGGCACATCCTCAAAAATGGTATTTCTCATGTATTAAAACTCGGGATATCGCGCGTTCTACGCGACGAAGCATTTTGTTTTTCGTAGCTTTCGGTTCGCAAAATCGATTGACTTTGCGAAAAAGGATTATATGGATAATCAAGCTCGTGCGTTACGTGAAAGGTCGTTAAAAAGAAAAGCTGATTGAACGAGAGTGAGAGAGAAAAAAGTAGCTTACCAATTAAAAATTTGCGCTCTTATACCCCCGTGACTTTATCCCTTGCTCGTTCGAGCATTGATTCTCCAGGCGGCGGCTGCCGTCGCCGCCAAGGTCGATAACGTTCGGCAGACAGGAATGCTTTACTTGAGCTCCCTCCGTCTCCTTATCCTGTATAATCGACTGCGCGCAAGAAGACGAATTTCTAGACGCCCGAGGAATCTTCACGGGAATTCGTGGCTTGCGGGACTTTCTTGATTTTATTGATATTGTGATTGCTGAAATCTTCCAAGCTGCTTTTCATTCCTCTTATTTTCACGCTTCTCTTGCGCTTATTGGCAATAGTTCTCGGGGCGAGACGCTGCTTTGTTCATAAATTTGGTGTTCGTTTAGCGGAAAATTCTAGTCGCTTCGATATAAGCCAGAATACATCTCTAAACTATGCTTGTTGAAGAAGCAGAGCAATACGACCAATTCCACGAGTAGTAGCCTCCCGAGCACAACGCACACGTACGTTATCCGCGTGGCATTGTCGTCAGCGCAAAAAAGGGACGCAAGTCTCCCGTGCGTGTGTTGCGAACAAGTCAGCCGCGACGCGTGACCCACTTTATCATCTTTATCAAAGGACGATTGTTTTGTCAAGCTATCACACGCGGTAGCTTAATTAATTGTACGCGCTCCGAGAATTTTGTAACGCGTGCCCCCTGTGCGTTATGCACAACTGTGCTATGTGCCGTCGTCGAAGAGGATTGGCCGCGACAGTTTTGCAGAAGCGGAAGGATTAAAAACAGCAAGCGATACGCTTCAATTCGCTATATTGTACAATTCGACGAACATTGCGAACTTGCAACGTTTTTCTCTGTACTTGGTTTGCGTTATAACACCGCATAGAGTCGCTATTCAAACTCAAGTTTCGTCGATAATAAAGTACAAGTCCTGAGCTCGCGACGAAATCGCGTCGAACGACTAGCGCGGAACACGCGACAGTTGAAAGAGAAACAGAGAAAAACCGATGATAGTCGTTTGGGTTATCTCTTGCTTATACGGAACTTTTAATTTGGTGGGTAAAGCGCATTGTTCGAAAACCGCTATTTGCCGCGGCAGTAAGGGAAAAAAGAAAAAAGGTCCCACGTGCGCGCTCTCGTAATTTTCTTCTCCGACGCTCTTATATATATATATATGTATACTTGTTATGGACTCGTGATGCGCGCTACTGCATGCGTGACGACCGGATGGATTGTCACTGTTGGAAAAGTGGAAAAATCGGTTTTCTTCCAGTACATATGCGTAATACAGGTCAAGCGTTGCAACTCCACAAAATAATCTATTTTCGCAAACATTTCGCTGTGCCGCAACGATAACAAATGGCATTGGGTTCACTAATTTTCAATAATGCCAAGTCGAAGGAAAACGCGGCGACGTTGAACGTTTCAAGAGAACGAAAAAACAGAAAAAAGACGAGACTCGGAGGAGGTCGACGAGAATAACTCGACGAGAACGCGTGTAGCGAGAACACACCGTAAACGCCGGCATCGAAAGTTTTCCCTTCAAACAAAGCCAACGCCGCGACCGTCACGCAATAGATAAAATTGAAGATCGAGCACGCGCGTGCAAGTTTCGCTTTGGTGCGAAATTGAAAAGACTATAAATACACGGCAATTTTTCCTTTTCCATCCGACTTAATTGACGTGATTTCATAAAAATGCATGAGCTTTCTCTTCCATTCGCACTCTGTATATTTGCCTTCGAAGAGAGCCGCCAGCGCAACAACCTCTACAACGATTGTCCGATGCTTCGATGAATATTTAATGTCATGTTTCTCAATTTATACCGCTGGATGTATTAACGTGCCTCGCGAAAAGAAAAGATGAAGAAGAATAAATAGCGCGACTCGCAGTAAGGTAGGATCGTACGATAAAACAACCGTTTGACAAATGTTATTCTCAATGGCGTTTGATTTCAACGTTGAAAAATGACGATAACTGTTGATTAATTAGCGGGAATATATCGTTGTCTGAATTTGATCGCACATTTAATTGGGATTGCGTGGTGTAGCTCTGACTTACTTGGGTGGAATTGAAACTAATCAATTTTATTAACTGTTTGGTTTGCAATGTGCGCGTACATTGCGCAACCTATAAGTACTTGCGATGCATTATCAAAACGTTATCGATTCTCTCTACTGCTTTGCTGCGTAATTTAATCGACGTTATTACAGCAGAAGAGCTTTGTTACCATGTTTGTACTCGTTTACAACGCAATAACAACGCCAACAACAACCACGCGACTGAAGAAATAACAATGACATGCAAGCATGCCAATTATTTTCGACAAGTCCCAAAATTGTTCGCCAAAAGATTCATCGAGATTCATCAAGCTCGATCGGTTACAACAGACACGAACGACGAATAGAGACGTTATGCAGATGAGCATATGTATCGCGTCCGGTTTCACCACACTCGTATCTCTTGTTAAGAAACCGTATATAAACATAACAATAACGCAGCGTGTACCACCTCGTTTACCGCCAGCTTTGTTTTCACTATCATTTGACTCAACTTTGTTTTTGTCGCTTTTTTTCTTTTGCCACCGTCGCGCAAACATGCTCAATTACATTCGAAAAAAAGGAGTCTGCGGCAAAAAAGTGAAAGCATACTCGCCCCCCCCCCCCCACCCTCCTTTACAATTCTCGCACCAAAGATTAATTTTCCGCTCGGCCACGAGCGTATATCGACCTAATTCGTTCTTTTTGAAAGTGAATCCCTTCTCGACAAAGACTCTTTCGATGAAATTACTCGTCGGGTATAACCGAGGGAGAAATGAGCCTTTGCGTGTATAAAACACGATCGTGTGCTTTATTTTCTCTCTTCCTCTTCAGTTTTTGCCAAATGATTACCTCAACTTTCCAAAATGATAGACGCGCGTAGATTTTCCAAGTTTCACTCAGTCACAACGATTCACCTGCCGGATTGACTCATCGCCACTAAATTATCGAGAGTGAACAACGTTCGAGTGGAATCGTTCTGTTGGATTTACGTAAAGCAACTCAATCATCGCGTAAATTTGAAGTGAAAAAATTACAGTTAAACGACGAGAGAACAAGTGAGAGAGGGTGCGGGGAAAAAGAACAAAAATAGCAACGAACATGTTTTGCAGGATGACAAACAACGACAAAGCGCTACGGTAAAATTCACGTGGTGCGCGCAGGGAAATAAGCGACGCTTAATCCGCAACGCGTCTGCAAATCAATGCCTTTGTGCGGCAGCTACGAGCACTCGATTAATTAACAAGCTTTTATCCAGCCAAACGAGATTTGCTCGAACAAACGAACAAAGCTAGTTCGGCAAAGATATAAATATTCTCGGTCAAACAATTGGATACCTGCAATAATTAACGTCATTTCGCTCTCTCTCTCTCCACCCGTCTCTCTCAGCATCGGCATCGTTTCGTAATACGCAACGTTGACAAGATTACGTAACACGAACGTTTTGACCGAGAAGCTTTTTGGGCGGTGGAAGGGACTCGCGTATTTGGTTTACTGCGCGAGCGTATCGTTGGTTAATATAGGTCTGCACTCGTACACGTGGATGGATGTCAATAAACAAGGGAGCGCGGGCTGAATCTTGGTTCGGACTATAGAGCTGTCGGAAGTCGATAGGCCTCTGGCATGTATACGCTATAGAACGACGATTAACACTCCAACGCAACTGGGACACTCGCTCGTTGTTGCGCGCTTACCGGGCGACCCGCTATCTGCATAAGTGACTTTATGTCATCGGCCGAACTAAGGTGACTCTGCAATTCCTTTGCATGTGTTGCGCACGAGTTTTCTTGTCTGGATCAACGACATACAGAGTGCGAACGAAAAAATCAGCAACTAGACAATTGTTTGGCCCAACGAGGGATGAGTCACTAGGGGAGGTTATAACTGCCAGACCAACCGGAGACATTGCGACGTACGATGCTTTTTCTTGTTCTTTTTCTTATTCTTACGCATGTTTACGTTTGAGTACACCGATCCGATTTCGATATGCGCATACTAAGATCTATTGCCGACCTATTTGGCTTTCTCCACGTATAGAAGTCAAACTTTCCGATGTTCCTTATTCGAGGGGAGCAGTACAATTGTCAATGACGAGTCAAGGAAAACATCGAGTTTCTTCACACTCTTACGCGACGGTACGGTGGTGGCTCGCTTTCTATATACATACAATAAATACAAATAAAAGCCTTTCGAGGAAAGCCGCACTATAGCGCTTCGCTTTACCGTGAAATGCGACAGTGAATATTCAAATTTCATTTTTTCCTTCTTCCTGCTGCGGTGCGTCAAAAATAGCCCAATGCACGAGCGACGGGCGTATTTTGGAAAGATAGAATAACTGAATCAAGACGATAGCCGAAACAGCTCACGCGAATAAACAACGAGAATAAAACTATATAATAGCCGTGTGCACGAGTCAGGTTTGCAAGTATACGTACACGTACATATACATAACGGAGTTTGCGTGCAAAGGCTACAAATTAAATTTGATGAAAACCAGCCCACACGGCACAATAGGGACATCCTTTTTTCCTTTTTGAGTCGCAAATTGAAGTGGGCGACAGTGACGCGACGTCTTGTTATACTTTATCTACGTACTCGTGAAGCAACAGCAGCCGCACATAATGCTGGAGGAGGAGACCTCCTTCGTGCTTTCTCTTTTATGCGTGCGTTGCGTTACGTTACACGTTGTTTACGCATATTTTGCGTACAACTAATTTGATTTTTACCAATAGATTCCGTCCATCGAATGAACAATACTTTTTTAAAATCCGATCAGCGTGCCGCATTCAATCGGAAAAAGTTAGTTATCCCTGTGGCGATAAGAAAAAACGCGTTGACGACACTTTGTGTTGGTGCGTAATCGTTTTGTTTTTTCATTTCATTGGCTATACGTTTGGGCAAATCCGCGGGATTCGGAGTCAATCGATCGTTTACACATAGCTGAAAGGCTTTAGGTGGCGACCGCTCTTTCAATAAAATCACTAATACACTTTGCTTTTTCAAATAAGTCGTCTTCCGTTTAATCTTATCAACCTGTTAACTTTCGTTCTCCGTTGATTAATTTCTAGCTAAAAGGCGTCACTTTCGTTTCAACGATTATTTTCAAGTCAGCTGAAAAGTCAATACAAATGTTTACTAACCATCGAATAAACGCAAATCGAACAGCAAGGTACAAACCCATCGATACTACATTCTATTACAAAATTGTAGAATTGGTTGAATACCGAGAAGCGGAAGTGACGAGAGAGAGTGGGGAAGAGTTTGGCATGTGTCAACCACGTGTTCGCCAGATCCGAACTCGCCTCAAGTTCTCTTGTACAAGAGAACGCAGGACGGAGCGTTTGGGGGTTTCGGGCCAAAGGGCCGATCGGAAGGGGCGGTCGGAGTGCGTCGTCGTCCGGGGAAATGTAATCGTGCCAGGAAAAGCGTTGGACGAGTCTTTTTGAACAACCCATCGAAGAACGTAACATCAACAACAACAACAAAGTAAACTAGAAAGCCCCGCAATAATCGGAAGATGTCGAGAGGGTCTTTGACCGTGCGCAAAAACTGTTTACGAGGGGGGAAAAAAGTAAAGAGGAGGCACTCCAGTACACGGGGAAAAGTAACATCTGAATGGATGTGCGAGGGAGAGCAATAATGACGAATCGTGGTAGTGATGGTAGTGATGGCGGTGATGAGTCACGGTTACGCGTCCGAATCGAATGCGCGGAGGGTGTCGAGTTCGCTATACCCACATATTCTCTCTTTCTGTAGGTATATATGCTATCACGTTTCACGAAGCTGATTCACACGCCCAAGCATTATCTCTCTCATTCAATTCCTTCCTCGGTACCTTACGCGTGGGCGCGCGTTCCTTTCTTATCGTTTGTTTTCTTGTTCGACGATACAGCCTCTTATCGCGTTAACTCGATCTTAACCTCAAAATCGATTTGTTATGATTGTCTACGCGCGATTTTAATGGCGCTTGACGACAAACAATTGACGGCTCCTCCTGCGATACTTTTATAGAGTGATTTATCAAGAAGCCAATTATTCGACGGTGGGTTCATTTCGCACACACCGGTCCTTGTCATACTCTATAAAGATATTTGGCAAATCTTGCGCAAAGCGACGATTCATTAGTACGAGTGTAAAGTCTGTCGAGTGAGAAAAGTCAAGTGTAAACTAGGAAAAGGCAAAGACGACTGTAATAAAATTGAAAGCGGTCGAGATACGCCGAGGTACATGGAGGCTCGAAAAGTGTCAATTGGATGCGACGTCTAGACGGTAAAACGCCAAGAGAGAGAGAGAGAGAGAGAGAGAGAGAGAGAGAGAATAGTAGCAGCAAAACAAACGACGCACAAGTGCCACGACAATAAGCCCAGGCGATCAATTGCCATTGGGAGTATTTGGAGGCGAGTGGGCGTCGTACGATAAGTCCCCTCTTTTTTGAGCTCATAAAAATTTATCAAGCCCCAAGGTGGTAAATGCTCGCGGCGTCGCGGCTCAGTGATCAATATTATACATATATGCGACAAAAAATATCCAAATAGATCAAAGACAAATTAGAGAAAAACAACAACAAGCAACTTTGAAGCACGAAACGTCTTTGACACGGAAGACTGCACTAGCTTATACCTTTCGCATGAATAGGCCCGAAATTCGCTTTATGCGCTCTCTCGGGTCAAAGGACGTCAAGTTACTCGAATGCTCCAGCACATACGTTAACTTTCTTCGCTTGTGCTTGTGTGCAGATTTTAAGTTACGTGCGCTTGCCTTTTATTTATTTATTTATTCGCGACGGTAACGCTCGCTCGAGAAAGTAACCGATTAACCAGTTGAAGCTTCGTACAATTTCAGTTTTTTTATAGGCGCATAAACGAAAAATTATTCAGTCTCCAAAAATCAAGATCGCTCAAATATTTATTCCAATATCTCTGTTCATCGGGAATTATATTGACGACGTCATTGAATGATAAATCAAGCTGAATCATGCAGAGTTCGTAATTTCAAAAGCCTTTGTGTAACTCTGCGTATGAATAATTTCGTTAGGACGTTTTCATTATCTTGGCGGGAGGGAGCATTCGCTCGTCGTTTTTTTTCTCGAACTCTCGAGTCTTGTCCTGCGGAAAAAAGCAAATTCGTTTCGGATTAGCGTCGTCAGGCGGGGAAAGCCAACTCGACAGGGTCACAAGCCAAGACATCGGAGGGCTGATAAAACGCGACTAAAAATAACCGATCGGACGTACTTGTGGCGTATATGTTGAATTAATCGAGAGAGTTCCTTTATATCTCAAGCACGAGCAGTCGCTGTGGCAAAATAATAAAGCCAAGCAATTACGATAAAGTCTCCCTCAAGCGCGTATATATATCAAACTTTCGGCAACGAAAGTTCTTTAATGAAGTTCGAATCTGCAGAGTTGAACTTTAAACTGGCTAACTTCGGATCCATGATTTTCGATGTAATTAAAAGCTCTAACTGAGCGTGAAAACACAGCTGTAGCCGGGCATTAATCACCAAAAAAGAAACGCTCGCTAACTTTTCCCAACCAAAAAGGAAAAAATTATAGTTCGTTACGCCACGAGTACATCGAGAAGGTAGCGCTGCACGCGCGATATATTTTTTATGCATCATCGGAACAACGTGAATCACGGCGTCACGTGCCGTCGACTACTTGGTTTTTGTTTCCATTCGCTCTCGTTTCTCGAGCTTTCGTTGCATCGAAAACTTTAGTTGGGAGGATAACGAGGAGCTCGTGGCTGCAGTGTGTGTGACCTATCTCGCCGATGTGATTCTCCTTGCGATTGCTTATGGAGCTTGGATTTTTACTTTCTTCGTCTTAATTCAATGTCTTCGTTCCAATATGCGTGAGTGCACTGTACGATTTCGGACGTTGAGGCGACGCTTTTACGGAATGTTTTCTTTTTCTTGTCGATATCAATGGATAGTTGTTTGTGGTCCTTTCGCCGCCACGTGAATGGTAAAACCAAATTGCAGGAAAATCGATTGTATCTCGTTAATAAAGTGATATCGGTATTTGCGAGGTGCAATACGTATAATCGGTGAGTTTGTAAACGCCAAGCGTTCGAGTGGGACTTGACGACGAATCTTTGCAAGAGAAAAGAAAATGCAAGGATCTTAGAACGATAGATAGAAATGTCGTTTGAACAGATTTCCCAGCATAATCGAGATAGCAGAAGCAAGGCGCATCGTTGGAGCGTTGTTAAAGATTGTAAGAAGAGGAGGAGAGTCGTGTACAGCAGCGACAAACAGCGACGAGTAAACGGAAGAAGAAAAACTACGCGTAGTGTAATGTTGGTGAGCAAGACAAATTAATCGCTTGCGGGTGGCACAAGACAACACAGCGTGCGAGGGTTTCGCCGTGGCGTGCACGTTTACGTAAATAGACCTAAAGAAGCGAGGTTCTTCGTAGAGATGCACTTGCTTTCGTCATATTTTCTTCCACCGGACATTTTCCATTTCCAGCGTAAACAAATAACAAATCGAGAATTCTACGAGTCAACGATGATATTGTTTTTTTATCGGTCTCAACTCGAAAAATCTTATGCACTATCGCCTTCCATAAATACTACTACGATACGTCATTTCCGCTGAATTTGAAACTAAATGTTTTTTTCAGATTGGAATTCGGAGATTGGATAGCGGTAACCGAAGCGTAGAGAAAAACACAGTTGTATCTACGGGAAGAGTCCTCGTACGAATCGAAATAGGTAGTCCGATGATGCATCGGTTGCAGAAATAAGAGAAATAATACACGAGGAATAACGCGAATAAGGCAACGAATAAGAAGAACAAGTCAGAAGACGGAGAGACGGCTGAAAAGTTGGAAGTCGCGCTCGTCTGAACGCTTCATAAATAAAACAAAAATGAGCTTTAAATATGGAAATTTTGGGAGACGGAAGCGCCGCTTATTCATGCTCGGGGAAAGGTGGCGTACGTTAAATAACGGCCACGAGTTCAGCCGTAACCGATAGCCTTATGCAAATCCGCTCAATATTGTTTTACACCGTGACATCGACTCTCCGTCGATTACGCGCCACTTATTTTTTAACGAACAAATCCCTGTAAATCCGTCGAACTAGTCAACCCAGCCAACAATTGTCCCCCGTCGTAATACGGTGAACTCGTACAATGAATCCTCGGCGCAATATTCGGACAGGCATCATCGTTAAAAGAAAGGATGGATGGGTAGAGGATAGGATTGGGGGGGGGGGGCAAAGGCAGAAAGAAAAGAAGCGAACGTTACCTTTGTCAATGTCGAGGCTTGACGTTTGCCAGTGGCGTCAGTGTTGGAATTCTGAGTCTTTGTCCGGTGGGTGTCGCCGCTGCAGCTCCGCTCTGCGAGTGTCACCAAGCCGGCATTGCCTCTTGGACGCCTCCGTCTACTGTAAAAGACAAACAATTACTCGACTTTTACCAACGACGATCGGCGCTCAATTATACGTCGACTGTTAAACATCCGTCAACATTTGAGCAAACACGAGTTCTGATTACAATTCGGATACATTGACCGTGGATGGAATTGCATTTTGCTCGATCGCCAAGAAGATTTAATCAAACAATCGACCAGGTCAAGCGAAATCTATTCGTTTTCTTCGACAAACGTGTATCCCTAATTTAATATTTGTTACAGCCGTTACTACAAGCGGGATGGGAAGATGCACGGAACTGCATAGGTTGATTATTGCTATGCCGACCGGATTTTTCCGTAGTACGAAACGACAACTCCAGTCTCCTGAATATGTGTCGATCTTTCGAAACAATGAACAGTCGCGTATAATACCCAGCAGTTTCGACACGCCTTGCGCGAGTTACAGTCGCCTCTAAAATGAAAAAAAATCTACCCTATCGTCGCATTGTTTTCGCGTGTGTAATACGTGCTCCGTTTATTGAAGATCAGCGTGGAATTCCACGAGCACAGCGCTACGTATATTGTCAATGTAGATGTGTGTGTTCGTCTCGTCGTATACTACGCATCGCGGGTACAGATAGACGTCTGCTTTTGACGCTCTTGATGTACCTACGTACAGTATATATATACACACGCCGCCGGCTCCCACATAGCCAGAAGCACTAATTTTTATGACTCGTTGAGTTTATTTATCAGAGTACAGAGGTTAAACGGCGCGTTTGTTTCCCTTACGTTCTCTATTGAATAATTTGTTTTATTGGCAATTCAGCCGATTCGAAAAACATTTATAATTTTCCCCGTCTATCCTCAACAATTATACCAGACTATTTCAATTCGAATATACTTAAGTGGGATATCGACTATGGTTACGAGCAAATAACCGTCAAAGGTGTACACCATGCCAAGCAATATTCAAAAAGATTAATTACTAGACGCAAAATAACAATGTACACTGTGGTATTAAGTGACTTCCGTTCGTTTCAATCAAATAATAATACTAATCAATGCAAATCCCCTCGAAAACTCGAAAGCATACACATTAAAACCTCTGTTGAAAACAATTGAATCCACTCGAAAGCAAGTCACAAGTTGAACCGTATATGTGTATACGTTAGATATATATATATGCGAGTATAGAGTACGTGCAACGTTGAATGGGGCGCCAATGATGGAGGTGTCGGCGCCGAGTTCGCGCACCTGTGCTTCGCGCAGCTACCATATACCTGCCTGTATGCGTGTGTTTGTGTATATGTGTTTTCTATATACTTTTTACACGTACACACGAGGATAAAAAAATGTGCATGCGTACGCTCAATGAGTCGTCATCGTTGAAAAGACGAATATATATATATACTGAAGCTTTTAATTTGGCAAGAGTATTTGCGCTAGAGGCCATTAAAAAAAACTGGCAGTCTACAAGCATGGATTGACCTGAATGCCATTCTGTTTTTTTTGATTGCTGGAAAAACTGTAGAGCGGAAAGTAATGTTTTTGAAAATGCTGAAATACCGCAACACAAGCATATTTAAGCAGAACAGGGCAGTCGAATAATGGTAGAAACTCGACTGCTAATTTATAGCAAATTCAATTAATACCATATCCATTTGTTTGCCTCAATTATTGATTGAGTAGCGATGAACATATATTTCATTTGCCATGGTAAGTTCACATATAGATTAATGGGCTTATAATTATCTCTGATTATTGTTTCTAGAAGATCAATTTGAGTTTCAAATATGTATGACAAACACTCAGGCTGGATAAGCAAATAATGATCAAGACTTTACATGGCGACGTATATTTCGCTCTGGAAAACCATGAATAAACAACATTAATAATTGAGCGACCATCCAGTACTTTAGAACAGAAATAGATAGACAAACAGTTTTTTGCCAAACGGTTGAACAGGCTGTAATCGTGAAATGCTGAACAATCAAATTAAATATTCAGCGGATTAGAGCACTAAAAAACAACAATATAGAGCACTGTCAGCTTATTTCCCACCAAGCTAATGGGTCTATAGGTATGAAACAGCGTTGCAAAGTACACGACTAGCCTCTATCCATGAGTATATAGCCTATAGTAGTAAAACTCATTGATTATCAATTCGGTATAATGACAAAGAGAATGGAGCTGTCTTAAAGAATGAACAATTATCACATTTGTTACCAAAGAAAGCTACATCATTCTAGGCACCTCTGGAATTGCTCTCCACTACTGCGTGTACTCGTATATAAATAAGTATAAGGCCATGTGAGAGAGTTTAGATAATTGAAGGGAAATTCAGCTCCATTTCATGTAGCTGCAGAAGCAGCTATCTCAACAGCAGACACAAGCTTGCATCAGGACGTTGGACTAGCTTTCTTTAGCGGATTGACGAGTTGCGTTGGCATGTTAGCTACAAAGGGAAAGCCTCAAGTGTAGTTTCCCGGGCGGCGGCTTGGGCTGATGGGAAAAAAAGCTGCCGAGGATATAGCGGCGGCGGCAAGAGGCAGCACGTATACGGGCGTTGCTCGGCACACTCGCATACATACATACATACACACGCACACACGCGCGCACACACGCTCACAGCTAAGGAGACAGAGAAAGAGAGACGGAAGTGCCGCGGAATGCGTGGCCACGCGCCGCTTACGCCAACTCTCTTCGTATGTACCTGCTTCTCGACCTGGTGCTTGATCCGTATGTAACTGCACTCGACTCCTCGTCGTCTTCTTCAAGATTGCACTTGCACAGCGCTGCAAACTTATTTGTCGCGCACTATGAACGATTATTATCCGCACGGAGGCAAAGCCACACGGACGATGCTCTCTCTTTTCTCGCGCAGGATAGGCACACGGCGACACGACACGCACCACTCGACTGCCTGTGTGCTGTTCTCTCCCTCCCTCTCGTTCTACCTCTAGTCGCTACTCTCTGCGCTGCTGGCTGACTCTGTCTTTCAATTCAATGCTCAGTCGAAGAGAGAAAGAGGCGCGATCACCGCGACGCCTGGCGTATCACGACTGAGGTTAGGTTCACCACCCGCGCACACACGATCACGTACACACGTCGTAACACGTACGACGCCGCCTCCTCCAATATGGCCGACTAGGATGCATCGGTGTGCGTATGTGGCGTTGCATGCGGGTCTTATGCTGATGGCGGTTACTTTCAATCGTTTCAGCAAGATATTTAGCGAAATCGTTTCATTTTCCCGATTCATTGGGATCATGTACGAAATAAGCTTGAATCTTGTTTGAGAAGACGACTCCTTTATAATGATTTTCCACAAGAACGTCGGGATTTTTATTGATATCACATTTATTGCATTGATTGGACGAGCCAATAATCAGAATAAAATACAATGTACCGTGTCATCAAGATATTTGGCTTTTATTTCTGCACGACAAAGCTTTCACAGTACTAACTTCAACGATACAGCCAACGACTTCAATATTCTTACTTTGTTTTCAATCGTTTAATTCACGAAACATTTGTTTGACACTTCTTTTTATCATATCGGTCATGACTGCACGACTGCTAGAATTGCGTCGACATAGAATTACTTGTATGGTCAAATATTGTTGCAACAGATTATGAACGAGTTGTGCGCAAACTCAACGATGAAGCGACAGGAGAGACTACAAGGAAATAAACCAAATAAAATATCTCTTAAATCTGTGACTATTTATTATGAAAGTACATAGAAGGAATGGTGCATACTAGTTATACACAACTAAAACACAAAAGAGAATCTCTTAAGATTCTAGGTAATTGATAAAAATGAAAAATTTTCATTTATGTCATTTTGAGGATGTACTTTTTGATCTCATCTAGCAGTGTTTAAAGATTTTCAACAGCACAAGGCTCCACTGCTATGATTGTTTTATTCACTCTAAAAGTTCATTAAGTTAAGTCAAATATTCTAAGCCACGGCCTCTTTAAAAACACTCTATAAATGAGCTATGTCGTTGTAAAATAATACCTTCACGAAAGGAAAGAAAAAAGGAAGAATCAACGCCGAGGCACTAGTCCGAAAGACGTGTCCTCGCGTCTCGAACAATCCTATTATCGCGAATACAAGCTTTCCCTTTCAAAACACGCACACATTATATGTACAAGGCAGTGGTCTTGTATGGCGTCTAAGCGCCTTCGGAGCTGGAGACCTTGCTCTTGACGTATTCTTCGAGTTCAGCGTCGAGTTCCTCGGCAGTTGGTGCCTTCTGTCTGCCACCCCGGCCCCCTGCTCCAGCACCCCTGCTGCTGCCACGACCACCTCGACCACCTCGACTACCGAAGGATCCTCGGCTGCCACCACGACCTCCTCGGCCACGGATTGGACTGCTCCCACGTCTAAAGCCACTAATCCCACCACGAGTTGGACTTGGGATCTCCGACGTCGCCAGCTGGATGTTCATCTCACGGCCGTCCAATGGCACTCCGTTGTATTGTTTCATGGCCTGCAAACAAATAACATCAATGCATCGGTCAAGTATTCCTTTGAACGTTATTTTTGTTGTCAGATCAGCTTTTGCGTTTTCCTTCCAAACATTTTAGAGATTTTATGAAACCTTTTACATCTATTATACAGCCGTTATAAGGATAAATATTTGACGACGAAACTCACATTTGTGATCAAGCGATTAATGCGAAATATCCTTTGAACGACACTGACGAATTGCCATATCTTACAATTGCTTGCGAACAAAGTGTCATGTTCGCATCTAATTTTGTTTGATATAACTGTATTTATTTAAATAAAAAATCAAAGGCTAAAAAAACTGTGAAATTTAATTTACTAATAGTCGTGTATAACAACATTGACTACAAGAGAAATTTCAATTAAAATAACTACTATCGAAAGTACGACGTATCAAATGGAATTAAATCTTTCATACCTTGATGGCGTCAGCTCTCCTCTCGTAAATGAGATCCGCGGATCCGAGCGAGCGTCCGGACCTGTCGTAATGGACACCAGCTGACTTGAGTGGGCCAAACTCGCTAAATAGCTCGATGATATCGGAGTCGGTGACGCCGTAATCCAAATTCGATACAATCAGCTTGGTAGAGTCAGTGCCGAATTTCCTGGGTGAGCTGCTGCCAAGAAAAGCATCACGGGCCTTGGCGCCACGACGAGAACGTCCAAAACTGGGTGGACTGCGAGCTATGCCACCGCGACCTCGTCCACGTAGAACACCGCCACCAGGTTTGCGACCTCCACGAAGGGAGGAGCCACGACGAGATCCAATCCCACCACGACGGGATTTGCTGCCCTTATTTTGCTTGATTATGTCGTCCAAGCTCATCTCCATGTTGATGATTAAAATTTGTCTGATTAACGTCTGGTTAACGTACAATTGCTGCTGCTGCTTCTGCTGCTGCTGCTGCTTCTACTGTTGGCCTTAGCGAAGATCGCTGCGTCGATGATTAATCAGGTCTAAGACAGAAAGAATCTCATTGTTGAGATTTGCCTGGTGGATCTATTGTTCTCTTGTGAAGAGAATTTCGATTGTTTGTTTATTTTGTTTTTTTTTCGAGACTGACGCCTCAAGAAACGATAATTGTTCTGTTGATTGGTTTTTTTACAAGATTTATTGAAATTATTTAGACGTTACATGATATAGGTAACATTTAAACTCCGAGAACCTCAGAGGACCACTCAATTATCATATTTGACTAATCAAATGTAGATTTATCACAATTTAATACAAAATTTATATGTGCGTGCTGCAGCAGCTAAATTGTACAAGTCAACGTTATTCAAATAATCAATGACAGCTTCTGAACAACCCGTGAACCAGGCTAATTCACCAAAGCTTCCGCTTATCAAAGTATCGAGCGCTTTGATCGCAGGTTCGAGCAGATCTTTTCTCGTTAAAGCTTTTCCATATTGCATCATGATGAGGCAACCGTATTCTGGAAAATAATCGACGAATCGATTGGATTTTAAAAATCTGACAAAGTCGCCGTTTCGCGCCAAATGTGTTGCCATTTTGTTGACATTTCGAAACATTTCGTACAGACAGACGTATTTTCCGAAATGAATACTCTTCATTCGCTCGAGTTCAGTCTGCCAGACTTTGGCCAAAGGACAAGCGTTCTCGTGCTCTTCCTCTTCGCTGGAATAATGTTGATATTCTTCGAGTAGCCTCTCGTATAAAAGCTCGTTAGTCCGACTGATTGGAAATCCAGCTAACCTTCTGACCTTCAAGTGCTTGCAGAAGATTTCATAGAGTTCGAGTCTAGGCATTCTGCTGGTTGAAATTTCGAAAAAGTAAGATACCACAGTGCGCCCGGTGCGATCTTCAACGTCAATATTAGCGCCGCATCTCAAGAGCGCTTTTAGCGCGGCGAGATTGACCGGCCAGTACGAGTGGTGAAGAGCTGTCTGACCGAAATCGTTGATTGCGTTCAAATCGCAACCATGCTCCATTAGTTGCATGAAAATCCGCGTGTAATAATTTTCTTTGGCCTTGAAAGTGAAGTTCCAAATTAGGACGACGAACCAGCGACAAATCGAATCAAAGCTTACCTGCACAAGCCGAATCGTCCGATGAATCAGAGTGCTACCTTCCAAATGCCGGAAGTGAAGGCCGGCTCCGTTTTTCAAAAGTAGCTCGACTATTTGTTCGCGTTGCAAGGCAATTGCCAATTCAAGGGGCCGATAATTCATCATCATCGGACTGACGAGATTTGGATCAGCCTTGTGTTTGAAGGCAACGTCGAGAATGTCGATTTTATTGTACTTTATTGCCAGCTCGACTAGCGTGTCTCCCAAATTATTCCTGGCATCTGGATCAGCTCCGTATATTAACAATTTGCAAGCTATGTCGGCGTGGGCAGCACGAGGAGTACACGTCAGATGCAGCGCCGTACAGCCTTCCCTATTTCTGATGTTGATTTTTGTCCAATGCCCCAAAATCAGATCGACCATCTGACGATTTTTACGATGCACTGCTATGTGCAGCGGCGTGTAGCCCGAGTACTTCGGAGCGAAAGGGTGAACGGCTTCGTCGAGGTCGACCCCGCCATCGATATAATCCCCAACTGTTTTTGTCATAGCCCTCAGACAAGCAATGTGGAAGTACGTTAATCCCTTGTTATCCATTGGATTGTTGCGTTTGGAGGTGGGCTGTGACAAGATCAGCTGGACAATTCTTTCATTTTTCCACTGAATAGCTAGGCGAAGTGGAGTAAGCCCCCTTGTACTCTTGACGCTGGGATCGGCGTTATTGGCCAGCAAAATCTCGATTATTTTCAGTTTTCCATTAGAACAAGCCAAATGAAGTGGAGTGAAGCCATATTTATCTTTGATATTCACATCGGCACGGTTACGTAAAAGCACCTTGATGATTTGAACGTTGTTGCATTTCACTGCTAAATGTAGAGGACTATATCCTGGGTACGTTGGACATCGTTCGCTAGAGCGTGCGTTAATATCGAAACCTTGATGCAAAAGATTTTCGACGATAAGCGAGTCATCTCTCAAGCAAGCGATATGTAACACAGACAGTCCGGTTTCTAGCGCAAGCTTTACTTCGTTATTTTTTATCGCAAGCCAAAATGAATCTAAAACCTGCTTAGATTCGTTTGGACGTAACTTGTCAATGTAATATAGAGGAACCTTGTGAAAAACGTCTTTGGCTGTTATATCAAAATTACTGCGTAACAGTAGTTTTATTGTTTCCATGCAACCATTTTTCACAGCAAAATGCAAGGGGCTAAAGCCTCGATAGTCCGGTGCGTTCAATTTCACTGGCGCATCGGTTGCTATTCCGTTTTGCAAAAACCGATTGATCAGCACTGTCTTGTTCTTCATACAAATAACGTGAAAATGGGATAGTCCAACATTATTAACTGGATTGACAATTTTTCTGTCGTGAACTGACAAAATCATATTTATAATTTCGTTATTTCGATTTTGAACAGCAATGTGGAGCGGAGTTGAACCACTGTTCGTTTCTTGAACAGTGAAATCAGCATACTTATCCAAAAGTACTTCTACTGTTTCTATACAATTGAATTGCACTGCAAAATGTAGGGCTGTTTGACCAATATTAGTAACTATATCGACTATTGCACCCGAAGCTAAGATATCTTTGACTATAACTGGTCTATTATCTAAACAAGCAATATGTAAGTGTGATAATCCTTTGTTATCAGTAGAATTTTTCATTATCCCATTGAAAGACGACAACATCCTATGCACAATACTGTAATCTTTTTTATAAACTGCAAGATGAAGCGGAGTTAGTCCATTGATATCTTGAACACATAAATCTGCTCCATTTATCAGTAGATAATCAATCATTTCTTCATTGCAGAGTTCGACTGCAAAATGAAGTGCAGTGTAACCTGGTAAATTTATATTATATACTGCTGGCATTACTGTATTAATATTGAATCCATTACTTAAAAAACATTTTATAGAGTCTAAATTCGAATTCATGCAAGCGCAGTAAAATTCAAATAATTTTGCACTATTGTCGTCAGTCTTGAGAGTTTCTTTGATGTTTTTGTGTATATGGTAAATAAAGTTCTCGATTGTCAATTTTTTACGAATAGCTAATTGAAGTGGACTGACATTATCCACACCTTTGGCATTAACATCAGCTCTGTGTCGTAACAAGAGAATTATTGGATGTGTGCATTTGCAATGAACAGCAACATGTAATGGAGTATACTCAGGCCATAAAATGGAGTCTGACTTTACAGAAATATTTACTTCAGTAATCTGTTGTAAAAAATTTTCCAAAGAATGCGACTTGTAGTTGGCTATACAATAAGCATGCAGTAATGATATCCCATCACTGTCAATTGGATTTATAGACTCTTGTCCAAGGGCTGAAAATAATGATTCAACAAGCAGTCCATCACATTTTTTTATTGCAATATGAAGAGGAGTTAATCCAGCAATATTTTTTATATTGACATCAGCTCCAAATTTGAGAAGTAAATTTGTCGTCGTCAAATTCGAATACTTAGCTGTAATATGTAATGGCGTGTAACCAGGCCAGTATGATGAGCTGTGGTAGACATAACTATTAAAGTCAACTTTATTTTCCAAAAAGCCTAAGACAATTGAATAATTATTTCTAAAACACGCTATATGGAAATGAGACAATCCCATATTATCAAGAACATTAACATAATTCTTTTTATGGGCAACTAAAATTTCATCTATTATAGGTATTAAATTATGTTTTCTCTTGGGTTGGTTACGTAGTAGAACCATTGTCATAGCGTGATGTAATGCAGTTTGTCCTTTAACATTCTTGATTGTAAAATCTGCTCCATGTTGAAGCAATACTTTTACTGCACGTAAATTCTTGCATATCACAGCGAAATGCAATGCAGTGTAACCAGGAAATGTTGGCGAATCAATACTGACTCTGCTATTCAAAATTGATAAATTATGTAACAGCCACTCTTCTACTTTGAGTTGCTTGTTTTTACAAATATAATAAAATTGACCTAATTTTATCTCATTTTCTTTGCTTTTCACATCCATCATAGTTTATCAATTTCTTTTAAACTATTTTCTTGCTAGTTCAGTTCTTAGGTATAGTTTATATTTTATTCATTTTAAGTTCTTGTTTATAAGGATTTACCAAATGACTGTAAACATAAATCATTATATATTTTATCGTACAAATACCAAAACGGAATATTTAACGTATTCACAATGTACCTCATTGAAGGTCGGCAAAATCCATGACTAGTTTTTATAGAATAATGCTACAATTGTGTAATTTTCGTTTCTATTGATCCAACTAACTAATTAAATAGTCGAAAGTAATCCAAAGTTTTTGGCGAAATTTATAGTAAAAGCAATTCCTTGATAGCATTTTATGAGCTTGAATTTGGATTTAATCCACAATATGACAAAGGACATTGCTGATAATACCGGTAGATTGACAAATTGTACATAGCGATAGTAGACAGCATGGTTAAGTGCGTGTTTCGCATAAAGACATATGAGCCCAACGTAACTATACAGTGTCCTATAGTCAGTTACGCGTCTTTGTCTCGTATTGTAAGTGTCAGCAGCAATTTAATAGATTTCAAATTAACATTCAAGTGCATATCCGATTAAAAAACATAAAAAAAATTAAAGCTCGAATTGGGAGGTATGCAAATTATCAGTTTCTATTTGAAGAAATATTCAATATTGTCATTAATTATTAAAGGTTTCTAAATAACTTAGGTTATGAACGATCGACAATTCCGAAAATTAATAAGTTTGTTTATTTTCTAGATATTTAATTAAAATAACAAAAATCATCAAATAAAACATTTCTATATGCAAATGATGTCATTTTTACGCTATAATCAACTAATGTTGAGATCGAAAGCATCGAGTAATTACAGAAATGTAATTGACAGATATGGACAAAGCATTTTACATGATATTGTAATGACCAGCTTTAACGTACCTTATGAAGAATGCAAAAAATTAATAAAACACTGTTTAAAAAAAGGCTATGATATTAATTTACAAGATGAAATGGGCCGAACACCAACTCATCTTGCAGTAAGACAGGGGTGCCTTGATGTGGTACATATACTTTTAACTAATGGAGCTGATATAAATATTACTGATAAAGAGGGCATATCTGCTTTTGAACGGGCATGTCTAAATCTAGAAGATGATTATACTTGTTCTGAAATACAATTATATAAGTACGTATTAACTTTTCATCTCTATATTTAACCTTTCCTATAAGATTTGAATACAATTTCAAGCAAAATTTATGATTGAAATCATGATACAATTGTGATAATTGCAGGTATTTGGCGTGCCACATAAATAAAATGATAAGTGCAGGTTGTTGGATTAGTGAAAAGATAAAAAATATTTACAGGACATCTCTAAACACTTATAGCTACCATTGTCATGTTGACTTTGAACAAGAATGCGAAGAATTGCATAAAATGTCAAACATTGTCTTGTACAAACAAATAACTTTAAGAAGCTTTCTTAAAAAAAGAGTTAACGAGATGACAGTATTAATAGATAATGAGGTATTAGAAAAAATTGTAACCAATGTGAACCAAGAATTTCCCTTTTTTGGCTGCTTGGTAAAATCACAATATAATAATGGATTAACTTTTAAAAGACTTTCAAATATTGCACATGTTGCTTTCGAAACATTATTAGGCTATCCAGTGCCAGTTCTATGTTTTAAAAAAATTGGATTGTATCTTGAATCAAAAGATTTGAAAAATATTATTAAATCAGCTGAATATCATTAAAAGCTCTACTGTACATTGGAAGAAGAATTTTCATACATTTGCAAAGTTTGTAAAGAAAATATTCTATCAATTGAGTATAATATACATGATATCGGTGTTATAATTCCACTAATTAGAAAATTGTATTAGAAAAAATTGTAACCAATGTGAACCAAGAATTTCCCTTTTTTGGCTGCTTGGTAAAATCACAATATATTAATGGATTAACTTTTAAAAGACTTTCAAATATTGCACATGTTGCTTTCGAAACATTATTAGGCTATCCAGTGCCAGTTTTATGTTTTAAAAAAATTGGATTGTATCTTGAATCAAAAGATTTTAAAAATATTATTAAATCAGCCGAATATCATTAAAAGCTCTACTGTACATTGGAAGAAGAATTTTCATACATTTGCAAAGTTTGTAAAGAAAATATTCTATCAATTGAGTATAATATACATGATATCGGTGTTATAATTCCACTGTAGTTTTTGAAAATGGAAATACCAACTAATCTATTTTAAAAAAAAATAGAAGTTCATGGATTTCATACATTATAATTTTATATACTTAATGCAGCATATAACAAAGACAAAGGAGTTTTGATATATTAGTTATAGAACAATAATAATAATAATATTGATTATCGCACTTTCCAGTTGAATAGGTAGTCATCAATACGTACATCAATTTTTATATAGTAAACAAAGTATTATAAACAAAGCAAGAAATACACAATTGATTGACAATTTAAAAATAATGAGGTGAAATTTAAATAAACTATTTGCAAACTAATTGTACAAAATTATATAAGCAATAATTGCCTTTATGTATTATCAAATGCTTGCTAAAGATGTATAATGTATATTGTTCAACATGACCATAAAACTTTTATTCAATAAAAAAACTACTAAAATGATTTTGGCATGAAATTTTGTACTAAATAAGCATCTGATGAATTAAAATTGCAACAATGGAATTTGCATATGTTAAAACTAGTCAATTATAAAAATTACAGCGATTGGCAAGTGGCAAGAAACGAAAATTGACCAGTTTACTTGAATGACGCCCGTAAAACCAGTGTTTGTAGGTTATAATAATCTTCTTTCCAAGTATACTGCAACTCAAAAGAATACTTTGAGTTGCTCATACATTTTCCAAAATAGATGTCAAGCGACTCCATTTTCTAATAAAATTCACTTCCCAATGTGAATAAAAGGAATTTAAGTCAAACGAAAGACGCTTCTTCAAAACGTCGACAGGTTAAGTACGATTTTGGCCGGGAAATTACGTTGCTTTATAGAAAAAACAATCGAACACTTTGCAAGTTTTCGTGACATAAAACTGTCGAATAAGAAAGGAAATCGGTTGGAAGTAAATTAATGAAAACTTACCAAGAGTCAATTGCTTGAAAATTCGTTCTTTTACATGCCGGCGAAAACCCACGCGATCCAACACCACTCACCACGACGACAGTCGGCCGGCGGACCCTTGAGCAATTAATGCGTGAATACGTGTTTGCATTGTGATAGTATGTGTGTAGCCACGCAAAAGAGAGAGGGAGAACGAGCATTGGATCGAGCGAGGCTGGGTGGGGGATGTTGCACGAAGCCATATATCTCATATGGACGTTGATTTCATAGTGTATATATTAGCGAGTACCTTTGCGGCTTGTGCGCTACGTATGCGCGTCCATGCGAGCGTCGCTTTATCAGACTCCACGCGTCCACACTAGTGTACGCTACTAACGCTACACTTTGAAGGATTTTCCAAAAGGCGCATGTGCCTTTTGGATGCATTTGCGTTTATTAGATTTTATCTTTCTAAAAAGATACAATCTGTTGGATGAGTAGGCATTGGCAAAATTCGTGGCCAACGAACGTAACGAAGACTCCCCTTGCAGTAGTCAAGTAAACTTGTGCAAATATGACGTACCTCTTCTTGAAAACAGAAACACTGATTTAATTAGAAAAACTAAAAATACAAATCGGCCACAATTGGAGGCTATTGAATTATTCCTACGTCGGTCTCTCCATTTGACTTGGTTATAAATATTGATTGCTTGCGATTAAACTATCGCAAGCTCTTCGGTTATTCGGTCTCGCGTTTATTTTGATTTCTCGTGTATTTATACGGTGGTACGTAGTAATACAATATTGTAGGTAAACGTCAACTATAGTTCAGTAGACAGTGAGGAAAATTCGAAGTCTAGCTATAGTTATAGACAATACAGCTTATACCGAGGATTATGAACAAGGCAATTGACTTTTGACTTACAGGTTGACTGCCCGCTGTTAAAATATCGTAAATTGGTCTATTAATACAGTTGTTTACCATATTTTCAAGTCATGCAATCGATATCGATGTATGATATACTGTTATCGTTAGATTATTTTAAAAACTGGCATGTTTTCGTGTATTTAATCCACAAAACAAGTAGAATTAGCCGACCAGTCCACGTGAAAGCATTAAGTGGTGATATGTATTTATTAGTGGATTACTCAAAAAACACCCTATTTTTTGAAAGTTGCCTATTGAATATCTTAATTCCGAAGGCATACGGGATAGAACCCTAGGAGGGCGCTCAGATTCTACTTGAAATAAACCATCTTACCAAGTTTTACAACCATCTGTTGACCACGTAATGAGACCTCCCTCTGTGAGTCGTATTATACTTGTGTATATTTCTGAATCAAGTATGGCATATTGAAATATTTCACTTATTCTCAACAACTAAAGCATTAGCAATAATTGATTGTCTGTTAACTATGAGATGAGCTACACGCGAATTTCGTCCGGGACGAGTCAATACCCCCTCCACGCTCCTAGACTAGCGACGTTATTAAAAGCTAATTAAGACAAATGGAAAATGCGCAAACAGCGATTGAAAAGTAGTCTTGAGAGTGGCAAAGTCGTAATATCTTGTCTAGGGCTGCAGTTGAATACGTGTGCATAAACATAAATATGAGTCGTCTAACCCAAATTAATTAGTTTTTTAACGAAAGATAAGTTAGTATACTATAGTGCGCTATCTGAATCACCATACCCGAGAGACATAGAGAGAGGACAGGCAAGCATCTGAAATAAAGACAGATCTTGCCTCTTCTCAATATACGACGTCGTATTGTAAATAAAATAACGTTAGAGACTATTCATTGCAAACTCCTACAATTGTCAGGTACCGTCTAAGAAAAAGCCCAGAAATGATTTTTAATTTCATTGTTAAAGCTAACCAAAGGAATGATAATAATTCAGTTGCTCATACATTAACGCTCTTTTTTCTTTCGTTGAGGTCGACCCCGCCATCGATATAATCCCCAACTGTTTTCGTTTGAACTAATCGTATAATTTTAGTTATTTCTTGCATCCACCCCTAATTTTACCGTTACTGGGCGAATTTAGGAATTTGAAGAAAAAGGTCGTTAGTTAATATAAAATTTTAGCAAATCCAATATTTTAAGTAATGACTGATAATAGAGAATGCGTCGCGGGTTGGCCAGCTAAACGAAAATATCGCCAGATACGCTGGGACAACTCGGTACAATTAGTTTAGATGCGAAAAGGGATTAGGCGTAAGGATACCGACGAGAATAGTTCATAATTTACTTAATAGCTCCTAATTAAACGAGTGGGATACTGCGAGCGTATCATGGAGATCGAGCTGTATAGTTGCTATAGTTGCCAGGTGTATTGCTGTGCACTTATACATCGTATAAAAGTACCCGCACAGTTTTGAGATTCGTGTGCCAATTTCAGACGATTTCATAGTAAGTTTCTAACGCTAAGGAGTTTTATATTTTGCTATTTATTTACAAATTTTATACCACTTGTGATCCGACGTTTTATCGTTGTTTTACTCGGAATTGACGGTGTCAGGTTGCGTCTTGCATTGTTACAGACTCTACAGAATGTATTTAAACAATTTTCAGAAATCCGTAGAATCAGTAGTCGACTTTTAAACTTGTTTAGTCGAATCGATATTGTTTAAGCATGTCATTCAAACAACCAGTATTAAGCCTCACCGATCGTCAATGGTTGGAGAATACAATAGGTATGCAATGCTTGCACGTCGGCAAAAAATGGAAATCCTTTACAGAATGTGAACGAATAATCGAGGCTCACATGGGAAAAAAAAGCAAATGCCGATTGAATGCAAAAGACAGGAAAGGCAATACTGCACTGCATTTGGTTGCGATTAGTGAAAGTTATCCGATAATCGGTGGGCTTCTTCTCTGCGGTGCCGACGTGAACGCGACCAACAATAGCGGGAAGACGCCTATCACCTACAGCGAACATTGTTCTGACTATAATGTCGGTTTTCAATTTTTTCGTCACCTTCATAAGCTTATTTTCATCGGTCAATATGTCAACGAAGGAAACTATAATTGGTACATGAAGACTCGCGATATTTATGACAAGAAATACCCACAGGGCTACCTCACAGCATTTACGCATGATTCGTCGTTTACCGTCGATATAATTAGTAGTATCATTGATAACGGAGAGGACACGCTTGCTAAGATGTATAAGGCAGAACTGGAGAAAATGAAGTTCATCAAAGTGAGAACAGAACAGACACTGCACGATGTAGTGGATCTGACTAATCAGGCTCACTTATCGAAAGACCAGTTGGAAATCGTTAAAAGATGTATTTATAATGTCAACGAACGTTTTCCCCTCCTTGGCAGCATAATCAAACAAAAATACCGGCTGTCACTGAAGTATCACGAGACAAAAGATTCTGATGATTCGACAGAAGCGACGAGCGCCAGTAAATTATTCGATACAGTACCACGTAAGGACATTAATTTTGCTCAAAGTTGGAGCAATCAAGTCGAACAAGGTATGACATTGTGTACGCCTGACGAAGCGTCTGCTCTCGCTGCTCCGTCGGAGTACCCGATGGACGTCAAAAAAAAAGATGAACAAGATGCTTTAGGCACGTACCGCTTCTCCAATGTACCTCTGTATCTTGAAGATGTACTTAAACGTATTAATTCAAACGTCGACGAAAATGTCGACGAGGTGACACGATTGTTGGCCAAGGTTCCTCGCCCAGGACAGGAATCTTAATTAATTTTTAGACTACCCCGAACGATCAATTTCATCGTCCACTTGCAGTAGCAAGAAAGTTTTTGGTGCACGTCCATTGGCTTAAGTTCCAATTAAACCCATACTTTGCGTCTATATGATTTTTACCTTACTCGTGTGAGTATTGTACGGTTATGACAAGTCTAGCACAGTCTAGCACATGATCTAGATTCATACTTCATTTCAGCGAAATGAGACACGTCATTCGACCTGTATTTATTTGCATTTTAAGATTGTAAAAAGTGTAATCAAATAATCATTGTATTCACGTTGGTTCATTTGAAAATCCAGAGTAACGATTTCACCCACTCACGAGTGGATTAAATCTAAACGCACAACCACACATTTTATATTCAACTGACAATCGTTTCTCTGGTGTACGCACACGTCATAAAGAATACTTCCAAAGAATGTTGTAACTATACTTTGAGTATTATTAAAAGCGACGAAAACAAGTTACCTCGTTTTTTCTGAATTTCCCCTTTTCGCTCTAGTCTGCTCCACCAGAAATTGTCCACCTAAATTAGGATGTGTCGTCAGTACAGTTATCGATTGTAAAATAGGTTTACATAATTCGATTATTTTCGCAGGTAAATGTTATTTCTCGCAAATGAAAGTGAGTTTCGTAATGGGAAATGGCTTGTCAATAAGTTATTCGATCAACATTCTAAAATGCAAACTAAAAATAACCGTTGACCTTGGCCAGAGTCATCACAACAACGAGGTCGAATTTATAATCATACCTTGCATATTACAGAAGTCAGTTGCCGATTTAGGCTTTGTACAAAGAGGGCCTGTCGTTGCGTTCAATTGGATTGCAAGCTTAAATAATAAGTCAGTCCCGACTGCCATAGTTGCGGTATTTGGAGACTCGCGAGCCATTATCGATCACGTAGAAAGCAGCAGCTAGTGTGTTTCGTGTCGTGCATATGTACATAGATTTGGTAGAAGAACGTTACGAGAAAAAATGAACGAATGTCTATCAAAATCACGCTGTCGATTACGCGATTGGTGGCATGAAATCGTCGATGACAAACATCCGAACTGGTCGGTAAACGAGTACGTTGCCGCGATTGAAGCCTGCCTCGACAAAGATGTCCAACGCGATCTAAATAAGCTGGATTCTCGAGGTACGACAGCTCTGCACAAAGCTATCGAGTTGAAAAACATTAGGGCTCGGATCGCGGCGATCGAGGGCTTACTGAAGTGTGGTGCCGATATTAATGTCACGGATTCCCGTGGAAAAACAGCACTCGCGTGTTTACCCGCAGTTATCAACGAAGTTTGTGCCATATACTTGATGGTTCGTATCAACGTTCTGGCGCATCTCGATCTACCAATTTGCGAACAGAATCGACAATGGTATCATCAGTGGCACGATAATTTGTACGTTGCTTGGACGTTTAGTTGGGAGAAAGAAAACTCTTTCCTCGGCGAGATTAAAAAGTACGCGCTTTATGGGATGATCGTTAACGAGTCGACAAATGAAATAAAAGCGTTGCGGGAAACGCCGATAAACAATCAAACAACACTGGCTCAAGTGTTAAATGAGATGAGCGACGAGCAGATTATTTGTCAATTGGATGACCTTCGAGCTGTTGTCGTTTCGAATGACTTTTATGAAAAATTCATTGATTTTGGAGGACTGATCAAGCAGCGTTATAGGAAGGCTTTACGTACGAGAAATATTCGTCTCAAAAAACTCAAGCCGTTTGCCATGCGTGCTGTTGATATTCTTTTCCAGTTGCCCGATCTTTGTAACGAACTCGTCGTTGATTACCTCTCGTACAATGATGTTCTCAGTCTACTCGAAGCTTTTCGATTTTGCCGTAGCCAGGACGTCGATAAAGTTCCCGAGACTACCGATTACAAGCAGAGCAACGATCCTGATCTCGTTTACGAAGCTATTGGTCGGTTGTTTTCATGAAAATTTTTGAAAATTCATCATTTTGCTAAACAAATCTACTAATAAATCGCTTTTCTTTGAATAAATATAATTTTTGTTATAACCTCACCGCCAACAGTTAGTTGTCTATCAGTCGCAGGCATATTGATTTTAATATTCACCGGTAGTTTTTCGTTTTTTCACAGACTGTTTAAAATAAGATAATAAGTATGTAGCTTGGATTTTTATACAAAACAATGATATTTAATGATATTTAAATCGCGTGATTATATATTTAATTAACGAGACGAAACTAGCCAGAGTGCAATAATTGTTTGACACTTAGTATTTATTTGTAATGATAACAAAATTTAATCGCGGAATTTTGTTCCATTGGTGGAAATGAGTAGATCGGTATTTATTAACTGAACTTGGCAAAATTTAGCGCGATCATATTTCTATTAATTTGAGCTATCGCTCTTTTTCTAGTCGACCAATTGGAATCAAAATAATGTTTTCGTTTCGACCAATGAAAGTCCGAAGATATACGCTGCCCTTTTTCATGTTCTTTTTATAAGGCGATAGTTTTAAACATGTTAGTATCAATAATTAATGACCATTATTTTGCTCAAATCTAAAAGGAGTCCAAACTAACTTAAAAATAGTACTAAAATAAAACATTATAATTACAATCTGATCAACTAATAGAATTTAAAATTTTTGCTTTTTCATTGTTTCGATTATTAAGAGCCAAAATAAGTTGGCTTCACTTGTCCAAATTCTAATACGAGGTAAAGACAGAAATTGCTAGTTCGTAAAGTGATGATGTTGCATCCTGACTAAACATGTGGAAACAACGCAATTATTATTTTCGTTTAGTTGGGGAAATCACCTTTCAAAGAAAAAAAAACGAATTAAAATATTTGGTGGACAAATGAAACGAAAGAAAAAGATACATTGTAAAACACGAGATATTTATAAAGGTTTGTAGGGACCAAAATACAATAGTTTTCGAAATTAAATTATATTTCATTGGTCAGCTGGTTCGTTAATGCGCAAATCATAAATATTGTGTTGCCTACAGATACAATATTATCAAAATGGTACGGTCGAGTGCAAAACACGCATCGTTTTGTCGATAGAAAATCAATTTTTTAATAAATAAAATCACGCCATACTCTTACATATTTTTGGTGTTGTTCAAGGATTGTTTTAATTCGACAAATCGCTAATAATTAACATATTACACCAGTTTCAGCTAAAACTTTTACTAAACAGAGACAGATAAAATTGCTGAGGCAAGACGTGCAGTTTGCCCGACGGTGTAGTAGTGTTTTCAATTTTTTTATTTCTTACGTCATCGATATGGCCATTGAAGATTATTATAGAGTATAGATACATCATTCGTTAGTTTCCATGAATAACGTATAGTAGGCATGTTTTTCAATAACCAAGCTATACTATACTATGCTATGAGCTAGCTATACAATACTATGCCTGTAGGGTTGAGCGTATGCAGACCAACGTTACAAGATCAGGCCAGCTGGACAAATACGGTACTTGGTATGTATCGCTCATGTTGTCAATAGCAGTAATTAAATAATACAGTTTTGTTTTGTAATTGTATAGTAATGGTCATTACACACTCTATTCAATTAAACATTTCTTTACCAAAATCCACTTTATGTATTGTTATAAAAATTGATCGAATGATATTTTGTCAACGTAATATTTAATTTTGTGCAAACGACCAACCCAATTCAGTTCAAACTATTTCTATCGTATAATATAAATGAACGATATATTTTAATAGAAACTCGATAAAAGTAAAATGCGTCGCAGGCTGGTCAGGCAAACGAAAATATCGCCAGATACGTTGGGATAACTCGGTACAATAAGTTTAGATGCGAAAAGGGATTAGGCGTAAGGAGACTGCCGAGAATAGTTCATAATTTACTTAATAGCTCCTAATTAAACGAGTGGGATACTGCGAGCGTATCATGGAGATCGAGCTGTATAGTTGCTATAGTTGCCAGGTGTATTGCTGTGCACTTATACAACGTATAAAAGTACCCGCACAGTTTTGAGATTCGTGTGCCAATTACAGACGATTTCATAGTAAGTTTCTAATGCTAAGAAGCATTTTTATTAAGCTTTTATTATTCGCAATTATTACAATTTGTGGTCTGTCATTTGCACTTTTTACTCGATTGTATCATTTTACTCGAAATCGATGATGCTCGGTTGAATTTAATCATGTCATAAATTTTATACAATGATACTAAAAATATTTCAGAAATCCAGAAAATCAGTGGATGTGAAGCACTCGTTTTGTCGTATTGAATCCATCTAATTATGGCATCAGCAAGTAATTGTAAAAAAAGATCTAAAAAAATCGAACTGAACTATGCGGATCGTCAATGGCTGGAAGAAACGATAGGCGTCATAAGGTTGTGTAGCGAAAAACAATGGAAGACCTACTTGGAATGCGCGGAAAAAATCGAGAAGCACTTAGCTCAAAGAAGCGTCTGTCGATTGAACGCTCAGAACCAGGATGGCAATACTCCACTTCATTTAGCTGCGGTTAGTGGAAGTCTCACGGTAATCGGTGCGATTCTTCTATGCGGACCCGACGTCAATGTCATCAACAAGTTCGGACGGACACCTATCACTTACAACAACGAGCACGGTGCCGATTATAACGTGGGTTTTCAGTTTTTTTGCCACCTACATAAGCTCGAATTTGTCGGAGAATACATCAATGAACAAAATCGTCAATGGTACAACAATGCCCGAAAAATGTACAGTGAAAGATACGTTGATAAGCACATCGCAGCGTTTACACACAATCCAGTTTTTCCAAGTGACGTGATTTGCTTTATCAAAGAACGCGGAGAGAATGCCATTTATGAAATGTACATGGAGGAATTGCAAATGATGAAATATGTTCTAGTGACAGACGACCAAACATTGCGCGAGATAATGAACCCCCCCAATGAGTATCACTTTTTATCCTATGATTTGACAGCTATTAGATTACGTTTGACGGAATCTGGTATTTTGAACAATAATTTTCCGCTTCTGGGTTGCATAATAAAACAAAAGTGCCGGCAATCCGTATTTTGTAGGTTACCCAGTACATCGAATTACGGCGAATCAGCCAATGCAGGATTAGTCAGCGAAATTAATTACGTCCAAAGTTTGAAGAATGCATTCGAACAAGGCACGAAGCTATGTATGCCTTATGAAGCACCAGCTACCGTTGACCCATCGATGTACTCGATGGACATCGGCGAAAGAGACAGTTTATGGAGACCGCTTGAACGCGCCCAAAGTCTGAGGAATGAATTCGAGCAAGGTTTGGAGCCGACAGTTCGTATGCCTGTCAAAGTACCAGCTCCCGATGATCAATCGATGTGCTCGATGGCCATCGGCAGAAGACATGGACTATTGAAACCAATTGGTCACCCACCAAGTCCGAGGCACGATATCGAACAAGAAAGCATATCGAACATTAGTATGGTCGACGAAGCATTAGTTCCAGTTGTTCCAAGAGAGAACTCGATTGCCACTAACAAAAAGCGTAAAAAATGGAGACGACTTGATATTGCTATGTTTCTGGGAAATGAGACCCAGCAAGAATGCATACCAAGTGTTGGTATTCCTGATGAAGCGTCGGCTCTTGTTGGTCCATCTTTCAACTGGACGGACACCGAAAATAAGCCTAAAGGACGGAAATCAAGAAAAAATGCACGAAATGCATTAGACTCTTACAGCTTTCCCAAAAACAATGTTCCTTTACGTGAGCGAAATCAGATATCTAATCCAAACGTCGACGCAAATGTCGACGAGGTGACACGATTGTTGGCCAAGATTCCTCGCCCAGGACAGGAATCTTAATTAATTTTTAGGCTCCCCCGAACGATCAATTTCATCGTCCACTTGCAGTAGCAAGAAAGTTTTTGGTGCACGTCCATTGGCTTAAGTTCCAATTAAACCCATACTTTGCGTCTATATGATTTTAACCTTACTCGTGTGAGTATTGTACGGTTATGACAAGTCTAGCACTGTCTAGCACATGATCTAGATTCATACTTCATTTCAGCGAAATGAGACACGTCATTCGACCTGTATTTATTTGCATTTTAAGATTGTAAAAAGTGTAATCAAATAATCATTGTATTCGCGTTGGTTCATTTGAAAATCCAGAGTAACGATTTCACCCACTCACAAGTGGATTAAATCCAAACGCACAACCACACATTTTATATTTAACTGACAAACGTTTCTCTCGTGTATGTACACGTGATGAAGAATATTTCCAAAGAATGTTGGAATTATACTTTGAGTACTATACTTTGAAAACTATACTTTGAGTATTATTAAAAGCGACGAAAACAAGTTACCTCGTTTTTTCTGAATTTCCCCTTTTCGCTCTAGTCTGCTCCACCAGAAATTGTCCACCTAAATTAGGATGTGTCATCAGTACAGTTATCGATTGTAAAATAGGTTTACATAATTCGATTATTTTCGCAGGTAAATGTTATTTCTCGCAAATGAAAGTGAGTTTCGTAATGGGAAATGGCTTGTCAATAAGTTATTCGATCAACATTCTAAAATGCAAACTAAAAATAACCGTTGACCTTGGCCAGAGTCATCACAACAACGAGGTCGAATTTATAATCATACCTTGCATATTACAGAAGTCAGTTGCCGATTTAGGCTTTGTACAAAGAGGGCCTGTCGTTGCGTTCAATTGGATTGCAAGCTTAAATAATAAGTCAGTCTCGATTGCCATAGTTGCGGTATTCGGAAACTCGCGAGGGATTATCGATCACGTAGAAAGCAGCAACTAGTGTGTCTCGTTTAACGCACATGTAGATTCGAAAAAAGTCAGCTACTTGTACTACTTGGAATTGATCATTTTATAAGTCGTTGAATCGGCTATAGAAGCTAATATGAACTGTCGAAAGAAATTATTCGTTTGTAGAGTGAATGCTTTATAAGAAACAATTTTGAATGATGCTATTCTTCATTTGGAATTCATTTAACGACTTTAGTATATTACTGCAATAAATAAAATATACGCGTTGCTATTTGATGTAGGGTACGTGCATGAGCCGATAGGATATCTACGGGGAAAAAGATCATCGAAGCCAATTTTGGAATTGGAGTTCTTGGCTCGTGGCTTTATAAAATGTCAATACCATGCTAATCGAAACGCCATTTGCGTATAGTGCCGATACTGACCCGAAGAATACGCAAGAAACAATTGCATTATGAATTACATCCAGAAAAATGATCATCTTATATACGCTTCACTACTATACGAGTAATATCAACGAACACACGTCGAACTAACTCGGAGCGGTTTTGGATGTCGGTAAGCAAGGGGACTTTAAATAATACAATTATCGTATTCAATGCGCAATAAATACTATTTCTAGCTTCCAGGATGATAACTGGATGGAAACGTGTGACGCCGACGATTGACCTGATAAGCAGTGCTCGTTTCATCGAATCGTTAATGTATACGTGAGCATAGAAGCAATTTCGAAAAGAATGTCGCGATGAATGAAGCGATGGAACGATTGGCTTTCAGTCGGATGTATCGCCCAAGGAATAGTCAAGGCGATCTCTAGTAGGGTCTCGAAGCCTGCTCTGTCCTTGATCGTCAATCAAACTTTGAAATCTAAACGTTAGATCATTAGAGCGCACTTGTAGTCTGTGTTTTGATGAATATTTGATTAATATTAGACGAAACTACCAAAAGAAAAATTTATACTAAAATTTTATAGACTTTTTTTTATGAAACTTGACTCCGGAAGAGATAAAGCAGTGAAAGAAAAATATATTCAGGTAAACGTTAGCTACTCAAGATTTTCTTCGATGATGATCCAACTGAAAACTTGCGAAAATTGGTCACATTTACAAATTGGCCTGTATCTGTACAAACGCAACTGTTGAAGAGCTATTCGTACGATCATACTGCATAACCAAAGAGCAATGTCCTTTTTTTGCTGTTTTTATCTCGTGCAAAACAACTACAATGCAATGGATGTTTGCACTTAAAATTAATAATACAAAAAAGGTTACACTTTAACAATTTGACTATATTTTCAATATACGAACCTTAATATCTACACGCATGCGTGCTAACAAACAGCTGATCAGTTAATATCAGTACTTAGCTGTTTGTGCACCCATGTTCAGTATTAAATATATTATGATGCACGTTAGCGGATTACGGACACGCTTAGAAAACAAATATTAACAAAGATGATTAGTTCAACAGCATATGTGATTATGTCTGGATATAGAAAGTACCTTATTATTAAACAGAACATTCATTAGTTGTTTACAAATTCCACTTGATATACTCACTTTTAAACAATACTTGTTTAATTTAGGTTATTTTAGATTGTAAACTGTAGCATCAAATAAATCTCAAAATATTGATGAAACATTAACAATACTTGAAATCTTGCATTTGAGCTTGTTTCAACTTTATTAACTGAAAAATAGAGCAAAAGGACACTTTAATATTTTATTTATAGCTAGATTTTTGTGCGTATTTTAAACCGTATAGCTAGATAATTCAATTGAATTCTATTAATTTAGATAAAGATTTATACTTCGTCAATTGCTTGAAAGTATTAAGAAGGATTTTTATTTTGAATTTATTATTTTCAGAAGTAACCAAAAGGGACAAAAATCATTTATCCAACACAGATAAGTATCCTTGCTCTATTAGCTACGAGTACTACTGTTAGCAGTTAATTTAGATTTGTTACATTTAAAGTTTGGAAAAAGCTTCTTGAAAAAAGTTTGGTCTGTTTGTACACAGTCTGTAAGTATACAAATCATTTTTGAAAATTTAACAAACTTTTGTAGACTCTGAATCGCTAAACGTTGACTTGTAGGAAATTGGTGTTAAAAAAATGGTGAAAAATACACTGATCAACTGGTGAATTTAGCCGGTACTCCTGTATCATTTGTAGTATTCATTAATATGCGAGAAGTAAGACTTAACTATGAGTTACGACCTAGACTTAGACGACTCATTGGACGTAATGAGTCCGTGTCTGATACTGCACAAAATGGTAGCGACACACGAGCCAGACTGCAATTCCGAGGATTACATACGGGCAATGGAACGTTATCTTGACGAGAGTGACGATCACGAGCTCAACACGCAAGACTCTCGTGGTCGCACTGCTCTTCATGTGGCTGTTCAATATGGAAATGTCGAAGCTATTGCTGGACTCCTCATGTGTGGAGCCGATGTAAACGTGTCTGATAAACAAGGCAGAACGCCGTTCACCTATTGTCTCAAGACTTTTGATCAACGCAAGTACCAGCACAACCACATGTTCTATACTTTTCTCGGCCATGTGCATAAACTTATCGTCTTGAATCTTTACGTGAATGACGAGAATCGGCAGTGTTACTCGAAAGCGCGCACACGACACGTATTCAACGACAAACAACTTCAACTCAGTTACGTTCTAGAACTGGACAAAATGGAAGATGTGAGGGTGAGCGATAGTATGACTTTGAGGCAAGTTCTGTACGCGGGGGCCGATCAACTGGCCATCTCGATGCTCAAAAGGAGAACGCTCGAAGAGATCATTACCGCGAGCGATTTTTACATTGAGTTTCCGAAACTTTGTTGTTTGATCAAACTACAATACAGACGCGCTGTCACGAGACGAAAGCTCATGCAGCCTGTGAAAAAGGCCTTGACGATATTACTGAAATTGAGTATGCCTGATCCCTGTACAGAATCCATTATTAGCTATCTCAATGATTGCGATCTCTTCAACGTACTTGAAGCCATTCATTATGACATTAGTTAATGATAAATAGCGTTTATTTTATAACTACACTGTCACAGCGGTCTACTATAATGCAGAAAATGTTATTTTTGTAAATAGCCATTGTCTCCTCAAGCGAACTCTCGGTGCGCCGTCAACTATCTGCACTTCTGGTTCCTTGTATTCCGTTTACTCTTTGTTAATTATTTTCTTTGTCAAATATATCATTCACAATATCGAAGTAAAAATATTCGTTATTGAATTGTTATCGGTATATGCGATAGCCTATGTTGAATACAAAAAAAACAAATCAAAACATCTTAATGAATAATAATGAATCTTGATAGGTGCATTAATTCTTTTCACAATTTTTTGCTTGCTTCTTCCGGTAACGGATGATTACTGCGTATGTATGACGCGAGTGCGGTATAAAAATGTGTATTCTACTTGACTAGAATTTCAAAATGTAAATTTAATAAATTGGTTCTGTTAATCGAACTCTTAATTTACGATATCTGTAATTGTTGATGTATCAATGATCCAAAATCCTATTTAATTTGTTAAACTGTTTATTTTTTTATTGGTTTACTCTGTTATTTAGAGTATTTAACTGTTTAATTTAACGTTAAAGTAACGTTAAAACCGTTAAAGTATTTCAGAATCTCGTTTATCGAATAGACATCGATCTTTAGTATCGGAGAATTACATTCCCTAAGCCATTGTTCGGATCTTATGCAAGATATAGAATATGAGCCTGAAAAAACTTAGAAAGAAGTGCAAGTGAATGTATGTGCATTATTGTCATCGATAACCGTAGTTTACCTGTACGTGCTCGACATTTTCATTACAATCTCAAATTGTGGTATATAAGTTATAAACCTCTAAATACGTATCAGAGAATTTGAATGTATGCGCCTTATCGCTGGTCATGAAAGCGCATGTGCGAAAATGACAAGTACGTGCTTGATTAACTGCAAGGTGCACACTTGTACAGCTGATCAACAAAAACAAAATGCTTTGCCCAGTTGTCGAGTAGTCGTACAATTGTAGCAGAATAAGTTCATCCCATTGATACGTTGGTGGATCGTTTTCATTTTGTGATGGAAAAATGCAAGTTTTTACTCATTTGATTACCCTTTAAAACAAGCAACAACACTGAGTTACCGCATATTATCACCTGCACCTCTGTCGTGCAAATTAATATATATACAAGGTACGTCGTATACGGAAAAAAGTACTGAAGGTTATTTCATAACGATCGCATAGATGCGATCAAAAAAACAAGTAATGCTAACATTTACTGTTTTCAAAAAAGTTGTTTAACAATTTTTTTAGATGTATTATTTGTAACAAAGTTACGGTTATTAGTAGTAGATTATTTATAGCCCGGTTTAATTTTAAATCATTCGGCTTGAAACGTTCAGCTATGAGTCATAATGTTCGGTGTTCTAAAGTGGAAAAAAACTCGCAATCAATACAAAGATAGTATAATCATTAAAAGAACAGCGCAAATATGTATGTTTGAATATTACAGTTTCTTTTACTTGCAACGTAAGAAACGTTCGTCATTAATATTGGTTAATAGTACAAAACATAATATCGACGGGTTATAATATTCTATGGTTTGATTACATTATCAGACATTCGCTCCAATTTTTATCACGGATGAGAAAAAATGTACTTGCGAAGTGTATTTTTATTTCGTGACCTGTGGCTCGTTATACTTTTACTGCATTCAGTTTACTTTAATTGTTTTGTAGATGTATTTTCAGCAAGACGATTTTACTTTCGATCTGATTTACTCGTTAATTTTATGGTAATTAGCCGACCCTGTTAAAAATTGTATTTGTGCACATCGATTTTACATATAATTATTCATCATATATTTCATCCAGACAACGAAATACAACGGCATTAATATAGAAGGGCTTGCTATCATTAAGGTATTTGAGTCAAATATAACATTCTGATGATCATTTCCGTTGTTGCAGTATGCGTGGGAATCTATGTACCCGTACTCTCAAAAATGGATGGCATATATGATCCTAATTACCTGTCTATGTACCAAAGGATACAAATTTCACAATAAGCTTAATAATGGATTTTGAAAACTTGAATATACCGTAAGTGAGTACCGTTGTGAATGTTGATGTTTTTATTTATTGTGAAGTATTTGTTAAATCGAACAATTATTCCTACTTGAATCAAAAGCAAGTGTCAGTATAATTCCAACGTCTTTATGTGTTTTATAGATTATGTAATGAGACAAAATCACGTGAATTGAGCGGTCAGTCTACCTGTGCCACGTACCTGCCTTCTTAGTAATAAACGGTAAAAAATGAATTCAAAAGACTACATAAAATTAGCTCAGCTATGCGCTGCTATTCAGGAACGATCGGATAAAAAGCACCTTATCATCAATGGGATCTTACAACGCGAGGGTGACATCAACTTTAAAATACCCCCTCAAAGCTGCGCAAAGAGATATCACGAAAATGCCATCAGTTACACGGCGTTACATTCGGCGCTGGACAGTCGAGACATAGAGATATTCGATATTTTGTTGGCTCACGGTGCCGATATCAGCGCGAAAAATGACAATGGTGAGACCATTCTTCATCGGGCTGTCGCCAATAGTTGCTTGAGATACGCCAATTGTTGGAAAATAAAAGGCCGATTGCAGCATCCTTTTATCGATTCCATCCTCTTAGCCCATATGAACGCCAACAATTGTGACAATTGGCGCAACGAGCATGGATTGTCTTACTTTCATGCGGCCTGCATGACAAACAACGTAAGAGCCGTTGAATTCTATCTGAATCACGGAGTATCGGTTAACGAATCGGTAAACGCCGATTCGTTGGTATTAGCTGGTTACACACCTCTGCACTTTGCCGTAAGATACTGTTGCCTTGGAGTAGCCAAAACACTTTTGAGGTTTGGCGCGGACGCGCAGCTTAAAGATGCCAACGGTATGACGCCCCTGTACATGCTGGTTGAGCGAAACATGGAAATTGTCGACTCGATGAACATGGGAAAACGGGCGTCTTACGATCAATTCATCGCCGATTTCGAAGACAACGAACGAATGATCGAACTGCTACTCGAGAAGAGTTACGTCAATTGGAAAGTAACCGATGACATAGGTTTGTCTCGTTTTCACGTGGCTTGCACAATTTACGATCAGTCGAGAATCGAGCATTTTCTAGGGGAGCTGGTCGATTTGAAACGGCCCGTTAGTGTCAATTCTTCCATTTGGCCGGGGTATACGCCACTACATTTCGCGGCACACTTTAACGTTGAAACGGTTAAGCTATTGATGAAAAACGGAGCGAATATTCTGGCAAAAGACTCAAAGGGCATTACACCGTTTGACTTGTGTTTGCAGAGATACGAAGCCGAAGATATATACTTTTTGATAAGGAATCAGCCAACTTGGAAGTACATCGTCTTTTCCGACAACAAGACGAGATTGTTGGATCTCGTGTTTGCTATGCGATCGGCAACGGTGCTCAAGGCTTACCTAGAAATTGTTACGGATGTGAACATATTCATTCCTATGGATTCGCCGCTGTGGCCTGGTTACACGCCTTTACATTTGGCAACGATATTTCCCGAGAGAACTAAAGATGTACTGGATTTATTCGCGAGCACCGAGTACTCGCACGACGATACGAGCGACAACAAACAGTACTACAACTGTAGCCAAGCCAAGGAAAAGCTGCACGCGCAACGAATCAAAGTGTGCATGCAATTGAACGCCGACGTTACCCGCCAAGACGCTCGCAAATCTACCCCGCTCCATCTTGCTTTCCGTTTACAAAGAGAATATGCCGTCACGGAATTTCTACGAAGTAACCAACGGGACGAGATGCGAAATTACAGCGACGACGAGGGTCTGTCCTATTTACACATAGCCTGCGCAGCGCAACGTAGAGACACGATAGACAAATTGTTGAACGAGGGAAACGTGAACGAGCCGGTACCCTCGAGCTTCAAATGGTTCATCAAGCCGTACTACTGGGATACGAACTCGTACTTCATTCATATTAGCACCGACTCGACTCTGCTGCACATGGCCGTCACCTGCGAAAACGCCGATCTAGCCGAGATACTGTTGAAGTATGGCGCGGACGTTTACGCCAAGGACGCCAACGGCTTAACACCGATACACCGCTTGTTCGTAATACGTTCTCGTAACAGTGCCGCGCGACATTTATTCGCCATAGACGATCTAAAAGACTGCGTCGTACATGGAGGAGGCTTGAGCCACTTGCACGTGGCTAGTCTCATGGGAAATCGCGAATCCGTGAGTAACTTACTGGACAACGGGGCGAATATCAACGGGAGCATCAGCTACAAGTCGCCAAAGAGAAACGACGAGGCGACGTTGCTGTCGGGTAACCCGGCGTTCGATTTGTACAACGATTGTTCTTCGAACCCGTTGTCCTTTTTAAGCCTCTACGACGGCTACACGGCGTTGCACTTTGCCATTGAGAATCAGGAGTTGAGCGTTATCAAGCTGTTGGTAGAGCGTGGCGCTGATATATTCGCCAAAAAAGCAGACGGCTCGTCGCCAATTTACTTTGTTTTGGAAAGCAGGTATCTCGATGTGGCTGAATTCTTTGTCGATTTGCTCAGACGCAATTGCGATTTACGAGAGCGTATGGTAACGGACACTGGGATAACGATGCTACACGTGGCTTGCGCCACTTTGGACGTTGATTTAACAAGAGAGGCGCTTGCGAATGGCATTAACGTCAATGCGCGTACGCACAGCGATTCCCAAATCTGGCCAGGATGCTCTCCGCTTCATCTTCTATTTACGCCTCAATCGGAAGACCAGAGAGATAAAATTGGCGAGGTGCTGGATCTATTGTTGCAGCACGGTGCTGACGTGACCTTGATGAATTGCAAACAAAGCTCACCGATACACAGACTCTACTTTCTTATTGAGTCGTACGGTGAGTCGTATTATTATTCGCGATTACGGATAGTCGCTACATTCGATGTAAGAATAATTGAGTGTTTGTAATCCGGTGCTCATTTATCGATTATCTGTAGTTGAAAACCATGCCCACGTGGACGCGCTTCTCACGGCTCAAAAGGATTACGCTGTCAACCCTACCAACAGTAAAGGACTCTCCCATTTTCACGTGGCTTGCGCTAGAAATAACGTGGTCATTGTTAATGAGTTTTTGAAATACGGCGTCGACGTCAATCACGCCATCGATCATTTTTATACGAGTTTTGGTGGTTATACATCGCTTCACGTTGCTGTGTTCAAGGATTGTCGCGAGACGATCGATTTGCTGCTTAAACACGGAGCCGACGTTAACGCCGAGGATCGACACGGAAATACTCCGCTTCACGTTGCAGCCGAACGCGATGGTATTTCTCAGAGTCTAATTGAACAGATCATCAAGTCAGTATCTAGTATATCGCTCCGTGTCTCTCTTTCTCGTTTGTTTAACTCGTGCGAGCTCACGATACATTTATTTCGTGATTATCCTTCCAGCGGCGGAGCTGATATTCGCACCGAAAATTTGCTCGGTAAAACTCTCTTTGAGATTCTAATGACCAAATGGACGAACGTGCCTGCTCAATTAGTTGAGCTTTTCCTCCAACACGGTTGGCCGGTCAACACGTTCAATCCCGTCAGCGAGGAAGGTACCATAGCAATGGCCTTTAGTACAAGTAACAGTAATCTGAGGGGGGTCGACAAACCAGCTTTCAAAGCTTTAATGGGAGCACCGGACGTGGCGGCTTTGGACGCAATGGGCCGCAACGCCATCCACAATATCGTATCCACGCAACAACCTCAGCATAAAAATTCAGCCGACGATTACGCGGATGCCATTGAGTTGCTTGTGCGATTAGGCTGTGACTACGACCATCGAGATAATTTAGGTAACGTTTTTGTTTTTCTCATACTCTGATTATGCGATGATTAAAGTAAATGCATTCCAATAGGTCGTGCTCCTCTACATCTCGCTGTCGAATTTCGGCAAATCGAAGCCATAATCGGCCTGCTGCAATCTGGCGCGGATGTGAACGTATTGGATGCAATGGACAAGCCAGCTTTTTATTACATTTTGAAATACGTTCGCAAGCGTCTCATACACGATCGCGATATCGTTGTGGTATTTGCCATACACCTACGAAAGATGATTCGTTTGGGGCTCGACGTTAGCAACATCAACGTAGGGACAGTGATCGCAGCACGAAAGTCGTTCCCGTTCAACGTGAACGTGGACCAAGAGTTTGACAAAAATCTGGAGAAGCTGAAGGAACGTAAAATCGGCTCGACTCATGTCAGTCTCTACGACTTTACGTCCGAAACGGGCGCAGTGTCTTCATATCCGTACACAACTCCACAAGAACGCCTCGCGATGAAAGAAGTTTTCGAAAATAATTTTGAGTCATTACGCAAAGAATTTCCTCAGGTCGCTGGCTTCCTAAGGTTACAGTATAAAAAAGCTCGCGAAAGACCACCACTCATTGATCCTGCGATCGCTAGTCTTAGAGTTCTTGTCGGCTTTGAATTGCCTGTACTTTGCTCTGATGTTGTTTTGAAATTTTTGAAAAATGGAGATCTCAAAAATCTCATCGCTGCGGCTGACTAGTTAATCACTGATGCTGTCTAATTCGGCGTAAAATGATTATTGCTTGATCACGAGAATACATATAATAAACATCTATTTTATAATCAATTTTACTGGCAATTATTACGACAAAGTAAATAGTTTTAGAAAATTGATAGTACTCGCTAGTTCACAAGTTGTAGGCTTTTATACAATGATTATTCGATGGTTCGATTGTTAGCATAATTATCGAAGTACCTTGACGATTATACACTATGAGACTGTGATCATTGCTATCACGTAACAATGCAAACAATTGTCAAAAAAATATATATTTGAAGATTGTTAATTTTATATAACACGTTTGGACAATTGTTGAGAGTTTGTCGAGAATAGAATTGGTTAGAGTGGATAAACAACTTATCGACAAATAAATATCGTTATTCTTATTATTATAGTCTTTGTGCAATGAAATAAAAGACAATAAAAATTGTGTGACAATAACACTGGTTTTGTTCTTGTTTGAAATTGAGTCGACACGCGGCATACGTAAGACAGCAAAGCTTACATTATATTATTGACTGCTTTTTAGAATTCTATTATAGACGGCTCTGCTGTTCTATTTATAGAGACAATTATAAGCGTTTATATTCGTTGGAAGCTGTATCATGGACGGGAAATATCGATCCAGCCATCGACGGCTGAGCCCAACATACTCATCAATATTTAGGTGGTTAGTTTAATATCTCTTTCAACTTCAATTCGTTGGAATTTATTTATTTCGCCACTATTATTACTATTACCATTAATCGTTATTATTTGTTCACGACAGCTAAATTACGAATAGTGATTTCAAACCAGCACGAGTCACGCTATATATTTCCAGGGTGGGGCCATTACAAATTTAAAGTGTTGGCTGAATCTAAATACAGTAGTGTAGTTCAGTTTAGTTTAGTTCAGTACGTTAGATGGCGGTGAGTCTCTGGCCGAGAGAGCGATTCTAAATATACAAATATGCTGCGCATGTGCGATAATGTTTGTATACTATTCATATAAAATATATAGGTATATACGTAGTGCTGTGAGGTATAAAACAGCTGACTACGTATTTTGGCCGGGTGCAGAGCGCACTCGTGTTCTGTGATATATGTTAAATAAAATGTAGATTTAAACTATTTGGGATATATTTTCATAGTATGCTACGTTGAATAATTAGATATCTTTATTTTTTGCGCATTTTCCAGTGACAAGTGATTCGAGATTACTTTGTACAAAGCAAGTAGGTGAGTAAGTAAGGTTAGTCAAGCTAAATAAGTTGATAATATTAACACGTAATAATAAATAACATCCGACATCTGACTGTGAAAATTTGTCGAAATAATGGTCATTTTTAACACTCAACTGCAGGTAGTTGACGAATAAACCTTCAGATTTCGAATTTGCACACACTTGAATAACAAAAATATTATTGCTAAAAATATATTAATAAACAAATATTTATAAATAATGTTTTGAAGTATTTATATTTTATTGTTTAATATACCTTATTGGCTATCCAAGAGTCCAAATTGAATTATAAGTAAGAATTGAATATTTATCTTTAATGTTTTCTTAGTCACAAAAAAATAAGTGCTACTAATGAATTTGGTGTCTAAAAACAGATATTAATTTTATCCAATTAATATTTTAGAATATTGTTTCTATTATTCCTCTAAATATTTAATTGGCAATTAGTCGTACTATCGTTATGAATTATATCTTTTTTCAGAATCTGTAAAATACAATATACTAGGTTGTTATCAAACATAAGATTTGTCAAAACAATGATCTAATTCAAAACATGGAATCAACAATCAAAGGATGATCTTCAGATAGAAAGCGTAAGAAAATATTTTCCATTGTATAATCAAATAATTTTTTTGCAACACATTGAATTATATTCAATGTAGATTAATTGAATTAAGATGATTTCTATAATTTAGCTTGTCTTGAGTGTTAAAAACAAAAAGTTGTTGATTAATTTGTATTTAATTTGTTAGTTTTATCAGGAAACAATTATGAGAAATGTAAATGACAAATGTAAAACGTAGATGCTGACTCTAAACAAAATGTCAAATGTACTCTAAGATATTATTGTTAATTGTATATAATTAATGTAATTTGTTTCATGGTTAATGTAATTGTTTACTTTTTTCATTACATTACTATAAGATATATGATTTAAGAAATACTTGAATATTTTTAGAGAAGAAATCAAAATCTTTAACGTGTATCAATAAAATTATAATGAAACTGACGTAAAAAACAGTCGGAAAGTTGTTTAATTATAATAACTGTTTCAGCTATGCTCTACATTGATTTTTTTGATGATTACTACAACTTGTATTGCACAAAGATTTATCTTATAAGTACCTGCCAAATCAATGGGATAAATTCTGTAAAATAAGACTAAAACAGCCTCACGTACCGAAAAGTAAGTAAGCTAGTGATTTTTGGGTCATAACAATTACTGTTATAATTATAATTATTTCTATATGTATCTCAACATCAGAGACAGTTTCGGTTGAAATCGTTGAAAAAAATAAGTTTGTTATAATAATTAATGTCTATTCCTTAAACAGACGCAACTACTCAAATGCTTTGTTAGTATACCGTCTAGCAAAATGTCAATTCAGAACGGCGAATCAGAATACGTAAAAAATTACGTAAGATTAGCTCAGTTTTACGCAGCGATTTGCGAACATTCAACCGACAAAAATGCCATAGTCGAAGGGATACTGCAGCGGGATGGCGATATCAATTACAAAATCTCTCCAAACAGCTTTTTCAAGTACAGACGACCGCACTTCTTAGGATACACAGCCCTGCATTTTGCCCTCGACGAGCGAGAAGTGAAGATATTCGATATTTTGATAAAGTGTGGGGCAGATTTTACAATAAAAAATGATGGCGGCGCGACAGTCCTTCATCAGGCCATCGAGAGCAGTTATTACAAATTCAAACGATGTTGGAAATTGAAAGGCAAACAGAAGCATGCGTTTGTCGAATTAGTATTGTCAGCGCACATTGATTACCAAGTCTCAAGAAATCCCTGCAACAAAAATGGCATGTCACACTTTCATATTGCTTGTATGGCAAATCACGCCAAAGTCGTCGAATTTTTCTTGAACAACGGAGCTTCGCTCGACGAAGCCGTCTACTCGAATTCAGCCGTGTTACCTGGTTACACGCCGTTACATTTTACCGCGAGGTACAGTAGCTTGGAAACGGCCGAAATTCTCTTGAAATACGGTGCTAATCCAGAGTTAAAAGACGCCAAAGATATGAGTCCGCTGCACATACTCATCGATCGCAATATGGAGATTGTCGACTGGATGAAAACAGGCCTACGAGCGAACTTTGGCAGGTTCATACTTGACCTTGGAGACAACGAGAAGATGATTAGTTTAATACTCGCAAAATATAATCCCGATAGTTCGGACGTTGTCGATGATACGGGTTTGTCGCATCTGCACATAGCCTGCACGATGCAAGATACGAGCTTGGCCGAGCAACTAATTCAACGGGGCGTGGACTTGGAACATTTTGTAAATACGGATTCTCCCGTTTGGCCGGGGTACACAGCGTTGCATTTCGCAGCGCACTTTAATTTCAAAACCGTGAGGCTACTGGTGAACACAGGAGCCAACCTTCTGGCTCAAGACACCAAAGGCGTTACGCCCTTCGACTTGTGCCTGCAGCGATACAAAGCCGAAGACATTCACTTCCTCGTGATGAGCCAGCCGTTCTGGAAGAACGTGACTTTCTCGGACGGCAAGACGCGGCTGTCGAATTTCGTCTTCGCTATGCGTTACTCCAGCACCCTCAATGGCTTCCTCCAACAGATGACCGACAACGTGAATATGTGCATCCCATTCGACTCGCCCATTTGGCCTGGTTACACGCCTCTTCATCTGGCGGTCATTTTTCCCGAAAGGACCAACAATATAATGGACTTGATCGAGGATACCGACTACATTTTCCACGATAGCACGCCGGCGGTTTACAATTGCAGCAACGACGACGAGAGGGTGTATTCTGAGAGAATCAAGGTGTGTCTAAGTCTGGGTGCTGACGTCACTGCCCAAGACGCGCGTGGCCTGACGCCAATTCACCTGGCGTTTCGCTTGCAAAAGGAAAAGGTGGTGGAGCTGCTGCTGGACTTTCACCATAAAATCGTCAATCCTGTGGACGACGACGGCTTGTCGCACTTTCACATCGCTTGCGCGACGAGGACTCTCCGAGTGGTCGAGGTTCTTCTGTGCAGCGGCGTCGACGTCAACAGCCCGGTTATGTCCAGCTTCAAGTGGTTCGGCATCCCGTACTATCGAGAAACCAGACCATACGTGTTTTACATCAGCACTGGCTCGACGCCCTTGCATATCGCTGTGGCCGGCGAGAGTCCCGAGTTGACGGACATGTTGGTGAAGCACGGCGCCGACATTTACGCGACGGACGTCAATGGTCTAACGCCGATACACCGGGTGCTGACCACTCGAGCTCGCAAAGACACCGGAGGCTACTTGACCTCGGCAATCAATCTCAAAGATTGCACCGTCAGGGGAGGACTGAGCCACCTTCACATTGCCAGCTTCGTCGACAACGTGGAAGCGGTCACGGGCCTGCTCGATCGCGGTTCCAGCATCGAGTCTACCGTGGCCTATCGACTGCCAGCGGAGAGCAACAGCAGCGATACGGGATCCGAGTACCGCGACGTGTTCGTCGATCCCTACGACGATCGCTCTCTCGAGCCCCTATCGTTCCTAGCGCCCTACTCGGGCTACACGCCCTTGCATTTCGCCATGCAGGAGCACTGCAAAGACGTGATAAAGTACCTCGTGGAACGCGGTGCTGATGTACTGGCGAAGAAGGCCAATGGCTCGACTCCTCTGTACGCGACTCTCGATTGCCCCTACGCTGACACAGCCAGCGTGTTTGCTCGAGTGCTCAGAAGCAACGTGGACATTCAGAAACGTATGGAGGACGACATTGGATTGACGATGCTTCACGTCGATTGCATCAACTTGAACGTCAAGGCAATCAGAGAGAGGCTCAAGACCGGGGTTGATCCGAACGCACGAGTGATGGCTCATTCGAGCGTTTGGCCCGGTTGTACACCTCTGCACGTCCTCATGTCCAAGTCGCACGAAGACGGGAATAGCCGGGCGGCCGTGATGATCATCGAGTCGTTATTGATGCACGGAGCCGATGTGACCTTGATGAACGAGGAACAAGTCACGCCGGTACACGAGGCCTACTCGCTGTTTGATCTCTACGGTAATGCCGACAGTCGATGACCGAACCAATGCTTACATCGTTCTCAGCACGACAAATTGTCACGTTTAATTGTTCGATAGGTCACCCCTACGTGGATCTCCTGCTGACAGGACAACGAAATTTTAAGATCAATCCCCACAGCGTCAGAGGTATCTCACATTTTCACGTGGCCTGCATCAGAAACAACGTGGCTGTCGTTCAACAGTTCTTAGCTCACGGCATCGACGTCGACCACGCGATCGATCACTTTTCCAATACGCTTGGTGGCTACTCGTCCCTCCACTTGGCTATGGTGCACGGTGCCAAAGAGATCGTCGATCTACTCCTACTGCAAGGGGCTGACGTTTCGGTAGAGGACCGCATTGGGAATACACCTTTGCATGCTGCTGCTGAACACAGCCCGTCTTCCAAAAGCTTGATAGAGAAAATAATCAGGTATATTATGTCTTTTGTGATTTGATGTACAACGTTCATGCTGAACGCATCAATATCATACAATGGTTAGATTAGCATTGCTATTGTGTTAGCTAAGACCCAATGTGTCGTACTTTCGTTTTAATGGGAAATGTTGTCGTTGTAGAGCTGGAGCGGACATCCATGCCAAAAACATATTGGGCGAGACGCCCCTCGAGGCGCTGTTGACTTCGAACGACGCTCCAGGATCAATTGTGCAGCTGTTTCTGAAACGCGGATGCAAAGTCAACGTGTTCAACCCCATCAGCCGGGAAGGCTACATCGCGATGGCGTTTAGTGCGGACAATCAGCATATGAGCGCTTTACAAAGGCCAGCTTTTCGAGCAGTGCTGAGTGCTCCCGACGTGAGAGATCTTGACACGGTGGGTCGTAATGCCATTCACAACATTGTCTCAACTTTCAAAAAAAATAATTCTACCGGAGATTACGCCGAGGCCATTGAAATGCTTACAAGAATGAGCTGTGATTTCGACCATCAAGATATCAAAGGTATTTGATTGAAGGGAACGAACCGACACTCGTTTATGCGCAATATAAATGACAGACGATTTAGATGGAATTAACTTCAATCAAATTCGCATTATGCCAACAGGAAGAACACCACTCCATCTCGCTGCACAGTTCCGGAACTTCCAAGCAATAGCTGGTCTATTGATGTCCGGTGCCGATGTGAATGTTATTGACGCGAAAGGTAAATCAGCATTTGCCTACGGCTTAGAGCGCAGCGAAGATCGACGAGAACGCGATCTGCACATTATCGTCACTTTTTCGATGCACTTGCGCAAGCTTCAGTTGCTTAATCTCGATGTTAATCAGCTGAATATTGAGGTTGATATCGAGGCAAGAAAAAAGTTCCCTTTCACTATCAAAGTGGACGAACGTTGCCAAGACGAATTGGAAAGGCTAAAGGAGCGAAAGATTCATCCTTACTCCGTTACATTATTTGACTTTCTATCGGAAACCGGCGCAGTGGCTGCATACCCGTATATGCCACTAATCGAACGCCATGCGGTCGATGATTTCTTTTACAATGACAGCGTTGGCCTACGCAATGAGTTTCCCGAGCTGGCCTGCCTGCTCAAACTACAATATAGAAGGGCAGTTTCGAGGGTGCCGCTCATGAACCCCGCGATAAATGCCCTAACGTTTGTTTTAGGATTCGAGATGCCTTTATTATGCTCTGAAGCTGTGCTCCGATTCTTAAAAAACGAAGAATTGAGAAATCTCATTGGCGCTACGGAAGATGAGTGTGAGACACGAAAGCGCTTGAGAACTTGATAGTGGGTGAATGTGACGCGGTTAAAGATAAATAAGTGCTTGTGTTTACCTCTTTCCAAAGCGTACTTATAACTTTGAATACGTTTGTTGAATTTTGATAACTTAATGGAACATGCAATTTAATGAAAGCATGTGCGAGAACTTTTAATAATATATAAAATGAAAATCTGCGTGTAGTTTATGATAAATGTACAGCTATGAAACAGATGCACTGAGATCGACTTTTCAACGTATTGACAGTGTAATATACAGAAATAAAATTATTTGGTTGAAATTGCCAAGTTGTTAATCATACAGTTGCATGAAACATTCGGGATTAACGAAAATTTCGTCTCCTTTTTAGGCGAGATTACAATTTTTTATTTAAAGTTATTTTCTAAATGTACGCCAAGCCACGAGAATACTTGATTGAAATACTTGGCGTTAAACGCACATTTAATCAATGCAAGTCACAGTCATTCATGAAATTAAAACAATTATTTATTATTCCTTGTTCATGGAAATATATCAAAACTTTCCCAATAACAGTATTTTTCGTAAATTCTCGATTTTTCGATAAAAATAACTTAACCTATGTCTCAATCAGTATTAGTCAATCAAAATTAATAAAAATACGGCGTTTTAAAAATGACATAAGAATTTATTTTCCATTATCATACTACGTTAATTTACTGTTTCGGCTGCTATCAAATATGGCTAAAATCGTATTTCTTTATTCAACAAAACGATTTTCCATTATTACAAAATTTCAAAGATATATTTTGGTTTGAAATTTGTACAACGTTCCTTATACAAATAGAATTTTTTTTTTCGAGCATTTATTAATTAAACGTCATTTTAACTCGTGTAATTAGAAATGACAAAATTACTGAAAAGAAAGATAATACTTATGGGAATTTACTACAAATCCTAAATCTACAAAAAACTAATCTTGTAAAAAAAAGAGAAAGAATACCTGCAAAAATTGTTCAAGATACCTATAAAATAAATCAAAATCGAATAAATATATTGTGAAATTGATAACGAACTCATAGTATATATTTTTTGTCTCATTTATCCTAATTGGTCAACAATGAAGAATAATATATGTATGTATATTAAAGTAGAGATTGTATAAAAATTCAATTAAAGTTTTTCTCGAACATATAAATTATGAAGATATTTGTGAATTTAAAAGTGAAGAAGACTCCGTGTGATAATCTCTTACATCTTACTTTTTTACGTTAAATACGCAAGTCAATTGATTTTGAAAAATGCCATCAATTGTGAATTACATCTTTATCGTATACATTTTTTTTATTCATACATGATTAAATTTACGGTTTTGTAACACGTATTCAGTATGTATCATTTCTTTATAGTAGACAAATAGTTTAGACAAACGTTTCGTGGAATAATATTAATGATATAAATCTAAAATGATACAGAAAGAAGGACAAATTACAAATTAATTAAGTTTTATAATGATAAAATGATAAAATCGATATTAAAATTATTACTAGATAATACACCATCGGGCATTTGTCCTTTCGTATATCATATTCATGCAACGTTTCATGCACGCATCGCGCGCCGAGCCAACGTAGTGGTCACAATTGAAACTATCGGAAACTGCCGAAATGAGGTATATCTCTAGTATGATAGGAGGGAGACAACTTAATAGCTATCCATATACACGGTAGTCTTGTAGTGATTATAATTATAATAATACTCTAGTAAGTCGTTCACGGTGTCCCAAACAACGACTGCAAATAGCAAAGATCGTCCCAAAGTGAATTGGGTTTGTATATTCGGGTAATAGTTATCGCATTTGGGATTGCTTAATGGGGTGATAATACCGTAAACGGATCAGCTACAAAATGTGACAAAAAGTGAAGGTGGATGGATAAACAATGTTCGTAAATGTCATTTGTGAACAATCAAATCATCCATGAAGAGAAAACTACGATGCAAAGTAGTTTTCACCTCGTCGGTGTATATACAGCGCATCTATTGATATAGTACTGCACAGTAGTTAGTAACTCGATTCTTTTTCTCGCAGAATCGGCGCGTGCGCAGAGAGAGAATACACTGGGCGGCAAAATCAAGACACGTGTAAAGTGACAGTTCTGCGTACGACAAACTCTACGGCAACTCTCTCCGCCACTGCCAAAGAATAGAAAACTCATTGTTGGATATTCAAATAGTAAATGATGAATGAACTTACGCCGAGTAGATCTTGACAACACAATATTGTGTAGTTATGAATGGGAGTAAAAGTAAATCAAAAACTTTTATTTGCACCAAGTACGATAAATCAAAACAGACAATGTACGCGTTCAAAAGTCACACAATACTCGTCTTTGGCCTCTTTCTCTTGATTTCCTTGGCGCTGATAGTGATACTTGCGATCCAGAGAAGTAATTTCAAAAATAATGGATTTGGAAGCAAGAACGGCAAATTTGGCAATTATTTGGACGTAGCGCATAGAAATACATTGAGAAACGTAAAGTGTAACTTCATATCCTGCTTTGATATTTATCGCTGTGGAAATGATGCCAAAGATTTATTTGTTTACGTCTATCCAGAAGCAATAGAAATTGCCAATGCGAACAATATGACAAAAGAGTTTCATAAAATCATTCAATTTATAGTTAGAAGTAAGTACTACACGTCAAACCCCAATAAAGCTTGCATCTTTGTACCATCTATTGATACGCTTATTTCAAGGCGAACAAATGTCAATGTAAGAGATGATCTTGAAAAGCATCGTCTATTCAATGGCGGAAGAAATCATTTGATATTTAACATTGAACAAAAAGACGCTCGGATTTTAAAAAATAATTCGCATGACATTTTGACTTACTCAATGATAGCTGATGTTAATCACGCAAAATTAGAATTTCGAAGAGAATTCGACATAAGTCTACCTATCTGGAGTGATTCGTTAAAAAATGTTCAATCTGATCTGTATCACTCAAGGGACTGGTTCATCACTTCGTCACAATTGAACATAGATTATTTTCTCGAGAAAGATTTAGCCGAAGTTGCTGCACGTTACTCGGCTGACCTGCTCATCTTGCACAACTGTTCATATTTGAACGAGGTGAATTTGCGTTATCGCTGCCACAATCACCACAGGTACAGTTATCCAGACATTTTGAAATCGTCAACGTTCTGCTTGATATCACGAGGTGAAAAGTCCGGATTATTCATATTATTAGAGGCTCTCGCCGCCGAATGCATTCCAGTCATCATAAACGACGCGGTAGTTATGCCTTTCAACGAGGTTATTGATTGGTCTCGAGCGGCAGTATTCGTAAGGGAGACAAGCGTGATGCATATGGTGGATATATTGAAGAAGTATTCTTCGCAAAAACTCGAGGAATATCGGCAGCAAGGACGATGGCTCTACAACAAATACTTCAAGTCCATCGAGAAAATAACAGAAACCGTTTTCCAAATAATATCCGATAGAATTTATCCACATTTTGCAAGGAACTATCAAACATGGAACGAAGCTGATGTTTCGTTGACCGTACCGTTTGTTGCGCCACCATCTACAATTTCTAAGAACAATGGCTTTACAGCAGTCGTTTTGACTTACGATAGAGTAGATTCCTTGTTTACGCTGCTCGAAAAGCTCGCGAAAATTCCTAGTCTCGTTAAGATTCTAGTCATATGGAATAACGAGTACAAGCTTCCGCCAAGAACATCAAAATGGCCAAAAATATCGAAACCCATGAAAGTTCTTCACACGGAAAAGAATTTACTTTCTAATCGTTTCTATCCGTACCAAGAAATAGAAACCGAAGCAGTTTTATCGATAGACGACGATATACTAATGTTGACAGACGATGAGATTGAATTTGCATATGAAGTGTGGAAAGAATTTCCCGATCGCATCGTCGGTTTTCCATCGCGTATGCATGTTTGGGATAATAGAACGATATGCTGGAAATATGAAAGTGAATGGACTAACCACATATCTATGGTCCTGACTGGAGCAGCTTTTTACCACAAGTACTGGAATTATGCTTATACGATTCATTTACCTGAAAGCGTCAAAGAGTGGGTAGATTATTACATGAATTGTGAAGATATAGCCATGAATTTTTTGGTGAGCAATATGACTGACAAGGCTCCTATCAAGGTGACTGCTAAGAAAAAATTTCGTTGCCCAGAATGTGTTAGTACGGAAATGTTGTCTGCCGACTCTAAGCATATGGTTCAACGAAGTGAGTGCGTAAACAAATTTGCCGACGCGTTTGGGCGGATACCGCTTATTCCAGTTGAATTTCGAGCGGATCCTGTTTTATACAAAGACAATTTTCCGGATAAACTGAAGCGCTTCAATAACGTGGGAAATCTGTAAAGGGATATCTGTACATTATATACTTTATTATTTTTTATTGAAACATGATAAATTTTTAGATATTTTTAGAATATACATATATATATATTTCAAATAGATATGATAAATTGTCAACAAAAAATAATGCAAAAAATAATCGCAACTCACAAGTCAACTTTATTTCCTTATTAAGTAACATCCTTTTCCCCTAATTGCTCCTTTTCTGAGATTGTTTAATTGCTTTTCTATTGTTATTGAACGTCTAGCTCTTTTGATAGAATAAAGTTGCAATTTATTTATCACATATTTTTCTAAAATCAACTTTATACATTGAAATTTACCAAAATGAATCGTCTTGAAAATGTACACTTATGCGACGATAAATTGCAACGAATAATTGTAAATGACGCACAAGTAAATCATTCTTGTTCGTATCGCCTGTTTGAAAATTGAAAGCAACGTTCATATTCGAAAAAATGAACGTTTTGACGTGTCATGTATGCCGATTGCTTGTTTACTTAATTACTGATATCTTTTAAAATAATTGTATTGCCAATAACGTTTCTTCTGCTAACGTTTGCGTTCTGCTAACGAAAAATAACTACATACTCTATAACAAAACCATCTATTCGGACAACAAGGATCGAAGTAACAGTTTACTGGAGCAAATATCGGCAGCCCTTCGGAGTAGATGATCTGAGCTGAACAATTGAAAAGCAACGGCTGTATTATACGGAGTCAAATTCGTTTGACATGTTCTGGACATTTTATATATGCAATAGAGACCATAGTTTCTAATTAATTGTTGGACGTATACGTATTATTTTGACGCAAGGAAAAACGGCAATTTTCATAAACATACAATGGATTATGAGGCAATAGTGCATTAGTGTTAACAACACTTTCATGAACAAAGATCGATGGGCGCATAATTTTTCACCAATAAAAAGTTACAGTTTAAAAACATAGAAATATAGCAAGACAGCGTGTATTCGCGAGAATTGAAGAAGTCGAAAGGGGTTAAAACTAAAAAAAACTTGTATGTATACATTAGTATTATTAATAACCTGTGTTTGTGAAAAAAGTCACAACTTCCTCCATTGCCTTTGAGAAATACGAAATCAAGATGCTTTTCGACTTCTTCCAATTGAAGTTGGTGATTTCCATGAAACTTGGAAATGTAGTATTCAATTTTAGTGCTGTATAATTAATTGCAGCCTAGCGATTGCAGAGGTTATATTTAATGTACAGTTAAGGATGATTGGACAACAAGGGTTTCTCATGAAGAATACTGGTAACAATTGTTTATACAGGTAACACGAATTTATTATCCATTTAATTACAATTATAGTTATAATCTAACGCGTTTGCTCGATATAATTCAATAAGATCTAACCTAAAACTATCATAGCATAGTATAATATAAAATTACAAAATAAGACATACATAACATGGAATATAAAATATAATAAACATCACACTACAATAATGGATCACTATCACTCTTGGCGTCCGGTACGCGACACAAAAGCTTATTTTCGAAATTTTTCTTTATTGCATTCCGTGACTATTTATCTTTAATTATCAGCAATAAAATTCATAGAACGAATATAAGTAATGATTCAAGGAGTCATTATAAAAGCGTCCTCTTGAGCCGCGCGAGGCGGCGTTTCTATTTTATTACAATTGTGTTTTAAATTATATTTATTAAATCGTTGACATTGTTCGTTCCTTACATTTCATTACCTTTTTGTTGTATTATATTGTGCACTATAAATTCGGAAGAGTGAGATACTTTTTTAAACTTAAGTTGCAAATTGCTATTTTTTGTTATTATCGGAATTACAGCATGGGAAGACTTAGTGCCTTTTAATATTTTAATTACTGCGAAGTGTTTTTCCATTTTAGTTCTTACATTTTCGTATTCTTCGTTAGTACAATACGCAACACTTATTGTCGGTAATGCCTGGCTTGCCCAATCGTATAATTCTTTCGCTGATCGAATTACTACACCCTGTAACAAGCTCGTCTGGCTAAACGTTTTAATGTTCCGCCTGTTCCATCGCATGGACTTTTCCCATGACAGCTTGCAAAAAAGTGCCACTCAGCCTTAATTGAATACTTGTAAAAATGAGTAGCCAAGTTAAAAAAATTATAACGGTTTTTACAATATTTGAAACCCATTTTTAATATATTTAACAGTCACTTTTCACCGTCAAAATAAATTCAACTTATTTACAATTATAGTTATAATCTAACGCGTTTGCTCGATATAATTCAATAAGATCTAACCTAAAACTATCATAGCATAGTATAATATAAAATTACAAAATAAGACATACATAACATGGAATATAAAATATAATAAACATCACACTACAATAATGGATCACTATCACTCTTGGCGTCCGGTACGCGACACAAAAGCTCGCGTTCGTTCTCACTAAGATAGTCAATTACACCTCTGGCAAATATATAATATTGATTACAATCAATATTCAATACATCGCACAGAGTTTTAATTGACGTCTTCTCCAACTGGATTGTACGAGCGGCACTGTCGATGCGGCGGAAGAGGATGGCGTGGTAGAGAGGAGAGAGTTTTTCAAGTTCATGTGCGCAACAAACTTCCTTCACCTTAGCTACGAATAGATTGTTGCGAACGCGAACCACCATCTGTTGTTCGCTCAAACTCAGGGCATCAAAGAGCGTTAGTTTGCCGAATAGTGGGATGTCGAGTGATTTCTGACATTGTTCGTAACGAATGATGATGTCGGAAAACGTCTCGTCGGCATGCCAATTCTCCATGATGCGGATTACCGAGTTGGCTATGGTTGTCCCTCTCCTTTCTAGTAGTGCCAGTTGTCCAAGCAGCATGCCCATCTTCTTGTAGCTACGCGTACGTACGGCGTAATCCAACATGGTGAAACGATCGTCGGTCGAATCACGAGGTACGGCGCCGTATCGAAGAAGGAGCTCGGCGCACTCGTCGTACTGCGTCTCGGTGGTCGGTCTGCAGGCGGAAAATGTGGTGAACAGCGGTGTATACTCGCCTGTTTCGTCGATCGTGTTGGGATCGGCACCACGTTCAAGCAAAATGCGGACTATGTCCGCTTTCCCACGTAGCGCAGCGAAATATAGCGGGCCGTTGCCATTGACGTCGACGGCGTTGACATTCGCGCCTGCGTCAATCAACCACTGGACCAGATCGTAGGCGTTGTCAATGTCCACGGCGGCATGTAGTGCTGTCATTCGACGAGGTCCTTCGGCGTTGATGTCGATGCCGCGCTGCTGCAGTGCTTCCATAACTTTGACATCGTTTAGATGAGCAAAGTGATATGGCGAGCAGTCGACGTCTATCAACCTGTCGATGAGCTGGTCGACGTCAATCGCATCCCTCTGAACTCTTTGAAGGAATGCTTCCAGGATTTGAACATCCTGCCAGGAGCACTGGAAATCACTCCAAACGGCCATGTCCAAGGCACTCGTGGTCCCAACGAAGATGTCAGCGTTGGCCTCCAGCAGGACTTTGACCGAATCCGGCTGCTTTTGGTCGACTGCAAACATCAGAGGCGTCCATTCGAACTCGTTGTCTGCATTGTCGATCTTGCTGCCCAGGTCGATTAAATGCTGCGCAATTGCTGCATTGCCGTAATAAGCGGCGTAATGCAGCAGTGATCCACAACAATCCACTGTATTACACATCGTTTCACTTATCGTAGCTATCGCCTGATCATTCTCGAATGACTCGATATGACCAAGCAAACGACTATCAAATTCCACGAAATTCACTTTATCCATTTTCAAATTTTAGAATCAAACGTCACTAGTGAAGCTGTACTTTGAGTTTGGAATGCTCACGCGTTCTGCACCATGTTTTATGCAATCCTCAAGCTCCGCCCACGTTGTTTCTCTTCGTCCCCTCCAAGTCTCAGTCGCATCTACAAGCCGTGTACTAATTTTTGGTAACAGCATTTGAAAGGGCTTTGTAGCATTATCAATCAAATTTAAACACGTGCCTAGGTTCAGTTTGCAAAGCCCACTTATGTATAACGCTATACTGTCACAAACTTAATGCTACATTTATATTATTTTAATATATAACATTACTTTAATAATAAAATATTAATTTTTTTATTATTTTACATTTATCCAATCTAATATTATTTTATAAGAATCTAAAAAATAATCATTTTATTAATTAATATAATTATTAATTATCATTAATATGAAAATAATTATTTCATTAATTAATACATTTAATTTTATATTATTTTATTATTGTCCTGCAAATACATAGAATTTTCAATATAGATGATATCGCTTTCATTAAAGTAACTAATTGGTTGTGTAATATCATTCAGGTATTTTAAACAAGATACACTCGTGGCTAATTCCAGACTAATACGATCAGCCAAACAGGGGTAGGTAACCGATTTTTATGAAACTTAGTATAAATATTGCTTATATAGCAGTGAACTTCAGTACAAATTTTTAAATCATTATTACTGCCGGATCAAAAGTTATAAACAATATAAAAATTTTATTAAAAATTTTTCGAAAATTTATGTCTCTGTAACCGTAACAGTTATAAAAATGAATTTTTTTTTAAATACATGTAAAAATATAAACTTATAAATTAATAAATCAAAAGTCATTGTTAAGAATTTTTCGAAAAGTTATTAACTTTTGTTTTAAACAAATGACGATATCTCAAAAAGTGTTATTTTTATTTTCGAAATTTTTCTTTATTGCATTCCGTGACTATTTATCTTTAATTATCAGCAATAAAATTCATAGAACGAATATAAGTAATGATTCAAGGAGTCATTATAAAAGCGTCCTCTTGAGCCGCGCGAGGCGGCGTTTCTATTTTATTACAATTGTGTTTTAAATTATATTTATTAAATCGTTGACATTGTTCGTTCCTTACATTTCATTACCTTTTTGTTGTATTATATTGTGCACTATAAATTCGGAAGAGTGAGATACTTTTTTAAACTTAAGTTGCAAATTGCTATTTTTTGTTATTATCGGAATTACAGCATGGGAATTTCGAAAATAATTTTTCGAAAAATTCTTAACAATGACTTTTGATTTATTAATTTAAAAGTTTATATTTTTATATGTATTTAAAAAAAAATTCATTTTTATAACTGTTACAGTTACAGAGTCATAAATTTTCGTAAAATTTTTAATAAAATTGTTATATTGTTTATAACTTTTGATCCGGCAGTAATAATGATCTAAAATTTGTACAGAAGTTTACTACTATATAAGCAATATTTATGCCAAGTTTCATAAAAATTAGTTACCTACCCCTGTTTGGCTGATCGTATTACTCTGGAATTAGCCATATCTATAATCAATTATATATTCCATTACGAGTATTAAAGGTTTATCTATTTAGGTATACGTAAAAATATATTACATAAACATTTATAAAAGGTTTCGAATAAAATATAAACTTATTACCAGGCGTAATATTGCTAAAACAATATGTGACACTTTTAGAGTCTTGGAATAATAAGTCTTAATGAAAATTTAACCGACAACGAAAGATCCGAAGTAGCTCTGAATGCATATAAAAGTCGGAGTAGTAAAAACGGCAAAGAGAAACAACTTTCGTTTTTAAATCAAACTATCGAGCAATTATTTTGGATTGGCGTTGCAAATACATTCTGTACAAAAAGAACTGTAGAAAAAAAAAGTTACAACGATTTACTGATGAACATACTGGTGACAAGATACAGATAAATGGAGTGTTTCAAATTCAGCTGATTTTGCGGAAACTTTTAAATGTCAAATAAATTCTTCTATGAATCCTCAACAGAAATGTAACTTATTCTAATGAGAATGATTGATTATCTAAGAAAAGAACAAATAAATTCATAACATTTGTTGTGTCTTAATTGAAGACAGTGATTTTTGTTTTGACTAATTTTTGGTACTGTTTCGTTTCTTAAGAAGCAAGTTAAAAAAACAAAAAATTTCAAACAGTTTCGTATAAAAAATTTGAACTTATTCAACTGCGTAATGATTTTGATTTCATAATCTAGCATCCACAGGTTTACCTTTGTTTGTAGGGACGTGCTATTTTTTATCGTCTTTTCAGCACTCGAGGAATTCTACTTCAATTATTTCATGATTTCAGATACAACATAAAATAATATTCGGCACTATTCGGCGAAAAATCGGGTAATCAACATTCTATTCTATTTTAAGAATAACATACGATGGCCTCTTACATCAAGGGGATACATTATGCTGATCGAAATCTAAAGTATTTTTTTGTAATATTTTTACAGTTAATGTTATACGGAATTTATAGAAAATGTTGCAGTAACTTCCGTTAAAAGATATACATTCAACCTTTCATAGGCAATAAATCTTGTCAATTAAAACTACATACATACACAGTATTATTGTTGATCTAGTGCAGAATAAATACCTGGATTTCTATGTTAAATAGAGCCATGAAAATTGATAGTTATTAAATAGTAATTTGACAAATTATAAATCACTGTTTACCAAAATGATCGAGTACCAAATTATATTGTTTAATATAAAACGATGTTTATTAAAATCAATAAAATATCCAACCAATCGATATCAATCAGGTATTATTTTGTTGTTATTTTTTTAACAAATACTAACCAAGAATGGCTCGAATATACTTATAAATGATTTTAAATCAACTAGGAAACATTCTTACAAATTATCAGTCGATAAATATATTACAACAATTATATCCGATTTTGATGTCAAATGCTTAACAGATACATTGTGTTAGAAATATTATCAAATATTTCCTAACAAAATTCAAGTTCCTATAACTTAATGATACATAGATATTTACGAAATCTATGTACATATAATTAATGAAAATAACATATAAAGAAGTCCTTATATGTTATCGAAAACATTTACACTGGTCATTATATTTCTAAAGCATTTTTAGCAATTTGTATCTAATTTTGAAAATATGAAATTTAATATTTGTGTTCTTGAACATAGTCAAATAATGTAGCACCTAAATGTTTGATGTATTTTCTCATTTAACAACAATATTTATAAAATATTATACAGATTAAACGTTTCCAAGTAAAAATATGTTTATCATAAAAAGTTAATATAACTAATTAGTCTCAAAATGTTATGATACAATTTAATCCAATGATAGATCTTCGATTTTGATTATGATTAATTTTTTCAATGTCTTCACTTAATCAATGTTATCATTTAATCAACTTCTTTATATCGTAAAAACAAGTTGATAATTACGAGCATAGATAACCTTGTAAGTGGCGTAAGTTATTTATTACGATTTCCGGAGACCTTTTATGAGTGTTATCAGTTTGATGGAGGTTACGCCTGATGTCTGAGACATTTAGGAAAATCTTTGGGCACGGGTGGAAAGTCCTCGTGCTCCCCAACTTTTAAAACCAAAGCCATTCCATTGTGAGCGTGCTTCTCAAAGTGACAGTGGAAAAACCAGTACCCTGTAAGAGAAAAAAAATGTTAATTTAAAAAAATTATTTAATAACTTTGTTGAGAGTAACAATATTCTTACCAGGATTGTCGGCGCGAATACGAATCACAGCATATCCACCGCTGGGTACACCAAGGACATCCTTCCAAGGTGCTCCACGTAGTTTTCGATTAATTTTACCAGCGTGATCGAGTGCCCTCACCTGTTCCACTGACGTTGTTTTATTAAGCTTCTCCATCGCTAGCACACGGTAATAGAAACCATGCAAATGCATTGGGTGACTCATCCAGAATCTTTCGAGATTGGGCTTACTATTACGTATACCTGCACAAAATATTGAATCTTGTGGTTATAACAGTTACATGCTACTTATTTTCAAATAGAGAACCTTCATCGATGAGGACGAATTCGACGATACTATTGAGTTTCAGTTGAAGCACATGGCTGCAAGAACACTGAATTTGCGTGCAATTGGCTTTGGTGACATTACATAGATGTTGTGGTCCAATAAGCTCAGGCTGTGATTGTAATGGGAAGTTGGGTGTTTGGAAAGACAGATGATTTATCTGGAGTGTTTCTTGAGCACGAGGGTCTTCCGGAACTAATTCGCATATTATTTACGTTAAGATACACTATATGATTATTAGTGTGTATATGTACTTATCATAAAGTGCTTACTCTGATGGTAACCGTAAAGATCTTTGCGATGATACTTTGGATTATCAAGGAAATAGAAGTCAAAGTTTAAGTAAATTTGCTGATTAGGTGACTCAGTGAGTGTGGTGTCATCAGCATCAAGCGATGTGAGCGAGCAAGATATGCACTTAGCTCCTTTTGTTTCGGAAGCTCGATCAAATGGATTTAGTAGCTACCAGTAGGAACATAAAAGTTATATTCATTGGACTTTTTAAAGTCTAGAACATTTTTATATAATAAATCATACCCTCTTGTTCTCATCGAATCCCAAGTGCCATGCGACTGGCTGGCTGGGATCACGGATGGGTGCACTTCTATACCTGAGTATCGCTTCCTGATGTGCTCTATTTGGCAGACAAGTGACATCCCCCTTAACGCGTATCCAGTAATTGCCCACTTGGCGAGTAGCATCGAGGACAAAGTCATATCGTTCACCGGACATTAGGCGAATTGCATCGACTTGAAGAGGCTCAACGTCTGCACCATCTGCGCTGATAATCATTAACGGATGATCGTCGATCGTTATGTAGATCGGACAAGTGTGTGCTCCTGCGTTTATCACTCGAAATCGGTATCGCGTGCCCTTGAAAGTATATTAAAATAATATTTATAACAATACCAATATATACAGATAAATTCAAACTTACTTGCACTACGTGGAAAACGTGTCGAGGAATCAACGTTGAATTTTTGTGAGTACCCTGATAACGACCACGGCCATTAATAAAAACGGTATGAGGAAGAGTAGTGACACCAGTTTGATATTGCATCTCGTAAGATTCGATGCCCGTCATATTGCTCCACTCGTTAAGTATGATTACGTGCTCGTCACTGTCGTATAAGTAACCAACTCGATTTTCTGAAGCGGCTGTTCGTACTATAAGCGCACCGAATAAACCGTCTGATCGTTGCATACCTGTATTTTGATGGAACGTTTTAATTGCTGCATAAAAAAATCTTATATTCCTTAATGGAATTCGCAATTTTACAAGCTAATATTTGAGACGGAGTATTTGAATATAAGAATATATGGAATCTATGAAATAATACCACTGTGTGCATGCCACCAGAATGTCCCTGCATTATCGGCCTTGAAATCGTAACGGAAAGTATCGCCTGCTTCAATGGGACATTGACTAATCATAGGTACACCATCCATGAAAGGCGTACCACGTTGATGCAATCCATGCCAGTGCAGACTCGTCTCTTCGACCATTAGGTCATTTTTCACCTCAACTATAATTCTGTCACCTTTACATACCTGTGAATTATAGTAAGAATGGAATTGAAGGTCCCTATGATTAGTTCGAAATTTGTAAAATACTATCTATATATGTAAAATACCTCGATACTTGGCCCAGGTAACTGTCGATTGGCTACAGTTATGGCTCTTATTTTGCTACCATCACCAGGTATGCAATGTGGCCTGTAGCAATCAGTTATATTGAAAGGACAGTCGTAACAGGCTTTTGACAATGTCGCATAGCTCTCGATAGTAAATCTATATCGACAAGTCAATGGCTCGAATTTGTCTTTACATTTTCGCTTACATGGATGTTGAGACCAGTCTACCATATCATCGAGTTCTCCAACGCCATAAGTTTCCGGTGATGTCGAATAATTGCCCGGCCAACCTGGCCATCCTATAATGAAATAGTTCGTTTATTTGTAAAAGAAATGTATGCAGACAGTTTTTCTAGCGTAATTAAGTGGCTTATAAAATTTAGCTCCATTTAATTTACAAGCATGTGCGAACTACTTGTAACTAGTATTGATACGTTGCTGATCAGCTAAAAATAGAAATGCTAAAATAATTACTTAAAGAAAAATTTGCGATCTGAAGTATAAAACATAAATTATTTCGATAATATACTGAAAGTCGATGTAAATGAAATTTATTTTAGTACTGTATAGTTTTATGCTAAATTATTTCAATCAGTATTCATTAATAAGTCAGAACTTACGTCAGTATGAGTCACAAATAAAACCGTTAAATTTATGTGATAACAGTTTTATTACTGATATCAATATAACTAATACTTGAAGAAGTACGTGTCCACAAAGAATTTACAATACATGACCAGTGCATACTGAGCATTTAAAGATATACATTGTAACATAAATTCATCGATTTTCTCATGAAGTTATTGTAAAATAATTTCAATCAAGAAAGTAACGCAAATTGAAAATTAAATATTAAAAGTTAAAACGTAATTTTATGATATACCTATCAAACATTTACTGTTTATAATCCATTATATAAATTTTAGCCTATAGACAAGTTTTTTATTATACATTTTCTATTTGTAAAAATAAATTTCAAAGCTAATATTATAGACTTACCATACGATTCGGACGCATTTATTAAAACGAATGTAGCCACTACAGAAATGATATGCATTTTCAGGAATTTTATTGTTCAGTGTTGCAAAGTCGATGGCTTACTATTTAACTTCTCTAATTTGTCCAGGTTCCCATCTTATTGAGTACATCTATCTTTTCAATCTAATATCTTATCGCCTGATAAACAATTTCATGGGTCAGACTATTAAATTTTGATTGACTGATCGATAAAATGAATTATCCTTGATATAACTCTGTGAAATGATTTCATTATCAATAATCTTTAAAATACTATATGGACATTGTTAATCGTTTCAAAAATAAATGAACTATTACAAATGTTGTTGATATCAATTGTTCCAAAGATGATTGAATTGCTCCTGAGTAGGTATGATCTTGATCTTAACCAATTTTAATCTTCTATAGTTTATAATAAATTTCACAGTCTAAATAGTTAATCAAAATTACGCAACAACTTGCATGGATAAATAATCGATAAAAATTAGTAGGGAAGCAGGTACTTCAGGAATGATTTGTGATATTAAGATTAAAAGACAAATTGATAGAATGATAAAGCAAATTAGTGTATAATATATATGTCGTATCATTTACAACATTTCTGATTATATTACATTATCATTGTTCGGGTGGAATAGATCAATTGTCAATCTAAAATAATTGCTAACTTCCACCTTTTTATCTGGGTAAAACTTTCTTCTTCGATTATACATTTTTATCCTTCCAGCTTTTCTGTCAGTATGTAAGGAGATCGTTGTACCATAAGTAGTCTAAAATAAAGGACTAGGATAAAGTACCCTTGTTATTGAAATACCAGTACAGTCGAATTTTAATCATTAAACTAAGAGATATAATATAACGTCAATTATTCGTCTTTCTAAACGCCAGTCTAAACATTTGGATATTACTTACTATATTGTACATATAAAAGGGCCCCTATGTATAATTATAGCACATCGAAATCGAATTATTATAAGTTCTTATTAGTTTAAAATTTTTTTATAATAAATAAGATCCTACAATCGAGTACAATCGATGTTTTATTTATATTTATGAGTCTGTAGTGATACCCAGAAATTGTGAAATTAAATACAATTTTCCTTGTTTAACCGAAATTTATTTTTTATTGATTATCAATTAAATATCTTTATTAATATTCAAACAAGCTACAATTATTTACTATGTCGTTATAAGTTATTTAACATTTACTTCAAATATGATTCTCGCGCGAAACACGTTCTCCTTTGAAAACAGGTCATTTAATAGTTCCTAAAAGATATCAGTTAATATAACATCTAATCCTACGATGTTACTCATATTTAAATAAAACCAAAGTTTTAATAACTTTATTATCCAACTATGTGTTATGATTTAGATGTTTTCACACTAAGTAGGCTATACTAAAGCATTATAGCGTCGCCTATATTTTGAATGCAACCGTAAATTACTTTGTGTATGCATCGGGGCGACCTAACAAGAATGTATTTTGTTTTCCTAATAAATAACATAATTAGTTCTGTCTTAATTTGTACTACCTCAAAATACCTATAAAATAATGTCTGAATACGAAAATAACGACGTCTCGGTTTTATGTTATGTCATGTTTGATTTTCATAAAAAAGAAAAACAAAGCAGTCAGCCGCCTTTTAATTCAATCCATTAACAAATTCTTAATTTTTCAATTGTACTATCTGTAAAAACGGAAAAATATTAAATTTTCGTAGAGTAGTCTCACGATTGAAATGATTGTATCTTTTGCGCATGTGCGGCACGGAAGGAAATCAAGATTCTGGAAAACAAATATTTTATTTTGATGAAAAAAAACTAAGTAAATCGTTTCTTTTCGATTTGTACTATTTAACGAATGCAAATTTCACATTTGTACACCTGTAGAAACTGAAAAAACAGTTTTCTTAGATATACCACCAAAATTTAAGCAGATATTATATTTTAATTTATTTGTAATACTAAGTTGTAATACAAAAATTAAAACTGACAATTTATGTACATCTCATATGTTAATAAATGTTAACTACTTAATTTAGACATAAACAAGTATCATATGCTTTATTATTGCGCCATTCTTCTTTTTTTTTTTAATAACTGCTTGATTCTCAAAGTTCGTGAGCAAAAGTTGGTAGTCGTTCCGTGTGAAAGAGATTACACAATGTATATAGGATAAATCACTGTCGCGTTACTACTATACCGACAGTCAGCATATTCCATTATAGCCCGCCCGCAGATCAGCCCCGAAAAATATTAAAAAAGTATTTCTTCTCATAAAGAAATTGTAATAATGTGTTGAAATAAAAATTGATAACTCAAAAATAATGATATAATATTATTATAATGAAAAATACTGATATAATAGTAATGCTTCAATTTTTCATTGATATCACTTTTTTATAAGACATTTCAAACACGTGTGAAATTTTAAAAAGGAATTTTTATTTTTTATAATATAAAAATCAGTAGATTGTTTACATGATTGATATTAAATCAGCTCGAGGGTAATTTTATAGAATTAAAAAACATAAAACAAATATAGATGTTCACAGTTATTGAAAAAAAGAATTATTATTGTTCACTATTGTGTAATGTATTGGAAGCTAGGGAAATGAATCTAATAACATACTTAAACTAGATACATAAAAAATAAGCGATTTATAAGTTTTTCTGTCTATTCTGAACTAACTAGGTTTGGGATGGGGTATCCAGCGGCCTTATTTTAAGTTTTAAATTCAGCCGTTGGCGCTGGCTAGCTAAATTGTGAATAATGATTAGCGTCAGTATAGCATCATAAATCGTGGACTGACTCGTGAGACTTATAAGCCGTGGTTGTCGAGTTAACCATCGTTAGCCGGCAGTGAGCTATCTGTAAATGTTATCAATTTAACAGCGGTAAATATTGCACGAGAACATTGCTTTAATAATGTACGAGATTTAATAATGTAGAACTTTGTATTTATATATATATATGTATGTTTTAGGTTGAATTGTGGTATGCAGAATAGTTTCTGAAACCAACAGGCTTCAGTGCAACTCTATTCGTAACGGAGTAAATGTATTAAAACATTTGTTTGTACTTTCGTGCACGTGTACTATTTTGCGAGAAATACTTTATCATCTCTCCATCATCATGGTAAGCTTATATATATTTTTGGTAGGTTGTTAAAGTGCTATGTCATTACACAGAAGCGTTCATTTTGGCGCTTAAGAAAGCATCAGGCACGTTTGTATATGCCTAACCTTTATCTTTTATTTTCTGACCACAGTTTCAAATTGGTTCCTTAAAAAATACATAATTTTCCGTTTAAGTATGATGATTGGACATTGTCTAATAAAAATAGAATTTATAAATATTAAACACTCTTGACATAATATGTAATTATGCAAGAGATATTTCATTATTTAGCCGAACAATTTTTGAGGTCTGCATAACTATTATAAGTATAGACTTTTTATTTTCCCATTCAATTAAATATGCTTTTCATCAATCCCTTCATTCAATCCATTTGGTGCTAAATGTTCTTATGCTAATTATATTTATAATATCATAAATATTATTGTTAGTTATTAATAGTTTTTTTATTTTAAATTTATTGTAATTTGGTATAAAAGTGTTACTATTTTTTTAAATTATGAGTAAGACTGATTCTTTAAATTTGTTAGGGGCTGATTGATTTATAACTATTTTTCATATGCAACATGTATAAATTATTGTATTATTTTAAAATTGAATTTGATTTGTTGTTAAATAAAAAAAAGACAAGATTTATGTTGACATGATTATAATATTGTTATAACATAAAAATTATGTGAAATCTGTTTTTATATCGATATATTAAATTTTAATTTTTCAGACTATTGGAAAAAACAATAAAATGTTAGGACACATTAACTTTAGAGTCCGCATTATTCTTCAAGACTCAAGAACATTTATTGGCACATTCAAAGCATTTGACAAACACATGAATCTGATACTTGGAGACTGTGAAGAATTCAGGAAACTCAAACCAAAAAATACAAAACAACCAGAACGAGAAGAAAAGAGAGTTTTGGGATTTGTATTGCTGCGAGGAGAAAATATAGTATCATTGACAGTTGAGGGTCCTCCTCCTCCAGAAGAGGGAATACCAAGAGTTCCTATTCCTGGAGCTGCTCAAGGACCTGGTATGGGTCGTGCTGTTGGACGTGGAATGCCAGCCAACATTGCTGGAATTCCTGCTGGCTTGCAAGGTCCAGTAAGAGGTATAGGTGGACCTTCTCAGCAGATTATGACTCCTGGAATTAGAGGTCAGGTGTCAGCACCACCTCAGATGCACCCTGGACCATCACCAGGTATGCCAGGTCCTGGAGGACCTCCACCAGGAATGCTTGGACCACCTCCCGGAATGATGGGTAAATATAAATATTATATACTTTACTCCTTAGATAAAAAATTACCATGATCCATTAAAATTATCTTCTTAATGAATAATTTACCTTAAGTATTCTTAATCAGATTAAATTTAGCAAGTTTGTATAGGATTTATATAATTTGTACAAGATTTCAATAGCTTATCTGTTTTTCAGGTAATCTTATCGTAATACAACTATAACATGGTTTGTTTACTTATTCACTCATAATATTTACAGGATTACCACCAGGTATGCCACCCATGGGTCGACCAGGACCACCAATGGCTCCACCAAATATACGAGGACCTCCACCTGGAATGATGCGTGGAGCCCCTCCTCGACCATACTAAAGGACCCTTGTCTTTATTATAAAATTAGAATTCAGTCAAAACGTTAAAAAGTCGACTAAATGTTTGTGAATCAATTAATTTATGCTTGCTAAAAAATTAAATAATTGATTCTTTTTATTCATACAATTTTTGTAATGGATTATAAAATCAAATTAGATTCAAAAACTTTTGCATTGTATTTTTTACTGAAAAAAGGTATTTTCTCCCAGAAAAATTATCGCATCTAACTGTCTACTTGTAATGTTTTTCTTTCGATTATTGAATTATTCAGTAAATTTCAATATTTTGTATAAACAATTACTACTCTGAGATAAGTAGAATAATTTTAATAAGATATAACAGTACATTATGTACCAAGAATGAAAAGGGAAGTTCTATGACCGAATTTGAGTTTGTAGTACAAGTTGTAAGTAATATGAACAAAAACTGATGGCGATTCAGAAACCGAAGATGTTGTGTCCTTATTATGTGCATAAATTACTTTCAAATCAATCAGTAGTAAACAATTAATTTTGGTCAAGCAAAAGTAGAAAAAATCACACTTGTTGCTAAAATTTATTGCTTAGTAATAAACATCCATTTGATCTCTTGATAAAAATATCCGGTATTTTTGTTTTGTGAAAAAAAAGATTTTCTATTGCTTTTTTCAAAACGAATTGACTGAAGAAGTCGAAAGAAGGTATTGAATTGGAAAAATTAAAGTTCAAAAAATGTGTCATAAAGGAAAAATAAAAATCTGAACTTAAAATGAATTATGATCGAATTTGAGTTATTAGGTAAATTCGAATTAAATTAAATGGTGGTTAGTTTTCTATTTATTCTCAAAAAGTACCTAATTGTTCAGTTGTACAATAAATAATGCTAAGCGTTGGAAATTTGAACATCCAACTCACGTAAGTCAACTTAAATGAAATTTATTTTAGTACTGTATAGTTGAGAAAATTTGCTGATTTATACATCTCTTTATGCAACTACATTAAAAAAAATGAACCCTTAGTTATTTGCATAACAACTTGTTAATCTTTGATCTCCATTATTTATTTTTATAATATATCGTAGAAGAATAGTCGTTTACAGTGTCAAGTTGATTTAAAGACTTATTTGCTAACAATCTCTGAACTTCGAAATTTTTTATTAATTTGTTCAATAAGAAGTCGCCATTCATTATACTATAGATTAACGGAAAAATATTTGAAGCCTTTAGGAAACGTAAAAATCGTTTGACAACATTCTATTGTGAAAATTTGTACTAAGATTTGTTCAAGTTTTCATTTTTAATTATCCTATCAAAATAAGCGAGCGGAATTAAATTTATCAGCAAATTTTTCGTCAAGATAATGTACAGCAAATTGGTTTCTATTATGTTTTATAAAACCGGGTACATTTTTAAAATAGTTCACTTTTGCCTTGCTTCACCTAGTAAAAAATCTAATTATTCTGATATGATCATCATACTAGCCTATATATATATATATAAACTATTGCAAGTGAATGGAACAATTTTACTCCAATAATGTGCCAAATGAATTTATCATTAAAGACTCTTATTTAAAAAAACTATCAAATGTAATCGACTTACAATCAGTACTCAAAACTACGTTTCAGCAATATTGATTGATTAATGTGTATTAATGTGTATATCTAAGAAAGGATATTGAGGATCCTTAATACATTGGCCCAACAATATCATTGATAAGAGTAAAATTTGTACCAATCAAGTTTGTATATCTCATACATGCCAAATACAACGCGAGTATACAGGAAACTTCGTTGCGTGATTTCTGCGTGGATTATCAAAACAAACGGCATTTGTTTATTCTTGAATAAAACCGTTAATATTAATTATTTATCCAATTAGACATTTTTTCGATGTGACATTTTATGATAAATATTTTTTATTTCACTCTAAAAGAATTTATTTCTATACGGAATTATTTTCAATAGCCCAAGTCGATGTTACGTATACTCGTGGCATAAGCAGTCGGCATCTCTACGTGCTGTTTTGTCGAACTGACTTAAAAATTTTGATCAATAAAAAAACTGTAATTTAAAATCAAACGATTTGACGGATGAAATCGAATAAAATAAATAAGAAAAATAGATTAATAATAATCTGAGTTAAATTTGACGAGAACTGAGTTCTTAATTATTTTGTATTATCGAGATCAAGAAAAAGTGTTAAAATCAATTCTATGTGATTGATGGCTAGAATCGATCTGAAAAAGTGAAATATGGAAATCTAACTATTGTTCATTCTTTAACTTTTATTCGTTCTCTCGCACTAAATATTTATTTCTAGGTATGTTAAATGTCCTCGAATTAGCTTAACATGCATCCCAGTATGGACGTCTTGAATATTTAGACGGTCACGTTACATTACCAAAATAATCTGTGTATTTGCACTGTACAGTTAAAAAAATGGAATGATTGTGTGTGTTACTACAATGATACTGTCAGTTGCGTAGTTCCGTGTGCAAAATAAATTACACGTAGGTGCGAACTTCAGATAAAAAATCACTTGGTACACTGCAAGTTATCGTGTCTTAGTCGCGAAAGTAGAGTATTCCGTGAAAAAAATTATATCAGATATATTAATGTTACACGGATATTGTGCGTGTAAAAATACAGTTAATAATAAACGTTGATTACACATGCTCTGAAATCGTAATAAAGTAATCGTGCTACGCTTTATATTTTGCCTGTATATTATTCTTGTGTTGAGGCGTAATATTTGAATATAGATTTTGAAAAAATGGCCACTGACATAAGCTATTTTTATGAAAAAGATTTAGACAAGACTAATATTCGAGAGTTTTACGGTTCATTGCCAAGTCATTTGAAAAATCATTTCAATAGATGTAATCGTACACAAATTCTTTGGGACAACGTATTACAAGGATACAGAGGTCCGCCCAACATGTGCAATGGTGGCAGTGGTGATAGTAGTACATTGCACCCGTCTCATGGGATCCAAGAAATAAAATTTTGGTGGGGAGCAAGGAAAGATCTTAATGTACAAATACCTATATTTGGTACGATTTTATTTGGCGTTGGTAGAATAGTACAAACTGTTACGAACCAGTTAGACTGGAGTTCATTGTATTTCGATATCCATACGGGTGAATGCCTAAGTCACGATAAAAATGAAGCTGCTGATAAATTAAATAACAGAGGTTGTCAATTATTTGAGAAAGGTAAATACTTTGAAGCTGCTGAGTATCACAGGAATGCTTATCAAAGTTGCTCTGACGAATATTGTAATAAACAAACCTTTAAAAATAACGAAAATAAAGCCGAATCTGAACTGAAGGCAATCAGTCTTAATTCCCAAGCTGATTGTCTGTTTGAGCAGGGAAAATATAGCGAGGCCACTGATAAATACAGAGAGGCTTATGATCTATCGAGCGTAAGTACCCAATATCGAACGTACCAAAACAATCGCGAAAGAGCTGAGGTTGAATTGGATGCACTAAATTTGAATTCTCAAGCAGATAGTTTATTCGAGGAAGGTAAATACACCGAAGCACGAAATAAATATCAAGAAGCATATGACAAGTCCAAAGTAAGTGTCCAATATCGGATATACCGAGACAATCGCGAAAAAGCTCAACTTGAATTGGATGCAATACATTTGAATGCTCTAGCAGATAGTTTATTTGAGGAAGGTCACTACGGCGAAGCACGACATAAATATCAAGAAGCACACGACAAATCAAAAGTGAATACCCAGAATCGTATATACCGAAACAATTGTGAAAAAGCTCAAGTTGAAGTTAACGCAATAAAGTTAAGTTCTCAAGCAGATAATTTATTTGCACAAGGTAAATACAATGAAGCAAACAATAAATATCAGGAAGCTTATAATAAATCCCAAATAGCAACACAGAAAAATGTATACAAAGGTAAAAAGGATAACGTCCAAACTATCATAAATAATTTATCAACGCTTGATATTTTATGGCAGGAAGCATGGGATGCTGAAAACGACGTTGAAATTGATCGAAGTGAAGAAGCAAAAGTAATTTTCCAAACAATATTGAGTAAATGTAAAAGTAGTTTAAAAATATTTCCAGATAACTTGAAAATTAAACACTACAAAGTATTGGTGACTTTGAAAATAGAAGGCAATAAAATATTCAACGAAGGCCTCGAATCACAGCATAATGGAATTATTTTGTTTCGAGCTGGCCGCGACTTAATACAGCAAGAGAAATACGCATTTGCTAATGTAAAATTTAAAGAAGCAAACAATTTTTTTGACAAGGCACTTGGCAGATTTAAAACAGGCGGTAAAAGCGACCAACGATTTGACACCTGCGCTGAATTCGTTCAAGAGCAAATCGACCAAGTAATAGAATCAATTAAAAGCACTGAACAACTTATGGTAGGTTTAGGGCTATCTAACGTAGATACAGATATCGGTAACGATATGTGTTTAGATGCTGTATCTGTACTACACGAGCCTGGAACATCTAGTGAATACAGCAACCATACTCAACATATCTAGTTGATATCCAAAGTGAAACAAATAAAAATAATCCTTACTATTAATAAGCACTGCAACTAAGTCAGAGTTAAAAAAAAACTTCCAAACATATAGAACATTTTCGACTGATGACTCGTCTAATCTCATAAGAGATATATGTGTATTCATTTTATCTATTATATAGATAAAGTTAATCTTATCTCATAAGATTAGACGAGTCATCAGAATAATGAGCTTGCGAGACCGAATAATTTAAATTATCATCTTAATCTTACAATAATTCACGTTATTTTTGAACTTTTTCACGCGCACGCGAAATCTTATTTTCGCATGAGCCAACACGTCTGTGCGAAGATTACCAGAGTTACAAACTATACGAGGAGGCATATCTTTTTTCCTCTTATGCAAATGTGCAAGTGTATTCAAAAGAAAATTGCCTATATATTGCGGAGTCAAATTAAATTACGTCACGTTGGCGGGTATTTTATTAGGAATTAAAAATAATAACTTTTTCAACTTTTATATTAGTTAGTTCGAGACAGTTAGGTAACAGCTGGTTTTTGCAAATTTGATAGTGCCAATGAACACAATAAAAGCTGTGAAATTTAAAAAATCTTGTAAAAAAGCAAGAGACGTTGTTAACCAGTACTTGAACAACATTGATGTATGTCTTCAAAATGTTCAGAAATTACAAAACATTATATTGTTTCTTTTGTTTTGTAAAACTATTATTGTAAAGTTTCTTTCTAAATTTTGTATGTATGCATGCTAAATAAATGGCAACTTATTTCGCCGTCATTTTCTCGTTATTCATAAGGGACATTTTCTGACTGCAAAAAATAAAATCTTTAATTTACAAATTTCAGACTGTGAATTTGTTTGATCTGGATCCAATACCTACTTCCTTTTTATTCTCTTATTTTTTTACTTTTTAATCGTGGCATAATCGCGTGAGTTTCATGCTGAGCTTTGGGTTGCGCTGTAAAGATTTTTTCGATACGAATTTATCGTGCTATCGAATCATACAGTAAAATCCTTTTTTATTTTATTATTCGCTACAAGTCGTACTTTCCTATTTGGGACCAACACGTAGACTAGCTACCGAAACCTTCATCGTTCTGAATCAGTATGGCCAGCAATGTTCACTGCATTAGATTTGTTTCCCTGAACAACGTCGTTTTCTGTCTATCAACAAAACACATTGAGGGAAACTATTTAAAGATTGGGTTTAAATATTGATCAAAATACATTAACCCTCTCCAACTCCACCGTCGCAATACACTTAAAAGTTGTGTATTCACATCAAACGATCCCTTTACAAATTGTCGTAATCGAATCGCAAGAAAAGTATACATTTTATGGATGCTTCGACTAAATAAAATAATAATTTGAATTATATTAATATTACTATTATATAATAAGCACATATTTAAATTCGCACTTTATGTAGAATTACAAAATACGTAATTAGGCACAGCCATTCTTTAATTGTATGCTTATTCCCGCCCCTAAACACCGTATAACACATTTTTTTAGCTAATTTGTTTTTAAGTAATTTTCGAATATCATATCACAAAACTAATATTTAAATTAAGTTTTACAAAAAATAATAATTACGTTTTTAACGATATTTTGTTCGAAATTATTAATATTTATGCTCATAATACTTTCGAATGTAACACTTAATCTTTATTAGTAATAAGTAGTAAATTAAAAAATATATGCTTAAAGACAAGTTACAAGTGTTGAAAAACAATTGATGAATTGATAAAATTGTTTAGTTGCGAAAATAATTTAATGTATTGCATAGTTCAAACATCTCAATTTGTTCATTAGATTCATTTTTATATTCAAGTTTCTTTTTTTTCCATCAGTGTGCTATTTTTATGTTATATATTTTTTATGTTGGTGCCCCGTCTCGTATCTTCCAACAAGTTATGCACTAGGCGTTCGCCGTTTTTACATACAGTGTAGGGGCTAGGGGGGTTTCCGGAGGCGTTTAATACTCCCAAAACGCCAGACTTTGGTTTTGAGCTTTGGACTTTGAGTGTTTAGACACAGAAGGTGACTTTCAATTGTTTATTGCTAACTGAGATGTTTAAAATACAATCAATTTTTGCAAATTGAAGTTATGCAAGCATTGTTAATAAAGAAATATTGCTCTAAATTGAATAAATATTGATTAACAGTTAAGATATTATGACTAAATAATTAGTAAAAATGTGTGACGTGTAACTACTCCATCTAAATTCGATCATAGTAAATTAAAATTTACCTTTATATGATCTTGATCGATAGAACAAGAACACTTTGTGAAATTATGTGATTATTTTTATTCTTTGTACGACCAGTTAAACTATTTTAAAAGATACCGATACCTGTTCTAAAATTGAAGTTATCATTTATTATTTGTGGTGTTTCTATCTGAGGAAATTAAATAATATTTCAATCCTATAATAAATATGTCATTATTACAAATGCTATCAACAAATATGAATACCAGTAAGGGAAAAAGGGAATTTTCTAATTACATATATGAGTAAAGGTTGCGATAAGTCCAGAAAATAAAAAAATTTAGTTTAGAATGTAAACTTTAATCATATTAGGATAATGAATTAATTTTCGAATCCAAGTTAAAAAAAAGCACTCAATAAATCGTCACGCCAACATTTATATGCATTGGTCAACTAAAAAACTAAAATGGCATAGAATCATAGTCTACATAGAGTCTTCATCACGTATCCAATCCAATGCCGTTTCTTTAATAAGCCTTTTAACTAGTTCAATTGATGGTCGATTATCTGGATTTTTATCCCAGCATTTCTCAATCGTAGATCTCAACCCCTTTAAGGTCTGAAAAGTTAATGTCGTTTGTGATAAATATTTTTAATATCGTAATATTTTCTTTTCAAGCTTACCGGAAGTTCCTTCCAATACTCAGGAATTACAGGCCTTCGTTCATTAGTGCCTAGAATTATTTCACGCATCTCTTCGGCTGTTGGGTCCCGATCGTCATCCTCGTACCACTGGAAAAATGGAGGCCTGTATCCTTCAATAACCATGTTTTCTTCGGAGCACACGCTACATATCTCCCAAAGTATAAGGCCCAAATTGTAGATGTCGGATTTCTGGAAAGTCTCTAAGCTCCAGTTTCCTTCATTTGCAAATCTGAAAATATAATCAATTTATCGAATTCACTAAAGTGATGAGTGGCAAGATAAAATATAATAAGAAACTTACGCTGGTTCGAGCAATTCTGGACTCATATACCGTTTGGTTGCATACAAAAGAAAATCGTTTCGACTAAGCCATTCTCGTGTAACGAGGTGCTCAAAGCCACCAATTACACACATCCCTTGGTTCTTAACAAACACGGTTTTCGAACTGAGATTCCGATGCGCCATGGAAGGTTTACCCTTTCTACCAGGTATCAACTTGTGTAGGTATGACAATCCCTTTGCCAAGCTGGAAACCGCTTTGAGCATTAGAGGTTGATCCAACTTCGTTAGCTTAAGGTAATTGGAGAGTGACTTGTGTCCATGGCCATTTGTAACAATCCATAGGCGTTTGTCATTTTCGGGACCAGTCGTGTCATGACCAATATATCCAAGTATATTGTCGTGTTTTGAGCGTAGCAGTGTCGTATAAACGTAAATTTCACGTTCCCATAACGATTGCACTTTAGCCTTATAGATCTTTACCATCACTTGTTTGTCGTTGTGTTTTCCATGCCACAACTCGTACGGGCCAAAGTCATCCTCGTCCGTAATGAGCGTTGTATGATGTGATAATTTAGGTGTAACGGCTAACCGCACCATTGAACTACCTGAAACCGATGTGTTCAAAACACTTATATTGGGGGATCGTTGGTCCTGAAATCAACCAAAGTAAATAATTTAACATCGTCAAGCGAACCATGTGAGTTTTAATGAAACAGAAAAAGGGATGTATCAATCTACCTTGACTGTGTTACGGTTGGTTGCGGTGGCAACTTGAAACCGAGATAATCTGTAGGCGTGACCGGTGGTGAGACGATAGTATTTTCTCCAGACGATCATAATAGAACTAATTATGATGGCAGTACATGTAACCTTGAATGTAGGAACGAAAAAATCCGTTTGAAATGTAATCCTTTATTCCCTTGGATTCCTTTCCCCATTAGTTGTCATAAGACATCTCAAAAAGCTCGATCGATATGTATCGATACTTATGAAATATGAATGTTCAATGATTATGAGATCCTTTATAATCTGTGATTACGTATTTTGGTTTTGTAATGAAATCAATATTCATCAAGATGTTTCAGTAGTACATTGCACAAATACAGCTGGATATTGATCGAGCTTTGGGAGATCACTTCTGATAACTAACGCGGATTGGAGATGGCTAATGCCGCACTAGATCTCACCATCGCTATTAATATCCAATAACCACACAATGTTGCGTCGAATGCAGATTTATCAGCCTCTGGCCAATAAAAACAATAATTCAATTGATTTTATAATTATGAAACACACTTCTCATTCATTTCACTGTCCAATTAATACTTACGATTCATGTGAGATCCTGAAATCGGTATATTGCAGAATGAATTAACGTGAAGTTCGCTGTAATCCCTCTTAGGACCACTATCACAATAATTTCGTGTTTGTTCCACTTCATTGAAGCATCCGCGAAGTTGTCGCTCACTGCCACTGGATGCTCCCAATGTTCCTTTCCAGAACTGCAATTCCAGTTAACTTTTTTATTATACATATATATATATGAAAATTTCATGCACAAATGATTGGCTGTTGAAAATAATCCTAAATTATTTACGTGAGTGGCATTCTTGCAAATATCGAATCCGTCTACTTGGCAGTCATTTTGACAATAAAAGCACATAATTCGAGATTCCGTCATGGTCTTAACTTTTTAGTAAGCAATCGGTAAACTGATACTAAATCCACCACAGCACTATACTGTGTACGGGGAAAGTCCAGACTAGAATGAGGTCGATTTGTCTAGCCGATCTAAAGCTTGTGCGTACGCGCATACGCGTGTATATGTATGTGGAACTCTAATACGCTTCTGCAGTCTTATGCTATTTATTCAATTAGGACTAGATAATCTTATGACAATTAAATTAGATTTTAAAAACTTATTATGTCCAATACTAATCATAAGTTCATTTATTGGAGTCTATATCAAAATTCCACTCTATTTCATATTTAAAAATTATTTTCTTTCGCACCTTTCAAAACTTCATCTCCTTCAATTTCACTTCCTTTAAAGTAAGTAATTGAATGTTATATAATAATGCGTTTTCTAATTTTGATGAATGAAATTCATGTTAATGACATTGTTACAAAGTAACATTTAATTGTTTTATTATTGATATTTATTTTTTTATGTATGGTATTGCTATCTACTCATGTCTATAGTCGATATATATCTCAGCTTGTTATAGTAAACGTTCTGGATTGTTGTGTTTGGATCTAGCAGGAACGGTATGACGACAAGTGACAAAAGTAAAATAATCGAAATTCTATTAAATAATATATTGTTTTTTTCAATTATGTTATACAGGAAAATTCCTAAAAGCTCCACCCTATAATAGTAGCCATTTACCATAATCTCTAATGGTTGTAGTCAAAGCCAGATCGAATAAATGGCTTTTATATATTTGAAATATTTATCGCCCTGTATGATTCGCAAAACAAGGAAAACATGTTTTGATAGCCGTATTTAATTAAGAGACATTGCGAGATGGCGAGCCTGCAGGCGAGTAGCCATCAGGTAGCCATGAAACTGACTGTCACGCAAGATGAGTCTACCTGAAAGTCATTTATTTGTTGGTTTATTTTCACGCATTACTTGCTGATAATTCTATTAATGAATACGGAAATCTAGATTATTATTTCAAACCTATTACGAATATATAAGCGGGTATGAATTTTTTTAACGAATACGTGCCTGCTAGCTTCTACCACTCACGAAAAGTTTATGGACAATAAGGGGGAGGGCGGAGAGACCAACAAAACAATATTGATTTATTACTTCATCAACTCTACTTCAAAATTTATTATATGAAATGTAGTAGTAATGTTTACTCTAACTTATACACAGGTTAAAGTAAACATTAAATAATTTCTATAAAAAATAATATCAATAATACTATAGAGTGTATGAGTGTTTTGCATGGGGTCAGGCAATACCATGCAGTGGACAAGAGGCCGCTGATATATAAGTGTGTAATGGACAAGTGGTCTCTCAAAATAAGAGTGCTAACCAATGCACGCAACAATGAATAAACTGAATAATCAATAAATATTACAAGGACGTTCATGATTAAAGTATGGAAAAGTACGTAAATGTCTAAATCCGAGTACTGTAATAATTTATTAATGATGACTTATTAACATTTATCGAACTTAATGTACACTTAAAATTGTCTATTAGTTATTTCAAAAATGTATCAAATTTTCGGACAAGTTTTCGATATATTGGCATTAGGGAAAACTAAATAATCGTTTGTAAAAAGATTAGAATGTACTACGTGCACAGATCGTAAAATTTCACGATTATTCTCGTTCTTAAAATCTCAGTATTATTCCGTTATGGATGTTATGGGTGTTAATCCATTTAATAGACGAGATTATCGGCATTGAAACTAATATGCTCAACGACTTTATACACGTTACAGTGATCAAATTTTCAAACTGCTATTTATTCAGACATAAAAGTGTAGCGGAATATAAACACCTTTAGAATAATCATAGCTTCATTTCGTTCTAATGAGAACAATATTTTTCATGCAAACTCGAGGTCAGGATTTTTCACTTATATTTACGTGCACGTTGCTTATTCTAATCATTGGTAACATTATTATTAATGCAGGCACAATTATTAGAAGAGGAAACTTCATCTGGGCCATTAGGCATATGCTTTTGATAATATTATAATTCTATGGTTATCGGTATGTGACATTATAATTTGCATTTATATTACAATTAAAGCTTCCACTTTTGTATTTGTACGGTCTAGCAATATTGAATAATCGTAGCTCATGAGATTTTACATTTGTTTCTACAATTATAATTCTTGTTCAAGTACCAAACTAATGATGATGTATACAGGCATGACAGAGATTCAACAATCTAAATCTACTGAGCGAATGCATAAGACATTTGCCCGTTCTAACTTGGAGGTTGTGGTGAAAGACTGCTCTGATTAGGGCTTTCCTGCGTGTTATCAATATGAAATAATTTCTTCCGTACTTATTAACGATGTATCTAGATACTGCTACATTAATTCTCTAACAATTATGCGTTTTGGAATTTATATTAAATATACAATGATGAAAATTTATTTGTTTTCACATTAAATTCGTCCCTGAAGCCCTTGGATAAAAATCAGCTTCTAAATCATGTTTTCAAATTCTAAAAATGATATCCAAAGCTATGGCCAATAACAACTGTAATATATCTATTGTTGTTATTGTAATAAGGAAGAATTCAAAAATATCTTAATTGAATGGGTCTTTCAAAATTTAATATTATTTTTCAAAAAACTATGCCATTTCAAGCAAAATAACTAGAGAGCTTTTTTGTTTAAAATTTCATGTAAACTGTAAAAGTATTTTTTTATTTCCAAATTTCCAATTATCTTGCATAAGGTTCACCATATTTTCACCTTCATCTTGAAATTGATCTATTTTTACTTAAGATTCGCAACCAGCGACCTCAAAAACATAAGAATATGATTAAAACAGTTTGATACAATCCTCAGTAAAATTGTGCCCGTGAAACATTTAATAGGATAACTAAAAAAATGGTTCGTATTAGGCATACTATAGTTCACCATTCTGCGATTACCGGTGCGATATCTCATAATATACATTATAAATACACTGAAATATACAAAAAACAAGATTGATCAAAGTATTGTACGAATTCCTTCAATAAAATACGTAAAGTGTGACTTTCAAATGATATAGATGACGTATGCATTTAGTTAAAGGAATTAGAATGTGTATAATTATTTGACACCCAACGAATCACGTACACATTACAGAATAAACGACAACATACTGAATCTGAAACTGTAGATGCTCGTGTAAACGGTTTACAGATATGATTGGAAACTGATAAAACAATCTTACCAGCCTTCCAATTCTCACAAAAAAACGATGAAAATTTTAGATTATTATGTGATATTGGTATTGTAGGTTGACGATAGAAATAAAAAACAAAAACACAAGAAAGAGCAATTGAAAATATAAATTTAAGTTGACACTCTGACATCAAAAGAATTCGCCGCCATTTTCTTACATAGAAATAATTGATCGTATAAAGAACGAACAAATTATAATTTAAATTTTTTCCTCTTACTGACACGAATGACCTTATAATTTTTACCATGTTTTATTTTATAATGTGAAAACTTAATCAAGCGTAGCATTAAATAGATTGTTTGAACTGGTCATATAAACGTGTAAACGAATGGTTTATAAAATGAAACGCACAAAGTTCAAGTAGTATTTATAGTAAATCGGAAGTCACCTTCCTCTCCTACTGCAAAACCTTTCGAGAAAAAAAGAAATTGAGACAAGTAGACTTTTATACCATCCATATTATTTCCAATAATCATAATAGTATTGAAACTGAACAATAACTATAATTCCAGTAAAACTGTAGTTAACTAGAAAAATCGTTAAAATCAATTTTTCAAACGAAAAATATGTACAAAGATATTTTAATTTCAAGCATTTCATAAGAATACTTTGCGAATCCATAAAAAAATCAAGGTAATCGTAATCGATAGTTGTCGTATTTATTTTTATTTACCAGTATATCGAATGTTATCATAGAAAATCATACAGAAAATGATTTAAAGGTGTATTGGTTACATGAAAAATTAAACAATGATGAACTGTGTTTTATAAGAAATAGGTGAGAGCTTGTAGATTAAATATTTCAAAGAAACAAATTAAACTATACTCACCGATTTTTCAAATGAATTAAGTTTATCAATAATAAAATTTTTCTGTGGATATTGAGTAGTGTAACAATTGAAATATAGGTTTTACATAAGAATATTTCGAAATAACACCCACGCTGCATATGTCCTCGGCATATATGCCGACTCGTGCAGGTGGGACGATGAAAAATAGATCAAAAGAACAAAAAAGACAAGGAGTAAGTATGCAAGAGTGAGAGAGAATAACAACATTTATTGTAACAGTCGTCGGTCGACAATCGTAGGTTTCCTGTTCTGTCTTGTCGATTCCTGACTTTTTATTGTTTAAAAAATCGAATTCATCTTGCGGTAAGTTATTTATCTCTTATGTTATGTCGTATATACGCGATGTACGGTAAAATTTGTAATTACATCAGTTTGCGTTATAAGTCTCCCAAGATTTTTTTTTCGTCATAGATTGCTCGTAATATAAACTTAAAGATTTTTTAGTAATTGGTTTATACAAATTATTGAATTTTCGATTACAACTAAACTAATTATTTCATTGTTAAATTAATTTCAAAAAATTAGTATCCATAAAAAAGTTATTTTAAGAATTACATTTTATAATTTGACATAACGAAGTCTGTAGAGTAGACAACATTAAATATTGAACTTCCACAGCGGTCAAGTTAACAAGTAAACAAATGCTAAAATGTTTATGTGAGATACATTCATTCAGCAGTTTCAACGCTCAATAGTGTTTTTGCTCAATTACTCCACGTGATTGTTGCACTGTTTTAATGTTCAAAAACTATTTTCGTAAAATATATATCAAGGTAAGTTATAAAACTAATTGGTAGAACACCCTACGACGACCTCCACTTTGTGTTATATGCGGCTGACGATAAGAATTTTATTTGTTTGTTATTTGCACTCGACATTGTGCTCAGTTTGACCAGAAAAGTTTACATAAGTATAGTCTACTTTTAAAAAGTATACTTTCCTACTAGTTTTCGATATATGGGTAAACAGATGTTTTCTTTGTTTCTGAGATATTGCAAAATTGCTCACCAGCCTTTGTTACTTTGATTTTTTAGCATATATTATATAATAAAAGGGAGTTTAGATATTCATTTGATTTGTATGGGCACAATTTAATATTTACAATAATATTGTCTTTTACATAGAAAATCTTCATTATGTAAAACACTTAATTATCAATTACAATTTCTTCGATGATAAACACAATTGGTAAACACAATTAAACATATTTTGTCATTAAATGTCATTAAATTTTGAAGTTTAACAATGTAACAAGTAACGTTGAAATATAAAAATGTTAATATTCAATTATTCAATTAATATAATTGTATGTTTTCATTACTCAAATTTCAAGTATTTTTTGTCGCGTCTTTAGTGTATTTCGATATTTTACTTGAATACTTGCAGACTAGATATTTAATATCATGCTCGTTCATTTACAGAGATTTGAATCGCTGAACGTTTTGATGAAAAATGGGTTCAATTCGACCTGAAAAGAAACGTTGCCATCTAGCTCAGCTGCGCAATGCTATCAGCAATTTCTCCAATTCCAGAATCACTAAAAGAATTCTGACTGCAGGAGTTGACGTTAACGAAAAATTCCTGCACAAATCTTCGAACGACTGCTCCCAGTCAGATTTTAACACGGCACTACACATAGCAGCTACCCAAACCAATGTTACAAATTTAACGACTTTACTCAATCACGGTGCCGACGTGGCCATAAAAGATTCAGACGGATTTACTCCACTCTGTCGCGTCGTTAGAGATTGTCTGAGTGACGATGCAGATGAACGTCCGGATAATTCTTTTATCAGTTCAATGCTTTTGACGCACATTACGTCAAAAAATGTTCTTAATCCTTGTGACAATGATGGATTCACACATTTTCACGTGGCATGTGTAATAAACAATATAGATGCCATCAAATTCTTCTTGAACAACGGAGTGTCGGTGAATCATGCTGTACGTCTGGATTCGTCGTTCTTCCCAGGCTATACGCCACTTCATTTTGCGACAAGATTTTCCAGTCTAGAGACGGCAGAGATACTTGTCAAACAAGGAGCCAACGCCAGCTTGAAGGACGCAAGAGGTACGACACCCTTACACGTGCTCATCGAGAGAAAAATCGCGATGCTTGAGTTGATCGAAGTCAAAGAAAAGCTTGAAGACAACGATTCTGTTCGAGCTGTACTGGAACAAATCAACAATAACGAAAAAATTTTACAATTGCTGCTCTACTCTGAAAACAATTATGCGGATGACATTGGGATGTCCAAGTATCATGCTATCTGCACGCTTCAAAAATCAATAGAAGCAGCGCGACTTTTAGACCATATTGAGAACGTGAACGCTCACGTGAATTTAGACTCACCGATATGGCCAGGCTATACAATGCTTCACTTTGCCGCTCATTGCAATGTTCACACGATGCAATTGTTGTTGGAAAAGGGAGCAAATATCCAAGCCAAAGATGCAAGCGGGGTGACACCCTTTGACATTTTTATCAAGTGGTGTAAAATAAGAGATTTGTACTCCATCATAAGCATGATCAATTTGTGGAATAATATCACTTTTTCGGATGGCAGGACAAAGTTGCTTGATTGCATCGCTGCAATGAACACTCTAAATCAATTTAAGACATTTTTACAGAGCAATATCGACGATGTCAATGTTTTCCTGCCAATAGAGTCAGTTCTGTGGCCGGGCTCAACTCTTCTACATTTAGCAGTGATGTTTGCCGAGCGATTTACAGCGAAAAATCTGCCGGGAAAAAAACCGAAAGCTTTTCAGCCTTTGACATCCGCAGAGATCAACAGCCATATCGTGAAAGCTTGCCTGGATTTTGGAACTTCAATCAACTCCCGAGACGTTCACGGCAGGACTCCACTTCATTTGGCGTTTCGCTTGGGTAAGAGCAGAGTCGTCGATATGCTGCTACGGTCCTATCGCGAAACTGCAAATCCCGTCGACAATGAGAACCTTTCTCCCTTGCATATTGCCTGTGCCGTAAGGAACAAATGGGTGATCGAGGAGTGGTTGACCGGTGACATCGACGTAGACGTGGTTTACACAGGCAATAAATCTAATATGCCTCACATGGAGCCTGGATGGACGCCGCTGCACGTAGCTGTCTCTTCTAATGCTCACTCTAGCGTAGCTGAAATGCTACTGAAGCACGGAGCGGATCCTTACCGAATAGATAAAAACAATTTGACTCCGATTCATCTGCTTCTTATTAGTCCTCAAATTGATCCGAACCTCAGTAAACTTTTGTTATCTTTGCCAGATTTGAGGGAAAGTGTTGCCAATAATGTTGCCTTCACCCACTTACACGTGGCTAGTTACTTCAACAATGTGAAAGCAGTGGAGAGGCTTCTCGATCTTGGTACTAACATCGACACGCCGTCTTCTTTACCTCGCTTCCAGAACTGTACTCCGCTTCACGTTGCCATAATGAACCAATCTATGGAAGTGGTGAACGTCCTCGTGCGACGAGGCGCCGACGTCCTAGCAATGAGACCGAATGGTTTAACTCCCCTTTCGAAAGTATTGACGAGCAATAAACACGGAAGGTCCTTGAAAATGTTCGTTACCATTTTACGGAGTAACGAGATGCTAAGACGCCGCGTAGAAACGGAACTAGGATTGACGATGCTCCACATCGTCTGTCGTGCTGGTCACGTTGATGCTATCAAGGATCTGCTAAATAAAGGAGCAAAGCCCAATGCCAAGATACGGAACGATTCACTGTTTTGGCCTGGCTGGACACCTCTGCACGTACTGGTTGCTATGGGTACAGAGATCATACATCAAAAGAAGCAGCAAAATGATTTCAAAGCTATGTTAAAGATGCTGCTTGATCACGGATCTCTCGTTACAATAGCGAACGCTGATGGAGATACTCCTTTGCATTTAATACTCAAGAAGTATCCTTGTGATATAGGTTAATTCTTTTATTCGAAAATTCAAATAATTCATACTATTTGTCTCAAAATGCAATTATTCATAATTATGAATAATAAATTAGAGCGACTTTTATTCACCGATATTAGTTCCTCGCTTTTAAACTCGCGCATAGATTAATAATGTCTTTCAGGATATTCTAAATTGCTTTTTTTAGGATATTTCATTATGACTTCACTGTTGGCTTACCAAAAAGATTTCGGTATTAACCCAGTCAATAAAGATGGCTTGACGCACTTTCACACAGCCTGCTTGGCGAACAACCTCGAGGCAGCTGAGAAATTTCTGGAGCACGGTGGAATCGATGTGAACCAACCTGTCGATTATTTTGCTCACCATTATGCTGGTAGTACACCATTGCACTTAGCACTGAATTCTAACTCAAAGAGATACTTCGGCATTGACACTCAATTGCGCATGATAGATTTACTGCTAAAGTATAAACCTGATTTGCAAGCGGAAGACGACCATGCGTACACTCCACTTCATGTTGCCGCTGATTGTGACCCGTCGTGCATACCTCTTTTTGAGAAGCTCATCGAGTATGTACAGCTTATTTTGCTACATAAAATGCACCTGTTTTTTATAAATTTGTCCAATAGTGTGACCACACATTTCTAAAAAAAGTTATGTTTTATAATTCAAAGATAACATGTTTTCTGAATTGTGGAATTCATCATTGCCGTTTTAATGGTATTAGTCAATAAAAAGCGCGTAACTATTTTTCAAGTAATTCGAAACATTAAATGAGCTAGATAAATACATTTTCTCTACTTTCTTGTCGTTTTTCATGTATATTCGTTATTTAATACTCTCCTTGAAATCGTAGTATCGTCAAATTCGAAATACTATTTTGCCAATTTAGAGTTGTCGATAGATAATACATATACACATATGTTCTATCAAATTAGTATTTTATACGACTGTCCTTTCCCAAATCAGATTACGAATAAATTATCTTCACTTTCCAGACTACATTTTTTATTCAAGAACAAGGATTTTGATTACTCGACAGTATTTAAATATTTAATAAGAGAAACGTTCTAATTTTTTTATAGCAATGGAGCCGATATTGACGCAGAGACTATAGACGGAAAAACAGTGTTTGAAATGATACTTTTGTCAAAGGAAATATCTATTGAAGAAATAAATTTTTTCATCAAACGAAACTATCATATCAACGGTTGCAATCTAGTGACCGACAAGGGCTATCTGTCAGTAATCCTTAACGAGAAGTCTACCGAGTTGCGTAGTGAAATTCTCAAAACATTGATGAGCGCGCCTAATATAGTCGCAGCGGACAGAATGGGTCGCACCGCTATCCACAACATCGTCGCCACAAATGATCTAGTCATTTCGATGCATAACTACGTGAACTTGATTAATAAATTGACCAAGTTAGGCTGCGATATCAATGAGCAAGACAAATCTGGTAAATTGTGGTTTTTTTTTCTAAAACACTATTCCATGACTACATTTGGATGTGTTAAACCATCTTTGTCTTGAAACAGGAATGACGGCTTTGCATTTAGCTCTCCTTTTCCGAAACAAAGAAGCCACTACAGCATTATTGATTTGTGGAGTAGACATAAATATCATCGACTCTTATGGCAAAACCGCCTTCTCTTATGCCCTCGATCCATGTACACGCTGCCTTACTCGGTGTAATACCACTCACGACTACCTTTTAAAGGTACTGGTCGAGCATGTACACAAATTGAAACTTTTCCGACTTTACGTAAGTGAACTGAATGAGAAGATGAAGGTTCTGGCTCTTGAGAACAGGTGGATAAGAAATCTCGATATATTAGCTAATGTGTCTTTTGTCACTGAGCACGACAAGGGAATTAACAATATTATAATCGGACCAAGAGGATGGACGCTTCACGACTTTCTTAAAGAACGCGGGGCTGTTAACGATTACTATACTTTGACGCAAGCGGAACGAACTGTGATCGATCAGTTCTTCGAAACTATCGACTACCACAGTTTTCGTGACATAAAATACATGCTTAAGCTGCAGTACAGGCAGGCCGTAGCAAGAGGAGCATTGATTAAACCAGCTATCGCTTCAATTAAATTGCTCCTGGGGTTGCCTGATTTATGTGCCGAAGCAATAGTGTGGTACTTGCGAAATCCAGATTTGAAGAATGTGACTAAGGCGGCAGATAATGTTGATTAGTTTTGGCCACTCTAGCATATTTATCAATTTAATATTACCGTCGAATCATCGGATAAAAATTTGTTAGAAAAAAATATTCAATCAATAAACACTACTGAAGTATACTAGTTTTTATTTAATTTCTTTTTTAAAGAGAATAATTTATTTACTTTTAGACTTATATTTACAGTACAGGTTCTGCAGATATTCAAATACGTAAGGTTGATATTTCAGTTAACACTATTAAGAACTAATACTCCCATGTTAATTAGTTTGTATTTCTATGTCTACATTATGTGCAGTTAGTTCATAAGAAACGCTTATAGGTCTGCGTTTATTAAGCTCGGAAAATCATCGTAAGAAAAAAATATACATTTCAGTTCATTAATCGCAATATATTATTTATTGCGTTACAAATTAGTTTTGTTAACATCTAAGTTTACATATGAGCACTATCTTGTCATAATATGTACTATTTACTTTATTCATAATAGTCTTAAAGTTTTCAGTGATATCGTTTTAGTTATATAAAGGAGTACAGACTGATAGCAAATATTTAAGGATTATTTTCATTTATACAAGTTTTGTTTTATGTAATTTAATATCCTTTCGATTACATATTTTACGTACAAAGATTACGATTACATATTATCGAAAAATCTAATTGCATTTGTTAACTATAAACTTTTTTGTTAACAATTGATTATACGTTTACATTGACAGTTTTATGTATTAACATTGATACAAAACAAGTAATTGTACAAATATAATGGTGGTTCCACGCGATATAGACTTAGGGTACAGACTTTTAGATTTCTATAGGGTTTAGTCTGTGCAACTTAGTAGTATAAACAAAAAATCGGAGTATTGGTACGTTCACACAATACAGATTTGGTCCGTACAGATATCAGTACAGACTACGAAGTTCAGTTTATCGGGATATATAGTTTTTTCAAAATTTTTGTCACTAGTATTGTAGTAAACCTCAGTGCGAGTGGTTGTAGAAATATGGATAAAATTTTATGCTAAAGAAGGCATGAATTATTATTAACAACAGCAACTTGCATTATTACTGCTTAAAAAAAAGAAAAAGAAGATCTACATGGCGTAAGAAACGGTTATTACAGCGACCTAGATATTCGCGTACAAATTTGACGCATGAATTGGCTTGTGAAGATGATAGCGATTTTCGGAATTATTTACGTATGGACGGCGATATTTATACTGAATTGTTGAATTTAGTCACCCTATTTATAAGGAAGGAAGATACGATAATGCTAAAAGCTGTCACACCGGATGAGAAGTTATTAGCAACATTATGATATCTAGCAATCGAAAGATGGCATGAACATTTAAAATATAGTACCGCAATGTCAAAACAAGCGCTCAGTTTAATTATTCCTGAAAGTGTAGCGATCATTCATGTGTTGAAGAAATATTTAAAGGTAAGCTTAATAATGTTCTTTTTTTATATCATTAAACTATTATCATACAATAAAATTTTGTAATAGATTATAATTATATGAAAACTAAATAAAAAGATATTTATAATTATGAACACAAACTTAGATAAAAGAATATTTAAAAAAACGTATTTGTAAGCATAAATCGATAATCCAAAGTAATAATTAACAGTTAAAACTATTTATTAATTGTTGATTAGTTTCTTAGCTTTCGCAATCAATTTTCTCACTATTTTTCGTTGATTTTATAATTGATAATTGTTGTATACTAGAAGTTTGTTGTTGCTGTTCTTGATATTGAGCATGTTGCTGCTGATTTTTATTGTGAATGACTTGCTCGTATTGTTGAGATTGAATTCGATATTGTTGTTTATATTGATTCTACTGCTATTGAGGTTGTATGTAGGTCAGTTGCTCATGATATTGATATGACGTTTGATACGTCGAATTTGTTGCTGATGCTCTTGATATGGAGGTTTATGCTATTGAGATTGGTTGAAGTTGAATCATTCGATAGTTCATGATGTAATAATAATAATAATAACAACAATAATTTTTAAAATAATAATGTAATTTTTAGTTGTTACAAAACGAAGATGAATGGAGAAAAACAGCCGATGACTTTGACGAGTCTAGGAGCTGTAGATGGAAAACATATTCGTATCCAATAACCAGAGAATAGTGGATCATTCTTTTATAACAATAAACGATATTTTAGTCTAGTTTAATTCGCCATCGTTAATGCTAGTTACGAGTTTATTTTCGTTGATGTTGGGACCAATGGTCAAATTTCTGAAGAAGGAGTCATTGACCAAACAAACTTTTATGAAAAATGAAAAAATAATCAATTGCAAATCCCTCCACCTGAATGCCTACCAGGTACAGATATTAGACTAAATTATGTTTTTATTGGAGATGATGCATTTTCTCTTCGTACTGATTTCATAAAATCATATGGTCACAAAGAACTGGACGATAATGAAAAAATATATAATTATCGACTCTTCAGAGCAAGACGTATGGTGTAAAATGCATGCGTTTAGAATTTTAGCGAACCGATTTCGCATTTATAAAACCGAGATAAATATAAATTTGACACGAATTGATCTCATCTTACATGCAACTTGCTATCTATATAATTTTTTAAGGAAAAGTAAAAAAATTATTTTGTAATTAATTAATTAATTCAAGTTTAATGAATAGCAGGAATGCTATTTCAACAGTAGCCAATGTCAATCAATTAAACAGTAGCTAAGCATCAACCATCATGAATGTTAACCAATACGCGAATATGGCAAAAGAGACGCAAGACGAATTCAAGGACTATTTTAACCATGAAGATGCAGTTACATGGCAGTGGGATCACTTTAGTTATTGAAAATCATCAACTTTTATAGCATATATGTATATTTTATTATATGTATTATACACTAATATTATAATAAATACTGTAATATAAATTTGTAATAAACAAAACGATCAAAGTCCAACGATTGTTTTTATGATAACTCACCACAGTAATATCATCGATGTCAACAGTTAATGTCGATGATCTTGGATGCTCCTGATCCTGTAGGTGATCGAAGTACCACACTGTTGGTGTAGAAATTTGTTCCGTTCCCATTCCTGATTTGTTTTCTTTTTTCATTTGTTTAACTCGCGACTATATACACTTCGCATATTATTTATTTTTTTTATCACAAATTCACGATTAGCATTCGGCTCTACTTCTTTCGATTTTGCAATTAAAATATTATAATCTTCGCTTTTTTATCTCTACTTGAATGTTCTTTGGATTTAATCCTCCAAAGAATTGGTAAATTGTTATAGAAATCAATAAATTCAATAATAAATTTTTTATGGTATTTTTGTAGGTCAGTCATTTTCAGTTATAATATCGTGAAATAGACGATAACTACTCGTCAACAATGTGCCTTTCAGCTGGTACGATATGGTATTACTTGTAGAGCAGCCTATCTGATTTACTCGATTATAACTGATAAACAGTGACTATTTACTATCATGATTTTCATTGTTTCATTTTCAGATAGCAATAGATTATTTCTTCAACTTTCATGTGATATGACTTTCCCTATATCGACTCTTTCTCTGTACTGCTAGTTGCACAGACTAAATTCTATTGAAATCTAGAAGTCTGCACCTAATGGTGGATCCACACAATACAGACTTTCAGCACAGACTTCTAGATTACTATAGAATTTAATCTGTGCAACTTTACTGTACATCCTGATAAACTGAAGTCTGAGCTAATGAAAGGTCTGCGCAAACATTCTATTGATATTTTTCCGTACACTTTTTTACTCAGATTTCGTAGTTTGTACAGATATCTGTGAGGACCAAAATCTGCATCGTGTGGGTCCACCATAATGCACCATATGAAATCGCCCTCCCAATCTCGTCATTTTATATTATAAACAAATGAAATCAATCCGATTACATAATACGTCGTATGCGGGTTAGAGAATTCATAGATATTTAATCAAATCGAATTTATTTATACTCTTAAGAATACGCACATTTTTTTAAGATAACCTGAATTTTTGCCAATCTTTTGAAAATATATCATATGACTGTTTTCGAACAATACTGAAACTTTATTTCAACTTTGCAAAATAATAGAATTACTAACCAAACTTTGAAATATTGAGTTTCCAATTTAAGAAATTATTTATAGAATACAAATAAATATTATTTTATTATTGCTAGCTTGTACAGAAGTCATTCAAAAAAAGTCGCGTAGCAAATGTAAAGTTTACACAGTTCCATATGGTACACATTTGATAAGTTCATAGTTATGTATATAACATGATTATTCTACTAACGAGTATAATGCGAACGAAATAATTATGCCGCCTTCGTAACGTATTAACTTTCGATGCATAATCTTAAAAAAGCAACATTAGTCAATCAATATAAAAGGAAACGAACATACTTATATTTTAATAGTCAAATTTTTTCCTAACTAATTCTAAGTGTATATATACCATTATAGTCAGCATGACCTCGAATAAAAACCTCCAAATCGACTTTTCACAGGATTCCCAACCATTGCACATTTACGTATAATCGGCCATCTATAATTCTTCGAAGGAGTCGAAGGCCTTAAGTAGATGACAAATTAGATTGACGAATCTAAAAACATGTATTCCTCAATCCAGGGATGCATAAATTTTATGTAAATTTGATATAGAACCTCATAAGATATTTATATGAAATTCATACAGAATTTATATAAAATTAATACGAAATTTGTATAAATTTCATAGTTTGTTCAGATTACCCGTAAATCAACATACCCAATTCGTATGAATTTTGCATGAATCTAGTTTAAATTTAAAATTGTACGAGTCATACTAACGATATTGATACAATTCCTTGCTTGTTGATCAAAATATTTGTTTAAAATACCTTCCTACTATGTTAAATTAACATAAAAAAGTGTTTTTAGCGTGTCTTGAATCAGCAACCTTTTAATATATAGCGCGACTCTCGACCACCTAACAACTATATTGTTTTGATTGCAACAATACATTTTATTTATACAAATATTTATCATTTCATATTTTATACGAAATGTTTAATGAAATATAGTATAGTAAATAAAGCGATGTAATCCCTCGGTTGGTACAAATATAGCAAAAATAAACCAGTTCAAGACACGCTAATGCCACTCTTTTATTTGACGTTAAAATAATAATGCATTGCAATAAAGTATTATAAAACAAAAAATCACGTTAAACAGTATGACTGTATATTAAATTTATTTGGATATAGCAAAAAGACAAACAGAATTTATTAAAAATTAAAGATCATACGAAATTCGCAAGCCGATTTTTGGATAACCCCATTTCAAATGTTTACAAATATCTGATGAATATTGTATAAATTTGGCATGAATATCATATTAATTTTTCTGCAAACTTTTGTTTAGCGAGGTGTTGTTGTTATCTGTACCAATGTTTACTGATTTTTCATATTACTACTAATATTCTAATTTCTGATAATTTAATGGGAAATAACTCTATAAAAGACAATGATATAAACAAATCAGCAATATCTTTTGTAGTCGACGAACACCTCTTGCTAATATCATAACAAAGTTTGTAAATTAACACTTAGGCAATTGTTGAATGAAACGCGTTTTGTAGTATTATGGGATTGATTACATATACTAACTTGATATCGTCGCTCAATGTATCCGATAAGTAGTTTACTTCAATCCATCGCTGCTAGTGTAATTTCCGTGCCATTTATGGAAAATAATAAAAAGTGTTAATGTTTTGAAATATTTTTATGGTACGTTTTAGGAATGAATATGCACGTATGAAAAAATGTGAGATTGCACGAATAATGAAAATAAGTGTATCTATAGATTATTGTCTTTTATATCTAGATCTAGTATTTAGTTTATTAGATGAATCTCTATTTGATGAAAATTTCACACACTTCACCAAACAGTCCATGTTTTATAAACGCGTTGTTTGGTCAACTAACGACAATCATCGAGTTCTCAAGGAAAGCTGTCGGGTGCTTACTGATCTACAGGCTATTAGTAGTGAAAAAAATGAATGCAGAAAGGATCATTCGTGCAAATCCAGGAAAAACGGACAGTTTCAACAGTCTAAGGTTTAATACGTACATGCATGTTCCTTCAAGGTGAAAAAGCTTAATAAAGGTTTTACAAAAGCTTAGTCACGTCATCATATAAAAAAGTTATAGAAAAGTCTATATCACGTTTAAAAAAATTTTTCGTGAAGAAACACACAACGTATTTTCTTATTTTTTTATTTGGTACAAGTATTTAGTTTATTAGATGGTAGTGACAAACAGTACAGCCTATAGTGAAGTCCGATACTGGAGTCGTGATATTGATTATAGGACATAAACGTTTTGTGAAAAAAAGTTGAAAATGCCCACCTGAACTTTTAATTCGAGCTTGCTGCATGGGAGGTCGACTATATTTTCCATTGAGCCACTGCAATTCGTTGGGTATCCGTGTCATTATTCGGCAGTAGTTAATGGTTAGCGCATGATTTTACAAATGTGGAACATTTTCTGGATTTACGAAAAAAATAAAAACAACGTGAATGTCTTCAATCTCTGACAATTTGCTTAAGACTACACTAATTGAATAAAACAAATTTCTCAAAACAAAGTTGGAAATCTGCATGTTTAATTTCACTAATAGAATCAGTAATGTGGGATGTATAAGAAAAAGTAAACATTTATTATCAGATGGAGATAGATTTGCCATATTAATGTATAGGAGTGAAGTGCCATGCGTAACCAAGGAATTTCGTGGCTATTTCATGTTTACTCGATTTCGATTCGCGACCTGGAAACTTGATAAAGATATTGTTTGCCGTACACTTTTCGTTCGAACATTCATCAATATGTATATTTATATAAATAAATAAAATAAATAAATACTCTTAACACCAATATAAGTCGTAAAAGGGCGTAATAGAATGTTTTAATAAAAGATAATTACTTTGATTCCAAAGGTAGACCAAAGTTATAATAATTAGAAAAATAATTAATCCATTGAAAGTTCCTGAAGTATCTTCTTAACTCGGTGAATTGGCAGGCGATTTTTTGGCTTTTTATCCCAACACTTCTGAATCATAGGCCACAGTTTCTTCATGATCTAAAAAATGAAGCGTTAAAATAATTGAATATTCTAAAAATATTTTCTTTTCAAACTTGCCGGAAGATCCTCCCAATGATTAGGATTTCCAGGCCTTCGATCATTATCGCCTAGAATTAATTCACGCATTTTCTCAATTGTCGGTTCTTGTTCGTTGTCGGCTAACCACTCGGAAAAGGGAGCCATATACTCTAAAACGACGTTTTCATTTTCCTTTTTGATACACATGCGACATATTTCCCAGAGTATGAGAGCCAAACTGTATATGTCGGCTTTCTGGAATGTATCTAAACTCCAGATTCCTTCCTCTACAAACCTGGAAATATAATTAATTTATCGAATTGACAAAAGTGATGAATGGTGAGATAATATATAATAAGAAACTTGCCCTGGTTCGAGCAATTCTGGACTCATATATCGCGCGGAAGCATGCTTAAGAAAATCGGTCTGGTCAAGCCGTTCCTGCGTAACGGTGTGTTCTAAACCGCCAATCACACATTCTCCATCATTTTTAACAAATATGGTTTTCGAACTGAGGTTTCGATGTGCCATGGACAATTTGCCTTTTTTACGAGTTGTTAAGGTGATGCACAAGATGTGCAGATAAGCCAATCCGCGTGCTAAGCTAGAAATCGCTTGCAGCATGCTACTTTGAGTCAACTTTGTCATCTTAAGGTAATTCATGAGTGAACCGTTTGGATGATCATGCGTAACGAGCCATAGACGTCTGTCATTTTCCAAGTTAGCTATATCATTACCAATATACTCAAGTATGTTTTCGTGTTTCAAGCGTGGAAGTTTTGTGTAAACCTCAACCTCGTGAGTCCATAGCGTTTCTGAAGTTGCCGTGTAGATCTTTACCATCACACTTGTACCTTGTTGTTGAGTTCCACGCCACAACTCGTATGAGCCGAAGCTACCAATGTTTTCAAGGAGAGTTATCTGGTCTAATAATTTCGGTTGTATCAATATGGAAGTACTCGAGCTCGATTCACTCGGTAAATTGTGAGGTGTAGATGGTTTTTCCTAAAAAATGCGGTGTTGAACTCGTTAATCAACGAAAGGAAACGGCTTCAGATAACAACACGAACTTTTTTAGTTTTAACTAAACAAAACAAATGATGCACATACCTTGACTGGTTTATCACCTTTAGCAAGTTTCATCTGTAGATGAGTCAACCTATATTTGTGATCCGTGGCTAAGCGATGTCTTTTCAGAAATTTCAAAGCCACAAAAATAAAGATGATACATGCCACTAGCTGTCATAAAAATGAGGAAAAGGCTTTTGAGTTTTAATTTATCTTTATTGGATCCCACCTCGCATTAGTTTTGACAAGAGATCTCAAAGAGCTCGATCACTATCCAGCGGTTTTTATGAGTGGTCAAATTGGTTGATGGAAAGTCTCGCATATGTCTTGTACGTATAAAAGGCTAACCTCAAAATAATATTTTGAATTTAATAATATTATAATGGATTGGTACTAAAATAAAAGCAGAACTAATTGTCAGACAGATATGTAACTTCAATTTTGATAAATTGATTTTCAATGAGTTCTCATAATAAATTTTATAAAGATCAGTGTTGTAAATATCGATTATGTTTTTTGACATCTCTAGTAAGAGCTATGCGAAAAGGGAATTCATTACCTTTATTATAACCATTAAATCTCACCAGAAATCCTGCTAGTATGTAGAGTATTTTGAAGTTATGCTCATCGATTTCCTCTGCATTAGGCACTGAATTAAAAAAATAATTAAATTACTTTCAGCTGAGTAATATTTACCAATTATTCATTTGATCAAATGAATAAATCCTTACGTCTATTGGGGGCACGCAAAGTGGGAAATCTACCACTGTTGCAGAAGTCCAAAGTGCAGCATTCAATATGACGTTCTTTTTTATTTTTCTCTAATCTATTATCACATAATTCTCGAACTTCCTTAGTCCCATAGGCACATCCTCGTTGAGGTCGCTCGTAACCATCGGCTTCTACAAATATCCCTTTCCAACACTGAAATTCGAGTTATCTTTTATTATATATTTGAAGATTTGATATCTGTTTAATTGGGGTTTGAAGTCATTGAAAATTACTTACGATGGACGCACCGTCGCAAGCAATCAATTCATCTTCATTACAATCATGTTTACAATAATAGCACATAAAACCCCACATGATCTTAGCTTCGTAGTTAAAACTCTTGAAATAATTAATTTAAATCAAATAAACCGCTTTCTTCCCGTTGGCGTCTAAAGGTTTTTTTCGATTGGACATGAAAATAAAGTGATCCGTAATGTGTTATTAAATCTGGTACAATACGACTTTGCATAAGGAAAGACTACATTAGAATGAAGTACGCATTTCGATCTGGACAGTCACCAGCCTGTGTGTGATTGCGCGCGCGCGCGTGCGTATGCGACTGAGAAGTATTCTCCTGGCTTATGGTATTTATCCGACTTAAATTATAATACGTTTACAACGACTAAATTAAATTTGAAAAACTTATTATTTATACTAAATGTGAGTACTTTTATGAGAAATTTATAGTGAAATTTTAGTCCAAACTGGGGATTTACAGATTTTAAAATCATGTCACTCATTTTTGAGCATCACAATTTCTAATGTTAAAGTTAATATAAAACGCAAATGTAGTTATGCCACCCAATTTAAATATGATCAGACGCCTACCAGAACTTGAGATAGAGGAGCGGGATAGTACACAAAACAATCGTTGACGAGTATGCTGAGAAAAGCAACGCCTATGGCCCTTTGGACCTCGAGAGAGAAAAAGACTGAAAGAGAAAAATAGAGATTAATCAGAATGCGACGGACCCTCATTAAGGCAAGTACTCGAGTACTGCGCGACTTCTTTAATCACTAACTTCGAATTATTGTAAGAGTAAAGTGAAGAGTAAATCGTTTTGCTATCTATCTGAAAATATATTCTCTTCTATTCTCATCACGAACGGCCATCGTCGCAGTTCGCAAAGAGAAAAATGATTCTGCCAGCAGATTTTAGTTGCAAAGATACTAGCTCTACTGTCAGTACAAGATAATAATATTACGTTATTGGGATTCTTAGCAATATTCAGCAAGATTCACCACGGCGTAACAAAAAAGAAGGAAAAATATGCTTTTTTTATGATCAAGGTGAAGAAATCTTCAAAAGACACCCAGGAAATGGTTTCCAACTCAATGATTATAAACAAAACGAAATCGCGTCAAAAAGAGAGAGCAAAAGGAGGTGGTCACGATCCAAATGGAATTCCGTAGGTGCAGATGCTTCTGATGATGGTATTGAATTCGCGAATGAAAAATTTTGTTATTGTGCATTTTTATTGCAACAAAAAAAACTATTAGTGAAAATATTTATATTGTGTTGCATACGTATTATAACCTTTATTAGTAGTTCGAAAATGTGTAAGTTAGGATGTATAAAGAGCTATTGTGAAAATTAGTAACAATAGGGGTCACATGTATTAAATGGATTAAGAATCCCTAATTCGAAGTAGTATTCACAATTTGAAAAGTAAATTAGCAATCAGATTCTACAATATATCCACATAGTAAACTCTAGTAATTTTACAAATGATTCAGTTTAAGCCAGAATGACGACAGTGACGTACTGAGAGCTTATTTATTTGTTGTAGAATTATATACGTCAGAATATTTTATCACGAGTCATATGTTCGCAATTTAAATATTTTTATTTTGTCTCTTCATGAAAAAATGATATTTCATGTACATGTGATATTTTTCACCATAACTTTATGCAAAGTTGTAAGTTGTAGTTATATTATATTTATTTATTAAAACAGATTTTTTTATTAATGAATTCAATTCCAATATATGGCATACTAGTATGATATTTTATGTATTTCATATATTTTATACTTTATATATTGCCTCATATGCAATTTCGATATAAATTTAATCATTTATATTATAGTATGCGATGTTAGCATAAATTATTAACCAAAATCTTCATAAACTGATCCCTTTTTTGTAGGTTTTCGGCGAAGTTAAAAACTGGGCTTTTACGGAATTTTCGTCGAAAATAAAAGGTAATTATTTTGGTTTAATAAGCAAAATTCACTAATGGAAATTATTTCTATGTATTTAATATTTACGGTAGTTATTCACTAATATTCAGTTATAATAATACAACTTTGCCGTCTTTTTGAAGTTTTCTATTTTTTTTTCTAAGTGTCAGATATTAGTATTTGAAAAGATTAATTTACTGAGTATATCAATGGCCATATGATAGTCTTATTTGGTCGTTTCATTTTAAACACTAAACTTTGGTTATACACTTAGTTAATGTTCTAGAAACGTAGAAAGCCATTTTAATTTAACATTTTTTATTGAAATGACAATTTTTATATTTTGAGGTGTCAAGTTAGTTAGTTGAGTAAAGAATATAAATTTACTATGATAGATTCAATTTCACACTATTATAATTGTAAACCAGCCTGTTTTACTGCCATGCAGATGCCGATAGAGATGTTGTCCCCAGTAGGCCCGATGGTAAGATTATTTTTCCATCAGACAATAAGGATGTTGATATACAGGAATACATGCCCATTTATAATCCATCCTGCAAATATTTGACATTCTGTGAAGATGTATCAAATTATCCAAAAAATGCCCTTGACGTAGCTCTACGACTCAACAACGATTTAAAGTTGCTTTCGACTACTGATGTTGTAAGTAATGTGTCCGTAATCTAAACCAAAAATGCACATTTACTTGTTCGTTTCGTTTCTCGTAAGAAAAAACACTAAAAAGAACGCTGTCAGTTGTATTCGCGGAATATTTCCTAGAAGAACGAAAAAAAAACTTAATTTATTACTACCTTTAATTGAACAATATGTAAAAGGTTTACACGCTCCGAATAACAATTTCTATCTGTAAAAAATATGCAGCCGACACATTAAGAAACGGATACATACTGTCAGACTAAATATTTTATTTCATCAAATATTGAAGAAAAAAATTGTGAATACGTTGCATTTAAATTCATATAACCTCCTCTGTTTATAAAACCTAGTTTCGGTAAATGTTTTAACAAATTTTATCGACAAGTTTTTAAGATAATGATTTTTGTTACCAATTATCAACATGGAAATATGAAAATCGCTTTGAAACCGCGTAATTTCGAATATCTCGACTGCTATGGTAACCCTAATGGTCTGTAATTGAACTTTGTTTATAATTTGCAACAAGCAATATTTCTACCAAACTTGGATTGATGCGAATAAATCTACCTTTCTTGTTATAAAAAAGTAGAATGATCTATTTATTGAGAAAACAACATTTTTGTTTCATAACTATTTGATATCATGGCTTTAAATTTATTTAGCTTTTGGCTAATCATAAATCGTATGTATTTTGTATACTAATAGAATATAAATAAAATATTCAGTAGACATTTCGAAAACATCCGTAAAGAATATCGTAAGATATATTTTTTCAGACAATTTATTATTTTTAAAATAACAATCGACTAGAAGCAGCTAGCGGTACATTTCGTTTTGAAATTCAAGTGCATTGACACTACCATCAAATACCGTTGCAAAATTATCAAATATCTATACATGAGACCTGCAAAACAACAAATCCAAAAAGTAAAAAAATCATAATTTTAAATTAAATTAAATTTTTTTATATAATCATGTGAATCGATTTGTTCCTTCCCTTACAAGACAGATTTGATTGTGTAGAACTCTAGTTATTGTTTATTAGTTTTGAAGTCGGCTATGTGGTTTCGTAGATATGATCAATAACATAATTTTGATTTTTTATAACGTTGAACTTTCTTTGCCGTAGTTCATTTAAATAAGTATTTTAATCGATTATCTCAAATAGCTTTTTTATAGAATAGCAGGATAAAAGAGTACATTGTACTGTTATAGTACATGATAGTGCGAAAACATCAACAACGAGACAAAGCCTATTTTACCTCGATCTATTAATTAGCATTTTTTATTTTATGGTTTAACGTGAATTTAAATTAGTTTACTTGAAACTGTGAAAACGGGATTCCGCAATAAGTTCACTAGGCATGGATATTATTAATACCTACTTGCCTCAGATATTTTACCTCTTTTGAAAGATGTATGTATGTGTACGTGCGTGAGAGGGGTGGAAGATGTCACACAGTATACATAGAACATAGTACGGCCAACAATTGGCTTTTGTCGCCCTTATACATTACAAAATTACAACTATCTAGACTGCAACTATCATAGGTCTCGTAACTAATATAAAAACACACGAAGTAGCTTAAGTTTTCAGCGATTCCACAAATTTTATTAAAATGTTTTGCATCCATGGCAGACGTATTAAGCTTATTACACGCAGAGACCACCCAATCAATAAATTGCTAAATTACGCGCGATGATTTCCTCCACTGTAATAAGCGACTAATACAGGCTAGAGGGCCGTTTATGCTGGAACCTCATAGGCTGTATTTCAGCTTAACACGGTGATGTTAGCAATCTGAATAGTACATCGATGAGTTGTTTTATATAGTATTCAAACAATAAATATATTAGTGTTTCGTACAATTATACAATTAAAAATATAGCCTTCAATTAGAAACTGACTATTGTTATGTATGTATCTTGTATTAAACAAAGGTATTAATTTAATTGGGAATAGATTGAGATTTAAAGCGTTGCATCGTAAACTACCTGCTCACAGATTGAGTACCACCTGTACGTAAGACCGAATACATTCTTGTTAGGAATGAAACATTTTTTAAGCATTATAGGCGAACCCTTTACTATTATCTTTGAAAATGATATTTGTATCTCGGGATAATAAAGCCAGGGCGCTCGCTTCATTAGATACCTTGGTCTCATGCTATTCTGTCTTAAAACGCATAATCAATTATACAATTACGATTTATCTATCTGGACGTATTATACGTTGATTAGAATACATGTCGAGTGTGACAAAATGTTAATATTACAGGAAATAAAAAATTGACAATGTGCAAATTTTGTATCTCAAATAACTTTCTTATAATTATACATTATGGAATTTCTACTTTTTTAAATTTAAACAGCATATACTGATATTTTTTAAATAAAAAATGGTATTTTTGACTTTCGACTTCACTAATTAAAACACACGAATCTAAGGCGTAAAAGAAGTACAAAAAATAGATGACTTTCAGGGGGGTCTAGAAACGCTAACTTATTGTATAAAAGCATCGGGCGCGATTAATTAGCTCGTGGCTACTTCATATCTACTATCCTGCGAGATCACAATCAGGATCCTTGATTTCCCAGTTCTACAGTTATTTTCATAGTAATATACTAACGTGTTGTTAATTGTTTATTCAAAAGTTGCGAAAATTAAGAATATAGTGTTTTTTTTTGAAAATCAAGCCGATTTTAAATAAGGCGTACGAATAGAACTTTGCATGCATGTACATTCATGTGGTAAGGTTACTGAATTACAATATCTTAGTACAATTGTCTGTTAATAAAACTATCATTTCTACTCTAAAACTTATAGGAGGCGCAGGTACAACACAGCGTCGCTCTTATCAAGGGCACTGCGCTATAAAAATAGTATCACGTTTTTTCATTATGATAGTATCTATAAATTAATAAGCAATTTTTAAGTCAAGTATATAAAAAATGTTATTACTTGAGAGATGTGCCGTATATGTTTTTAGGTTTCCGATGACGTCATGCACCGAATGGATGAATCTCCTGAGGATAAGTCGTTGTGTGAATCTTATGTAAGTCGTTTATCTTATTTGAATTGGGTAACATTTCGTGTTAACATTCCTTGAAAAATTGACTATCGATATTTTACGGTTTATTTTCTATAAAAATCCCAAAATTAGAAGTAGATATTCGCATGTCCAAGCAAGAGTGTCCCACCTTGCGACAAAGTTTGCGGGCAGTGAGAGTTATGCCAAAACAAACACCCATAATTTATATACACGCTTTATATATTAAAGGGAACGTATATATTCGTTCACCGATTTTAAAAAGTAATTGCAAAAAAAAGTTAATGAACAAAGGTGTGCTTTAAAATATGCGATACGTGTACAGCTATGGGTATATTTGTTCATAGCTTTCCTAGAGAGAAAATATTATTTTCTAGAACTTGACCATTGAGATAACGTAAAGCACCCACAATATGTTTGTACTCACTAGAATTGCCAGCTTTACAACTACAATCAGTATTCGCAACTTTTTGAATATAAATTTATATATGTATATATATATATATATATATATTTCATGAATTCAACATTTTACAATTATCTTCAAAAAGACAAAATTCCATATTTACATATTTTATTAATTTAAAATCTTCTATAATTCTACTAGAAATGTTGTTCTAATATATTTCTGATAGTGATATGTATGTGCTTATAAATAGGTTCAAACATGACCCTTTATACCGCGAGACTCTTTCGCTCTCTTGCGGAATTCGAATATGCTAATTGAACACTTACACTAGTAAAACATTATGATGTTTAAAGATGCTATATTGTATATCTGATCACGTTAAAGCCGACTCTATATTTTTTAGTGTAATATATACTATAATGTCATTCAATATAGCACTACTATTACCTATAGTATCATTATATTATACAATTATTAATAATATTGGTTTATCATTTTTAATGTAATACTATTTTTATTAAGTTATGAACTGTAACGTGTAGTCTCCATACGCATTAAAATAATTCTACTATATCAGTTATCACATTTCCTTGATATATATATATATATAAATGGTATGAGTTTGACCTATAATTAAGTTACAGTATTTTAATAGGCTTCAATTGGTGAGGATTGGGATACAACAAACAAGTAAAGTTGGAATAATATTAATATTATGTTGCAGGAGAAGGTTGTTTATCCAAAAGTTGCAAAAAGTAAGAATAATGAGTGGTTTTTTGTTGTTAACCAAGAAAGTTTTAAACAAGGTGTACGAGTAGAACTTTGCGTGTATGTAGAACCATTTTATATTTCACTAAATTTTATTATATATTTCTATGAATTAATAAAATTCTCGTTTAAAATATCAACTCTTCTTATATTATCACTCCTCTTCGTATAAATGATGAATTTTTAATAACACGGATTCTGTTACAGAAGAGAAAATAGTGTCTGCGACATGTTTGATGGGTTTTTCGAAGGTTATAAAACCGTATGTAAACAAAAGTATATTTATCGTCAATTAGTAGCATTATCACGGACTGGTAGAGTGAAGCCAGAGACGTTTAAATTCCCATCAAGCTGCTGTTGTCATGTCAAATTCACTGGGAATCCTTGGATACGTATAAACAAACATTAATTAAACATCTACGTCCAAATTCGGAAATAATTGTACCATTTTTATAATTGCTTGACTTACATTGTTTTAATGAGAGCTATTACGCATTAATGTAATTGATACAATTACGTAATTAGTACTAATATTAGATGGGAGGATCTGCAATTAATTAAAAAATATTTTTTGTTCACGATATAAATATAATACACATAAAACATAAATGAAAATAACTCTTGCAACAATGAGTAAGTAATCACGTTGAATAGCTTAATGAAAAATTGGAATGAACTATTTCTTTTTAAAAAATAAGTTCATGAAAATACCCATCCGTTCCAAACTGCATCGCGATATATTATGATTTAAATAATAAATTAATACTTATGTTTTTATAAGTTTTAGTAGTTATTTTGAACAAAAACGATTAAAGAAATACAAAAAAATCGATGGAATACATTAGTTAAGAATTTTAACCAAAACAGGTATATATAAGATTTTGAAAGAAAAACTAGTGAACAAATATTAAGTGATTTAAGTAATGTACATATTTTAATCTACGATGATTCTTACATTGAAAATTTATTTTTACATTATCGTTAAATTTGAGAAGATGTAATTAGTACCAGAAACAAAGATGATTGCTTTTTCTGAATATCGATCAAACGGGAAATTCTTTGGAATTGCATTACCAAACACTAATCAGTCAAGATTATAGCAAATTAAATGCCATATAAATTCCATGAGTAACTAAATAAAAGGAATTGGCTTACATCTCGAGTTATTATAACTACGAAAGCTAGAGAATAAACAAAAAGAAAATAACAAAAGAAGAAAGTGCTCTGACCACCATAAAGTCCTTTATTCCTTCTTATATAAAACTTCAGTACAATAATCTTACAGAAAAATGATGACCTGAAAAGTGAATTCAGTTTATTGGTCATCCGATTGACTCAAAATAGTTAACGGCTTAATACTGTAATGCGACGACATTTGTTTAAATGTCGGCTCGTGGAGCACGTTAGTATGTCTTCAGATAAAAAAAAGTGTTAAAAGTTATGTCTTAAGTGATTTCTAACTCTCAAATGCCAGCAAGCGAAAAAAGAAAAGTTGGTCGTCACGAAATGCCTGGCAGATGTAAAACAGCGAAATCGATTGTTATTGAAAAAAAGAAATATGAAGTATAGTAAAGAAATATTTCGAATTTATACAAAAATATATTTTAGTTACTGTTATATAATATATGTAATACTCCTTTTTTTATAATGTTTGAAAAAAAACACTTGATTGTGTTGTGTAAAGTACACGTTTATATGTAGAATAGAAATTACTGGGACCTGCAATTTGTTAATCGTCAAATGTAATGTTCTTGGCCAGTTCCAGTGCATTTACATGTCTACCAAAATGACGTTCGGTAAACTGCCGTGCCTGTGTGAGCTTTGTGCTTACGTGTTTAATATAACAAATCCAAATGAGTTTCACCTGGGGGCAAAACTTATTTTTAAAGAATTCGAACCCTTCGTTTACAATTAAGTATATTCATCTTTCAGTATATCTCTGCATTACATATGTTTAATTTTGTGAAAGTCAACTGATAATTTGTTAATAATTATTGCAATCTGAAGCGTACGGCGAGAAATAATCAGTACAGAAGATCGTAAAGAAGACGATACTGAGAGCTATATAATAAAAAATACTTTAATTTTCAACGCGGTTAAAAGTAATAATCTTTCCAACGAGGATGAATTAATTTTTAGTCGTTACATGATTCTGGATTCCCCCAATCTAATTTTACAAGATAGATCTACTATACTACATCTTATCTATAAGATCTCGGTTTGTTTCTTAAACAAAATCAATTGATAGTTTATACAATAAACCCAAAAGATTATTCGTAAAAATGAAGGTTAAATACATCTATTTGATGGCGATCTGGTAGAATGTACAGCAGTTGAATAATTTTTCGCAAAAGTAGTACGTAACGTCTTGAAGGAATTTTCGTTTAATTATATCATAAAAGAATTTAAGAAAAATGTCTACCTGCATCCATCTGGGGTTCGGTAAGTGCTCATTTGATTCATAGACACCCTATATAAATGTTTATATAACACGTACAAAATGGGAAAAATAAGTATCTAAACAATTGAAAAACATAATTAAAATAAAAATTATTCCATAAATACCTTTTAAAGCTATGCCGTGAAATCGTTTTCTCATAAATTAATATAGAAACTGAACTTTTTTTCGAGTTGTCATTTACATTTGCATTAATAATAAGAAAAATTGTGGACGAATTTTTTCCATTTATGTGGTCTACAAACATTAACCGAGGAATAGAAAATAACACAAAAATCGGCTATTGTGTTAAATACAATAACATAAAATTTCACTAAGCGGAGCGATGAAAGACGTGACGTAATTTTTTTACACTGATGGTACCATGTTTCAATTGTTTCTCAGTTAAGAGATTCATTTATACGTAGTTCATATTTTCCTATGCCAAAGTGTCACTTAATAGTACAAGGTGGAAGTCATGCATAATAGTAAAAAAACGTTGTGTTCATTAATTATTATCTATGCGCACACTGAACTCTCAATGTTCATATTTTCAATCAATTATGGAACTGAAGTGTTATCGATACACAATGACTTTGAGTACCAGTTTTCAAACTAACCTGGTTGACAAGTGCTATTATAGTTACAAATTGTTTAAAAAATTGCGCTTTTGAAAAGTCGAAACCTTTGAATTAGGCTCTAGTTGCTACGAAAACATTTATATTTGGCTGAGCATCATTGCAATAATGTAATTATTGGTCTCAATCCTAATAAGACAAATGACAATAATAATTTCATGTTTATTTTACATTTCGTTGTAAAATATCGACGATGATAAAAATGTATACCTTTTCATAAGGAAAATTATTTATGATGTTCATCCATTTTCCGGCAGTCGCATTCGTCCAAATTTTCGTTTTCAATTCAATGCACTACTGACAGAGCAACAAAAATACAAGCTATTGAAAAATAGTTCCATTGCATTTATACCGAATGGTTAATTTGAATTTGGCTTCAAAGTGTCGGATCGCCGTATAGAATATATCAAATTTCTTCAGCTTAAGATCGAAATTTTGCTAATAATATAAACATATATTAGATAATGAAACACTTATCAGATTATTTACCTAATTAATGCTAATTTTATAGATAATAGAAAGTCAAATTACACGGATTACTAATAATTAAAATACACACTAATCGTCAATGTCAATTGCCCACAACTGAATTGGAACATCCGAATATTCGATATTAACTAAGTGAAGTATAATTATTCGTATGATATATACTGCGCAGTGAATAATAATTATCTCCTGATCTCTTCATATTTCATATACAGATATAGAGTCATAATTAATTATCGTTCGTATAACATTTTTTATAAGCTTAAGTTTATGGTCAAGACTTTAAAATAGGACAAAGATGAAAGTAGGAACCTTACGAGGGTAGTCTCAAAAGTATTCGACCTATCAATGAAATTACAAAACATTTGGTAATAAATATCTTTATTTCTCAACGCAGCCTCCTTTCAACTTGATACGCTTTTCCCACTTATGTTCAATAACTTCGATACCTTGTTTATAGTGAAAATCATCGAGGTTCTCAAAGTAGCCACCAATAGCATACTCCACCTTTTCATCGTTGGTAAAACTTTTATCACTTTTATTTTAAATTTGGATTTAGAAAATAATCTAAACAGGTCAAATCTAACGAACAGGAAACGTAAGTTTAATTTCTTCTTTTTTGCTATAGCAATAACGGATATGTGAACCAGTGCACTGTTCTAGTAAAGTATAACTCTCTTTTTCGTTAAATATGGACGTTTTTTCTTAATTTTGTCACTCAAATGCTGCAATAAATTTACTGATACTTTCCATTGATTGTTTTTTCAATTATTGGAAGATCATCAACAAAATTTACTCCACGCGCGTCCCAAAAAACTGAAGCCATGACCTTGCCTTCAAATGGAACTATCTTCGCCTTCTTTAGAGCGAATTCCCTCTTCTATTCCATTGTTTTGACTATTCCTACATTTCAAGTGTAAACTGATGGACCCATATTTTATCAACCGTTATGAATCGACCTAAAAACTCTATTTTAATGCTGTGAAACTTCATCAAACACTCGACCGAAACATCCTCACTACGCTGTTTTTGTTCTACTATAAATATGATATTGCGGCACTCGTCTTGCACACAGCTTTTTCTTGTCCAAATTTTCAGTCAATATACGATGTACAGCATTTATTGAAATGTCTATGATGTTTACTATTTACTAATTAGCGCACCTTTTGTCAACGATCATCCAGCAACCTTTTTGTTATTCTTCACCATTTCTGTCATATTTCCACGTTTAAACTTTGACACCCAATATATTGCTGTTGTAAACGAAGGTGTAAATTTGTCGGAAGTGGAATAAAGCTCTGCTCTTAAATATCAGTTGGACTGAGACCTTTCAGAAGAAAGCATTGTATCATATAGCGATGACCAATTTTTTCCATTTCTACGAATTCACTAAAAACGTTCACGATTGATAGCTGTCAAAGATACTGAATAACTGTACGATGCATATAAATTCAAATGCCATTCTCTACATAAAATTCATTCGATTTTAAATAACATATGTTAACGTAATTGAAGAATGTATGATAAATATTGGAAAAGAGAAACTGCGACGCGTTTTTGATTCTTCACACCACATGGCCCACAGGCCGTATCGGTCATTCGAGCCCTCATTTTTATGGTTTTTCTAAAACGCGTCAATAACTGCGTCGCATTTTCTCTTTGAATATAACAAAAGGGCCTGTCGCTCAATCTACGAGTTGCAACTCGCTCTAGTTTTTCTGTTCAGTTGACATTAGAAGCTCAAACGAACAGCATCTTGGTTCTCAAAAAAATAAAGTCTCACTTCATCCAACACACTAAAACATTTCTTTCTCCTGGATCACCACTAACAACAAATCAAGGAAACATACGGAATCTATCTCTCGCGGATTAGTTTTCCGAGAGATGTACTAACATTAGTACAATAACGTAGTATCGCGAATCTTTAAAGTTGAGCTTTATAAGGTTAATACTTTCTGTCATAGTTTTATATATTGATTAATTTCATTGGCTTTACATAATGCACAATTGTCATCTATACATCAGGTCAGGTACTTCTAGAACTACCCTTGTAATAATAATGAGTTGTTTTCTTCTTCTGTTAATCTTAGAGTACTCTTTTTTATTTATAGGTGTTGGATTTTAAATGCTCATAATATTCATAATAATTGATGATGTTTGTAAGGTAATACTACTGAATTTTTTTTCATTAGAATGTCAAATGTGAAAATTTTGATATTAAATGTATTAAAGATGAAAAAGAAAGACAGAATTATAAATAAAATCGATAAAATTTATTGTAAGAGTGTATAATTTAAGCATATGAATTTAAAAATACATGATAGTAGGAAGTTAAAAGAATCATATATAATATCTATTTCACTTTGAAGATTTCAATATTTTATACATTCTGTGGCACTGAATGGCATTTACCAAAACTTTGCAGTTTCAAACCATATACATGAGAAAACACTCGTTTTAAAGATTCAATTAGATAACTCATCAGTAAAGATGGTTGTTTTATTTCACTGGCTTCCACAATTGTTTTTGACAGTATTTCAATATCTTCTTGATCGAAATCGATGCTCATTTCATTGAGTGCATCGAATATGTCGCTGCATTCGTCGTAAAGTTCATTTTCAAGTTCATTCCGTATGTCATAATTGTACTTTTCCTACAATACAGAACATTTTTAAATCCATGCATTCAATAAAGTTAACAATATATTATAATAGTTGGGAGTTAACTTACCAAGAGTTCTTCAGACAACTGAAGTATTGGGGGCCACTCTTCAACACATGGTTGACAATCGCATAAAATATCATATTTTTTTAGTATTAATTTCCTTTGTGATAATGAAACATCATCAAATTCACAAAAGTAGCTTATAAAAATCTATTGAATTACAGAAAAAATGATTTTATACATGAAAACAGAAAAATATTTTGCAAAAACTTTAGTTGTTACAAACAAACCTGAGTATTTTGCTTAATTGGTTGTACTGCAAATACAATAGCTTTTTGATCTTCTGTAAAACATCTAGCTACATTAGGGTAACAATGATGACTAATAAGACTTGAAATTGGTGAAAAACAAGATCCTCTGGTACAACATAATTCTTGTCTACATTGATCTATACTATTTGATACCTCACATTCATACATGTAATTTGGAGCAAACTGTATGATAAAAATTATTAAATGTTTATGTAATCATTTCTTGTCAACATTATTTTATAATACTCACTTCATAATCATTAGTTGCTCTGATTACTGCAAGTTTGGTTATCAAAGATCCAAGAAAAATAAATTCTTCATTTATTACTAAATTTTCAATATCTTTTGTATCAATATTCTTAATTAATTTATCTAGCCGAACTATTCCCATAACAGCCATTAAAGCACCTACAGCAGTAGATTCTAGTTCATTGTCCAGAATCATATTACTATTCAAAACATATACACTCTCAATTTTATTTTTTGTATATTGTTGATCTTTTAAGAAGCCTTTTAAACCAATATCTTAAACAAAATTCAGTTTTGTTAATAATATTTAAAAGATAATAAATATAATTCAACTTTACCTGCATTACTTTCATCAATTGATTTTAAGTCATCTTTCAATTGAGCAATACTTCCAGCTTCTCTTATGCCAATTATAGCAGTACGGATCGCCTTAACAATTAATTGATCTTCTTGATCTACCAGTTTGAGAAAAGGAATTAGAGAACATTCAATATCATGAAATAATTGCCAAGCTTTATATCGACAATCTTCTGAACAAAATATTGCCCAATTGCATTCTCTACAAGGTACTCCAGACCAACAAGTTCTTAAACAGTAATGACAGTTAGTATAACAAATATTTGAACTGATAATTGTTGCAAACAATTTTTCAACTAATACAATATCTCCAGGATTGTAATTCTTAGTAGCTACGAGATGCCTTCCATATTTTTGATTGTAATTAATACTGATTCCATCAAGTATTTCATCTGTTTGAATATCAACATCATTATTCGTGATACAATAATGTTTATTGATTGTCAGGACTTTAACGTTTTCTACTAAATCAGACATCAATTTACTATTTTTATCATCCTTGCTAATTTTATCTTTGTAATTTTCAGCATCTTTTAAAGCATCTTGATACTCAGATAAACCCAATTTCTTCAAACATTCAATTTTTCGACAAAGCATCTTAACCTTAAAAACATTGGAATTAGTGATTTCCAAGGCTCTATTGCAATCATTAATGCAATCTCTGTAGTGACTTATATGTAATAAAAATGCTGATCTACTTCCATAGGCCAAAGCCAATTGATTTGAGTCATTTGGAGCAGTGATTATACTTTTACAATAATGATTAAAAATTTGCTTATGTCTATTAGCATTATGTGCTTTTTGTAAAAATAATTTATCACCTTCTTGCCTAGATGCTTCTGAATCTTGTAGTGATTTTGGCTTGCTACACAAGTCCTTCTCTAACAATTTTTCTAATTCACTTTTCTTTTCATTGAGTATTTTACAGAAAACTGTTCTTTCTTTCTCCATTGTTGATAACCACTTATACGTTATACTACACTTATGAAGTGAAATGCCCTTCGCACACGGGTCGTAAGTGTAGTCGTATCGCTACGACGCAACGCGTACGAGACCTACTGTGTTCTACACAAACGAATCGTCGAGTAGACGTATTGTTTTGTAAGATCTTAGTTGAACTCATGGCGTCAACGATACCAGATGTTTTTGATGAATTTTTGATGATCTTACTTTCTCTTCAGACGTGGAGAATTTTTTATTCTTTCATTATGTTAGAAGTAGAAAGCGACATGCTCATTGAATCCATCTATACATTGGAAATCATTACAAGAAAAGATTGTTGCTGCACGAGAACTTTCAAAAGATGATAATAAATTCTGCAGTTTTTATCGAATGAGGGAGGAGACACAATACTCATAATCATTTTAAGACCACGCCTATTGAAAAATGATATCAATCACTTTTTCAGTCATATTGAAATTAAAAGTCGTAAGAAGTTAAGTCATAAGAAATTAAAATTCAGTTATATTTTTAAATAAATTAATTAACAGTTTATTTTTTACGATTGTTTTTTACGCCAGTAAGCTACGACTATCGTAATGACAATAAACATCTCATACGATTCGCTACAATACCGCTTCACGTGCGGACTTGTTTGAATATGTATGCACTCATATTGCTTTCATTCTATGCGCGTATTACGATACGCTTACGATACGATGCCGTGTGCGAAGGGTCTTACTATTTATAAGAGTAATAAACATACAATCATAATATGGACCGTTAATAATTGATCAGCTGGCCGCCATGGGATCACTGTGAACACAATTATATGGTCGTGGAGAGATTAACTGTTACTTATTTACGCACTTATTACATTTTTATTGCATGTACATGACACATGTTTTGGAAGATTCAAAATAAACCAGCGTCTAGACTAGACCAGTCGAGGTGAATAAGATATACATCTTGGTTTAATGAAGTAAGAAATGTGACGAACATGAATTTTATTTAGTTTTATTCTTATTGAAGAAGGGTATATAGGGAATAGTCGTTCTTTTTGCTGTGCATAAAAAATTCTACAATTCTTTTTTTCCTTTCTCCCTCCATCTCTATTGCTTACAGTCATTTATCGTGCCACTGCTGCTAATAAACGTTACTGTTGATTAATTTTAGCTACCTTACAAGGAAATTAATAGGCTATCTGATAGTAATATACTATCTTGTCTGTACTGGCCTGTACAAATTTTATACTCAATCAGCAGCGTATTGTATTGATTTGACATAACCTTACGCGATGGAAGAAAAGCCCTAATAATTTAATGTTTTACATCATTAATTTATTATATCTTCTTTGTAAGTTATGCATAACACAATTTACAGTTCTTTTTACTTTTTTCATCATAGATTCAATTATATTTGCCCAATTATTTTTAGCTCTGTACAGTAATATGAATATTCATCTCTGCTAATACTATAAATATAACGAATTACATTTGAAAATTGGTCTATCAATGTTGTGTACAACAGAAATATATTTGAAATCGCTAATGCTATTAATGCTATTAACATTATTTGGTGTTCTCTAGGGAGAGGGTTTTAACGATAGTAGTTTTAGTTTGTTAAGCGTAATAAGTAGACTATTCTAAAAAAAAAATATTTTCATAGGTAATTATAGAGATTCATCGATAATAATTTTTCTAAGATAACATTCTTATACAAAAAAATATATGATTATTTAATATATGTTATTCTTTTAAATATACATATAGCATAGAAAATTTAAACGAATAAATCCAATAATTATAATATATTAATTTAAACAAAATGATCTATATTAGTAAATTCATAACTATCACACGTTCCAAAATGTCTGGGTTTCAAGCCATAGATATATGAGAACATCTTGCCCAATGTTTCAACTAATAAACATGTCAAATAGGAAGGTTGCTTCAAGAAAAGAAATACTTCTGTTATAGCTTTAGACAAGTCTTCTAGATCCGTTTCCTTAATATAAGCAAACTTGTTTTTCACCATGTTGTTCATTTCAAAAGTTGCAAGAATTCTTAAACAACTACCATAAAGTTTCTTTTCTAACTCACTTTTCATGCCCAGCCCAATTTCATCCTTGAAAAGTACAATATTTTTATACTTACAAAAATATGAAGTTATAATATTTTATAAGTATTTTATAGTTATAAAAGTAAAGAAAGGCAATTCCAGAAAAATAAATGAATATTGTACAAACAACTATGACTATTGCTTACCAAAAATTCTTTAGGCATACTAAGTAATGGGGGCCAGTTTTCTTTGCAAGGCTGGCAAAAACATTTTAATATATTGTGTACTTTCATATTTTCTGTCCTTTCTCGTAAAGTATACTTATAAAAAGTACAGTAATAAGCCATGGTAATCTAAAAAGATATATGATATTTTCATAATATTGATGAATACTCAAATTCCTCTTTAGTTATTTGTATTTGTAATTTACTTGTTCGTTTTTTTTTATTGGATGAATGGCATGAATAATAATTCTTTGATTATTTGTAAAACACCGCATTGCATTAGGAAAACAACTGTGATTGATTAAATTAGTCAGTGAGGCCATAAAAACTCCTCTGGTACAACAAGAATTATCCCAGCACTGACTTATGCTACTTCCTCTTTCGCAAATTTCATAATTACCATAAAGCTTAAATTAAAGATCAAGTTACATGTAAACTACAATTATCACTAGTTAATGATGTTCCAACTTTATTTATACTTACAGCATCATTACTATTTCTTCTAATATCTATTAATTTCATTATTAAAGAACCTAAAAACATTAATTCATTACATTTTATTATGTTATCAATGTTTGTGAAGCCAGATTTATTCAGCAATTTTGTGTGTGTAGCTAAACCAATCAAAATCATTAAAACAATTGATGCCTGATCATAAGTAGAATCTGGTTCATGATAGCCATTGTACAAAGAATATATACTCTCAATGGTATTGCTGTTAAATTTTCCATCTTTATAAAAACCTTTTGAACTCAAATCTGAAAGTAAATCAGTTAAAATTCCTTTTAAAATATTTTAACAACAAAAAGAATACACTCAATCTTAAAGCCTACCTGTACATGCATCAACAATCTTCAAGTTATTCATCAATTCAGATATACTTCCAGCTTCTTTTACAGCAATTATAACCACACGAATACTAAGTTTGATCTTTTCATTGACTTTACTTACAGATTTTTTTAAAAATGGAATCAAAGAACATTCAACATCATGATATAGATCTGTAGCTTTGTCTCTGCATTCTTCTGAACAGAAGATGGTCCAATCACAATGTGCACAAGGAATACCTGACCAAGCTGTTTTCAGACAAAAATCACAGTTGGTAAAACTCATTCGTGGATTGACATAGGTAGCATAAGTTTTTTCAACAAAAATTACATCCCCTGGTGCATAATCTTTCTTAGCTATCAAGTGCCTTCCTAATTCTTTGTTGTAGCCAATTTTGATACAGTCAGTGACATTCTTTGTTTCCACTATTGTCTTTTCTCTTTCAAGACTACTATTAACTTCAACTGACATAGTCTTGACTCTTTCAATCAAGGAATAATACATTTTCTTATTTTTGCTTTCAACCCCATTGACATACTCATGAGCTTCTTTCAAAACACTTTCTTCTTCTGACAATAATCCTAACTTTTTGAGGCACTCAGCTTTGCGGCAAAGCAGCTTGATTTTCAATGTATTTGATTTTGATATTTTCACAGCTCTATCAATATCTTTGATACAATCTTCATACTTGCTAATATGTAATAAAAATGCAGACCTGTTTCCATAGCCAAGAGCCAAGTGTTCTGAAGGATCAGGTGCAGATAGAATGGCTTTACAGTAGTTTTGAAAAATGTGCATATGAACATGATAATCGTGAGGCTTTTTTGTGTACAACGCATTCCCTGTCTTTCGGTACATCTCAGAAACATCTGCAGACTTAGACAATCTTCGAAATTGTAAACTCATTGTCAGAAAATTTTTCATGGCAATTTTACGAACTATAAACGCATGTTGCAATATGGTCTTTTCACGATCCATTTTTGAATAATTGTTAACATTGACAATAAGTATGTTATGTATTAATTATTTTGATTCATCCGTATACATGTACATTCAATCGAATGAGTTCCTTAATAAAACTTTTGGTAAGGTCAAAGTTATTTAGTCTTAAAGTTCCCTAGAAAACTAGTGATTTTCATAAGCGCGAATTTGTATGAAAAATTATTTTTGTAATATCTCGCACATAGGAATATTGCGCATATAACGTAATAAATTAATTGGTTTTAGTTCGAAAGATCTTATGCTAAGTTTTTATTTATATTTACAGTTAATATGTGAAGAAGTTAAGTTCAAACAAACGTACTACAAATTGTTAAATTAAATGCTACAAATATAGATGTATCGATGCGACTAGGATCGATCTGCAAAACTGGTTTAATGTGCACTTTTATACTGGAATCCCGATATCTTTAAAATAGGATAACTAACAACGCTACGAATATTAATATTTTCATATCGTTTTATTTCATGTTCGATTTTATTAAAATTCACATCTCTATCCTTGTACATGAAATCAATGGCTTGAAAGATGAAGGCGGATTATTTGTTATCCGAATGGTTGAAGGAGAGTATGATATTTGCGTGATCCTTGTATGCCGTTATATAAAGAATTGACTTTGAAAGTGATATCAGTTTATTCACCTTGGCTGGAAAAGATCACGTACAATTTTCATGGGATTATCATACAATAATACCACGTAATATCACAGAAAAAATAGATTGGTCCCGGATGACGAAAGGCACGTGCTATCACTTGATCCTCCGAATGATTCCACCTATCTCAAAATAATAAACCAATCCATCGAGGCATCAGTTAGCTACCTGATATCTTCCAATTTCATAAGATATCACAAAGTTTATTTCATCACTCGGTGATGGACGGTCATGTGATATAATGTCTATTCCAAGATAACTGATTTCACATGATATTTTATAATCAACTATCTAAATGAAGCCTGATGCAGCTAGAGGTAAATTCACATGTTATCATAAGTTTATGCGATTTGCAGGTAGAAGATGATCACGTGATTTCTAAATTTCTAGTGATGCCTGTGATGTCGGAAAAGTATATCTGCGGATCAACTATTTTATCGAACCTATTCGAAGATAGTACAAATATAGATAATTAATAGCCTTAATTATTACACGTATCAAATTACGTCCAACTAAGGAAAATCATGTTACATCGAAAAATGAAAAACAATCCATTTTGCATTTTAAATCTACATAACCATACATGCGTAGACGAACAAACGTAAATAATAATCGCATTTGATTGTGTAATTGTATAAAGGTTGACGGAGCCGCTATTTAGTAAAATATATTCATTCGTATAACGTTAGAAAATTATTATTATTATTATCGTTTGAAATATAGAATTGCTGCTAATATCTACAGATATATAGAATACAGATGCATAAAAATGTACGTACAGAACTGTAATCATTATACGCCAAATAAAAACAAATGTTAATTTTAAACAATTAAAGTTGAATTTCATACGCCATGCTGATAATGTTTTATCATGTAATAGATATTTTTAAACTCCCATATTTTTACTTAATTAATAAGAACTCAAAAATATTTCCAAAACGTCTTCAACGCTCTTTCAAAATGTATTTTCATTGTAAAAAATCGAAAAATCTTACGTTTCACAAATTTTTAAAAACGTTGTTTTCGTCAATATTACAAAATGTGTTTCGATACGAGAGAAAGTGTTTTTAAAGCGTTTTATGTGTTTCGGAACTTGTACTAATACTATAGTACTTATCATCTTAAAATTCTATCGCATTTAAGTATAGACGAAAAAATGTTACGCTTAAACCTTTACGTACATTAAAAATATATAGCTGAAAATTAACAATTATAGATTTTTTCATTGAATGTAATAATTTTAAGAAAATCAAAATTAGGTGATTCAAAGCTAAAGTATACAACATCACTGCGTAATTAATAAGCACATACTTGTTATTTTTTTAACTTGTGTGCACCTCAGAAAAATGGATGCTATGGGAACGAAAAAGGAAACAGAAACAATGTTTGAAACGTATAAAAACAGGCACAAATTTTCCTATCTTAAAAGATAAATCATATCTTGTTGAATTTAATGTTCATTGTTACCTTTTGTTACAACTTATTACACCCTTTGACATCTTCGGTAACATTACCTCCACCGATGAACTGTATATCGACTAGAACCCGAGAGGAGTTAATACGTAAGAGAGATATTGAATTAATTCAGCGATATTAACAAATTAAACTACTAGGGCTTTATTAAAAGATAATTAACCCAAATAAATAAAATGTTGCAAAGATGATGGCTGCTGGTTTGTGTGAGGCCCATAGGCGTAAAATATCGCAGGGGTGGTGCTACAAGTAGCCGCGAAAAAGCGGACATTTTTATATATAAAACGTCTCTGGGTTACCGGAGCCGAGACCACACAAAAAGTAATCAATGAACGTAGGTCGAAGAAATAAATTAATAGAATGAGGACATGAGAAAGAGAGAGGCGGAGAGAGAGCGACGGATTTATTCTCGCCCACCTCCATACCGACAAGATGGCGGTTAAAACTTGTCTCTTACTCGATGTCTTTCAGGCTTCTTCCCTTTAATAAATCTCTCCGGGTTTCCATACCTCCATTACTCCAATATACTCGATAAATAATCATCGATTACTCCACTCCTACAGTGCCTCTTATTTTCACACTCAATACAATATAGATTTCCAACTGTATTCGCTGTCTTCTCAATTTCCCTTGTTAAACAAATTCTTGTCGAAGTCAATTCGCTCGGCTCAGCGATGTCGTCTGACCAACGAAGAAATAGATCTTGCCAATGGCTGAAAATCCGGTCACAACTTTACTTAAAGTTTTACATACTCCCTTCAATTGTAGATCTTTCCTTTTTCATCTTCAAACCAGTAAACGAATGCAATTTCAAAAGAATCACTGAGAGTTGTGAGAAAAATTATTTACTACTATAACAAAAGCAATTTTCTGATGTAAAATTAGGTATAGGTCTGGAATATTTTGTTTCCATTTTATTCATTTTCAAACAACATGCTGAATCTTGATCGTTCGATACGAGATCATAGCATCACGCCTCAAACGATAACATTCTTATCTTTGTACGGCCTCAAACGCATCGCTTCGTATGTTTCAATGTGGAATATAGTGTTGCCTATGTGTAGGCTCCGAAAAATTTGATGCGATTATCACAATACAGTAATTTTTTATTTTCACTTGTGAGTTTCTACTTTCGACCAATGAGCCGGTTCGTTTTCTCTTAGTTTTAGTCTTAACTGCTCACGCTTTGGATGAATAAATGTTCTCTCCATATTATCCGCTGGTCTAGACGTATACATAGATATTCTTATAGCTTTGTAGGATAATTGTATTATTCAGTGTAAACAATAGTCAGACTTTCCTCTTTTTGCCGTGAATGTATATGAATGTATTTATTTTGATTAACTAGGAAGATCTCGTACGTTTCATGTGCTCACTTTTTAATCCTCTTAATTATTCTAATACTAGCTAACATACATGCTTGCATAGATCTAAACATTTTTACTACAAATATGCTTTAAAGATTTTCATATTATACAACGATTGTAAGTTAGATTAGATGCTGATATTTTGTTTCCGTTGCCTATTATATAATATATACTGACAATAATAATAACAATTATCTGTACATTTTTTTTATTTTAATAGTCAAAAACTTGAGATATTAAAATAAATCATACTATCGCGATGTTTCACATAGCCAATCAAAATTATAATCATATTTTTGCTTCGACCAACAGAATCCGTATAAACACGCTTCGCTTTTTCGGGTTCTCTTTTGAAAGACGGTCGTTTAAACATTTTTTATTAGTAATTACTGACAGTTATTTTATTCAAGTCTAAAATCAATTTAAACTAAAGTTAAAAATAACGCTAAAATAAAACTTTACGATTAAAATCGGTATCCACTGAGAAAAATCGATATATTCGCGCTTCCTTTATTTGAACCAGTGTCAGAATAAATTGGTTTCACCTTTCTAAATTTTCCCTTTCAAGCGGATAGTACATGCGGTGTGTGGACAGAGATTTAGCGGTTGCGATCTTGTGCGAGTGTGCGTGAAATTGGGCTTTATGTGCAGTATATAATAATAAATTATATAAATATTTAGAAAATAATCTATTTATATTTGAAGATGTCATAGAATAAATTTCACATGGCAATTGTAAATTCAATGTAACTCGCTAATTGTTGACGACTTCGACGGTGCCTCACCTTTATCGATAGAAGGTGATATATAGAGTACTAATTTAGAAGTAGAAGCGTTATCAGACAAAGCAAAGCACGATAAGGTAACCACAAAAAATTGACGGTGTATCGAACACCTTGAAAAGCCATGATACGAGGGAGCGCCAACCATTGTTAACGAACATGTATTTTCGTCAAAACTCGGTATAATTTATTCATCTTTTTGTTATTTATTTTCGCTACTATTTTCCAACTAATGGTAAAAACATGCAAAACATGCAAACTAATTTTACTTTTACCGATCTTCCAAAGGATCGTAAACTTCAAGGATACATATTTCAGGACGCAAACATACAATTTTCTATTCAGAATCGTTAGTCCGAAACTTCAGGGTTTCATATAAATCTTAAGTCAATTTCTCCGTATCTAGATGGTATTTCTCGATGTATTTACTAATTTTACCTGTATTATGTTTCCCCCGTAATAAAATAATCGAGCAATGATTCTTCAAATAATAAACGCTTGTCGCATATTACATAATGCGCGTAAATAAAATGGAGTAATACTCACTTATATTATAACATTGTTCAGCCTCGTGCTATCGAGACTCGTATTTTAATTTAAACGCTTAAATAAATATTTCGGTTTCTGCGTTCTTAAAAATCTCTATTTCCAACAGCAATTGCTTAAACATTGCTCCCTGATAATTTTACGCTCTGTTACCGCAGACAAAGACTATATGAAGTGATCGATTGGAAGTTACTGCTGTGGTTATCAGCCGGGTTGAAAGTGCTATATAGAGATGTGATAAAATAGGTAAAAAAAATATTTGAATTACTTTATTACAGTTTTTGGTTCATAAAAACCTTTTAACGATAAAGTTCATTTCGTCAGAAATTAAAACTGATGACTACTTTGTAGATTTATCCTCGACGGACAAATTTTGGCCGGGCAACTAACATATCGAGTGGCGAGGAAGAAGACTCGTTTTATAAAAATAAGTATATTACTTTATAAGAAAATTAATTTAACTATGTATATAACAGCGTGACTCTGAACTAATCCTATTTCGGTATATGAATACGTTAAATGAGAAGAATTAAAAAATGGATGATGAGATAGTACTTGGGGTACTTATATTATATGCTTGCAATAATAGTTCGCGAGTCAGTTGCTAGAGTGAGGGCAATTGTACTAAATGGTGTCAATTCTAATAGACACACTTTCAGTACTAAAATATATATTACATATGCACAAATTTGTATAACCTAAAACCAAGTGTCTTTATTTAACTCGTCAGAAATTCGTTTGCATGCGTAACCTAGCGTAAGTTTTTAATTCCAATTTTTGGTCGCCTCACCCTTCCCTGAAAGTTATATCCTAAATTAAATAATCAGTAAAGGAGAGGTCATGGATATGAGCTAGGTTCGTATAGTTTTAATTAGTTGGAAGAAGTGAGCTTGGATTAGGATAAAAATCAAATAACGAGAGAGAGATAGCAGAGTAAAAAATAGTTTGGATGTCTTATTAATCTTTTATTCTCATTCGGATACATTTAAAAGACCTTATACCAGTATTACAGAAAGAAGTAAAAAAATTGGATAATGAACAGATGCGCAATATGATGGATTAAATGACGTGCGGATCATTTTTGTGCTCAAGTGTATTACTGGACGTCTCCTTATTATGAAGTCGAATGTTATAAAAAATGTAGCCTAAGGACTCGGTGCAAGGACGAACTACGGCCTGTACAAATGGGTTCCAGAAATTCCTAACAGCGAAACAAGTCGCACGCCAGATGCGTAAGCACGGCGCGACACACCAAATTTGCTGCGGGAAATTTTTCGATGAAGTCAATATATTTTATATTCCAAACGGTTTCGCGATTTACTACGTTTTATATTTTTTTCCAACTTGAAATGACTTGCCGTGATACTCACCTCGAAGGCATGACATGCGAATGATAAACCAAGGCAAAGAGCAATTAATGGCGCCACGAAAATGGATAGCAATATGTAGCAGCAACTACGGGATATACGAAAACAATGAGCGCTCAAACGCCATGCGCATTCGGGACTTCTTATGCCGTCTGGCTCGCCAATCACCTCTTCCCAGATCACCTAAAATTGCCAGAACATTTTAGGTGCATAATCATCATTCCTTGATCTGGCCAATCGATGTCATGCAGTTGAGGATCAACAATTTGCCATCCATTCCTTATTGAAGCTTCCAATCGTTTCTCTATCACATAAATGTACGTCAATAATCAACCGCATACATACACAGTATCAGCCATCCATCGTGTAACTGCAATTGCATTTGATATTTGGGCACGCGTATATAGGCGTATAGTGTAGGCTTCAGTGCAAGGACACTGACCTACATTCTGTGGTAAACATCGACACAATACAACACAAAAGTACAAGTTTGTTCTACTTGAAAATAGAAAAGATAATAGAAAAGAAATGGTTTATAGACAATATCAGCTATTTTGCGCAATCACCAACCTGCAAGTGTTGATTTAGACGACGAGGATCCCGATCCTCAAGCTCGGCATGGCTTTCATCCTCCGCGGATGAATCAGCTTTGCCCATTTCTGTAATGATAAAATGTCGACATTTGTAAACCACGATATTGCGTCGATTAGGATATGAACCGATGATTGTGTACCTGTGGATAGAAGTAACGCAACTCGGAGGGTGATTTATAGGCTAATTATAAGATAGAAACAATAAGAACACGTTTAACTGGGAAGAGTGCCCGTTAGTATTCACGCGCCTTACTCGTTCGAGTATACGAAGAACTAAATTACCCTTTATTACTCTTTCCATCAAGTCCGAACTCTCATTGATTCAAGCGCGAATGAACATTCAACCAAATCTACATCAATATGATATTTAATTCCATTTAGACGCTATTCTTTTACTCTTTTCTTTTCTTATCCTTTTTATTGTTATAACTATTCAATGTGTCGATGTCATAAACGTAAACGCTCGTGATCCGAGACTAATGTGTATCCTAGTATTTATATAGCTATATATTTTTTTTGTTAATATATAAGGAGAAACTGAGTTGAAACTTACCTTTGGCGTGTGAGACGGAATTATTGGGTTTAATTTTCGGAATGTTTGAGAAATTTGAACAAACTCCTAAAATCTAACACAATATTTGACAATAGTCGGCAGTCGATTTTTGATAGAAGTCGCAAAGAACACAACAAACGAAATGAACATGGTAAGCATCGGCATAACGGGCGCGGCTGCGCATTAATGTACAAGCTATAAGGCATGTGTATAGGTAGTACAAGGGTCGAGCGTGTCGCGTGTCGAGCTTTGCACTGGACACGATCGCGCTGATAAGGCCAAAGTGAATGACCTAGATATAGTTGCACGCACACTCTTATTCTATACTCGCAATCAACCGTGTCTTTTTCAGTGGAAATAAGTTCAATCACGATCAACCAAATCACCCTCTTCCAGCTCCCTATCTGCCTAGTAAACATTATTCAACCCTATTTTTTCACTTATATCATCTACCTTGTACATAATAGAAATAATAAAGTAAAGGCTGTTCGTTAATCTTGTCTGGATATGTCCTGAATGAGTATCTATCATGAGATTGTTTTCTTCGCAATGACTTTAATGTTGTTGTCCTCTGCCTGCAATTTTTTTATATTTGCATATTTGTATTGCCAGTACCAATACCAATACCAATATTAATTCTGTATAATTTTATTCAATTAATTTTTTAAATTTGTTATTTAATATAACGGTATTTCCACTGAACCCAATAACTTACTACACAATTATTCGCCATGGAATCACCGACACAATATTTTATATTCGAATTTTGTTTAAGAATTGAAAGTATGAAACACTACAAACGTATTATTGTACCTAAAAAACTATCTACATTCTACAACGTTAAATAATCATGTACAAATCTTGAATGTTTGACGCATTTGTAACTATCAAATACAAGTATAAACGAACGTAAGGTTTGCAGAAGCCGTTTTCATCTACCCACAAGTCTATTTAAATGTTAGCATTGAATAGAATAGGCTGCGTAATTAATAATTAGTTTATTTAAACAATAGGTAATAATTTGGTGATGGGAGCTTCGTGATTAGACATCATAAACGTTATAGGCAATACAAAAAATCCTTTAATTGCTGGGAACTCACGTTCGTTCATTTCTATTTAATTATTTTTTATGACAATTCAACTGAAAAGGTATTAATAATTTAGAACAATTAAGTTGTACAGATCTCAAAGAGTAATTTTTTACTATTTCTATGGTTTATTATGTAGAAAGAACTTGGAAGCTTACACAAATGTTTCTATAACTAAAAATACCAATTGTTTATTTACATGTGATATTAATTTATTATAGACATTTGGTAAATAAACTGTTGAAAAAGCAAATTAATATCATACAGGACCTAGATATAGAACCTAGACAATTGGACAATCAATGTTTTTAGTTCTGTGGATGTAAGCTTCACAGTCCTTATTACCTAATAAATCATAAAAATTCTTTCAATGTTTGAAGATAAATTGAAAAAGAGCGAATGCAAAATATCACGTTACACACTATATACGCATACCAGTCAACAAAGTACTGAACAAAAAATTCATATAAACGTTAATAATATTTAGTTTGTTCAAGGAACGAAATTATAACGATATATATATATTTTTTTTTATAGTTTCTTGAAAATTTAAAAAATGTAAACATTAAGAAATGTCTATTATTGAATGACTAAAAAATTGTCATGACGCATTTACAATATGAAAGTTCATATGTATTGTATATATCTATATAGCAAAACCCCGCACACTGCACTATGCGCAGGGCTGTACGCCGCCGCTCGTTTATCTGGGATTTCCCTTACAGGGCTGTACAGTGTCGTACTGTACATACTATATTTAGCTATACGTTACTGTTAATTTCTCTTCAAGTTTCATCTAAGCCCTTAAAGGACCCTGCGGCATGCGACTATCTGCGTACCTGGCGCTACGTTCTAATTGGCTGTCGCCAAAGAGCACGCAGCGTGCAGTGTGCGAGAGTAGCTACTCTCAAAAGCGTGCAGTGTGCGGGGTTCTACGTATATACATATATATTTTTTCAAATGTGAAATTAAATGTATGAGCAATAAATTAAAATAAAACAATTTTATTTTAAACAAATTTATCAGCGATCAGTCACAATTCATATTTCACATAAAGTACATATGTGCGTGCGCATATGTATACCTATGCATTGTAATAATCCTCCTTTCTCCTTATTTCAAAAAGAGAATGATGAAAACCTTAATCTCTATTGATTTCAGTTATCTCATAGTTAGTTCTAGTGACATAAAAATTAGGCACGATATTTTGAAATTACCATTATACATACCTATTCTACATTCAAATTACGCATTTAAACTTGCTAGTTTGTAATAGAAAAAGAAAGCAAAACGTAAAAAAATTTACAAACAATTAATTAGTTTCTAAGTTAAATGGCGTTGTCATAAGTTGAAAACTCATGTACAGAAAATGGTTTATATAAAACCATCAATTTAAAAAAAATTAGACTATGTATGTTCAAAGCAGATAGACTTCAAAGTAACACAATGGTATTTTTTCAATGCAAAATTACTCTATCTAAATTACAAAATTTAATCCCTTTAAATATGTAAATGATTCTGATACCTACAATTTTTCAAAATATATTTACATAAAAATGTTAATCTCTAAATCATTTTTCTTTCTTTTTTATCTAACAGCTCGATTTAAGGCAATTTTGAGAGTATGACTTTTAACGTCGTCAATTAAAGATAGTACACTATGTTTAGAAAATGTGGGAATATTGGAATATGCTCCATTATCTACAAGTATTTGAGCAATATCATTATATACTTCTTGAGGGACGTCACTATTTTTCGTATCAACTGCATAAAATAACGGAGTCCTTCCAGATCTTTCATCTTGTATATTAACTTCTGCTCCATGCCTAATGAGTTCTGTTATGCCGACTAAATTTCCAAATTGAGAACAGTAATGGATAGCAGCAAATCCTGAAAATCATATAGAATAAGATTATTAAAATAATGTATTGTTTTTATTGTAAATATAACTATAACAATATTCATTACCTTCTTCGTTTTTAGCATTCACCAAGTCTTTTTGACTGCGACTAATGTACTGCAGTAATAGAGGTAATATTCTAGAAGATTTTTTTGCAGCTAAGATTAGTGCTGAATTATGTACTGCTTTTGATGATACAGGTTGTGCACCATTGTCTAGCAATATTTTGATAATTTGAGGATCAACTTCTAGTTCTACAGCTAATTCCAAGCTTGTCTATACATGAAAAATTCATTTGACATTAACTATCATTTAAAATTTGTAGAAAAAATACTTCATAATAGAAATTTTTCAATAAGATTAATAAAATAGAAGATTACAACTTACCTGCCCATCTTCTGTATAAATATCAATATTTTGCTTGGCTGCTTTTAAAATAATTATATATTTTTGAACTTCTTGTAAATTATTATTTACTACAGCTTTATGGATTCCCAAGTAGCCGTTATTATCATAATTTCTTGCTGCTTCAAAATCATTTACTAATTTCTTCAACATATATTTAGCTTGCAATTTTTTATTTTGCACAAAAGCATTTTTAATATCGGATACATCTGTATTATTTTGAAAGATTCTATCGAGCATTTTATCCAGATTTTTTCCATATTCAGTTAGATTTTCACAAATTTCATTGTTAGTTATGTTATCCAGAGAATTCATCGATTGATTTGGAGATTTTCGACTTGATTTAATCTTGATTAAATTTTCATGTTCTTCATCTGCTTCTAAAAATTCCCCTTCTTTTAGTAATGAAAATACATTAGTTTGAATAGCAGATTCATTAATAATTTTTGTAGGTAGGGGACGTTTTACAATAACCTTTTTTTTTGATTTTATTCCACAATCTTTCAATGCCTTTAATGCTTTTGCTCTAAGATTATCATCTTGAACACTTAACACAGCTTTCTCTAAGATACTAAACTTATCTAATAAATTTTCAGATTTATAACTGTCAATATCCTGGTTATTACTTAAATCTGCATCTTCTTGATTAGGTGAATTAATAATTTCTCTGTCATTCAAATGTTCAATATTTTGATTGTCAGATTCCATTGTGTCTTTCTCATGAAGAAATATAATTTCATTGTTGTCATCTAGTACATCTTCATTACTTATATTCAAAGAATTAGAGGCTATTGTTAATTCTTTAGAAGATCCATTGGGAACAATTACCATTATATTTTTTTTAGTTCTAGATGGACATAGATTTCGATTCAAAAAACTTTTTATTTCTAACGATTCATCAATTTCTTTGTTTGAAGATTCTTTATTGAAATCTTGACTTATTCTCAGGTCTTTACTATCCACATTTTTGCATACCCTTTTGCTTTCAATATTTTCTGACTGATTTAAAAAAGAGCCATCTCTTTTTTTTAAAGAGGAATTATTTTGATGAGTTTTAACAATTTCATTGTCGTCATCTATTTTAGACGCCTGAGTATTAAACATACTTTTTTTCACCCAACTGACTTGTCTAAAATTGTCTGAAGCTGGAGTAACTAGCTGATTATTACCTCTTTTAACCATCAGGACTTTGGGAAAAGAAGGAATTCGATTCATAGTCATTAATTTAGGTTGGTTTGATTGGTTACTAAATATTATGTTAGGAGTCATCTTTTTAACTTCACTACCAGTATTTTTAACTAAAATTTGTTTACTACAGTTTGGAGTTGTATTAAAAGCTAACTTTTTTTCACCACTAATAAATTGTACTGTTCTGTTTGAAAAAAGTGCTTCTTCAAACTTTTTACAGTTTTCTTCAAAAGATAAACTACTACCAATTTCGGAAATATTTTTAATTTTTGGTTTTAGTCCTTCTACTTGTTTTGTTACAGGCTCTGTTGATTTTTTCAATCTGTTAGATTTTTCAATTATTTTAGGCACTGTTATCATTTTTGTCTGAAGTTTTTTGTGCATAGTCACATTCATTTCTCCTAGATCTTTTCCGTTAATTGATTTCAATGTTAACTTTTGAACATTTTGTACTTCTGATGGTTGAACTTCTTTATTTGGAATAAACTTCATGTTGTCTGGTAAAGCTGAAACTATATTTGTGACATATTTAGCTTGCTTTATACAAGGATTTTTATCTATCCCATTTTTGTTCAGTTCAGTTACTGTACTAGGAAAGTGACGTCGTAATTTGAACGGACGAACACATTCATTTGCTTGAATGTTTTTATTATACTTGTGTGTTTTTATTGAAGCTGCTCCGGTTTCTGAATCCATGCAAATGCTGTTAGTTTAAAAAGTGTTATAATACAATATAGGCTTTAATTTGAACTAAAATAAATATTTTAAGATAAATATCATAACCATCAATAATCTGAAATAGTCATAGATTTATAGTTAAGATAAATAAATTACCTTTTATGGGAGTAATTTTATGCAAACATGTGTTTCTATTTAATTAAATAACCACAAACGGTCAAGACGATTGTTTTACGTTAGAATATTTAAAACTGTTATGGAGACAACTTCCGAAATTTATTAATTTCGTAATGTCAAGACGTATTCATCAATATAGATAAACGTATACGTTGCCTTACATATACGTTGTCTTGTCTTTATTTATCGCTGTCATATTTATTTCAATACCAACTCATACAACATTGATGATATACATAAACTCATAAATCTTTAATGCAACCGTCTTTAAAAAAAAAAGTTTCAATTGACAGTTTTTTATTGTTACAATATATCACACATTTCTAACAACTGTATTGTAAATTTATTCGTCTGTATCGGAGCAGTCAAATATTATTTTACTGTATCTGAACTTTTTTCCATAAACAAAGTGGTAGTACCAACAATCACCGTATACTATCATGAATCGTGAATCACTTTATTAAGGTGTGGGAACGTGGTACAAAAGTGTTACAAATATTTAAAAAAATGTATGGGTTTCTTTAATTATCAAATGCACCCATTAAAAATATAATTTATAATGCTAGCACCTTCACGAAAAAGGAGAAAATATAAAAAATACAAAGTTCCGGAAAATTGATTTTCTTGGCATAAATATATACGATTTTCATAAAAAAAATTTAAACACGTTACTTATTTTCACATTAACTCTCTGAAAATTTGTTGTTTTGCACCCCTATAAAAATAAAAAAAATATTTTTCTGTATCTATTGAAGAAGTAAATTGCGCATGCGCTATGGAAAACTTAAATCTGGATATGAAAACAACATTTTTGTAATTTTTAACACGATAAAATTTCCGTCATTTTTAAATATACCTTTCAAAAAAATTATTTATATTAAATCAATCATTTATAGAAAAAGCAAAAAAATATAAAGTTGAAAATTGGTAATTGTGGGAAAAAATAAACGATTTTCATTAAATAACGCATGCATATCATTTATCTTCACACACACTCTTTGAAATTTAATTTTTTGTCAACCGCTATAAAAATCAGGAAAATAATATTGTCAAAATTAAAAAAATATTGATTAGAAGGTAAAATATGTAAGTTTAACTAACGAAAACTCCTAACAAAAAAGCTGCTACAATTTCTTTGCTAATAAATGATTTGTTATTTTAAAAGGAATATACTGAAAGAGACCCTATAATTTAAATGAATATTACTGTCTAAACTGCCGTTACTTTTTTGTAATAGAGAGATATATAGAATGATTAAGTAATAATATAATTCCTAATTTAATAAGTAATTCATTGATTTTTGGCTGATGAAAAAAATTATTTAGAATCACAAATATATATTGGACGGAACTTAATTTGCGATCCGGGAAATAAAAAATTTGATTTCACATTCATCGATTGGGCATCACTGACACGAATTGAGGTTACGTATGCGATTTTTTCTCGTGAGTTGTATGGTTCATGCTTGAAGTTGGAACTGTCGTGATGGTTTTCAATTGGCAGTGCAATTAAATAACTTTTTTAAGGGAACATAAATATCAATGCAAAGTATTTAATAAACACATTACATGAGCATTACGCGAAATACAAAGATCATGCAGCTTCATCGACTGAAACTGTCAAATAACTTATTCTCAATTGTTTGTTGCTTAATTATTCTTGTACCAATATAAGTCATTTATAAAGTCTGTTATTTGTTTTTCGATCAAATCTCTGGATGTTAAGCATATTATTCTAATAGAATAACTAAGTTTCTAGAAGCATTAACAAAAAATAATAATTCAGTAAGTTGATACTGACACAATCAATATCTACATGATAAACTTAATCACCTATTGGAATATTTTCATCGATAAAAACCATTAAACTGCCAAACTTTATTATTGCCAAATTTTATTCGAAATAAATTTTCTATCAAAACAACATATACTACTGTTTTTAGGACTTAAAATGAAATAGAAAATTTTTTTTCTAATAACATATTCTAATTGGAAAGTTTTTATTTATTCAAACGTATCTATTATATTTATTCGAGTATCTATTCGATGAAAATACCCCAATAAATAAATTAAGTTTTTTCTTATCTTCTTTTCTCTTCTTTTGTACTTTTTTTCTTGTTTTTTTTTTTGGATAACAACTTAAAATAAAGTCGGCGAAAGATACAATTTTAGTATTTTTCGTATCGACTCTACATTGGTTACCGAGAAGGAAAACACGTTTCTCTAGAGAAACACAGCCACGCTGGGCCTTCCAAGATTTTCAAGAAGTTGAGGCGTGTAACTTAGGCATATGGAAATTTTGGGAGGGACAGTCGACCAAAAAGGCCGTCGAAAAATCATAATCCTACCCTTGGGACCTTAAATGGGAGTTTACCTTCCGTAATGTATAATAAGCCTCTTGTTTTGAGAAACGAGGTTTGTTGGTGAAGTGTGCTACCAAACAGAGTGCAAGAAACTCTGCGGGAACTTAGTGTAAAATCAGGAGGGAAACAAAAAGAATATTTATAAATAGAACTGAAAATAAAAAATTAAATTAATAGATTCCCCTTGTTAGTTTGTGTACCTTTCCGCTCACTAATCCCAATTCCCAGTTATTTGAACTACTTTTTAAAACCCCTTTGCTGCTAGTAAGTTTATTATCGAAAGAGGGTTAGACATCGTTGCTGCACCAACGTCAGTAACACAATGTGTCTACATGGCATTACGATTCCTCACCCGAAGGAATGATTCTTTATTAAGCATCCGACACATGTCCCTGTTAGCAAGACGAAAGTCTTAGACAAAAAAGTGTGCAAATATAAAGGATTGTTCTAAATACGTCCTTTATATCTGTGGTTTCACTAATTCGACGTCACAACTATTAACAATAATTTTACAAGTTTAGATGAAGCTAAAAGGTCTTTAGTCGAAAGGCTTGTTGAAAATCTAGTTGAAATATATATAACTTAGGTTTTTGCAGTCAGTGTATTCTATGAAATTTTCACACAGTAACTCTAACAAAATTTACGATTTTATAATTACAATTTTTTCTATGTAAATTCTTTCCCGGGAAAAATACGAGACTCTCGATTTGTGGTATGAAGTAGTTTATATATATCCTTTTTTTTATTAGCTTGCAAAGTCGTGCTTTGCCATGCCATCACCAGGTGTCTCAGTATAATTTTAAAACTAACCATATCTTGAATTATTTACTGGTTACGAGCTACCACCTGCTGCTAAAAGCTCACTTAGAGATTATTGCTTTAATTGTGGAAATCGCTTTAAGGGAAATTTGGACTTTCACGGTTAGGATTTAATTAAAAATTAGAGAAGACGTTGTACATAAAAAAATATTGAATGAAAAAAGTATTTTTATACATTCATTGATTTACTATATTCATTTTACAGGAATGTAAAGTTTTCCCAATGCTACCGTACCATTTATCTTTAAGCCATTTCTCTTACAACAATAAATTTGTACGGGAGAGAGATACTTATTGTCGATTGGATTTCCAGTTTCGTGATGAATTCGCAACAGAATAGTATTGACCCTGCTATTCTTCAAACATTTTGGAAGCATCGCATGGACATCGAAAAACGGCCGGGCGGATAGACAATCGGCGAAAAATAGGTCGAAAAATAGTTTTCTCATTTTCAATTTAAGTAATGAAAATACATGCACAAGATAACGTAATTTATACTCCTGTTCGACTTCGAAAATATCTACAAAATAAGTTATCACACGTTAAAAATGAATAAATAGTGTTTATATTATTGAAAAAAAAACACTTAAAATAAGCCTATTTTTTAAATTAAATCGATGAAATTATATAATACTTTTATGCGAATTATCCTATGTCGTGATACGAGGGTAAAATGGATTCTTGAATGGTATCATGGGGTCACTGGACTACCGCTCAATCAGCGCTCTCACTTCTCTGCAACAGTCAACGTTGTTATTTATGTTTATGGTGGCACTTCCCTCTCACCACTATTATAAAAGCATTAAAGTAGGCGGATGCCACTTTTGCGTGTAGTCTAGTGGCAGACAAAAGTTATCAACTAATTAACAAAAGCCTCATTTTTATAGATTTTTTATTCAATAACGAATACACTTTTTTCGTTTTTACATATGACGACTTATTTTGTGCGTATTTTCAAAATAAAAAAATTGTATAAATTACGTTATTTCATATGTGTTAATTTACATTCTTTCATTGCCAAAATATGAAAAATCGATATTTGGATCTGTTTTTCGCCGATTATCTATCCACGAAATTTTGTTTATTGTCTATGCCATATTTCCAATCTGTATCGCCGTCTGCATCTTTCCTTCAAGGCTTATATCTATTTACAATTTTTGTTTAGGATTTTGCTTTATTGGATAAATTAATAGGTTTAATAAAGAATCTTTATTCATGAAAAAAAATTGTACATTGTCTAAAAATCTCATTGTAATCATTCTATATTTATTAGATCTAATAAAGACTTCGATAACGCACACTAATAAGCTAACGTATAAAACGGTAAGAATAACCGTTAAATTGTATAAATAGCATATAAATAAAGTGAGTAATATTCGATGCTAATTTTATAGAATGATACAATAACATATTCATATAGTTGAAATATTTACAGAGCGTATAATTATTTGACACCGAATTTCACATTCGTCACTTATATTTACACTTACATCAAACGAATGAGGTCATATTAATGTATGACATATTCTTACATAAGTAATTGAAACTACCATTCCTATTATAATAACAATATGTTAGAAATATATGGTGTAATAACGGCTTTTAATACTTTTTCTATAATAATCCAATCGATATTGTATACCTAAAACTTATTATTAACATGTATTGATATATTTTAAAAGTTTTAATGATCGAAAAAATTACAATCTGACCTAAAAGAAAATAAATTCTAAATTTAGGATACAATTTTAATATCATCTTTAGTACGTAAGAACTTAAGCTTATATTAAGTTGAAAATAATAAGTTTTTCAAATTTAATTTAGTCTGCTTACCAAACCCTAAGCCGGATAAATTATATTATAAGCCTACACCTCTCTGTGCCACGCGCTGATATACACAAACAAACACAAACAAAGACAATCAAACACAAACAAACAAACAAACAAACAAACAAACACACACACACACACACACACACACACACAAACACGCACACACACACGTACACAAACACAGAGGTTGTTTATTGTTCAGACAAATCCACCTCATTCCTAATCTAGTACTTCACTATGCGAGGTAGTGCTGTGGCAGGTTTAGTATCAGTTCACTGCTTGCTATATTTTTATTTTTAAATAAACTAAATTAGATTGATATGAGCGATAGCAAATTATTTAATTTAAAAATATTGAGTATACTTTGTGAAATTTAATACTTTCAGAATTTGTTATGTCATTTTGTACTATTACGTAAATATTATTAGTCAAGTTTATTGGAATCGCCAAAAATTTAATCGTACTAATAGTTGACTACGTGAAAAAGCCAAAATATGACGGAAACTCGTTTGGAATGTTATTACTGTAAAAATGATTGTAAATTAGATGGATTGTCTTCTTGCAGCAATGCGACATACGTAAGTAACTTTTAAATACTCCAGTGCTGAATAATTCATATGTAAAATTGATAAATATGTAGTAAAATTAACTGGAATTCCAGTGCTGGAAAGGGACATTTCGAGTATACGGTGGCTACGAGCGATATCGTCGTGGATGCTTAAATGAGACGGAGCAAATGCGATTCTATTGTGATAATGGGGTACGGAAGGAAAACACTGAATATCGCACTGAATGCTGCACAACATCGTTCTGCAACGGCGGTATTTTTCCCATTTTGGAAGCTCCCACAAATCGTAAGAACTCGTTTCCTTTATCTGATGAATGACTAGTATATACTACATGTCTGAAAGTAATTGAATTATTTTTCTTGATCAGAGACTTATACAATGATATACCACATGCATATTATTTTGTATGTGATAGGATTATTGCTGGTGAGATTTAATTCGCCATTATTAATCCCATCTCGCACTAGTTCCCACACTAGGCCTCAGAAAGCTCAATCGGTATCCAACGTCTTTTGCGAAATCTATCAAGACAACTCTGATAAGCGTCGATTTAATGGGAAAGATTTAAAAACTTTTTGATATGTAAGCATCTACTAGGGCGTTACAAGACTGTTTTGAAACAAGAATTCTTTTGCAACACGTTAAAGACTGTAAGAGCACTCATCTCTCATTCACTCTTTATCCCCTCCTGCTTCTTACCTTTCTTTCTCACTTGAATTATTACCACTAGTCACTAGGCAATATTGTCTATACTTGAGAACAAAAATTGAGTTCCTATTTTAGTTTTCTCTTATAATAGAAATGTTAGATGATATATTTTTCCAATCAACTTGAATTTTATAACTACTTTACTGTATAACCTATCAAAACATAATTGGTTGTATACCCAGAAAGCTATGTCATTATCGATTGTGTCTAGTCAAACAATGGGTGAACATTTGGACGCAATGCAAATGCTTATAAAAAATAATTTTTCGCATTATATTTACTTTCGTTCATAATACTTTCTTACTGATTATTTTAGAAATAATAATTAATCACTAATTTGTTAGAATGTTATATTTTAGTCGAATGAAGAGGTACACGAAAGCAGAGATTAGTCAAATGAGAGAAATATTTAAAAGTATAAAGACTACAAAAACATACAACAATTCCACATTAAAATATGCCATATAACACGAAACATAATTTTTCATAAGCGACATATTATTCATTTATGGTTATTGAAAATCTATATAAAAAGATTAATGACTTGGAAACTGAAGGCAGATTATTCGTAATCTGATTGGTTGAAAGAGAGCCAAGTAAGAGACCAGTGTAAGAGATATAAATGTGTAATATATATTAACAAGTTTAACATCAGAATAATATTTAGAATTATAATGATATGATTTCACGAAAAACGACAAAAAAAGCATTTATTAAACGCATCTATGGCTTCAATTTACTCAAAAAAAAGAAAAGGAGATGAAATTGGTGCGTGCGCAGCCCGCATATTGTAGAATAGTGAAATTTAATATAGATGCTAGAGGACAATCAATATTTGACTGAAGATAATCGATCATTGTAAAACTTTCTGTACATAGGACTCATTTGGTTTTGATAATTTATGAAATAAAGTACTTGTGAGAATCGAGTTCGCGGAAAAAACATATCGTCTAACATTTTAGTATTAAAAACAAACTAAAATTAAACAATGCTGTTCCCTTCATACGTGCGTGTTAACACTTCAATCTTCGTACCTTCCGCGTATTTCGTGAGACGCATCTTTTTTTATTAAATAAGAAGTGTTATATTTTCACAATTTTTATACAAATTTTCATAATTAGTGAGGAGTTCTCGTAATAGATTCGATAAAGATCGTTAAATACCATATGGCCTTTGTGAAATCACTTGTGAAAGCTAATGAGAGATGGGATGCAATAACATGCATTATTTCTTACAAATGTTCTACTGTCACTATTTAAGATACTGTGTCCTCTTGGTATCTTTCTCTATTATTTCACTGTTCTGAGAAATGAACGCGTTAATGCTACTCGCAACTATAGGTTCCATTTCAAAAAAGGAAACGACAATATTACAGTCAGGGTAATTGCACATTATTTTTTGTTTTTATTAAAGTCGCCAAGGTTCACTTGACAATTTTAAAGCATTTACTTTCGTAGAATAAAAATATTAATACAATTCTTTCAGGAAACACTACCCAACAATGAAAGTTTATCTAGCGGATCGGGCTCAGGTAGTCCCGTAATAAAACCTCGTACATTGTCACAGCAGATACTTCTCTATGCGAACAGCGGTAACTTTAGCTCATACGAGTTATGGCGCGGAATACATCAAGACCAAAAAGTAATGGTAAAGATCTATTCGCCACTTTCGGAATCACTATGGGCACACGAAATTGAGGTTTACACGAAACTGCTACCTTCGAAACATAGCTATATCCTTGACTATGTTGGTAATGATGCAAGTGGTTTAGGATATGAAAGACGCCTATGGCTCGTGACGGATGACCATCCAAAAGGTTCGCTTATAAAATACCTTAGAGGGACAGTATTAGAGGTGAATGGAATGGTCAAGGCGATTAACAGCTTGGTCAACGGACTGTCGTATTTACACGATAATTGCATGGCACATCGAAATCTTAGTTCGAAAACCGTATTTGTTAAGAACTATGGAGAATGTGCGATTGGCGGTTTAGAGCATACTATTACGCCGGACCATCTTCCCGAAATCAATTTCTTTAACCATGTGTCCAAACGATATATGAGTCCAGAATTACTCGACCCACGGTATCCTATTCTATTTGATCTCGACACCCATCACTTTTGCGATCGTATTCGATACACTGACTATATTTGTAGGTTTATAAATGGAAGATTCTCGAACTTAGAAACTTATCAAAAAGCTGACATCTATAGTTTAGCTCTCATAATGTGGGAGATATGTTGCATGTACGTTGAAGATGATAATGTCGTTGTAGACTACGTGGCTCCCTTTTCGGAATGGTTAGGTGACAATGTACAAGAACCAACAGTCAAACAGATGCGCGACTTAATTCTTGGAGATGATGAACGAAGGCCTAGAAATCCTGATCATTGGAACGAAATTCCGGTACGCTTGACCAGAATATGTATTTTTACAATATTTAATCATTTTTTTCATTTTTTTAAATAATATTGACTATTCAGGTTATGATGAAGTTGGCACTCATCATTGAAAAGTGCTGGGATACAAATCCAGACAATCGACCGCCAATTGAACAAATTAAAACGGAATTTAAGGAACATATGCTAAAGAGACTATTGGAATAATTATTTGACTAATGATTGACGTTGGAGTTCATATGGATTCGTAGTAATTTTTTTTAACTCAAATCCATTTTTTTAATTCCTTTTATTATTTATACTATTTTTTTTCAAAGGAATTAATTTATAAGCATATTCTTTTTATTGTGTGCATTTTTTTATTTGAATTCAAACGTGAATTCCTTATCTAAACAGAATTAAATCCTGTAATCTAAATAAAATTTCGTAATTATTTGAAAAAATATAATCTTCGTTTTAATTGTATCAAATAAATGTAATTTATATATATATATATATATATATATATATGTATACACATTTAATTTTTTTTTAATATCCGTCGTTATTGAAAGCATTTGTGAAAATAAAAGATTAGCCGTCACCAAATACGTGACAGGTATACTTTTCTCATAAATTTTCCTTGTCAAGCTGGGTACATTATCAAGTGTAAATAACAAAGAAATTGAAATCATATCGTCAGATGCACATTAAACAACGAGGGCTATCGAAAGGTATTATATCATTTAATATTATAATATAACATTAAAATAAGTTTTACCCATATTCTTTCAATTTAAAAAATGTGCAATAATCATGTGGAGTCAAGGCACTATTGAGCGTTGAAATTGCTGAATAAACGTGCCTCACATAAACATATTAGTATTTGTTTACTTAACTTGGTCGCTGTGAAAAAACGATGTTCAATATTGTTGCTTCTACAGTTATGCAAAATTATAAAAGGAATATAAAAACTGATTTTTAAAAAGGATTTTTAAGTTGAAATAAAAACTCAATGATTTATATAAAACAATAATTAAAAACTCTTTCAGTTAATATTACGAGCAATCTATGATGATGGAACTACAATACCATTGTACCTTACGGTAGACTGTACGAGGTAAACCGTATATTGTACCGTATATTATTTACACACGATATTAAATAAGATACAAAATTACTGAACATTAAATTTTATTTACTAAAAAACAAAAAGCCATAGATTGACAAGACAGGATAGGAAACTCATAATTATCAACCGTCGACTGGTACAATAAACGTTGTTGTTGTCTTGTACTCTTACGTACTCTTTTCACGTCTTTTTCATTCTTGTTATCCACTTTTCGAAATCTTATTTACACGCGCCGGCATACATACCGTGGACATGTACAATGAGAATGTTATTTTTAAATACTATTACTTTCAAATATTTTTATGTAAAATGAACATTTTGTTTATTTTACCGCTATTATTAATATATCCATTGAAAACTTCAGTATAACAGAGTGTAGTTCGATTTGCCTATTTGAAATTAAAAATTTTTTTTTATCTAACCAATTTGATTGCTTACACGGTGAGCTATAAAATGTTTAGAGTGAGAGATTATAGTGAACTTAAAAATAGAATAAAAAATCGTACATATCTCAACATTTGGATTAGAATACAGGAGACTAGTGGCGAGTAGAGTATTTCTCGTAAATCAATAAAAAACTTTATTCGCACTTTGTTGTACAGGGAGCATTGTCATAGCACATTATCTAGGTCTTCTACGTTATCGTAGCCATATTTACAGTTAGATGATGTTAGATTTAGATAGAAGAGAGAATTGATAAAATTATGACGTCCCGAGCGGTATTTATTAAAGGTGGTGATTATTTCTATTGGTAGGTTCATGCTGATTAACCGTGGCTTGGATAAGGTTATCAAAGTAGGATTTTATAGTACTGTAGAAAATAGTCAATACCTTTTGAATGGGATTACGAAGTAGTGACTTCAATAGTATTGAAAATAGAAATTTTTTTTCATTTTTCTATAAAGTCTGTGTATGGAACTTGTAGATTTGTATTAGGCTTCAAGAATAACCTATTTTGCTAATTTTCCGAATCTTTCGTTCTCTTGGATTCCTCAGTGGAATAGAACCTAGTAGAAATATCTGATGTTTTGAGGTTTTCCAGTCAATTTGAGATTTAGTCTTTTTAAAAATGGATATAATTTATTGGTTATCTCACAATCGATAATTTTGATAGAATAATTTATTTTTATCAGATTGAGTTTTTTATATTTAAAAGATTAGTATTTGATGTCATTTTATATAGATAACAGTTGCATAAAAACGTATTTCACACTTGTATTAATGATAATTTTGATTCCGCTAGTAGTATGTTGGTTTAAGTGCTTTTGCTAAAACCAAAGGAAAATCTATTATCGAAATATTGGATCAGTTTCAGTTTTTCAATTTTATTTTTTCTGAGTATTATTTTTTTTCGGGATTAGAAACACTAAGAAATCATACCATTCTTCCGGATACTGATGAATTTTAGAAATTTCGTTGAATGTTTTTAATGAAGGTTGTCTGAAATATATACCTGCTACTTTGATGATACGGTTCGAGATTTGGTTTAACCTTGGGCTAGTTCGATCTCGTTCATGGTAAAATGAAGGTCTAATACCCTGCGGGAATTGATTCATATTTTGAAGGAAATTATGGTAGTGTCTCTTTTTCTGGGCAGAAATCTTGAAGAAAGTTTATCATATTTGTATCACTTCAGTATCTGTTTTGTTTATAGTTTCGTTGTTTTGTTTTTTGTTATTGAGCTTACTTATAATATTCCAAATTAATGATATATCAGAATCTCTACTTAATATTTCTTCTGTATATGATCTGAAATTTTACGATTTTATTGTTCTAGGTTTTCTGGATAAGAAATTTTTAATAGTTTAAAATCTTGGAGCTTTTTAATGTTTAGATTTCTAAGAAAATCCTTGTTTTTACTAGTCTTTTCTTTTACTATATTGATACATTCATCATTTTTGTACGGGGTTTCGTTGCTTTTTAATTTACTTGATTTTTTAAGCTTGTATTTTAGACACTGTTGTTTATATACATTTGATTAATATTTTGTTGTCGTTCGGTTTATCCATAGCAGTTAACTCATTAACGACCAAAGACCTTATTTATTGGACATATTTTTGATCGTAAATTCTTTGAAACGCAAAATTGTAAAACGAAACAATAAATTATCGTCCCTGATGTTTCTGGGTGCGCTAAATCTGAATCCGGGCCAAAAATTTAAAAATCTTGCTTAAAAATGAAATATGGTGGGTTTTTGTGCAAAAAAATAGTGAAAAATTCCAAATTTTGTTTTTTCATAAAGTTTTTTCTAACATAAAACGCATCAATATCGAAATTTTTCTTCGACCATCGCTGTAAAAAATTATTGAACTTTAACAGGGAATTTTTATATTTGGTCTTTTATTCCCAAATGGCGGATAAAATACAAAAACTTGTAAAAAAGTATATTTCTTGTTACAACTGTTTTTATCAAAAACTATCAAGCTTAAGAGAAAATTTTATAAAACTAAAATATCTTAAAATTTGTCTTGGAATGCTCTCAAATTTTTCAGATTTTTTGGAAAATATTTTTTTTATTTTTCAAAAACCACTAATTTAAAATTTCACCAAACATGATGGCTTAGTGACCTTAATTAAGAAAAAGATTCCCTTTTCCATTGAAAAAAATTAGTTTCAAATCTTTCATTCAGCTTCCGAACCCAATCGTTGGTTCCAAAAATCACATTAAAAAAAACATATCACCACTATCAACATATTGAGAAGCAACCACTATTATTTAATTGCGAGCTTACGCAAAAAAATGTCAAATCTTCTGCATGCGAATGTGGTTTCCACTATCAAGACATAAATCATATTGTTTATGATTATGTTGATTACACTACCCAAAGATACACATTCGTAATAGAATTAATAAATTAACACAAAAAAGAAAACTACTCCATATAACAACTATTAAAATACCAAAATATCCTACTAAAACCTCCGCAATTTTACTAACAGAATTTCTTAACAAATACCAAACAAATTCTGAATGACTACCTTTTTTTCATATCATCTACCAATCATCTACCAATAAACAATAAAAGCCATTTCAATTTGGAATTCTTGACTTCAATAACTTATATCATTTTCATAACTTATGATCACGCATACACATTTGCTCATCGGTGTCTCAATCAGAGACCCGCCGCCATCTAGTAAAGTAAATTAACTATACTTTCTTTTCGGGATCATTTATTATAGAAATATTGAACATTTATTCGTGACACTTTTTTTAGAAATAATTAAAAAATAACAACACCAATTAATAGAGAAAATCAAGAGCATTCGGTTGGTAACCGCACATATTTATTAGCTTAATTCCTTGCCGAGATAACAAATTATTTAATAGGGCCAGCAGCAAATGATGATTTATTTAATTTCTTTTTAACGGTATGGAGAGAACATTTTTTACAGTGACATTCATAGAGCATTGAAAACTCTTTGCTTCGATATATTTTTTTAAATATTTTCAATTTGCACTTGCCAAATCAGAAGAGCTAAAGATTAATAGTGAGATCACTAAACCTATGCTTGGTTGTACACCAGATTCTACTATGGCGATTCTAGCAATCACATTTTGAACTATTGCAATCTAACGTAAAAGGGGGAGGACAGGAGCTGGAAGAATAGCAGAAGACAAAATACGGAGAGATAGAAAAAACCGTACCGAGCCGATTCGAACCGATCTTTAAACAATAAAATCTTTATATGACAATTTTTTATTTACACGATAGTAAATGCTTCGATTTTCACCATTGAAAAACGACCATTATTGGTATTGAAATCAGATGCAATTATTTATTGTTATGTAAGTGGAAAACTGTTATTTATAAAATAGATTATTCCGCGTAGTCCCAATGAGATTCAGATATTGAAATTATCCACTCAAAGAGAGTTCTATATTTCTAGTTAGTTGATTTTTCTTTATTACTATCATGAATACCATTCAATGTTCATATTGAACTATAGTTTTTGAGTATTAACCTCAGGTATTAATCTTTATAATAATATATTCAATTTGATATATTACATACTAACCAAGTAACAATTTTAAGTGACAATTTCAGAAAACTTTTGAAACATATTCCCAAGTGCTATTTTTTGTCATCTGGCGACTCAGTTTAAAAGGTTTACCGAGAGCAATTTGAATCACAGTGACTTGAAAAACTTAGTAGTGTAGTCAGAAAATCCATCACTACTCATTATTATTTGAGTGTCTTTTGATAGTTTTGTCATCTCGGTTAAACAAATCGGCTTTATAAACATCATTGTTTTTATTTATTTTTTTTTCATACTTTATTGTAACAAAAGAAAGATCAGCTACCCAGCAATATGAAACTCTCTTTGAGTAGATCATTTCAAGCGTTTTTCAATACTTAAATCTCATTGGCACTACACGGAAAATTTATTTTTTAAATAATAGTTTTTCATTTACATAACAATAATTGTCGTTTTTGAATGGTAAAAATCGAAGCATTTATGTCCTGTAAGTTAAACATTGTTATTGAAACAATTTATTTAAGAAAAAAATAATTAACCTTGAATAATTATATATATATACATTTAAATTTTAAATACATACATACATTTGAATTTAACAACCTATTACTAGATTATAAGCCAAATTCTCCGGAAATATAGACATGTGAAGAAAAATCGGCTATCAGGATATCCCTTCAATTCTCCCGTGGTTTTTAGTTTCATTTGTCTAACACCCCCCCCCCCTTAGCTAGATTGTTATAGTTTGAAGTATGGTCACCAGGGTTACTCTAGTAAAATCTGAAAAAAACGGTTAGATATAGCTTTAGCGATCTCTCTATTAATCTCTGCCATTCTTTATTATTACGTTTTTTTTTCGTAAAAATTATATAGCCTCCTTGGTCTCCTTCATACACAGGACAGCGCTTAATTTGTTACCTGTGAAATTCAACATTTAATTTCACCTTCTTCGATTGGCCATCACTGATACGAATCGAGGTTACGTATACGATTTTTTCTCATGAGTTGTATGATTCGTGCTTGAAGTTAAAACTGCCGTGATGGTTTTCAGTTGGTAATGCAATCAAATAATTTTTCTAAGTGAACATAAATATCGATGCAAAGTTTTTAATAAACACATCACATTAGTATGACGCAAAATACAAATATCATGCAGATTTATCAACCTAAATTATCAGATATTTCATTTGCAATTATTTGTTGCTTAATTATTCTTGTACCAATATAAGTCATTTACATTGTTATATTTGTTTATAGATCAGAACTCTAGATGTTAATCATATAGTTCTAATCGAATTCTAATCATGATCAATATCTACACGATAAACTTGATCACCTATTGGAAAATTTTCATCGATAAAAACCATTAAACTGTCAAACTATTATTCGAAATAAATTTTCTTTCAATACAAAATAAACTGTTTTTAGGACTTAAGATAAAGTAGAAAATTTGTTTCTAATAACATATTCTAATTGGAAAATTCTTATTTATTCAAACGTATTTATTAAATTTTTATATATTTAAATTTGTGTCTATTCGATCAAAATATCTCAATAAGTGATTAAGTTTTTTGTGTAGACATTAATCATGATTGTATTAACCCACCGAAATATTATTTTCTGTTAATGCTCCTAGAAATTTAGTTATTCTATTAGAATCATATACTTAACATCTAGAGTTCTGATCTGAAAACAAATAACATACAATGTAAATGACTTATATCAATAGATAAAATATTAAGTACCAAATAATTTAGAATAAGTTATCTAACAGTTTCAATTGATGAAGCTTCATGATCTTTGTATTTCGCAAGTCGCGAATTAAGTTCCGTCTAATGTATAATGCGCTATATAACACTATTTTATTATTTTATGACTTTGATATTTTCAGATTAATGTATCACTCCTTTTAAATTATTTTAACTTTTGTATTTACTTCACCTTAATCATTTATTACACTATACATTGAAATATATTTGTATATAAATAGTAAGTATATTTTATTATTTGATTATGAATACAAAACCTTTACAATTATGATGTTCATTAATTAGAAGATTGCTCATTTGAAACCTACAATTGTCTAACTTTTGAGTGGTTAGAATGCGTTGATGAAAAGAGTGCGTATGTATTTTTCGTACATATGCGTTACTTGATTAACTATAATTTTTCAAAATAAACCAATTTTTTCGTTTCAAATTTGAATTTTCATCATTTTTCATGCAGAATACATATATTTAACTATCGTACGTCAGTAATTAGTGATAGGAAAATCGATTTTCAATTATTAAAAATACAGTTTAAAATGCCAAGTATAATCGCCAGGAGTTCAGCTACTTTTTACGTCCACGCTTTAAAATCCGCCCCGATTATTATTTCCTTAAGCTTTCCTTTCAATATATAAAAATCAAATTATTATCTAAAAATTTTGAAGTATAATAGTTGTTCGATTACCAAACTGTCTGACAAGTAGAAATGTCAACGCCAAGTAGAACATATCCGGTTAGTCAAATTCTGCTTTCAAAGTTTACCTGATGCAGTTTTCTTCGAGATTGTATCTTATTTTATTTTACGAGAACTACGGTAGTTTTCCCCAGTTTTGGTCTGCTCTTAGAAATGCACGACGTTTTAGTACTTTCAGTAAGTATGCGACAACATTTTTTCTGCTTGTTGAAACAGAAGGTAAACGAAGAATCGTCATCAGTTTTCTTATTTATTGATATCATCCTCAGTTATTCGCCTTGTCGGGAAGAAAACACATCTTTCATATATTTTAAAGCTCCGAATAAAATTTTAATCGTAGTTTCATTTCAGTTTCGCAAGACGGTTTTTTGTAATTTTATTTATTTTAATTTCTTTATTATTTAATTTTTCACAGCAAAAATGTCGAAACGGCGTTGCACAGTTAAAAGGTACACGAATTCGAAAATAATGATTACCTGTCGTTCCATCGTTTACAAAGGGTCCAATTGTGTAAATATTTTTTAACGTGTTTATCTGTAAAGATTACGAGCTTTATTTTGTACATAATACAAAATGTACATGATATTGTCCAGAATATATAATAAAATATGAACATACAATATAATAAGACAGCATTATTTTTAGTATATTATTATACATAACAAAGTCTGTAGAGTCTTTGATTTTAAAGTCTATATCGAAGCTTTTCTAAAAAAATGCACCTCCTTCCTCATAGCATAATATTTACTAACGGAGTTTTACAATTGCTATGTAGTCTCGTGAATCATTTATGCTATCTATTGGTCCTCGATTATAGTTTTTTTAAACATTTATAAACAAATAAATCTTAGACTCGTATTAGTAATAATAGCACTTTATTCCAATCTTGAACAGTCCAGTTCTGTTATTTTTTGCAAGTTCTAATCTGGTCTTCATATTTTCTTTTATTGATAATCAATTATTTAATTCTAATGCGTCGAAAAACCACATTTATATCAGCTTGTGTGAAACAATACTTTCACTAATGTTATCCAAATTATATTTGCATATTTCGTGTGCGATGTGCAATGATTACAGCATTTTTTCTTCATCTTCGACGAAAGAAACTTTTCTTGTAATCGCTGTATCTACATCACTGGTTATCTATCAAGGTTTTTCAAAGTAATGATCATATGCTAAAGTATCTGTTATTACACATTTTTATTGCATAGTGCAGATTTTATGACAAAATATATGTGTCATTCAACTTTGTATGTTCAAAAAAATACTTAATCATAAAATGACCTTTGCATAAAAATCTATATGATCACATATAGATCATTTTTACTTGAAATCATCGAGTAATATTGTTAAATGAAAAATTTATTTTTTAGGCGTGATATTTGGATTCAACGATCGGGAAATGTACATTTAATGATCTGTGACGGCCAAATTTACGAGAGATGCGTATCATGTTATCATTTTAACAAGAATATAATCGACTACACCGATTCAAAAAGTAATATTAACAAATGTTCCAAAAACGATAGACCTTCAATTCTTGACAATTCACAATCTTAGTTAGACTCACCATATTCACTTTCAAAAGATACGTATTCGGGCTCATATATTAATAAAACTTCTATCGATGTAGTACAAAAATTTTATAATTTCACGATTGAGTTAGATTCACCGCTGGTAGACAAATTAGCTCTTCTCATAGATATTAGTTTAGATGCTAAAGATGTAACGCGTACGCAAAAATTAATTGATACAAATAATAAATTATTAGAGACTTTAGGAGTGCAAGTATTAGTTATTAAGCAGCAACTTAAATTTATAAATTATTTGTTATACAAAAATGAAACTTTATTAATTAAAGCGGTTAAACTAAAAGAGGTTGAAAATTAGAAGAAAAAAATAGTCATTAAATGAAAGTGTCCAAGAATTTTATGCTATGCAAATTAACCATGCCAAAAAAATATTGACTTAGTCAGAAAAATAATGTCCCGTAAAGCTTATTGCTATTTGCCAAAAAATGTTCATTTTTCTTTACTTTATGTTAGTTTCATTAGATCATGGTAATGATCGTGAATGTGTTCTGATATGGGATGAAATAGCTATAAAACAATGATTAGAATACAATTCAAATAAAGATTTTGTTGAAGGTTTTTCTACACACGCGCTGGTTTTTATGTTGTTGAGAGGTAGGCAACACGTTTGGTGGTAACCGATTGCCTACTATTTATCCCATAATTCTTGTACCGGGAATAAACTAAAAGATATAATTCCGAAAGTTCTAGACGTAATAGAAAAAACAGGTTTTATTGTTAAGTCAATGATATGCGATTTGAGTACCCCGAATCAAGCGGCTATGAAGCTTATTGGTATTACGCCCGAAATCCCCTTCATTGTACATAATAATCGTGCAATACATTTTAATTATGATGCGCTTCACTTGTTAAAATGTGTCCATAACATGCTGCAAAATGGATCAATCAATTCCGTAGGTGATGAAGAGATTAGTTGGTTAGCGGTTCAAGAGCTTTACGATTTCGAAAGCTATCAACCAGTGAAAGCTGCGTACTGATTGACCGAAAAGCACGTGAATCCTGGGCTATAGGGTAAAATGAATGTATTCTCAGATGCTCAAATTTTAAGTAATTCAGTATCAAAAGCTATGCTTTGCGGTTTCCATCAAGGGCAATTGAAAGATCCTCGTTGTTTGGTGACTGCTAATTTCATAAAATATAATAAAGACACGTTTGATTGTTTAAATAGTAAATTTTTGAACGATTCTAATCCATTAAAAAGACCGTTATTAAAGAAAAATCTGAAAGTAATTGCATTTTTAAAATGATCTAAAAAACTTATCGAATCATGGAAATAGGCCGATCTCCAACATAAACCTTCGTGTATTGACGGTCCCGTGTTAACTATAAATAGCGTTTTGATACAATGGGAAAAATTCAAGAATACTGGGAGCCATTATTTATTAACTTCGCGTTTTAATCAAGATCCATTAGAAAATCAAGTTATAACAAGATAATGTTGCTTCGTAATCAGCATGAATAATCTATATAAGGGTAGTTTTTTTTCAACAACCAGTCAGACTTAAGCCAGTGGCTAAGTCTGGCTGGTTTATAAATCGAGGCGACATCTAACGGATTTTTCGAAACTACTAGTTCTTATACACAGCACTGGCATTCTATAAGCGTCTATGTTCGTTGGCACTACTTTTACTAAGCTATAACCTACAAGATAAACAATCCATATAAAGCCACATGGTCTTGGTCTTAAAAATTAAAATAATTTGACTAATCACAATTTATGAATAAATAATTGTACAATATCAACCTGTAAATTATATTTAGCTATGACAGGTTCGTATAGCTTGTTATAGTACAATTCACAAATTGTATGAACTAATTCAATACATCTATTACATTACATGGGTAATATATTGCATCACTTGTATTTGTTAATATGTAACTATTTCCACTCACAGCAAGCAAATTTCAATGATTAGAAATTAAGAAATGTTGCGCTTCTGTCCAACTTGTGGCAATGTTTTACATGTAGAAGAAGGCCCTACTTGTTTACGCTTTTCTTGCAATACATGTCCTTACATTTGTAATATCAATTGTAGAGTTAGCACTCGTATATATCCAAAATTAAAAGAAGTTGATGATGTACTTGGTGGCTCTGCTGCGTGGGAAAACGTAGATTCAACAGATGAGCGATGCCCAAAATGTTCTCACATGAGGGCTTACTTTATGCAAATACAAACACGATCAGCTGATGAGCCAATGACAACTTTTTACAAATGTTGTAATCCCCAATGTGGTCACAATTGGCGTGAATGAAATTAAATAAATTTAATTTCCAAAGGTAAATAGATAAATTCACAATTATTTTGAATAAAAATTAATAATTCTAATATTCTTATATATAATTTCATATTGTGTCAAGAAATGAGATTATTCACTTGTTTACTACATAAATTGATTAATCCAAATACAATGGGACCAATAAAACATCGTTTGAATCAAGCCAAAGAAACATTAAAGGATTTGCCTGGAGTTGATCATTGGATGTGTGGTGGATTTCGCAGTGCTGCTATAGCTGCAGAACTATTGCGTAATGGAAAAATAATAGCTGTACCAACAGATACAATATATGGTTTAGCTGGTTTAGCACAAAATGACAAAGCAATTACAAGGCTTTATGAAATTAAAAAGAGGGATGCCAGTAAACCACTTGCTATTTGGTAAAATCTTATCTGTATTATTGTTTCTATATTCCTAATAAGTAAACCTCAAATAATTCATATACATGATCCTAATTATTATATAGTCTTTGGAAAGTTCAAGATATTCAAAATTGGGCTTACGTAGATGATTTACCAATTGGTCTTACTGATGCTTTATTACCTGGACCTGTAACTCTGGTTTTAAAACGCAAAGAAACTCTAAACCATTGTTTGAATCCTGGTGTGGAAAATGTTGGTATTAGAGTTCCTAATAGTCGTTTTATATGTAGTGTTGTAAAATTACTCAATCAACCAGTGGCTTTAACTAGCGCTAACGAAAGTAATAAAAGGAGCACTTTACACCCTTCTGAATTTAAAAATCTATGGCCAGAACTCAATGGAGTGTTTTACGAACAAGTAGGTCTTGGAACACAGAAAAATTCATGGAGGAATGGTTCAACTGTAATTGATCTATCTGTTAAAGGAGAATATAAAATATTAAGAAAAGGTATTGGGTATCAGAAAGCTGTAACTGTTTTAAAGCAATTCAAATTAAAAGAAATACTAGAACTGGATCATAAACCAGAAGAAAAGGAATATAATAATGATGAATATAAAATATTTAAAAGAGCACAATGTCAATGAATATCATGCAACAAAAGATGTTATTTCAATAAGTTGAAAAATTGATAATATTTTGTTAAAATGAAATAAAAATATTGATTTTTTTTTCATAATATAAACATAAATTTTCAATTTAAGATAATGTAAGAATATATATATATATATGTTATTACATGTAAATAATTATTAGAATTTTCACTATATACAACAAATAAAAAATAATTTACAATTCCGAACTCACTTTTGTATAGTCATTTACATGTTATCATCATAAATTAAAACAAACAATGTGATGATCGTTGTGAAAAGTAATTTCCTTTACTTGTATTTACAAATGTTAATATTAGTAATTATATTAAATTATTTCATTTAATTGTTAATGTTGTAGAATATATATAACAATATAATAATAATCTATAAGATATGTGGACAAAGTAATGGTAATTTGAACATTTCACGGGTTATATTAATCTAATTGCCACGAAATTTTCGTTGTTGCATTGACAGACTTTTATGAAAGGTAATGTAATGTTCTTTATAACTTAAGGAACTTATGTATAAATATGGAAATCTGAAAAGTTTCGAGAAATATGGAATATTCAATCATACATTATAAAGAAAATGATATCTTGTATATTATGCAACAATAAGAAAAATATATTTATAAACTGGAAATATTTCTTTCTTTCGGTAACTATAAATGTTGCTGTTTCTCATTTATTAAACGTCCCACGACAGTTAACTTTTTTATTTTAATGATAGATTTCGTAATGACACAACAAAATCAATCATTGTTTTTTAAAAAATTGCAATTATGCAACCAAAATAATTGTTTTATTAAACCTTGGTTGCAAAATTTCATACATATAGAGAAAGCGTTTGTTTTGCTATATATTATTGTATATATTGAAAGAGTATGACGAGCTTTAATTTGGACAGAAATCGTCAAGATTCATTAAATAATAACGGAATTACAGATCGGAATATGTATCGACTTTTTATTAAATAAATTTGACGGATAACAGCCAAAAAAAAAGATACCGTCTGATCAGGAGTCTTATCGTTTTCATTTACGAAAATATTATATTTTCAGTGAATTAGGTCAGATAAAAAAAGGTAATTCTGAATGAAAAAATGATGAAGTTAACAAACTCCAGAAAAAAAGAGGGGGAGTGGGCGAAAATCAGCCGTAAGATTGTAATCACATTTTTCTTAGTGACTGTTAAGGATAAGTTGAAAATTTTTTTAGATTTGGTACTTTGCGACAAGAGAAATTCGTTGTTGTTTAAAATTACAAATGGTCAAAATAAAAGTCGTTAAATTTGTCCAAAATATCACGTGAAATCATTGACATAGATACAATTGTTAGATCTTCTATTTCAATAATGGGTTTTCCTGATAGATAATTATAAATTTATGATACTCGATAAAAAGAATGATCATTTATGTACAACAAATAACTGTGCATTCAGTAATAATCATTGCTTTTTTAAAAAAAAAATATAAACTTTGAATTAAAAATAAATATGGTTTACCTCTTACATTTTACAAATGCGCTTGTTGCATCGTAATACAATGTTAACATGAATCTTTGAAAAAATGAGGAACGAGTTCATTATATGGAAGCGAGGCAAAGTGGCATAACTTGTTGAATTCTTTTCCCGTCTTTACATGCACACTCACATCAATTCGTTCAGTATTAGCTTAAATATGTTAGTACAAGGATCATTAGTATACGCGATGTTAGTGTTAGTTTTGTATTATATGAATATTAGCATATTATTGCATTAACTAACGTGATTATCATCACATCACGAGGTTATTTATTAATAACTTTCGCCTCAAATCGAGCCACTTTAGCAACTGCGAAAAATTCTCTTTTACCTTGTGCAATCTTTACACAATCCGACTATAATTCTCTACCGTTTTCAGCATTCTACGTCCCTCGACTTACATTTTCATTTTCTTCTTTCAATAAATAACAATCCTTAACCCAAACGAACGAATATTTATCCAACATATTCTTTAAAGTATCTAATTCAGATCTATTTTTAGGAGTCTCCTTGAACACTGAATACTCAATAGTTTTTCTGTACTGTTAAAGTTTATCCTTGATTTCTTGTCACACGCAAATGAGTATTCTCTGAATGTTGTGTATATGGCTGAGAATATTTTGCTAATAACTGATTAACTTTTCTTTTGACGTCTAAAATAATAAAGCATTTAACGTATCGTTCCCACAGGGCATGCAATATTTATAAAAAAATTCTGAAATATTTGACGAATGGTTGGATATATTTTTCTGGGACATCAGAAAAAATATCTGAAATATGAGAGTGTCCGCGCCCAAAACCTCTGTGCCCCAAACTCGTTGAGGTTATTTCATGAAAAATCTCTGAAATATTGTTTCCAAAATATATGTTGCTATTTTTATTATAGTCATTTCGAGTCTGCAGATAATAATTAAAATTTTAAACTAAAATGAAAAGACAAGTATATAACTTAGTGATAATATTTATTTGGCTGTTGACTTTCATAAACCAGCTGATTTGTGCTACCGTCATCCAGAGCTCTCTCGAAATCGCTATCTCGTCCGCTATCCACGTCTGCATGTTTTCTTTTTGACAATATGTTGTAAATCCCGTTGTCATTACTATTGTTACTACTTTTTGTCACAGTGCCTGTCATTGTTTACTAATCAATGTTTGAAATCAAATAAATGTAATAAATTGTTAAATTGTTTTTTTTAACGAAAACAGGCAGGCAGAAGCACTCGATCGGTGCGTATGCTCGTTTAAAGTCACTCATTATACTTTGATAATAATACAATAAAATCTGTTCTCAATCGAGTATATTATGTTAGTTTATAATTTTTCTTTCGTAAATCCGATTTATCATACATATTTACATCGTATAATGCAATGAAAAATTCATTTTAGTTCATTTGCCACTTTTGCGAGAAATTTTTGGTCGATACAGTTTTATATCGTTACACCTGACCATATTTTCTTCCCTTTCATCTTCATCAAGTTGTAATTGACAAATATCGGTCGTGCTGGTGGACTTATAATCTACCCATAATATTAGCTCTAACATTTTTCCGTGAACCAGAAGTTAAATTAAAAATTTTTATTGCCTTTTGACGTCTACTAGCATTTAACCTTAGTTTACAAAAAAAATAATAACGGTAACATATACCCTAACAAAAATAAAGCTTTGATACGGTAACCTCGCGATCCATCTAAAATAACGTAGTTACATAATTCTAAGTTTGTTATAAATATTAATAAAAATGCCAAAAATTAGGAATCATTTCGCATACTACTCTAATCTGGTCCAATATCGATTAGAACAATTTGTAAAGAGTGATTATGTCATTCCAGAACGTGATGATATGACAAAAGGCGCGAATAAATTCTATTTCGTAAAACAATTGTTCATTAATGAATGATTACATAAGCTGTATAACAAAACATGAAGATTATACAATGACGATTTCATAGACTATTTGATTGCTACTTCATGGACATTGACGAAAATACCAATCCAATAAGTTATCCAAAATTTAATTATGGTACAATACGTGGAAATTATGTTTTAATCTAGTAAAGTTACAACAAAATCCCACAAAAAACGCTGGATACATTTGATGCTCCAGTTGCTCAGGCTTTAAAAGCATCACTCCCTAATATTACAAATCAACTAAAAAATGGAGCTAAGGCCGATGTATTTATTAATCAAACATCCATCGTTAAAATTTAACGAATTTCGTTCACCAAGCAGCACAGCATCAGAAAGTCTTTTTCAAAATATTAGATTGAACGCTAAAACTTAATAAGATACCATAACAAAATGTCGTACTATCCTATTTATCCTAGGAATTATTTTTTTTATGATTTCTTTACTCGTATTATAGAGGGAGGAAGATTCGATATAAACGATATCGTCTAATCTTTTAAATTTAAAGGTGTGTTCATTCACGTAGAAATTTCTCGAAGCAAACTCTAGTATCGCATCATTTACCGATAAATAATTAGCTCCAGCAAGTTTACCAAATATAATTAAGGCAATTGAACCAATGGTGTAAAACACTTCCAAGTTTATCCCTATCAAATGACGTATATTAGTTTTGTCTACAAATTCTAAATTATCGTGGATTACACCTATTTTCGGAATATTAGCTTTGGATCCACTGTCTATCAAAAAATTAATAAGATACCATAACAAATCATGAAAACTTTGTTCGCGTAGCGTAGCCCAGTGTTTAAAGAATTAGGTGAAGTAATAATTCATCAATTTCTTCGATATTTAGTGCTTTTGTCATATTCGACTTCTTCATCGCACTCTGTTGAGAGGACCTTTGGTCGTTTCCCTGGTACTTGTTTTCTGTGACTTTTCGCGCGTACCAAACTGAAATCAAGTACCCTTATAGGAAACATTTAATGTTTATCACCTACATTCCCGGGCTAAGTCAGATGTGTAACCATTTTCAAACATTTACGTCGTAATGCTAGCTTTCACCTTATCTCCGATTCTGTACTTTGGTCTTCTTTCCCCCTTATACATTTTCGAGTGAAATAATGTAATACTTGATTATGATTTAGGACAGTCACATATCTAATGATTTATAATTGATGCGTAGACTAAACTTTTTTCATATATGTGCCAATGTATAATTGAATCTTTCGTAAATCGAGGTCATGAGATTACTTTAAGTAGAGTCATAAATTATCCTTTTATTTTTTTATGAGAACTTCAAAAATTGTATTGTAGAATGTATTTACTGTACATGTATGAAGATTTACAGATACTCTACATCTTATTAAAATAGTTTTCATAGTCACGGTTTATATAGTTACCTGTTTTTTTAACGATATGGCCCATGCGTATTTGAAAAAAAATAGACCATTCAATGAAAATATAATTGTAGCCACGGTTCCAACGGGAATAAGCCTGAATATCGACGAGATCGACTTTCAAAATAACGAGTTTGTTAAGATGGCGTCTATTTGTCACTTATTTAAGAAAATTAGATATGTTGGCTATAGAAATATATAAATATAGGAATCTTGGTCTGCTATCTGTTATAAAAATTGTTACCCTGTAATTCGAATTAAAAAATGGTTGCTGGAGACGCCAATTTGGTGGATACAGAAGAAAAAATATATAAAATACTTAATCGATCTATCCACTTTGATACGTTCATATCACTAAATTTATTTCTCAAATTTTTCAAAGATTATTGTGTAATTTACAATAATACAAATACTTTGTACTACTGTACAATGAAAGATGTAGTAAAGATTAAACACGAACTGTTTTTCGTCAGATCAAACACCGATACACGAGGGTAGTCCCAGAAATACCCGACCTAACAAAAAAACACAAAGAATAAATACTGAACAATGCAGTATCGCAAAACTTCAAACCTTAACTTTTGAAGATTGGTACTTCTTGTCATAGTCAAAAAATAATTATCTACACGTAAAATCGGAAACTTCTTGTATTACTTTCGTATCTAACTTGTCAAACGTTTACAAAAAACACTTTATTTCTACTTCATTCATAGGTAAAACTTTTATCTAGAATTTCTTTAAAAAGTTATTCAAGTTAATTATATCCTCAGTAAACAAAAATAATATCAAAATATATTAGTTTATTACGAAAAATTACTGTTGATAGAGATGTATTAGTTCGAAATTCTAGAAATACTAACCAGAATAGGAAAATATTAACATGGATGGATATCGATTAAAATCCCATTCACAACTCAAACACGAATTCCCAAAAACGCTATTAAAAAAGAATACGGATTTTCACATATATAAAAACTGATAGAAAATATTATTGTCGATAAATCCAATTCGAATAATTATTACAAAAAAATATGAACTGTTTTAATATGAAAACAGCAGATATTTATCTAAATGTGCAAGTATTAATGTGAATCGAATTGAATTGTCAATACATTTTAGAATGAAATCTAAATCTAAAAAAGCCATTCAAATTAATTGTATCTTTATTAATTGTATCGATTCATAGGTACACCATGTATCGACTACATGGTGATACATAGTGTATCATAAATGGCATTTGAATGCGATTTCATCGATCTCTTTACTGAAATATTTAATCTATCTCAATACAACCATGAATAACTTTATTTCGATTTCACTTTGTTGAATTTTAAATGTTATTTATGGAATTCAGAAGTAGACTCAAAGTACAGCTACTATTAAAACTCTGATCACAAAATTGTTAAAAAATAATTATGCAAAAAGTTGGTTTTAAATTTTCAATCGTTTTGTGTCATTTACTACATGTTTCAACAGTTTAATTGTTTCTCAAGATGAAACTTTAAGTGGTGTCTACTTAAATACTTACTCATCAATATATAATTTTTTACGATAAAAAATCATTTATTATTATGTGGTACTATAGGTATTTTTTCGATTGATCACACGGTTCTAGATAATTCCAGTGCAAAGAGACTGCATGATGGCATTATAATGTATATATTCAGGAATACATAAAAATATTTCCTGTCATTTTACCTTGTTTTATGTATTTATTTGTACGAGTATACATTAGATAAAGATCCTAACAAGACCCCCCCCCCTCCCCACCAGTTACGAAAACGGACAAGTTTTGGCTTGTAGGACTTGAATATCAAAAGAGAACTATGGGCATTTATTAAAGATACAAAGAATTCAGTTTTAAATTCAAGTTTGTAAACGCACTCAACAAATCGTTAGACAATTTACGATTATGTAGTAGTCCTCTACAGAAAATAATACAAAATATGGATGTGAGGTGAATTATAAAAATAGGTTTGAATTAAAATTAATTACTACAATTCCGAAATGATCAATGTCAAAATCTCTAATCAAATAATTAATTCATTAGAAATCCCTCAACTGTCTTCATAACTTCTGTAATAAGCGGACGATTTTCAGATATTTTATCCCAGCATTTTTCGATAATAGGTTTCAACTTCTTCATAATCTAAACAATCAAACGTTATTCGAGTTAAAAATATAAATATTATAATAAATTATTTTCAAAATTACCGGAAGTTCGTCCCAATGATCAGGATTTGTAGGCCTTCGTTCATCAGCAAGAACTAATGCGCGCATGTTTGTGGTTGTTGGTTCTAGTTCACTTTCCGTTAACCACTCAGAAAAGGGAGCTGTATAGTTTAAAACAACGTCGTCTTTTTCGACATACATATAACATATCTCCCAGAGTATGAGCGCTAAACTGTAGATGTCGGCTTTCTGGAAAGTCTCCAAATTCCAGATTCCTTCCTCTGCAAACCTGAAAATATAATCGACTTGCGTATTCGCTAAATCGTTGAGTGGTAAGATAAAACACAAGCTAGAAACTTACGTTGGTTCAAGCAATTCTGGGCTCATATATCGTTTGGACGCACGGCTAGGAAAGTTAACCCGGTCAAACTGATCCTGCGTAACCGCATATTCCAAACCACCAATCACACATTCACCGTCTTCGTTAACAAATACGGTTTTTGAACTGAGATTCCGATGTGCCATGGGCACACTGTGCAGATATGTCAATCCACGTATCAAGCTGGAAATTGCATTGAGCATTTCATTCTGATTTAATCTTGTCACCTTCAGGTAACTTATTAGTGAACCGTTGGTATGGCCATCCAGAATAATCCATAGGCGCTTGTTAAGTTCCAAACCTACCATACCATTCTCAATATATCCAAGTATGTTCTTATGTTTCATGGGTAGCAATTCCGTGTAAACCTCAATCTCGTGGATCCACAACATTTCTGAAGCTGGCGGATAGATCTTTACCATCACGTTTTTATTCCTATTCGTTGTTCCACGCCATAATTCATACGGTCCAAAGGCATCGTCCTCCATACAGAGAGTAATGGTTATTCGCTCTTGTAATGGAAGTCCCGATGGATCACTTGCATTTGGTGGTATCGTCCAAACTTGATTGTCACGTTGTCCCTAAAAGAATCGTGTTAAAATTGTTAATCTAAAAAGTGATCGATTTGAAATTGTCAAACGAACTTTATCCGTTTTAATAAAATAGAAAGAAACTTTTCTTAATAGTATTATTCTTAATAGAAACTATTTTAGGATAGAAAGAAACTAGAAAAATGCGTATACCGCTGTATCAATAGCGCCAAAATCTGATTCGTCTGCGAGCCGATACGCTACATGGTATTTCTCATCGGTGATACGATCTTTTTTTAAAATCCAATGATAAAGCCAGCAACTGAGGACTAGTAATATCTTAAATAGGAATGAGAAAAGTCATTTGAGACCTAATAAATCATGGTTGAATACCATCTCACACTAATTCTCACAAGCGATTTTACAAAGGATAGTTGGTATCTATCGGTCTTTAAAGGAGTATTATGAAAACTCTGGAAAGTAATTAAACTTTTTTTTTTCTTATCCTCTACTCTGGAAAGTTTGTAATTCCTGTTCGGACGATAAATTTTGGATCCACGTTTATGAGTATTAATCGCAAGGATCGTTAGTACGGGCGAAAGAACAGTTCCGAAATTGAATATCATATAATAAATAATACGAGCAAAACTAAATACTTTGACAGTCAAATATATCATAATAAATGCAATTAGGAATACCTTAATGTACTTTCAGTTGGGATTCAATATATCAACAACAATTACTTATTTAAATGATCATAATTTTTTTAATGCTATATCAAGTGAATTCTTAGATGAGAACTGTGGCAACTTTTTACACGAGACCTTGCCCGAAATATGCCTGCAAGGGCTTATACACTAACTTATTATTTTCTATTTTCTTGTGAAAAATGGTACGAGATGGAAATAATAATGTATTAGATCTCACCCCGAACACCATAGGACCAAATATCACTAAATTTATCACTGTTGGAGATAACGTTGTCCTGGGCACTGATTAGTAAAAAGTATTTAAATTGCACTCAACCATCTAGTTTATATTAGGCATTCATTCAATCAACTAAACAGATACTGACATTGTTTGGAGTTCCCCAAACTTGGAAAAGTACCATTATTACAAAAATGTGTTGTACAGCACTCGGTGCGGAATCTGCTTGTATCCTTCTGCGGACGACTATCACAGTAAATTCGTACTTGTTCTACGTCATTGAAGCATCCGCGAAGTCGTCGATTGCTGCCATCGGGCGCTCGAAATGTCCCCTTCCAGCACTGGAATTCCATATCATTTATTATTTCATAACTGGAATACTTATCAATTCATGGTTTAGAGTTGAATAAATTGAAAATAATGTACGTAAGTCGCATTGTCGCAAGATGACAATCTGTCTAATTTGCAGTCATTTTCACAATAATAACATGTAAGGCGATATTCCGTCATGGTCTTATTTTTCAGCTGAAGTAAACAATTGTTATGAATAAATTTTTATGTGATTTCCGGGTATTTCAATCATGCTAAGTAATATTTACTTATATGAATTAATATAACTACAAAAAAACTATCAAACTGAGTCTAAATTTTCCACAGTACAACTTCGTATATAGAAAGAATAAACTAGAATGAAGTAGATTTTGTTTTCTTGACGATTAGTGGGCCCTCTTTGTACGTGTGTGATTGCGTATGCGCGAGTATGTTTGTGTTAGACTAAGAAGTATACTACTTTTGGCTTATGGCATTCATCGGTCTTAGGGCTTCAAGTCAATTAGCCAACGTTAAACTCAGAAAATTTACCAATTTTCTTTATTTTCGTACAAAGCCATTGCAATATTATGAATAGCATGCTGAAACATACTTCCTTTCAGAGTACTGGAAATAAGCTTTAATTCTTTAATTTCGTTTGTTATGATTACTAAAGCTCGATCACAAATCTTACAAAGTCATTGCATAGGTAAAACCTATTTGATACTGTGCACGGACCTAAACGTCATATTTTTAAAAGCTTGCTTGTTCCGTGTTATCTACATTAAAATTGAAAGAGAACAAATTATGGAAACTGTGAATAACGTTCTAAAGGAGCATTTTATATATTAAAGAAAACAAACTTTTCAAAAATGAGAATTGAATTAAAAAAATTAAATTTGATAAAACATTGTTGAAATAATATTAAACAATATTTTTTGTTTAAAAATTAACAAAAACACAACTTTAAGCATCCATAGAATATAACAATGAATTGGATTCACATTATTATTAATATATGACAACTATAATACGTTATATTATAACCAATAATGAAGTAGGCATTAGCGGCAGTTGCGAAATTCGCTACTAGTCAACAATGCTTTTAAAATTTTATTCTATTTAATCTTCATCGTTTAAAAATGTTGCTCATTTTTACCTATAGTATAGATACCTATTCGCAGATCATACGTTGAAATTATTTTCTGATTTTACATTTATTTTATTGCTACTTCAAAATCTCAAGTTTTTTCCCAGTTTTTTCATAGTTAAGTTATATAACTAAAAAAAGTGAATACTAACGACATATAAGTCTACATAAGTAATTTTTTGTTATTTTATTTAAAAGCAATTAAATTAAAAAATGTACTAATTTATCACTAGCTTTGAGTATGTATGTTTTTAGTTCTAAATTTGTCATATACCTCTTTCCATAAGAAATGTCAAGGATTTTTATTTGATATAGTTTGATATGGTGAAGTATTTTAATATGTTAATCTATGTAGCACTTATTTAGTTTCAAAATTTCTATCAAATTCCAGTTTGATTAATAGTTACAATTAGACAATGTTACTAATGTAATTAATATTGAATTCTACTTGTTAACCGATTAGTTTGTGTAAATATCGAAATATTGTAAACATAAATGAGACTCCGCCGAAGCCGGTTAAGGGTAGCCATGTTGACGAACAGCAAAAGTGGGAAAAAATATTCTTTTCTATTATATTATTCGATCCATCATGTATACTACCTTCACTATTCAATTAGAACATTTTAATTTGTTAGCCCGGTAAGCACCGTTCCTCTTTGGTAAGACACGAACGCATGCGTGCACTATGATAGGGGAGAGCGATAGGGTGGTCAAGGCTGCGCGTCCAATTCAAGATCCATCGTATGGGCTTATAATTGCATTATTAAGAATGATACCAACGGCCATTTTTGTACATCCTGTCCTCGTAACTGACTCTACGTAGTTTTCAAGGTGAAATTTCGTTCTAAATTTGTTAAGTGACCCTACTATGTTTTCCAACTAAGTGAGTGAACTACCACCCCTGGGAGTCCGCCAAGTAACGGCTATCCAATCGGTATATTTCCATTTATACATTAACCACATAATTACATTTTATTGTTATAAAATATATCATAACCCTAACGTATAGTCATCTACATTCTCCTTACTATTAAGTATTTCACGTCGTAAAAATTCATTATTATTGCGATAAGAATTAGATTATTCAAGAAATGTTAAATAATTAAATACAATTTTGAAACATAATTCATTATCTCGAAAAAATGTTCCGTATTTTGAACAACAATGATAATATAATGCCACCTATATTTTTAGTAATTATATAAGTAATTTCTACTTTTAATTATTTCCGACGTTACCAATGCAAATTTTAACATAGTTATATGTCTACTTTAAACAATATACATAAACTTGTCGACCTTCAGAAATATGTCTGTTTATTATAAAATAAGCAAATTGCACAATTGTTTTGTATGTACCTCGATAACAAAATCAAGTTTAAAATTTTTTTCAAGTTAAATTTTGCTAAGTAAAATATTTCGTTTTAAGGGTTGGTTTATATATGTTGTTGTAGTACTGTCAATAACCATAAAAATAATACATTTATTTTTTACGTTTCTTTCATGAATTAATTAACTTTAATTAGATATTGAGCTCTTTAAATTTTAATCTTCAATAAAAATAAAATATACTAATACATTTTGAAATATAAATAAAGAAAAATTGTGAATAAAAATTGCTCTTTCTTTTTGTTACATAGGTTGGTATATAATATCTAATTTACAATCTGTATAGAGCATAAACACTAATTCGATCTAATTAACGAAAATACATAAAAAAAGATATATGACGTCTAAAATAATAATTTTACTCTGAATCATCTTGTCATTTTTTACCAGTGATTAATTCAGAATGCTCTACATTTTGCTTTACAACAGCTCAAACGTAAAATTGGAGTATTTATTTAGCGATAATGAATTAATAATGAAATATCATCTCATCGAATGGAATAACTAAATAAATGAATAACAATAATTAACCAAAGTAAAAAGAACAAAAGATAAATGGATTGTAAACTGCTGAATCATATATGTTGTCTTTTATATGATACAATCCCAGAATAAGAATATTATTGCGAGTACCACTGTTAACTATTTAAATACTGTTCATGATTGATAAAATGAAATCCTTGAAAGCATAGACATTCGTATAGACGTCAGGACTGCCGATGGCACAACGCTCAGTTTCTACCCAAGAAGCAATACCAACGACTTCATTTTTTACAACTAGAGGACCACCACTGTCACCCTGAAAATATTCAATATATAACAATATATAACGCGAATTTACAGAGCAGGGGCAAATGAACTTACCGAGCAGGCACCAATCTTAGTAGCACGGAAAGCGCAAACTTGAGTCTTATAGATCACTATTTCGTCGGCATGGATCATTCTCTGTCGACATTTTTCATTGGTAATAATATTCGTTTTGATCAATTGTAGTTGATTGGGAAGGCACTTGGGCGTTTGACTAATTAATCCCCAACCTGTAAAATTAGCTGGCTCACCATCCAGAACATTTTGGCTGGGCAAATTAACTTTTTTCTGGTGATCATTGAATTCGATTTTATTTTCTAGCTGAAAATTAATTTACCGCATAAGGAAATAAAAACAAAATAACGATGACAGTGTCAATTGTCATTGAGTATCATTTGCAGAATACTTCATAAACCTGATCATGATTGATCTGGCATGATATCAAGTATATTGTAAAAATATTATTTACTATATAGTATTCTTTGTGTAGGCATTAATGGGTGTTCTATTATGCGTTTACCTTTGTTAAAGAATAATTTTTTAAATATTTTACGTATAATTTGTTTTAATACCACAATCGGCAGCATCATTCTAATCAACAAGTAATAAACATCGAGAGAAAGTTCCGGAATATCTACTATATCTCCAAAAACAAAAGAATAGACTCCAAAATAATTACGATTCGAGATCACTCACAATTTTGGCTGTGGCGCACTTTAAGTCATATGACGATACGTTCATTCGGCCATATATGTCAATTTTAATGAAAAGTAGGAGTTCCACAAACTTATATAGTTCATAAATTATTACGATCATTTCGATTCAATTCGAAACCATTTTATAGGATTTACCGTAGTACTTTTAAATCAAGCCCTTTTGATTACTTAACCTATTAAGGCCCATACCAAACCTAAGTAAGATGGTGCCAAATCGGAAAATATACCCGTGTTTTTTCTTTTGCCATTTGCAATTGTTTATACAAAATTATTTAAACAAATTACCAAAAAGTGTATAATTGTTTAAAACTGATTGTGGTAATTGATTCTATGGGAAACAACGTATCCGAAATAAACCGATTAGATTCGGAATAAAGCTATGGGTACTTTGTTCCTTAGATGGTTACATATATGATCTTGATTTTTAGAGAAAAGTCAGGAGTTGATGAACGTAAACTTCTAGTGAGCGTTTGTTTAGGATCGAAAGTCGTTATGAAATTACTTTCGACTTTATTAGAAGTTACTGAAAAAAATAATCTTAGTAAATACCATGTCTATTTTGACAATTTTTTTACCAGTCCGGATCTCATGGTTCATTTAGAAAAAACAGGATTATCAGCGACTGGAACCGTCAGACAAAGCCGTGTCAAGAAAAAAGTTGAGAGAGGGACAACTTATAGTTTGCATGATAAAAAACTCATTAATCGTTCTGTTAGGCGAAAAAGGTCAAGTGATTGATCATTACATGGGCACAACATAAAACAAGTTAGATACGTAAAATGGGCAGTCTCATAGTGTGCGCCAAAAACTCCGCTGTATTGTGAGAAATGTTCTATACCCGTATGCAGAAATCACAGGGATGAACACGTAAACGAGTCTACCTAAAAATTCAATTGTGCTACATAGGATCAATGTGTTATGGTCATCTTATATAGACAAATTGAAGTCTGACCAAAAAATGTTATATACATTTCTGACATATTTTTTCCCGTATAATCGAATGCCGCTATCAGTTAAACAAAATTACTACATTTTGAGTAATTTGTTTAAATAATTTTTTATAAAGAATTGTACATGGCAAAAGAAAAAACACGGGTATTTTGTCCGATTTACCTATCATTGGCATAATTAGTTTGGCACTATCTTACCCAGGTTTGGCATGGGCCTTAATGGGTTAATTTAATGCGAACCAAAAAGCGGCCCGACAATCACTAGGATTTTCTGCGTAAAATTCTCATTTGATCTTCGAATGACCTTGAAAATATGGACTAGCGACATTATGAAGGTCGTGCTTCGGTAGCCCCTCAACACTCAATAATTTTTATTTATACGACTGAAATAATCAAGATTTTTCAACTTTCCGCTCTTATTTAACATTTTTCTGAATAATCTTTATGATCGACTTTGATCCCAAATATGAAACATGATCTGGATGTAAAATGTTCCGTTCTTTCAAAATTCAAGAATCAAAAATAATGGTTTTTATTAAAGAAATAAAAGTACCTTCAAATGGCCTTGATAATGAAGTTCAAGATAATTGTTACGGTCATGGTTGAAATAAACTCTCCATGACTAACTATTTTTCTCGGAATAATTTTTCGATTCACCTGCAATTTTCAAAGCTATCTTGGTGTTCAAAATCGGACACCCTGCATATTATATGTATATATGCGATTTTGAATTTTATATTCCAATAAAGTTATTGTGATAACGTTTTGGCAATATTCTTCTTCAACGAGTGGTTATTAGGACGATATCATAAAATTCATGCAATATTTGTTGTTGTTGGAAATAAAGTTTTGACATTTAAAATATTATTACAACAATATTTCTGTAAAGATATATTAAGAAGTTAGCTTAGGCAATTACGATCAAGGGCTTTTGCTATTTATGATTCTTTAAAATAATATTATAATCAGGAAATTTTTTTATGGTAATTTGAAAAAATACGTATAGGTATACCGTGATTATAGCCAAATCATTCTGGGGATCTTCTTCGGAACCGGTCCAGTCAGGATGAACGTCAACTTTAGCAATTTGATGCGATTGACCTCCATTGTTATTAAAACTTGTTCCCGTAACTACTCGAAACGATGTGAATGGCGGTGTCATTGATTTGATGATGCAATGGGCAGCAGTCAAAATATGTCTTTCACTAATTATTGATCCTCCGCAGAAATGATTATTGAATATTTGAAGAGAGATTTGGTACGGGTAATTTGTTATTTTCGCATTTTCGCCGCCGAAGATGCGTTTATGCGTTAAGGTATTACCATAGCTGTTTCCTATTTAATCCAATCCAATCATGTGAATTATTAAACAAATTTTAACATTAACTCATTAGGTTTTCATATTATTCACTTATTACTTTTCAAGTCAGCGTCAATGAAAGTATAGAAAATGGTAACAACAATAATTTTGCAGTATTATACGAAAAACCGTCATAATTGCGTCAATAATATAAAACGAAATATCGCTTGATGATTGCACTGAGCTTTTGTATTTACCGTTTGTTATAGTGAACATGATTTGCACTTGATTTAACATAACTTACGTGACAAACAAACGCAATTCAAGGAATTCCTTTAAGCGCACATTCAGGTAAATAATAAACACCTGTGCAAGTGGTAACGTTTTATATAAATCATTGAAAATGAGTACAATTAAAAATTTTTTGACCTTCAACTGCAGTAATATATATTAATATGAGTATACAGTCTATTCGATGTCGTATTGACAATTTTCCAAATACTTAAGTTTTTTTTTATATGAATGATTGTATCCTTTAAACGAAAAAGAAAATTAATTGTCGCTTTATAATCCGTGAATGTTTTGTTTGTATACGATTGAAACGGTATAAAGCAAGCTTAAAAAGACACTCTATATTGACTTTTTAACCACAAAAACAAAAAAATTCTTACCAACAAGAAGGATGACGCTTAAAAATATTATTTTGTACGATGTCATTTTGAAACCACAGTAACTATGTCCCACCCCTCAAATTCGTAAGCATATTTATAAGTATTATCTTCTTTGTAAGTTATTAATACATCATTTCATTTCACAATATTATACATGCATAAATTGATAAAAGTCATGCGAGAATAATTTGCATTTCATTAGGTGTTTATGCCCATTAACTAATTCATATATTATGAGGATTGTGCGTCACAGCAATCTGTTTCATTCAAATTGGAAAACTTAATTGCCTTGGAGTTTACAAAACCATATTTATAAAGTTGTTATTGAATACGTATGTAATCAGTGTACGTCATCATCCAAATACAGACTACAGTTTAAAGAGAATAAACTTATTATGAAAAAACTCAATTGCCCACAAGTTGATATTACCCGTAATTTGTGTCTATTAAATGGATATAAACAGACAAAGATTTAGAACACTTACATCTATGTAATATCCACGTTAAATCCTTTGGACGTGTTTTTTCACAATTGTACTTGTTGGAATCATAGACTGTGTGGAATATGAAAATGGAATATATCCTTAAATCATCCTTTATTGATTAAAAATCCAATTACTAAATGATTAAGGACCTTTTCAACAGCTACGTTTGGGTGTCAAAATTGACTGATCTTCTTTTTAGAACTGTTGATGAAGTCATGTTTTGCTCACGATCAGAATAAGTACGTTTCACTGCCTAGTCGTTTCAGGGAATTTACCTTTCAAAATATAAAGGTACGTTGGTGGTGGAAGTGTTTTATACATAGTACAAAAATATAGACTTTAATTTTGTCATCTAATTACAAAATTTTATTTAAATTATTTCGTTCACTTTATAGTAGATAACGAATAAAATTTTAAACTCAAGTTAAATTATTATACATAAAAAAGATGTATTAAAAGATAGGCTTGAATTAAAAATAATTACTCACAGCCCAAAGGTAGTTCAACTTTAATTTTTTTAATTCTTTCCCTAACTCTTAATATCGTCGGACGCTTTTCGGAATGTTCATTCCAACATTCCCCGATGATAGATTTCAATATAATCATCATCTGCAAACCAAACGTTATCCGAGTTAAAAATTTAAATATTGTAATAATACTATCTCTTCAAACTTACCGGAAGTCTGTCCCAATGATTAGGAAATTCAGGTCTTCGTTTCTCATTAAAAACTACTTGGCGCATCTCCTCCATTGTTGGTTCTCGTTTGCCGTCAGCGAACCACTCGGAAAAAGGAGCCATGTAATATAAAGTAACGTTGTCATCTTCTGGGCACATGCGACATATCTCCCAGAGTATGAGGGCCAAACTGTACATGTCAGCTTTCTGAAAAGTTTCTAAACTCCAAATTCCTTCCTCTGCAAACCTGAAAATATAGTTGATTTATCGAGCTATTAAAAGTGAAATTTTTCAAGATGAAACATAAAAAAGAAACTTACCCTGGTTCAAGAAATTCAGGGCTCATATACCGTTTAGATGCATACCTAAGAAAATCGGTTTGGTCAAGCCGTTCTTGCGTAACGGTGTGTTCTAAACCGCCAATCACACATTCCCCGTTGCTCTTAACGAATACGGTTTTCGAACTGAGATTCCGATGCGCCATGGGTAATTGGCCCTTATCACCAGTCACCGATGTGTGCAGGTGCATCAATCCTTTAACCAAGCTGAAGATCGCCGTAAAGATTCCATTCTCTTTTAAATTTGTCATATTAAGGTAATTCATGAGTGAACCGTTTAAATGGTCATGTGTAACAAGCCATAGGTGTTTGTCATTCTCAAAGTCGACCCTATCATTGCCAACATATCCAAGTACGTTGTCGTGTTTCAAGTGTAACAGTTTCGTGTAAATTTCAATCTCATAAGCCCATAGAGTTTCAGAGTATGGCGAATAGATTTTTACCATCACACGACTTTTGTCATCCTGCTGTGTTCCACGCCACAACTCGTATGGGCCAAACCTACCGATATTCGCGTTAAGATTTATCTGCTCTGATAATCTGTGTTTTGTCAGCACGACATTGCTGCAGCCAGATTTTTCCGGCAAACTTTGATCGATAGATTGTCGTTCCTGAAAGGACCATTTCGAAATAATTAACCTTTGAAAATAATTGGTTTAAACTTGTCAGACAAACCTTATAATTTTTAATGACCCCTCTCTCATCCCGTCCTTCTAGACATCTTTCAAAAAAGATAAGTAAATGGAATAAGAATAGTTTAGAGCTTGATATCTAGTTATGATATTAATATATGTTATTTATTTAACAATTTGAAACGAATTTGAAGCAGTTTACTTGATTTTTTGAAATTATTCCTTTTTTGAAAGATTGTGGAGAGGGTGCGGGAGATATCACACAGTGTACAAAGATCATAGTATCTCGTTATAGGAATTTTTATTCCATACGACGGCTATGGCGTAAACAGAATTATGGAAAATACTCATTTTTACGATAAGAACCACAGTTCAAGATTGCAATATTTGCGCTATCGACAGACTTTGGTTACCCTTGAGCAATGGGAATTTTATACATACAGTCATTATACACCTATCACGCGTATACTTTACATGTGTAGTGAACAAAAATTAAACACTTTGGGAAGGGACTTAAATTTGTCATCCCACTTATAAGAGGGATGTGCACCGGTACCAGCTTGGTGCCTATTTGCCTACAACTCGTGATCATAACCTTTGATAAGTAGAAACAAATCATGTGTATACCCTGGTTGTATTATCTTCGGTTGCAGCAACGGCTCGGAGTTCAGACAATCTATATATATGGCTGTTAACGATGTGAAATCTTTTCCGACTGGTTAGACTGCAGATAGTTGCAAATATGGCCCACACTGCCTTGAATACCGACGAGAGAATTTTCGTGAGATCTAATGCATCGTTATTAGCTTCCTCTTCGCATTATTTCTCATAAGACATCTCGCAAAGCTCGGTCGATTTCCAACAATCTTTATGAAATCTATTACGAGGATTCTGAAAATCAAAATAAGTATTTTTTCACCAGTTATGAACACTTTCATAAGGATTGTGAAAAAAGTTTTGAGCTTTGTCTGATTGATTTGATCCTCATCAGAGTTTTCATAATAGATCTCGCAAGAGATATACCGTGATATATCGTAAAAGATATATCATTAAGATATACCGAGGATACATATCTTGTGGCAATGAATGCGAGGAGGAGGGTCAATAGACTCATTAGATCTTACAAACACTGTTACTGCGACACCAATAAATACGTAAACATCTTCGACGGTTGTAGGCAGATCGGTCTCTGATCAATAAAATTAATGCAATCACTTTCACATATGTAGTACATAATAGCCACTCATCCAACTAAATAGATTAATTCTTACGATTCTCGGGAGGGTTCAAAATTGGAAAAGCGCCGTTGTTGCAGAATTTTTTTGTGCAGCATTCGATGTGACGTTTGCTTGTGTTGTGCTGTAGCACATTGTCGCAGTAAATTTGTACTTGTTTTACGTCATTAAAGCATCCGCGAAATTGTCGATTCCTGCCATCGGCCGCTCTAAATGTCCCTTTCCAGCACTAGAATCAATTCTTGTTTATTACATATTACACGGTCTACATGTAAATGATTCTGCGTTGAAGTAGTTCAATAATACTTACGTGAGTTGCATTATTACAAGTATCCATATGTCCGTCTACTTTACAATTATTATTACAATAGAAGCAGTCAATAAAGTGAGATTCCGTCATTATTTCAACTTTTAATACAATGTAAGCTGTTATTTGTTATGAATAAATTTTTATATGATTTCAATATATTTTAATCTTGAAAAATAATATTTACTCAGTATTTACAAAATTACATGTAAAACACAGTATTAAATTGCTCAAAGCTAGTCTGATTATTTCAAAATTAAATAGTTTTCAAAATAAAAATCAGGCACTCGGCAAACCGATACTCAACCTGTCAATTTACAACCTCCCATAGAGAAAGACTAGATTAGAATGAGTACGATTTTTCTGGACGATCAACATTCAACAGTCTGTGTGTGAGTGTACATGTATGTATTCGAGAGGCATACTTTTGACTTATGGTATTTATACGGCTTAGGACTTTTATAAGCTTATAACGACTAAATTGGATTTTAAAAAGTTATTATTACTGACTTTATGTATACGATCTTTTACCAGTGACTATAGTAGCATTTTAATCTATTCCAAATTTTAAATCTGTTGTCTTCTAAACTATGTCGCGCCTATTTTATTATTTAAAATGTTCAGAATTTTATTTATAAAAATGTAGTATTCTATACATAGTAATTTTTTCTGTGGATATTATGCTTCCATTTGCATAGAATTATTTTGAAAGCTCCAATTCCGCACAAATGCTTGGGTCGAAATTCCGATAACCCTATTCTAAACTACCAATTTGAAATACTTTTATTATAACTAATCAGATTTCACCTAAATCTAAGTCCATAAGTGAAGTCTAAATTGATATATTGAAATTTGGTTGGGATAAAATTTTGTGAAATGTTATCTAAGTTACAAATGAAAAATTTGAACAATAATTTTTTTAATTATGCAAATTATGTTTAATTAAACTTAGTAAAAAATTTTTTCGGTCATGATAAAGATACCAAGATTATTAATCAAGTTTAGTAAACATTTAGGAAAACTAAAAAAACATGTAAAAATTTGACACAAACTATCGTAAATAGAATCTCGTTTTCAGTCAAAACCCGAGAATAAATAAAATGCTTTATAGAAAGATTTCTATGGGAAAAGTTCTGAAAACTTTTTTGTTTAAAAACATGAATGATTTGTTGAAAATTTACAGGATAATTAATGAATACATATAGAAGCCAGAGTTTATCCCGGGAAAAGGTAATCTTTTGATAATATTGTACACACTTTTTATGACGGTTGTATTGGATACGGTTATCTATACCTATTTTTGGTAGTTCTAAGTATTTCTGTGCAGAATAAAAATATATTGGAATGTTAATTACACATTTATTTTTACATTATTCGCCAATGCATTATGATATTCTGTATAATTAAATACAAGTTACCAATTGTAGTACTAGTTCAATAACATTCAATAAAGTTAGAAAAATTAACGATATCTTATTTAACCTTAAAACAGTAGGATTTAACAAAAATAAAATGTTATAATATCTAATAAAAAAATGTAGAAAAGATTGGAGATAAACTTCATGATTCACCTAATTGCTCAAGCAGTAAGAACTGTTTCAAAAATTTTACTACGACAATATCAGTATTTCTGGTAAACAACAAAAATGTTATAGAAATGTTGTCATTACGCCAAAACATTCACCTTTATTTGAAGCAAAATGTTATCACAATATTTTTTCCAGCGTTGCTATAACGTTGTTGAAACTGTTATTTGAAAATGTTTCTGCATCACTACAAACAATGTACACCGGGAATTGAAAATATTGTCGAAAAGTCGATGAAATACTGCTATAACGAGCGACCAAAACATTGTGCTACAACGATGTAACAAGTTAAGCCAGTAATTTGTTATACCTATTTTACGAAAATTAATTGGAAAAAAATCGAGCGTGAAATATTGCTGCAACATTTGTTCAAGGTTGTGATGAACTTTTAAAAATGTAATCGAAACGATATCTGGGAACATTGAAAAAAATTAATGAACTAAAAATGGTTGAAATATTCTCAAATACAAATTTTGACAAGGTCGTGACAGCGCTCGGGCATCTAATTGAAATAACTTTGTGGTAATATTTTGCTTCAAACGAAGGAGGGCATTTTGCAATTGTAAAAAAAATTTTGATATTTTTTTTGATTGCCAAAAATATTGGAGATGTAAAAAGTATGTTGCAGTAACATTTTGAAATAATTCTTGCTGTTTGGGCATGTCTCAAAATAGTTTCATAATGAACTGCACGATCCTTTATAATTATCGTAATTTATATAATATAATATATAATATAAGAATTATATAATGTAATATAATAATTGTAAGAATTATTTAATATATAAGGTGTTTCAGACAAATCCCCTTTATCTGGAGATTCACACAGTCAGCGCACACTCTCGTAAAGATGGCGAAAATTTGATCGTATTTCTAGACTACCAAACCTTGTTCCATACCTTAATCTATTGCACTCTCTTTTGGGTGAATGGAATGACCAATGCTAACTCTTCTTTCGCATTCTAACGCGAAAATACGAAAAATACTTTATGTTACCTTTCTTTGATATAAAAATTCACGAACGGTATTCATATTGTATATTGTTTTCCAATTAATCGTAAATCATTTCTAAATAGGTTTTGTCATCTAAAATTTGTCTATAGTCTACGAACGTTATTAAAGTCGCCCATTACTTTGCTGAAATAACGGTGTAAGGGTACTCATACGCCAAAGGTCGTTATTTTATGTATAATGTAATTCTATGGATGTATTATAATTGAAATTATCGTTTTAGAATATGACAGGTAAATTTGTAAAATATAATAAAAATAAAATTTAAATATTAAAGCCAAACGATAGTCAACGGTAATAAATAAAAGCAGAAAAATGTAAAATCAAATTTTTTTAATTTCAATGAATTACACTACCCGTCTAATATAAATCCTTTAGTGAATATTGTGATGTTGAAGAAAAATACAAGTTTAAAAACTAATGCTTCGTAATTGATACGAGCTTCAGCAATGTAAGTCATTGGTAGAATTCGTTAACCAGAGTAACTTTTTGCCTTCTTATTTTCGACACCGTATTCTTTTTGTTTTTGTCGCTTCTATTTATTTTCTTAGACGTTTTTCAAGATTGTAATTTCTGCTTCAGTGCAAAGTAATTTAAAAGTTGTTAATTTGTTTTCCTCGTATCGATGAAATCATGAGAATGTTGCTATCTACGTATTCTCAAGCAATATATGTTTCAAAATTTTACAAACTTAAATCATGAGAGAATTATATTTTACTACATTCAAATGACAAATTATAATTTGAATTAGAGAAAATTACATAATCAAATCTTATCAAACGTTGCAGTTAAGAGCCTACCGATCATTAAAACCCCGGAATAAACTCGACGCTTTTTTTACTTAAAAAAATTAAAAAAGTATACTAAAATGTCAAGTGAGTTCGAATAGTTTTCGATACAACTCAAGTTTATTATTATATATTATGTTTAATATACATTCCATCAAGATAATCGAAAATATATAAAAGAATAATAATGTAGGCTTCAGTCATATTGACGCAACGTGCAAGTGTAATAAAGAAACTAATTTTCCAAACAAATATTCAAACCTGACGTACAATATAGTCGTAAAGATATACTTGAAATGTATTAAGATATGATCGTTAATACAACAGTCTTTCGTCATATTTATAATTTAAAAGTAAATAAAAACGTATAAGGAGATTGATAATAAATTCGAAAATACCATAATTATCACTAAAATCATTAATTTTTATTTCTAAGTCTATTGATACTAATCCAGATGCAATCGAACAACAGGAGTGGTTTTTATTTTAACGTTTTATCAAAATACGAGCGGCAACTAACTGTCCCTTGAGCCTTTTTCTTGTAGCCACTAGTTTGTCTCTGTTTTGACTACGAATTCTAGCTGACGTCCCTTTGATATCGCTCCGGCATAATGTCGAATGCCACTCAGTGTCACTTTCTTAATACTATGATATCTTTCTTTCTTATAAATGCAACTCTAAAAACATGCTTGTCTATAACTAATGACATATCACTTAATTTATGAATTTAATATCGGTAAAAAATGTTACGTAAAAGTATTTTGGTATTGCTTGATTGTGTTTGTTCATTGTTATCTAATCAATTATAAAGCCGTCGTATAGTGTGATTATACAAGAAACAATGAAATTAGATGGACCTAATTTTTTTGAAATAGCAGCATGTACAATAAATATACAAAAGTACACAACAGTTTTTTTCAACATATAATATTTAGTGCGTATCGAAAGGGAAAATGAAAAATGAATCAGTGACTAAAAGGTGAATATTAAAATAAGTAGGTTAAGTTTCGAAGGCATATTTGTCCGATTTTTATATATCTAGATAATCCATCAGTATTAATATGGTATCATAGTAAGCTAGCCTTTTCTCGATTTTTCCCTCCTTAAGTGGTCAACCTCTCGTTGATGGTTGTGCACTTGACAACAGAATCGGAGTGAGTTTCAATTAATTTATCAGTCTTGCTGAACTGTTGTAGTAGCTTGCGTTGCCGCATTCATTCTAATTCAAAACAGTTTAATATTTATTTGTCAGAGTATCAATTCCTAAAATAAGACGCTATAAGTAATCAGGACTGATAATTATCCACTATTGTAAGAAATGGTATGCTTAATACATTTTTACACTTAAACGATGGTAGATATTAAACGTAATTAAAAACTACTTCATTGACATAATGTAATTTCGTATCATGTTAACTTAAGTCCATCTATTTTGGTATCATAGTTGTTATGCAGAACTTTGTTCTGGTGAAACGAATTTAATTTTTATAGTTCTAGCACTTTTCATGCGAACCCCCTCTCCTTGACGCTATATAATTTCACAATTAATTTTACATTATTGTTTTGTCTACGTATTCAGCCAGTGATGTAGGCATTGGCTCAGAACTAAACTAAGACGAAAGTAGTGGTACATTTCATAAGTCTAGATATGACGTCATACCTTCTTAATTAAATACTGAAACTGAATATTTTATTATTAGCTCGTTTAATCAATTGCAATATTAATTTAATATTTTTTTGCAACGAGTATTCTGGCCGTTGTGGTCGTGTCCAGTCGTGCACTGTTCCGCTGACTTGGCAACGCTGCCGAATTGAGTGCTTTATTACAAGCATATTATCGCGCTCGATTTCCTTTGTTTCATGAGGTGTCAGCGCGGATTGGCAACTGTCATCAATTTTTACCTTTGATGATATTTTATAAGTTTTGTGCGCTGTGGTAGCGATGGTCGAAGTTGGAGATGCGCACGGGTACTTATAGGAGTCCGGGCGTCGGGGTTGAGTAATCACAACACAAGTCACGTTTCACTGTTTTTTTTATTTAGATCAACAGAGCTCCTGAGAGATGTCTTTACACTTAATAGTATAATATTCGAATGAACCGTCGTCCCTTGCGGGCTCACATTTTTATAGGTGTTCCGTGTAGGTAAGTTAGTCCCTATCGTTTCTGCCTTTGATGTCTTATCGGGGTCCAGGCGCGCATCGAGTCGTGGGAACACACGACGTTAATGTTAATATTGTTACATGGTCCGACAGTGAGGAAATGCGTACATCTTTATCTTATATTTGGGGATAGTTACTCTACTAGAAAATGTTTACCTGCCCATGTATACATGTGTATGTCAATATGTCTACATGGGGACGAGCGAGATATCTTACTCGACAACCCTTTCCTTCAGATTATTCTTGTCCTCAAGAATTTACAGAATATTTGCATATTATGGCGAAGGTGCTTTACACAATGGTATGAAAGCGTCGGGATCGGAGGTAATAGGTCTACTAATCGAACTACCGGCGGTGTTAACATTGGAGCAATGAGTGTAGGTGACAATATTTGAAGTAGTCGCACGATTATGACAACAGCAATAATCCGTTAATCGTTTAAAAGTATATTGTAAAAGAGTACTTATGACACTAAATAGTCCTGCTTTGTATCCGACATAGGTTCCGACAAGTGCAAGTGCTGTGTATCCGGCGTAGTGTAGATAATTTATGGCAGTGGTGATATAAGAATGATTACGTTGTTCTGTTGACAATATGTGAAGTCCTTCCTCTATTTGTTTCAAATTTGCTGCTTTAGTGTGTATATTCTCTAGATGATATGTCTGCAAAGTTAGTATGGGAATTACAGATGAGGTATTCTGGGGAAGCAGTGGAATGTCTATTTTTGGGTAGCTTTCCGTAAAGATACGCACGTCATGCATTACCTCGAGTCTGTAATCAACATTAGTGAGGAAACATCCATTGGGCAATTGTATCACGGATGGTTGCTCAATCTGTATGTCTTTGATATAAGAATGACAGAAAAGATTGAATTGGATTACGCTGGTAGGTAGTATGTAAAAGCTCGTGTTGTTTAGTCTTTGTATGAAATGCTGTGATAGAGAGAAATATCTTAATGGGAATTTTGATACGCCATTAAAGAGGAGTCGTTCGCAATTACTCAATGACTTTAGACGCTTTGGAAACAATTGAATTTTACAAAGTTTTCCTTGGCGCGAGCAAGTGTTAATGTCATCAACTGTGGTGTATTTGGAGCCGTCCTTTGAAACAAGAATGTACTACTGTGTAATTTCGAGAAGTCCAAGTATATTTTAGATATTTCGTGACTATGGTGAGTCCCATCTTAGATACATACGATGAAAAGGTCACGGACTGTATGATATAGAAATAGTTATTTATGTGAGGTGGTAGGAGTATGTCGAGGTATACGTTCTGTTGGTACGCATCTCGTAAGCCCTGTACAAGTGTTTCTGGCTTCATGAGTGCTGGCGATAGTATGCCGTTTCGTGCGATATTTATGGCCGTGAATAATTCCGTGATGTAGTTGTCGTATTCTTCTATGGATACATCAATTTCTTCGAGGGATAGATGTATCATTGCATAGCATTGGTCTGATAATTTGTAAAAATGGATCTCATGTTCTTACTCCATTTTAATAACTCGTCCTCATTATTTTTAAATGTATGAAACTCCTTCGCGAACTCACTAAAGGTTTCTTTCATATAAATGGTTTGGTTCTTTACTACCATTAGAGCCTTCCCCGTGTGTTTGTATACCTTATCTATTTCTTGGTTATAGTATTCTGCGTCATCTGCGTTCATTGTGCCAAAAAGGAACTTACTAACTGATCCGACGAAGTTGAACAACCCTCTTTTCTGTCTGTTATTAACTTCCACATCATGTAATTGAAAGAGTGACAGTCTCTGCATTAGAATACTCAACCTGCGTCGTTGGTGTGCGATGAAGTCTTTTGCATGACATATACGACTGTCACAAACGGTAGATATGTTGTCAAGATGTTGCCCTATTTCTTTTCCATTTTGTACAAGCGCGGATAGATTTATATGGTTGACTATGGTCCACGTGTCTTCGTATAAGTATGCGGTACCAAAATTTTGCTTCAACAGTGGTATGGACTAATGCGTAATATTGATCTGTCCGTGTGTACTAGTAATTACAATAAGCAGCGTCAAGATTACCTTCATCTGTAACAAAGACGTCAGGCAGGGGTCTTAATTGATTAAAGTGTTGTCTAAATATAGCATTGTTATATAATATTTGTGTAGTGTTAGAGTTTCGATTGATCGTGAGTATGGTTCCTGGTCCTTGATATTCGTTTCCTAGTTTAAACATCACTTGCTGTTGTGTCTCGGGTTTGAATTTTAATGACTGTCGTGAATCTACCAGTGCTTTATTTTTCTCTTTACTTTTGTTCATTTTTGATTTTGCTGTAAGTCTATCTCGCGCGGCTCTTTTGAATCTTCCTTCTATGACTTCTCTCAACGAAGATTCATTGACGATGTCTTGCGGCGTGCGTGCGTAGAAGAGTTTGTACGGCGAGAAGCCTGTACTCGCATGTATGGTATTATTGTAGTTCATGACTAATGGTATGTGAGATCGATTGTTCTCTAATGCTCGAATGACCTTCTCCTTGAGTGTGCCAATAACTCTTTCGCAAACTCCATTTGATCGAGGATGTAGAGGTGTGATCGGATAGTGGCTTACTTGATGCTGCTCTAAAAGTTTTTGGAATGATTTTGAATGAAATGTTGAGCCATTTTCCGATATTATTCTCTTAGGCGTTCCCCATTCGCAGAATATATTTCTGAGTGCATTGGTGGTTTCATGAAAACTGTTTAATATCACGACCTTTACATATCGAGATAGTGCCTCTATTACAAATAGATATAGATATTTTTGTGGCTGCGCATGAGCTATGTACCAGATCTCATTTATATCGGAAGGTGCTTCGACAAGTGTGCCTGGGGCTCTGAATCGCCTTTTTTCTCTTCATTACGGCAATATTCACAAGAATCAATCCAATTTTTAATGTCTTGTAGCTTTGTCTCCCAACAGTGTCTCCGAAGTTGAATTGTCATTTTGTCCTGTTTCCAATGTGTTTCGCCATGTGCCCTTCCCAATAGTGTTTTCTGCGTGGCCTCATTGCTTATGTGTTGCTGCTCGATACTCTTAATGTAAAGAACTGGTCGCTTCATCTTCGTCGCTATTTCTGCGAACTTTTGCATTAAACGCTGAGAGTTCTTTTGGTCCATTTTCCTAAATTCTAAAGTTTCATTGGTTTTTAATTTGTTGAGTATGTCGATTATTATGGGCGTTGGATTGGTTATAAGCTCTACCGAAGGTTCCAAAATGATATCTCCTTTACATTTATTATTAGTTATAACCTGTGATTTTATTTTTGGCCTTCCCCGCAATTGAGGTTGTTATTTTATAGTGGATGAATCAAAATTTTCTACGCTGCTTGTCGATGACGAAGGTTCTTCGACGTTTTCGAGTTGTTCAATTGCTGTGTTTGCGCCCGTGGGGGAGGTAGGACTTGTAGCTATAGATGAAGTGATGCAGTGATGTTTTCTTTTTATGTACATTTTATCGATGCCCTTCTCTATGGCTACTGTTCTTAAAAGGTTAATTAGATTTTCAACTTGTTGCGGTGTAAAGTCTTCGTTAAACTCTAATGCTTTGAGTCCCTGTTTTGTGGATTCTTCTAACAGTTCCGTTGCAGATGTTGACTCCCACTTATCTTTGGTGATAACGAGCCCAGGATGGCCGTTTCGTGTCCATATGATATTACAGAGAGATCTCGTGTGAAATGCTCGACTAAGTGCGTCTGCGTTTGTATTTAATTTTCCTTTCTTGTATTCGATCATTGGCTGAAAATCTGCTATCCTAAGGAGCAGTTTAAATATTCTTGACCAGATTTCAGGTGACTTGGTTTTGATTAACCCAGCGAAAGGCGCATGCTCAGTTATAAGAACGAATGGCTTTCCGTATAGTCCAGACTGCTCCGAGTAATTCCTTTTTGGTAGTTGAATAATTTTTTTCTGCGTTGTTGAGTGCTCGTGATGCAAATGCGCATGGAAGATCAGTTCCTTTCTTGTAATCTCCCTGGCTTAGCACTGCTCCGAGTCCTTCATTGCTTGCGTCCGTTGTGAGTATAAATATTTACTCAAGGTCTGGATAACGTAACACGGGTGCTGAAGTTAATTTCTCTTTAAGAGTTTCGAAAGCTTCTTTACATTTATCAGTGAATTCGAAGTTTTGGTCCTTACACATGAGTTTATTGAGAGGCGTGATTATTTTGCCATAGTTCTTAATGAATTTTCTATAGTATCCGCAAAAACCTAATAATTGGCGTACTTCTTTTTGATTGGTGGGTTGTTTGTAGTTTCTGATGAATTTTATTTTTCGTGGATTCGGAAAACTCCTTTCTCCGTTATTAAGTGTCCGAGATATTCTAGTTCTGCTTTCACATATTCACATTTGTCAGGTTGTAGTTTCAGTTTTGATTCCCTGAGTCGTTAGAATAAAATTTGCAGATTTTGCAGATGATCTTCGAATGTTCTTGAGTAGACTATTATATCATCGAGATATACAAAACATATTGTTCCAATTAAACCCTGCAACTTCAAATTCATTATACGTTGAAAGGTTGCAGGTGCATTCTTGAGACCAATTGGCATTTGCTTGAATTCCCAATGCCCTCTGTGTGTATTGAACGCTGTTCGATCCTAATGCTCTGGTAGAACGGATACTTGATAGAACCCGCTAGTTAAGTCAAATGTGCTAAAATACCTCATTTCTCCTAGTTGATCTAATATTTCATCTGTTGAGGGCAGCGGATAATTGTCTTGGACCGTATACTCATTTAGTTTTCGAAAGTCAATCACAACTCTATATTTTTGTGTTCCTGAGGCGCCCATTTTTTTGGGCACACACCATACAGGTGAAAGAAAAGGTGAGTTTGACTTGACTATTATTCCTTTTTCTTCAAATTCTAGTATTTGTTTATCAATTTCTTTATGTAATGACATCGGATGTCGATATAGTTTTGAAATGATAGGTTGGGATGTGGTGAGATCTATACGATGATATACATCGTCAAGTGACGGAGAGGGATCTCCACTGAGTTGAAATATATCTGAACAAGCTTTAACAAGTGATAAGATAGAGCTTGCTTCTTCTTGCTGCAGGTGTGAGATTCGTGTATTCTCGGTTATAAGTCCATCTCTGTCATGTGTTGCGTATATATTGTTGTGTTGGGAATATAATTGTTGCAAGAGGATTTTTCTTTGGTCGTTTGGAATTTTATTATTTAATATTGAGATATTCTCTTCGAACTTTTCTATATGTAGATCGGTGTGTATGTTTATTTGCTTGTCTGAATGGTTGACGCAACTCAACTTCGTTCTTCCGCCTTTAATGTGATAAATAGCAGGTGTAACGAGGTTCCTTTTCTCCGTGATGATATAGTTTCCATCTGGTTCATTAATGTTTACTTTGATAATATTTATTCCAGGCTGTAGTGGAGTGAGTTCTTCTTTAAAATTTAAATTTAAATTTGTTATTGTGTTCGTCTTTAATTTCGATTGTTTCCTCTGTAGTGTCGATTAACGCTTGATAGTGCTTTAGCCAATCCCTACCCAGAAGTCCGTCGGCATCTAGTGGAAATGTGTCTATTGCTACGTTGTACAAAGCTCTTTCCAAAGGTGTTAAGTCTACATTGTCCGTACATTGTGTGTGGCCCGTTTACTATTTGAACTGTTTTTCACTCGTGTATTGGTTGTCTTATTGGATTACATGCGTTTCTGTCTAACACTGAATCCTTGATTATTGAGAGTCCTGCTCCGGTATCTATTAAGAATTTTAATATTTGTCCTCTTGTACCTGTTGGCTTAAGCCATAGATACCAATGTCGTCCGTTTGCGGGGTAGATTGCGTCTCTGTGTCTTTCCAAAAGCACTGGGGCGGATCGTCCTCTATCCATGGGATATCTTCCTCGTTCATTAAATGCTGATTTGAGGCTTGCCTTGGAAAATTGTTGTCTTGTGAGTTTTTTAGTCGATAGCAGTTGATTTTATCATGTTCGTATGTACCGCAGTGCGAGCACGTTGGTTTTGGAGGTTTCCTTAGCTTTTCAAACATTACTTTTGGAGGTGTTTTTTCACGAGACTGGTAACGATCTCTTGTTTGTTCTTGTGAGTCGTTGCGGTAGTTATCTTCCTTCCTATCATTGTAGTATTTATCTCTTGAAGATGAGTCATAACTACTTCTCGAGGGATACCTGTTTGAGCGCACATATCTTTCCTTAGGTCGGCTTTCCATCCTCTCTCGCTCTTTTCTTTGATCAGTGTATTCGTATCTTAAGTTGGTATGATGTTTTGCCCGGAGTCTGTCATCCTCAATTCTTCTTTGCTCTTCATACATGGCTTGTTGATATGCTATAGGTAGAGTGTGTGGCTTCTGTTGTTGTACGGCAAGTCGTAGCCCCTCGGGGTATAGTCCACGTACAAACTTTTCTATCGCCTTATCAGCTTCATAAGTGCGATGCATTACTCTATAGTTCCCACCTTCTCCATCTATTGCTACCTGTATTCGCATATTGATATTGTTATACCGGTATATGTAGTTTTTGACCGGTTCTCCTGGTTTCTGTCGCATTGCATTTCTAATTTCGGAGAGTTGAACGTATTCAAGCTCTAATTTGCCGAAATGCGTTTCCAGGCATTCCTATAGCTGTACAGCGGTAGTTACTTGATGTTGTTCAACGACCTGTTGTGCTCTCCCTTTTAACTTTGATGCGCATACTTTCCTAATCAGCGCAGAGATTGCTGGATCTGAATCGAGTTGCCTGCTTGTTCTTATTATCTGGTCTATGAATGCTAATACGTCTGTTGACCCATCGTATTCCCTTATTTCCATTAGTAGCTCTCGAATGAACTGGTGATCATCTCGTTTGAGCATTCCCGTGTAGACTTGCAACCGTGCTGATGTATCTCGCGCTATAGGTGGATCAATTGTAAGTGCAGGTAATGGCGGGCGTTCTTCCTGCCTATGTGTAGTGGATGATACTTTTTTATCAGCACGTACCTCCTTCATAAGCTGGTTGAGTTGGTCTGTAAGATTGATAATCTGTGCTTGCTGTTGTTTATTTATTTTATGCTGTGATAGGAGCTCCCGTCTTAGATGTCTTTCCTTTTCTGATTCGGACGTGAGGTCTTCATTTAAGCGAATCTTCTTCGCAAGTAGTGTATGGTGTCCATTATTGGAGCTCGTAGATTAAGCGTTTGCTGTCGCACGTTTTCGTATGTGTCGTGAAAATTATCTGATACGTCTGATAGTTATTCCGTTTTTTGGGTATTGTGGTCGGAGTCTGTACTTTCGTTATCAACTCTTCGATAATTACAAGATATGTCGCGACCTAACATATGAAGTGTAACATTTTTCTTCCGAGCTTATCAAACTACGAATGCTTTTATAATTAAAAGGTAGTAACCTCACTGATACAGCGAGCGAAAGTGGGTCCAACTTTGCCCCGTAATATCTTAATCATAAATGCAATTCACAAAATATTACGTGGCGTGTATAAGCGCTTTATATAAGTAAAAGTGACGATTTATTTGTGTACCTTGAGTCCTCTAGACTTTCTTGCTGGGTCGTAGAAGTGGTGGTATCTGAAGTATTTTGTAAGCACGGTGCGAACTGAGGTTGAGCTGCTTTTCTGAGAACTGCGGTGCTCCTGGATCAGCTGCAAGTTGTGTGAGTAAACTGATGATCGATGCCAGTTGAAAAACGTGTATCCGGGCTATCCTCTTCTCTGGGAACTGAATGGTAGTCCGGGATTCTGGAATCTCTTGATTGCCTCCCGACTAAACGGTCCGATTATACTACTGATAGTCTCTTCTTACCGTTTCTGAATTCCACCCTTGCTGCCACTAAATGTCATCAATTTTTACCTTCGATGATATTTTATAAGTTTTGTGCGCTGTGGTAGCGATGGTCGAAGTTGGAGATGCACACGGGTACTTATAGGAGTCCGGGCGTCGGGGTTGAGTAATCACAACACAAGTCACGTTTCACTGTTTTTTTTATTTAGATCGACAGAGCTCCTGAGAGATGTCTTTACACTTAATAGTATAATATTCGAATGAACCGTCGTACCTTGCGGGCTCACATTTTTATAGGTGTTCCGTGTAGATAAGTTAGTGCCCTATCGTTTCCGCCTTTGGTGTCTTATCGGGGTCCAGGCGCGCATCGAGTCGTGGGAATGCACGACGTTAATGTTAATATTGTTACATGGTCCGACAGTGAGGAAATGCGTACATCTTTATCTTATATTTGGGGATAGTTACTCTACTAGAAAATGTTTACCTGCCCATGTATATATGTGTATGTCAATATGTCTACATGGGGACGAGCGAGATATCTTACTCGACACAACGGAGATGTTAGCCAAAATCGCGGCAGCATGACGGAGAAGTATGGGAGGAGAGAGAGAGAGAGAGAGAGAGAGAGAGAGTGAAGGAGAAGACCATATTAGGGCTAGTAGGCGTAGGCTGATATATCTGTTTCAACTTATCCCCCCTAACGCTACAATTTTCAATTAGTACGAGTAGTTCGGCAGGAAAGGGCAGTAAGGCGCATAGAATGCCGTTGTACGAGTTAGTTTAGTGCTGATAGTCGAGAGAGTTTTGTTGAGGATAAGTGCATTGGTCACCAAGGGAACGATTTACCTTATTACCATTGTCGTCGAGAGGACATAGGCAAAACAGGATGACGTTACTTACGATCCAAATCAAGCCAGGATTAATGTAATCTAAGACATAATCGAATTGAAGAATCCAACACTTTGCGTTAAAATTTAATCTATTTTACTTGAACAAACATATCTATCGTACTTAATCCATTTTATAAATCCAATAAAAATACGTACGTTTTTCAAAAACTGGAGACCTAAATTTGAGTCTCGAGATATTAGCACCTGATCCACTTCCGCCGTTAGCAGAAGAAACGTGATCGTGCAAGGTCCGCATGCCGTTCCTTGTAGTTAACAACCACCGAATATCAAAGCGAGGTAATAAACGGTTTAAAAACTATGATATATTTATATCCTATTTTATATATAATAGAATTCATATGTCAGCGTATGGAAATCAAAATATAGCTAGTATAGTCACCATGCACTATGGTGACATTAAATAATAACATAAATATATTTACACAAATAAAAATTTGGAAAAATAACTATTAATTATTTTTTCTTTTAGATTTAAAAGTATATCACATAACTATGTAATTAATTTTTAAAATTTCGTTAAAATTGGCAAGAACCTTTTCTATTTACCTAGGATGTTTTGTACATACAAAACTCGTAAATAAATGATTAAAATGTTATGGATATTTCGTTACATAAATATGATAGTTAAAAAAAAAAAAAATATATATATATATATATCTTAGGTAGAGTCCGCTAAAAAGAATTTACTATATAATTTGTATTAAGTAAAGAATTTTATTTAAAAATATTCTAGTGCATTTCTGAGCTCTTTTTAATCAAATCAGAATCTTTTTGAAAAATTTGGCCATTGTTTCAGTTCTTATGCTACTTATTATTCATATTAAAAATATTCCATATGTGAATATAATTGCATTAATCTTCATATTTGTGCTTAATATAAAGCCACAATTCTTATCATTTAACTTTGATTTTGTGCCTGAAGTGATCTGAAGATGAACCTGCAATGAAATTTAGTACAAATCACAAAAAGAGCGAAAAATTTAGGTGCCTCATTAATAATAGTTTTCATACTTACTAATCTGTTTATAAGCATTGGAACCTCTTCTGCTTTTAGGGTATAAGAAATATCAAAACTATATTAAGATAACAAGACAACAAATAATATTTTAAATCAATCATTACAGCATACGATGATTTCTTTGATAATCACAACATTTATGATACATCCTTGACAACATATTTTCTTAAATAGATAAAAATGTGATAATACATCATTTAGGCACCTTAATATTAATATTCTCATAATCAAAGGTAATTTGATTATGAGAATAGTAAGCTTGGTTTTCAATAAAATCTAATATTATTTCATGAGAATTATTTCTTTAAAATATTAAAAAAATGATATTTTAAATAGTATTTGTGTTATTGCCCCTTAATATTTATTGTTATAATTATATTTGCATATACTTGTATACTTATTTTATACTTTTACACTTGCTTTGACTACGTTGTAACTATTAAAGTAACGTTAAATAATCTATCACAAGGTTCATCATGATCTATTGAAAGCACCTTTAATTTAGTAACTAAATCGTACTTTGACAACATTTTATCGTTTATTATTAATATACGCAAGAAAGATTAACGTTATATGATAATTTATATACAAGTACTGAGATGATGATCTTCATGACATATAGCGGAGCTCTGGTCTCAAATTCTTTATCTTACTAATGCAATAAAAGAATAGTTTAATAAATAAGCATATATGTTATAAATGTTTTATATGTATTTTTTTCGTAGAATCGAAATTCTAAGTCAAATTTTAGTAAAAATTTTTTTTTTACTGAAAACGCGGAAAAAAGGAATTTAGCAATTTAAATTGTTAATAACAAAATACTTACCAGGAATTCGGCCCGATACTTTTGAAATTCAGATCCAGGGACACAAAAAACATAAAGTAAACCCAAGGTACTGAGGGCACTTAAGAAAAATGCTCTAAAGTCACCAGCGCCCAGATTACGTTATTCCCCTGACATTACATGTCAAGATAATACCACGTGGTAATTTTTAAGAAATTGTAACCATAAAAATTTGACTTAGCGAAAATCTTCCTTTTGGTACGAAGCATAATTTTTGACAGGTTTATAAACTTTAAATTATCATGTATTAATTTGTCAAATCGAGGACGTTAACGTCCAATGCATTACCAAATTATTCTAGTCATAATTATAAGAATAACAACTTCAACTGGTGTAATTCATCTCAACCCATTTAGGTGGCTAAAACCCAAACTTTTCTCTTACCGATATATTTACTATGTTGATTTGGAAGATTTGAATTTGATTATATTTTTAATTCTATGAATATTTTAATCACGTCCTAATGAGATGAATTCGTTTTGTGACATCACAACTGCCAATACCAATATAGAACGATATGTAGTATCTCAATCTGAACGGAGACAACATTTCCAAAATGATTAGTTATTTTTATTATCATTATTAATTTTATACTTTTCCACTCTATAAACATACATTTAAATCGATTAATTCTCATAAAATTTGTTGCAAAGTCAATATCAGGTATATACTTGAAAAGTCCATTACTTAATGCATTGAGATTTATTTGACTTGTTAGTCTGGAATGTTACATCATGCCTTCTTCATCATCGATAAAAGAGTAGAGCAAAGATATGATACAGACACAAATACGTTTAGCCAAAAAGAAATGACGTGCAGTAAAATAAATTCACGTTTTGATTCCTTCAAATTATTAAATCTATTACTCGACCTAGAAACAATCATCAAAGACATTAGTTTTTTATTTTTTTAATCAAGCTTTTGCTTAATACACGTTAGTTTTATAATTATATGGTGAAAAGCATCAATTTGCGTATAAAATATGTTTTCATTTTTTACAAATATTTTCATTAATGCAATTAGCTACTGAAAATGTTGATTTAATCGATTATGCTTTTATTCGCCACATATTAAAAAATCGAATTCTTTTTTCGTAAAATATGAGGCAGCAAATTTTCTATATCTTACCTAGCACCTTTTTTCCAAATAGTACTAGTCCGTAATAATATATTTATATATACATTAGTACATTTAAATAAAGTATGCAAACTTCATTTGAAGAATGTCTTTCGAACGTCGCAAATAAAGGTTAAAACTAATTGTGCCACATATTTTACATATATGAATCAATTTCTAAGTAAGATTTGTAGTTAACAGTATTGGTTTGATTTTTGTTTTAATTAACTTGAAAATTTTTCAAATTAAGAAAAAAGATCTTTTTACTCGTACATCATCCATTCAAAACGATCCATAGACTGAGGTCTCATCCGCTGGAGAATGGAAAACGCCGCCAATTCACCAGATTCTATAGCTCCATCCAGTGTTCCAGGCCATTGAGTTGCATACTCACTACCGGCAACAATAACTCTGTAATAGTACAACGATGCAATTTAAAATATACTTAATATAACTTAGATAATTAAAAATTGTAATTATTTGACAGACCTCCCATGATTTTGCAACAACATACAATTATTTCTCCAATATCTTGGGTTAAAAACATTCATTACATTTCCATTACCCACCATAAATTCGTCAAATTCTAAAATTCTACAAGCACAGTATTTCTTTATGATTTCAGTAATAGCCAAAATATTTCTATTAATTTCTGTTGTCAAATATCCTGAAAAATGTCGATGTTTGTCTTCCAAACAAGTGGCATCGTAAATTAGATTAAAATTTTCGGCTGTTCCTCCACATATAATTATATTTTTTACGTTATCATACTCATTGGGTAGTTCACATATTGCGTTAAAAAATGTATTTCTATTTCCAGTTTGAGTTTGTTTTAGACAACAAGGTAAATCTGGTTCAATGATAACTCGACAATCATTTGTAAAAGGTACAGTAAAAATTACATAATTACATCTGCGAAAAATACAAATTAATAAAATAATTTGTTGAAAACTTAAAGCTTTTTTCAGCATGTACATTAATTATCATACAGGGAACCAAAAAACGTATGTTTTAAGCTTAGCCCCGATTGTCGCGGTAGTTCATTAATACTCCTATTCTTTCTTTAGATTTCATTATTTCAATTTTATTAGTTCTTAACATCATTTCAAACGACCCCTCATTTAGGTTCAAGAGAATTTCGTCATGGACGAGACAACAAATTCTTTAATTTTTTTTCACTACAACATTTGATTGAGCAAGAAAAATTATCTTGAAATGGGTACATTATTTTATTGTTCCACATCGATTACATTTTTGCTAGGCTGAAAATACGTTGGTGCCTCCCCTTACAAAGATTTATTTTCGAAAAATACAAAGGCGTACTTGTAATGGTTCGATTCCGACCACACATGAGCACGATCATCACTAAATTGAATTTTTAAAACTTCCTCACCATAATGTATTTTACCTTCGATTTCTATTTTATTCGTTAGTAATTGAGCCACGTGCATTGCTCCACCCTGGAATTATTATTTCACTTCTGCAAACTATCAACGGTATTATATTTTTATTGTCAAAACAAATTTATATTTAATATTCTAATAGACCGTGGAACTCTTTACTGGTATATAATAGCGATCACTGTCTCCTAGATTTATTCGTAATCTTTGAAGAAATCCTCCAGCACCACTTAACATACGAAGGTACCAGAGACCAGATATCTCTTCCAATTGGTGAACACCTGTTGAAAGCATTTTTTCTAAAAATATACTTCATAGATTATGAGATCAAATTATTTGATTGTTAAAAATTATTACCGCACGTGATGTAAATTAAAATACGACATATAGAACGAGATTTTTCAAAAAACACTAAATTATGCAATATGTCTTTAACAGTTATATTTAAGAATGTTGTGATATTCATAGCTTCTGTTAAAATGGTGAAAGTATTATTTTTACTAAAATCATCTATCTGAAAAATAACGAAACGTTAACAAGTTAATCAATAGTAAAGTTCATTTTTAAATAATACCTTCAGGAATACAGTCTAATATTTTAATTGACATTATAAACGAAGAATAATATAAATATTTGTTTAAGTGAATATAACCTTGCTAAGAATTATATAGTTTTTTTAAAGATTTATAAATTGGATGTACTCGTTGTAACAGCATACTGCTTATAATATTATCAATAAATACTATAAATGCGTATTATTATAATTTAAATACATCTCATTAACCATGTAAACATATGAAACTTTTTTGTGTTAAGAGAGATTAAATGTCTCTCATTTTATGCAAAAGTAATTTAAAAAATGCTAGAGCAAAATGGGATCTCTTATAAATTAAAATGTTTCTATAGGTATATTTTATCTTTAAAACGACTAACTATTTTCACAAAATAGTGAATTTCGCCAACAATATAAAATGGTATATTGCTTTGCAATGCCGTTGGTTTGCAGTAAATTAATTTACGTGATTCTGACGATTTTTCTGATCTCTTCGTCAAATTTAACTGCCTCATCAATTTATTGACGTTATATTGAGATTCGTGTGCATAATATGATTTACTGTGTCTTGCAGACAATAAACGTCCACCTGAAAAGTCTAGTGACAATATCTTTTTATTTGGATGGCTTATAATTCAAAAGATCTATGCTAAGAGAAGGTGCAATTACCATTCTTTTCTATAAGTAAAGTGTTTAATCCAGTTGAAATTAATCTATTAGCTGCTGTTAAACCGCTTAAACCAGCACCAATTATTACAACATCAAAGTCAGTCTCATCCTTTTCAATTTCATTTTTTTGGTTATTGGATGAAAGTTTCATTTTTTTTTGTCGAATCGAGTTCTGCAAAATTTAAGTAAAATAAAAATGTTATCTTTGAAACAATCTGTAATAAAAAGATTTTTAAAAGTTTCTCTCACCAGTACAGTTCTTTCAATGTGTATTTTACGTACATACAAACAGTAATTACAATAGTTATTAAATTCAAAATTGCCAAATGAATTCTGTAGATGGAGCAGGTTATGAAAAAGTTACAAACAATAATATTTACCGTAAATTAAACTCGCATTCCGTACTGAAGTTGTACTGATATCCATATCAAAATTGCACATAATCTATCTTATTTTATGTAAGATATGTATGAAATGATAGTGAAAATCAGTGATGCAGCTCTTTGAATATATTTATTTATTAATTTTTTTATTAATAATCTGATTTAGATTATCCCACATTGTCGACATAGCGGCTGACGAGCTAACTATTAGTCGAGGCTTCGTGACGCTTCATCGGGTTGCGTCACTTTATGACTCAATGAGAGCATGAGTGCTGCGTCGGGGTCGCAACCATGGAACTTTTCAAATAGCCAATTGTAAATAAGTTGAACAGCACTATATTAATAAAAAGATTTTATTTTTTGGATGATGCTATATCCATATTATTATCGAGCGAATTGTAACTTGCATCACACAATTGAGTAGTACTTAGTAGTACACAATTGAGTAGTAATTGAGTAGTAGTAGTACAATTACTAATACCATTAACGTTCATATATTATTTATATTCCATACATACCAATCACACGGATTCACTATTATTAATCTATTGCACCATTCTTCAATATATACGGTACAATCACCGACAGTACGATTGTTTAATGCATGTTTCGTTATATCTATATCACATATCTAATAATCAGGTTTATTATAGTCATTTAATGATAACGCGTGGTTAATTAATTTATTAACATTCAGTTATCTCGATGCTATCATTATATAAATAGTTACAATTAAAATAAATTTAAAAAATTTTATCGATATGGCAGCACTTTTTAAACATTTCTTGTCCTATACTTAATAATTTGGTATTAATACTATATTTCGATAAACGAAATAAAGACAATTCATTATTTGTCATTGTTGCAATATTTTCATCATACTTATTAGCACTATCTTCAACTTTATCATTAGTGTTATTTATTAATTTTGGCATCGTGATATTTCGGTAATTTTATTTTATTTGGTAATTGTGGGAGTCGAGTTATCGTAAGTATTATCCATTAATGATTTATCTTTAAGGACGGGGTAAAGTTAATTCGTGCAAAAAAAAGGCACATTTTTGTGGATTTTTTTGACAGCACAGTTAAAATTTATTTATTAAAACCAATGGTACACTAGGTGAAACATTCGATGAATATTGTGCGAAATCTTCATGAAGAAATATTAAAAAATATAGCAATGACAACAATTATTCGGAAGCGACCTTTTAAGGTCATAGCTTCATGCGCGCGACACGCCATTTTGCGCCTCCTACCTTCCCCTTTCATTTATTTGCTCGTTTTTTTATGTTATCATTATTTCAATGCGGCTGAAGGAATCTTCCCTTACGAATAAGGTAAGTCTCCCTCTTACCCCCCCCCCCATCACCCTAGAAATAGATTTAGCGTTGTACACTTCATTATAGCTTAACTTCCTTTGCATCACAATCAATCACTACTGCAATATCTGTAAATACTAATAAAATCATTGACATTTTTATTCAACCCTCTCTTGATGTCTATGTCAATGATACTACAAATTCTCTTACCAACTTTTGACATGCAACTTGTGTACACATTTTCTAAATATAAATTAACTTTTCATGACAACATTATTAATTAAGATTCCTGAAATTAACTTATCTAACAATATGAGGTGATGAAGATACGTGATCCTTGTATTTTCTATTTAATTGCATTGCCAACTAAAAACAATCGTGACAGCGCTTGCTTCAAGCATTAACCACACAACTCGCGAGAAAGAAACTTGTATCGAAGCTCGATGTTCATTTTCAAGATTTAATCACGATTGTGCCACTTTTTCAGTTAAATCTTCAACATCCACAACTTGTTCCGGTCTCAAATCTTTGATCATCCTTGCTCAAACATTCTCAATATAATTTAGGTCTGGTCAATAAGGCGGGTGTGACAATCTAATAAATCGAGGATATTCTTCATACCACTTTTTTAAAATTTGAGCCTTATGTACAGGACTATTATCTTCAACAATTAAAATTTGTTCATCGTTGGGATAACGCGGAGTAGCACTTGGCAGTAACATATCGTTGAGTAGTTGCACATACTACTTGGCGTTCTGTCTTCGTACAATTTCGACTGGGTCCCCAGGGCTATCCCCAGAAACCCAGGCCCAAAAAGCTCGCGTACGAAGACCGTTATTTCGTTGAGAAATAACATTTTCATCGTCGCATCGAGTATTCGTGGATCTCCATACGCCTACTCTTCCTAAAATATAAATTAAAGAGTTATTGCGATTATAAAAAAAATAGAATAATACGTATACAGCATAATCTAAGAAGATAATGTATGTAATTTAATATAATAAAAACGTTACGTATAAATTAATAGTTATCATCTTTAGACGTGGAGAAGACTTTTTTATCCATAAAATGGTACGCCTCCACTTCTCCACAGTTCTATTGATGTATGAATAAGCATAATTGAAACGTAAACGTTACACACGATTGTCCAAAACAGTCTTTTTCTCTGCTTTATAAAACCTGATTTATTTTCTTTCTATTATGGATTTTCTCACCGTTTTCTCATTTACATTGAGTTCTAATAAACGTGGCAATCTATTTACAGGTTGAAAGGGATCGTTTTTTAAAACTGCTACAATTTCATTAAGTTTAGCATTACTTATTTTCCACGGCTTACGATTATGTTTTCGCATATCGTATGCTTTTTCACCACCGTTTTGTTCAATTGTTAATCGACGTCACAACTTTCTAACAGTTGTCTTTGAACAATTAAAATAGTTTATTTATTCTTTGTTGTTGTAACCAATGTTCGAGAGTGTAGAAATTATTTTCAAATTTTTATTAATGGGGCTAAATCTTGGTCCTTCCATTTTAAACAAAATAAAATAAACAATGCATAAACTAAACTACATTATTATAAAATAGAAAATAAAACGCACGCTTAAATCACTAATAAAAATTAGTATATTAACTTGCAATTGCGGTTGCGACATAACACTGTAGCACTAGGCAGCTAAGGATAGTGCAAGTTTGTACTTGTTAAATTAAAAGTTTACATGCCCAAACTTGCATTGATGGGTGTAATATCACTGTTTTATGTATATTTTAAATATTTAATCGGCGATAAAATGTGTAATACTTTATTTTTCAGTGGCTTGGTCATCCTTCAGTTTAAAGCAGTCAAAATTTTCTTAGTTATTATTTATTTAACGATGTTGGCGTGCGAGATTCTTGTTGGTTTCAGATGAAACATGTGTACCTAGTAAGTTAATATAATTATATCTATGTATCTATAAAACATTGAAATTGACAACAAATATGTTTTTAATTAAATTAATATTATTACGGTCCTCGTGAGCTTGTACGAATGCATTAATCTATCTTTATTTGCAGGCTTAAATCAAAGTGTTTCATCGTTTTACTAATTGACGATAGAATATGTGCATAATTTGTTTTATTGGCGAAGTTATACAGCCTTTGTAGGAATTCTAATTTGTTTTAATTCACGAGAGGTGACAGTACGGCACTTTAAGTATTTTGTTAAAAAAAACTGAATCGCTGTTTTTCAAACACACTTGATATTGTAATATTCTTATTCTTTTCTTTCCAGATACTCGTTTTGATACTGATTAGATCATTGTTAAATCCATTGTTTAATATTAGGCATTTTCACGCTATGTAGAAAAATTAAGAATTAATTTCTACTCTTTATTCAAGTCCGTATTTGAATGTAATGAATATGCAAGCAAAACCAATCTTGCTGATATTTTATCAGAATATTAAGTATCTGAGATTTATCGAAAGTTGACACACGAGACAAGACGTTACTACATTATAAAAGATCGAAAAAGATCTTTCTGATGTCTCCTATCTATTGAATTTCAATGTATGTAAATGTGTATATAAATATATAAACACACGCCACTTACACCTTGTGCACTTTAATTTTATGCAAATCTATCTATATGAAACGTATCTCACTGATTGCAATGTGCTTAAGCATTTTGTCGTACTCATCAATCACGAGGCTATGCGAATAAATGTTTTACATACCCGTTATTATTTTTCACAGATGAATAGATGAACGTTTATTTCAAATTCTTGAGAAATAAATGTTTATCGGGTGTTGCAGTATACGAAAAGGGAAATTAATCACGTATGTATTATGAGTGTTTTTTTTGACACAATGTACCGTGCGCCCATTAACACTTTCAGGCGTGAAGTATAAAAAAAAAAATTATATATATATATTTACAATATCAATTGTGCATAATATAAATTTCTATGATGCGTCTTAAATAATTAGTTTCAAAAGTCTCAAAAATTGAACATTTTCTTTCAGAGTTTTGTTTTTGTGAAATACACTTTAAAAACAATAAAAAAATAACTGGGACATATAGGACCCAATGCATCTGGAAGTAATTATAAATTTAAAAAATACCAATTAGTTTCTTCTGTCTAAATACCTATGCAATGCAATCAAAGATTGCTTGATCTTAGGTCAAGCCACTACGGATATAAGATAAAAATTAATTATATGTGTTGAATGCATAACTTATTACCATAGTAATACTGATTTATTAAAGTAATTTTCATGACAATATTTGATATTTAATAGAATTTAAGAATTTCAATTGGACATTATTTTTCTTTTCAATTTAATCCTTCTCAATTGCAAAAAAGACTTATTGAAGCTTTTGATGTAATTAATAATGCAAAAAGTCACCAAGTTGACGTTCGTGAATTTGGTACAATTACAAGATCAGTTGGTCTGTTTACTATTTTTTTATGTAAAGTTTTATTACTTATAGTAAATGTTAATAACATGCAATTTGAAGGTTGCGTTATTACTGAAACAGATTTTCAAGAAATTCAAATAGAAGTTGAAGATGAAGAAAATAACTTTACGTTACTCAAGTACGTTTTCTTGAATATACGTGTAAATCAATCGGTGAACAAAAGTACGTATTATTTTAATATTTTTTTATCGTTACGATATTGTAAAGTAAGCTTTTTTCGTGCGTCATAACCGTGAAATCGAACTGCATTCGCTATTGATTAATAATCAAATTGTTACATATAAACCAGCTGATCCAGAAGATCTTTTGGAAGCTTTTCAAGTCTTGGATCAGAAAAATTGGAGGATATATTTTAAAAGCTAATTTAGAAAAATCTGTGACGGAAACTGGTGAACCATTCTCAGAATATGAAGTTAACGAGATGATGTCTGTCGCTGCTGATCCTAAGAAGAATAAAGTTAATTATGAACACTACATTAATTTATCCGGAAAATGTGTGTAATGCAAAAATGTTTATATGATAAACGATTAAGAGATAGCAGCTGTAAAATTAATTTTTTAAGAAAAGTCGAAATGTAGTTGGGTGTTCGTAAAAGAAAAATTTGAAGACTTTTTATAAAAATGAAAGTTTTTTTATTAAAAATAATAAGTTTACCTACAGAAAAATATACCCCTCACAAAAGTATCAAAAAGTAATTTCATTAATAAGTAATACAATTTTTAACGTATAAAACAAAAATTTGATCTTGCGAGGATTTTATCACAGCTTTAAAAATATTCGTGGTTTATCCTTCAATGCTAATGCTGATGCTGCATTAAATTCAGGTGATGAAGCTGCATGATCCTTATATGCTGATCTGATATATATTTATTTTAAATGCAATCCATGGATATTTCTTTTTGTTTCCAACAATTATTTAATTGCATGGCCAACTCAGAATTATCACGACAGATTCAATTTCAAGTATGAACTATACAACTGGCGAGCAAAAATCGTATACGTAACCTCGATTCGTGCCAGTGATGCTCAATCGACGAAGATGAAATTCAATTTTGAATCTCGGGGGTCGCGAATTAAGTTCCGTTGAGTGTACATGAACTTCATAATAAATTATGGATTCATCTAAGACGATTGGTTCTCGTTACATGGTCGTCTAGGGAGAATAAGGGACTAGTGCCATATATAGATGGAAGCACCCAAGAGGAACGAATATCTCAAATCCAAACAATGGAGATGAGAATCAGTTAATAAACAAATGAAGTATGGAATCCTGATCCACCAATTCTTTATAGCCACGTAATAAAAAAAATCTAGACATGGAATGAAGTATCACATGTTATAATTGATATTTGGACAAAAATTGTTCAACTCTGTGAAAAATTAAAAAAGATGTAGAGTTCAATTGATGTATCAGAGAGATAGGCCAAATTAAATTAAGAAATCCTATGTCTTTAGAAGCTACTACTTCCATAACCTTGAAAATAGAAAGGCCTGATGGTAAGAGCAGTGATACCTGTAGTACAAGTACTGTTAAAAAAAGTGACACAAATTTATTGACATATTGGCTTTTGGCATGGAGAAAATTTGGTGCGAAAACTTCAGAGTTTATTGTTACGGACATCTCTCTCTCTCTCTCTCTCTCTCACCCTCCATACACCACTTATTTAAATTGTTTTTTGTTTACTTGTTTTTGTTAGACCACGCTCGGTTCTCCAGGTTGCACAGCCCGGAGTTTAGCAACGACCGTTTGCGTAACTGTGACCATAATTTAAATATCATTTACTAGTTTCAGGTTTTCCTCTTTTGTATTATTATTATAGTTAATATTCTTCTCTTTTTCGTTTGTTTGTCGGATTTTATCTGTATTTTCTGTTTTAATAAATGAGGTTTTGTTGTAACCGTCTTCACCTTTATGTCGCGCCTTCCTTATTTTGTCTCCTTGTGACCTTTTAAGGTCACAGCTCCATTGCATGCGCAAGATTGTTTTGCGTCTCTTGTCTTCCATTTTTTTAGTTTTTTTTTTTACTTCAACGCAACCAACGATGCCTTCCCTTTTAACTTCAGATAAGTTTCTCCCACCGTAATTAAATTTTACGTTGCATAATGATGAATGTCTTAAGATTTTACTTAATAAAAATTATAAAACTGGAATAATACAGAATTAAGAACAGTTGTGGCGCACTTAGTGCATGCTGTAACCAATTAGCCTTGTTATATTAGCAAGAAATTAAAAGTAACAAAACTATTCAAGCGATGTGTAGGCTTCTTAACAAATATACATAATTTACAAGAGTTTCCAGAGTTTTTAGTATCTACTTTTATAGTTTCTAATACCAAATATAATAATGACCATTACCAAAATGTTCTAAGATACCTTATTGAACTTTAAATCTTGTTATGGATATTACATAGTTGAATGGAAAAAGTGGTCAAAAACTTCCACGAAAATTTGTAGATGAATTGAAAAAGAAATCTACGGAAAAAATGTGATATTAGTAATTCTATTGAATTCCTAATACAAGATAATGACTATTATTGACTTGAGTTTGTTGAAATATTATTTATTTTATGTGCTGAATTTCCACGTTAGACTAAACTAATGAATCCCTATTTTGATAGACGTAGCTACGTCAGTAAAAGCAAAATTATATTTCAGTGATTATAAATCTTCAATTGACACTTTCCGGAGAATGAATTTAGCTTTTATTAAGCATTGTCGGCAAATAAATCGTGACGTGATTTTAGCACGTGCCTCACTAAATAATTTGCAGCCAAGTGAAATGGTATCTAAAAAAGGACGAATGAAGGGCTATAATGAATTTGTTTTTGTAACAGAAAGGTGGAAAAAAGTGCAACGATGATGAATGCCAACAATTTTCAGAGTTACTTATACAAACTTTTGAGTATGCTGAAAAAGCATTGTGAGCCTATTAAATGGTAAAAATGATTTGATTTTAACAAATGAACATACATCTGAAAAATAATAACAGAATTACCTTGATAAATGAAGCACAGTGAATAAAGCAAGCATTGACAATGATTTGAAAGCGCTCTCTCAATATAAAGTTTACCTCTTCAGTAGCTAGTTATTCACCTAGAAAAATAAATCCAACATAATAGTGTTCAGTTGATAATATTGATTATTTTAAATTAAAACTACAAATAAAATCATCTAACAAAATTTATTTCATTACGAAGAAGTATCGTCAATTAATAAACAACCCAATGAAGTAGTGTTAGATTTTCAACTGTCTGAAACGACATTACTAGATGTTGAATGTTCTAATAATGTAGTAGATTTTAAATATCTGAATGAAGTATTTCTAAATATAGAAAAGAGTTCTAGTGCCAAATGAGAATTTTTTATGGAAGAACATCTTTAAATATAGTTAATTACCCGCCACTAATAGTAATGAATGATGAATTCATGTTACAGGTTGAAAGCAGTTGTCCAAAAAATAAAAGAGGTTGTGGTAAGAGTGTATTTTCTGAACATGGATTGCATTTAATATTAAAAAAAATAAAAAGAAAAAGTAGATAACGCAAAGTACTTCATAATGGCAACAAACTACATGAAAAATCTGTACGGGGAAAAAAATATATGTTTGATAATATTTGGCTTTTGGCCCAATTACTAAAATAATAATTCACTATTTTTGTGAAATACAATCATTTGAGAAATTCATGAAATAAAATATAGATACTATATTTGTGATGGAAAATTTATGTAATGCAAGTGCTATTTTAAACTATGCTACGTTAGCTTTAACCAATATCATAACACAATTTGTATAACCTTTTATACAAATCAAGCCTATTTACTTAATTCATCGAATACTAATCTAGATAGTTTTGTAATAAATTATAAAGATAACATTAGTAATTTTTTCCTTGAATTTAATGAAAGATTATACTTCTACTGTCGAAAGACTAATATGGCTAATTCCAGACTAATACGATCAGTCAAACAGGGGTAGATAACCGATTTTTATAAAACATGGTATAAATATTCCTTATATAGTAGTGAACTTCTGTACAAATTTTTAGATCATTATTACTGCCCGATCAAAAGTTATAAACAAAATTAAAATTTTATTACATTTTTAAAAATTTATATCTCTGTAACCGTAAGAGTTATAAAAACAAAATTTTGTTTAAAATACATGTAAAAATATAAACTTATAAATTAATAAATCAAAAGTCATTGTTAACAATTTTTCGAAAAATTATTAACTTTAATTTTAAACAAATAACGATATCTCAAAAAGTGTTATTTTTATTTTCGTAATTTTTTTTAATTGCATTCCTTGACTATTTATCTATAATAATAAACAATAAAATTCATAGAGCGGATTTTAGTAATGGTTCAGGGAAAAATTATAAACATCGTCCTCTTGAGCTGCGCGCGTCGACTCTAGAGACGCTGCGCCGCCATAACCTTGCATTTTAAATAAATGACTGTATCTCAAAAAGTATTACTTTTATTTTCGAAATTCTTTTTTTAATGGATTCCATGACTTTTGATCTATAATAATCAGCAATAAAATTCATAGAGCGGACATCGGAAATGACTCAAATAATGAAATGTTATTAAATAATTCAAATATCAAAATACAATTATTTATGGGTATTTAAAAAAAATTATCCATATCCGATAAATAGTTTTTACCATTTATAGCATCTAACAAAAATCGATTTTTTGCTTTTAATCATTTATAACTTTTTAATTAATTAATATTTTTGCGTCAAACTTGGCACAAATGATTACCTTCATATAGGCATTCGATGTGCCAAATATAACAAAAAATCGAAGGCCTTGCTCCGATTTGCCCTAAAACTAATTTGTTTTCAGTCTATTAAGTACAATAATAGCCAATGATGTAGCTTGAGCCGGAAAACCCAAATTGATTTGATTTTATAAATTCTATAATTATATGCAAGTACGTTTCCAGAAATTAGTTTATTTTTCAATAATTTAAAAATTTATCACATGTGTTATAATAACCTTGAACTTAGAATTCGTATTAACGAGGCATTCTAGAACGTCAAACGAACTACGAGGGCGTTGCTAGCGCACCTTGTTTGACTCAGAATATATATGAGTTGACTAGCCAATGAGTTGACTAGGCGCGGACCCACTCATTGGCTGATTTATATCAATAATAAAACTATTTCCTAGGACTACTTCGGAAATTAATTTATTTTCAATAATTTTAAAACGAGCAAAGATTTACTAGTTTTTTACAACGGCCAATTACCACATAACCCACTAAATTATCGCCGTATCAGTCTTGATCCTGCTGTCAGCAACGTTTATCAAATGTTACCACAAAGATGATAACATAATGATAATATCAAATATTATCAAATATTATAATATATTTCTCAATAGTGAAACATCTGGATATAAGAAATGTTATCTCCGATAGTTAATGTGATTTTAAACATAAACGTTCTACTACATACACTATTTATAAGAACTCTTACTGACATTTAGACGCTCAAATAATGGCAAAGTTGTTGACGGATGCCTAGTAGATCTCGAGAAAGCATATAACTATTTCGATAGCTTATAGCATAATTAACATTCTTGATCAATTAAAATATCCGACCAATTTCATTCCATTAATAAGGTTTTCTGCGAGGAATCATCAACACGTACCGAATGTATTTCGTTTTGAATATTGCTGACGACTACACAGCTCTTGTACAAGCCTTTGAGCCATTCACAAAGTTCCTCAAGCAATAATCGAACAAATAACGAGTAAAAATTATAGAAACTGTAAGCTAATTTGCTCAAACGTGAAACAGTTGTGCTTCGCACCCGTGACTCACCCATCTCTTCGATTCCTAGGAAAAAGCAGAAGGTGGAAATTATTTCTCATTGTTTACTAGTTCATCCCATTATTACGTATGCAATTCTCACTTGGTTTGATATTAACACAGCCACAGTTGTAAAGTAAGGAAGGTTTCCATACATGTATTTGCCTGCACTCGTGCCGTCGTGAAAATAGTCACAAGCAACGTAGATATTTGTAGTAAAATTAGAAAACGTAACCCGCAGTTAATTAGCTCATCTGAATACTTTGATAAACGACGTGAATGTATGTAGATCTGTTAACTACACGGAACATATCCTCTCGCATACGCTTACGTATCTCGGTGAAATTGGCATTATACAAGATATCGGCAGCGTACCAATATCAATTTTTTCGTAATGACCAGGTTGCTAGCTCTCCAGATTTTCTATAGATTACTAACTAAGCTGGAAGGGAGTAAAAAACTATTCGTACAAATATACAAATATCAATATACTGTTCATCCATTTTTATTCGAGTAAGATACAATTAAAATAACAATTTATACAGACGGCGGTACGTCGTCAAAACGTACAATAGCCGGCAAACTCGATACAGTTTCGCAACTGTAACATGCGGCTACATACTCGTTTATAAATTAAAAAAAATGGTTGCACATATAACGCACACTCGCCAGATTCACGGGATCCTTGGTATTCGTGAGAGCATCTCACATTTTCTTTTACTTTTATCCATTTTATCTTTTTTTATATATTTATTTTTTTTTGTAATACCACGTCTTAAAAAAAATATTCTACTCGGAGGGGCTCGACCATCCTACGAAAATATAAGCAAAGGGGGATAAACTACATAATTAATCGTTAAGATTACACATACGGTGTTCCAGTTACAGATATCTCTCTCGCTATTCCTTTCACTCACGCATATTTTCTCACAAATATAGTATAATATTTTGTATGTATATGCCGTGATTACAATATATTTATATATTACTTTATACATGGAGCACGTGTCTTTGAATTTGCCAGGATCGATGATCGACAGAATTCGTTTACAGTCGTTGCGTGATATATTTTCCTAAGTCAATCGATTTTTTTTTGTTTTTTTTTTCATTGCTTTTCAGTTTGTACATACCGTGCGACACATCGATTCTTATAAATACAATAATCTATATAATCTAGGTCCATTTTCCCGCTGTAACGTCGATAAACGTTGAGTTTTGTAAGGACACTAACTAAAAACGCAAAACGAGCGATGAAAAATCTTACACTTTTTTATACGTAAATAGTTTATTATCACAGAACTGCTTCTTTCACTGCTATTCGAGAAAAATTCAATGCTTCGTGAAATTTTACTGTATACAAGTTTTTGGAACTTTTTATGCTACGTCAATCAAGTAAAATTAATAGATAAATTAACGCTACAGCTACAAATAAAAGTAAGTTCCGGATAATAAAAATTAAGTGTACTTTTCATCGACAAGTATCAAAATAAAAGTGACGTATTTCTTACAAACCAATTAGACAATTGGTCAAAGCGATATCTCAATATACAAATGTATACAATAACCCACAAAGAAAGTCAGACATTTTTATAAACTGCATTAGATTGAATTTTTATCGAATAGCACAGAAGGACTAACTCTCTGACAGCATAAAAAAGCATGAAACTTTTCTCTGAAAAAATAATAATAAAATTAAATAAAAATAAGTTACTCGACGATAACGCGACCATCGATGCTGGCAAAATCAACACGAAATTAAAGAAAGCGCGCTGATGTCGCAAGTGCCGTAATTGTTCTACAACTCAGTTTTTCCTTTATTCCGTGTTGGATCAAGCTTCGAAAAAGCTTACACTTACATGTTTAGTGTTTGTGGTACTGCCTCCGTCGCTGCTTGTTTCGCTATGATAATGCGTACGTCTGTAGATTGACGGACTTATACAGTGAGCAGTGGTTGATGGCGCGAGGAGTCTTTGCGTTTCAAAGGATTCTGAAGCGCCGTAGAGGTCGATTGACGAACAACCGTTGTATTGACGGTTTTAGCTTCACGAAGAGCTGGTCAAGTGCATATATAACTCTCCTGGATCACTCCTGAAGTCGCTGACGGGGGCCTGCTTGTCGGGGGTGTTGTACCAGACTTTGCATTTGATGGTATCACACCCTGTAATACAACGCAATCATTCATATCGCTACCAATTTGAAATGGTTTTTATCTGATGTTTGAAGAATAGTTGAGCATGAAAAATATTTCGTTAACATTTAGTTAATATGCCAAACATTTTAGAAGTATTTTTGCAATAATCTTTTTTAATGTGTATTTAACAACGACTCATAAATACATGCCATATTACCAGTTAAATGTAAAATTTTAGCGTAAAGCAAATTTAATAGGCACTTAAAACAATTAAAATAATTATAGACACTTACATCTTTCGTAGATTTTTGTTTATATTCACCGTCAATACTGATCTCCGAGTTACTGTCGTCTCCTACAGATATAGCTCCCATAGAATTGTCTTCTTTTTCTTGTGCAGCATTCGTCTGAACCTGCGGTTTGTCATTCTCTTAAATCTTCCTCTTTTTGTCAGTGTTCTCGTGAATCTGGTCAGACTTCCTCTTCTTGGGAGCCGCGTCGCCCTGATTCCTTGGTGAAACGCCCCCATTGCCGCTAACGTTTCCGTTTTTCTGCATTCCGCTCGAAGTCTGATAAAGATAAAGTTACAGAATTAACTTGTATCGATGGTATGGAAATTATCATTGCTATATCCATGGTTTATATTGCTTACCTTTCGTTCTCTCTTCATTAGAAGAGAAGGAGGAAGATAATTTGACAACTCCTTCCGTTTCACATGTTTCACTTCAATCGACATACCGGTTCTAAATACTTTGATCTGATTGGCCTGTCTTTCAGCTAAAAATAAAAATAATGCCATTATATGTTACAAAATGCAAAAGTAATGAAATTGATAACCATAGATTATTAATGAAAGAGCTAAAAAACTTACTATTTTCAACAAAGCTCCTAATATCACTCGTAAGATCGATATTAAGATTCTCCCTTTTAAAGGACAATCCAATAAACCACATGGAGCTGTATTTACTGGGTTCCGGCGATAGTGGTGGGAAGGATTCTGGGTTGATGTGTGCCAAAGTAATGTGAGGATTCCTCTCGAACAATAAAACCAAAGTTCTGATCTTGGACTCAACAAGGCCACTCCACTTTAATTGATCTTCCGGTGAAGTACTACTTGTTAATAAAACAATGTAGTGCTTATATTTTCCAAAGAAGTTTGGTGTCTCAAACAACTTGTCCCAAGTAGCTTTGCCCATGATGATTTCTTCAGTGATCGCCAATCCAGCTTCAAAATGCTTCTTGCATAACTGTCCGCGTCGACAGCGAAACATTGAATGTTGAATTCTGTTGTGGGTATGCAGGGGTGATGATTGGCATCAAATGGTACCTATCTGTCATATTAACCTGGGATGGAAATAACAATACGAATACATTGAAAAGCAATGTTAATTTTGTATATCAAAAGCATTAAAAGTTTATTTGAAAAATTAATTTACCCTTGGATCCCAAACTGGAAACCCTAGTTGGGAATTCTCTGGTGACTTCAGTAAGACCGGCTGAGGCCATTTCCACTGTGAGAAAACAAGGAAGAACTTTTCTATCAAAGTCGCTGCTACTGCATTTGGATATAATTGGCAAGTTCTTGCAACGAGCATTGCCCAAGAAACTCCACCCAAATAGCCCAACACATTACTGTAGATTCCATTTTCTGAAGAAAATACATGTTAATGTAGAAATTGTAAAGAGCAACATACAAAATAATTTTATAACTATTAGTAATGGATCAATAAATCAACTTCTTAAAAACTTACTTTTTGCCCACAACTTGATTGCACGTAAGGCTAATCTGAAATTCTCAATATCGGGTACCAAGCTTAGAATTTCATCAGTTACACGGCAACCATTTAGACTCCTAACACATTTTTTATCTAAATTTTTCAATAGCATGTCATCTCTTAAATCCATAGAATCAGGGACTTCCTTTTGTGCCAGTCTAGCAAAGAGCATATCAATTTCAATGCCATCAAAATTCATTTTGATAACAGGTACAAACGCTTCTTCTACTGCCTAAAAAATAAAGAAAATTCATTTGAAAAAAAATTAGATATCTTTAACTTGGAACACCTTCACAAACTATACAAATGTAATGCTGTATGTGTTTCACAGATATTTATGATCTATCACAAAATGGAAAAAAGTTATCAAGTTATTAGAATTATGACATTTAAGAGACATAATGAAATCTCAAAACAATGAATAAGAGATTAATGGTGCTACAGTTAAATGATAAGACAATATTTATTATTTATATTATAATAAAATTAAAGTAAAAAGAATATCTAATCATTTGAAAATAAGAACTGATAGAGTTAATAATAAAGAACGTTAACAATTAAATTTCTATAGACATTAAAAAGAATAAAAATAATTTATAATGTCTGAACTGATATCCTTTGTTATGAACTAAATTAAGAAACAATTTCATTATAAAACAAAAAATAATTAATGACATATAAAATTGATTCATTATTAAAAAACTTACCCTCAACTCTGTAACTTCAGGCTGGGTTGACAATAGATTGAAGAATGTTGTGAAGTAGTCCTGCCTAGAAATGTGTTTAGGTGCAACACAAAGAGCATCGATATCTGCACCTTTGTGATGAACACCTAATCTATACGACCCAAAGGTATAGATTTTCCCTCCAACCTCATCAGCAAAATTTGGCGGCAAGTTTCTAGCAAGACTGACTTCACGTATCCATTGTCTAACTAACAGATTCAATTTACTTAGATTTCCATTCTATGATTCATCTCTTCTTCTCCCTCAAAGACATTATAAGGTTTGAGAGCTTCTTTAAGTTCCTCCGTTCTTGCTAAATCACTTGGTTTTGGTTCAGCCATACTTATGGCTGAAGTCATTCCAAGTGTTTTTGGTTTTTGGTTGTTATTACTTGCTACAACTCCTGTCGTTGTTGTTGCTGTTGCTGTTGTTGTTGTAGTAGCCGTTGTCGTTGTAGTTCTCATATTGCCTTGCGTATTCATTTTCGTAAAATTACTGTATTTTGATTGGCACCGTACCTTGGTCAAGTTTGACTGTATAACAAAACAAATTTGTAGTTAGAATTATAGTAAGTATTAGTAAAATATAACTCGATATACTATCAAAGCATTACAAGTATATTTTCATTTCATATGTAAATTTAAATTAAACGTAAACTTCAACAATAAGAAAATGTATGACTAAAAACTTACTACATTTTCAACAATAATTTTTAAATCAGTCACAAAATAAAAATTGGAATGGGTTGATGCAACAATGGACTTAATCCTAACCTAACCACCTAAAAATGACTGATTCAATATATTAAAAAACAACTTGTTCATATTGTATGTTTTTATTGTCAAATGCATTTCGCAGTGAATCACGTTATTAAATAATTGAAACATCAAAATACAATTATTTATGGGTATTTAAAAAAAATTATCCAGATCCGATAAATAGTTTTCCATGTAGAGCATTTAAAAAAAATCGATTTTTTGCTTTTAATCGTTTATAACTTTTTAATTAATTAATATTTATGCTTAAATATTTAATAATATGTATACACACATATATATATACATATTATTAATAATAAATGTATTATTTAATTATTATTATTAAATAATCTATTATGAAATATATAAAAAGTGAAATGTTAATAAACAATTGAAATATCAAAATACAATTATTTATGGGTATTTGAAAAAAATTATCCAGATCCGATAAATAGTTTTCCATTTATAGCATTTAAAAAAATCGATTTTTTGCTTTTAATCGTTCATAACTTTTTAATTAATTAATATTTTTTCATAAGTATGGCTGAACCAAAACCAAGTGATTTAGCAAGAACGGAGGGACTTAAAGAAGCTCTCAAACCGTATAATGTCTTTGAGGGAGAAGAAGAGATGAATCATAGAATGGAAATCCTAAGTAAATTGAATCTGTTGGTTAGACAATGGATACGTGAAGTCAGTCTTGCTAGAAACTTGCCGCCAAATTTTGCTGATGAGGTTGGAGGGAAAATCTATATCTTTGGGTCGTATAGATTAGGTGTTCACCACAATTTTCGTGAGCGACAATGGCGGATTTAAGAATCGCGAAAAGTGTTCAATTTTTGCATCCATGCAATTTTACGAACTATTATAAAACACGTAAAAAAATAGTTAAGATACTTACGTAATAGCCCTGATTGTGTTTCTGCGACATATTAATTTTTTTTTGGCGTCTTCCAATAATTTAGAACTTAAGACATCATTCCGCTCAGAAGCGATGACTACAAATGAGCCGATATTCGCCAGGACTGGTACACGTGGGTATAACGTTCACAAACGTTGCACCATTAAGAATGGCAAGGGAAGGGATGCTACGTTCAACTTGTGTAAACTATGTATAATTGCTACCTATAGTATGTATAGTATGTATAGTACAATATTATGTTACGACCATCGACACTGTACCACGCTTGGACCAATATAATATATATGGCTAATTCCAGACTAATACGATCAGCCAAACAGGGGTAGGTAACCAATTTTTATGAAACTTGGTATAAATATTGCTTATATAGTAGTGAAATTCTGTAAAAATTTTAGATCATTATTACTGCTGGATCAAAAGTTATAAACAATATTAAAATTTTATTAAACATTTTTCAAAAATTTATATCTCTGTAACCGTAAGAGTTATAAAAAAAAATTTTGTTTAAAATACATGTAAAAATATAAACTTTTAAATTAATAAATCAAAAGTCATTGTTAACAATTTTTCGTAAAATTATTAACTTTTGTTTTAAACAAATGACGATATCTCAAAAGTATTACTTTTATTTTCGAAATTCTTTTTTTAATGGATTCCTTGACTTTTGATCTATAATAATCAGCAATAAAATTCATAGAGCGGACATCGGAAATGACTCAGGGTGTCATTATTCTTACTTCCTAAACCATTACTAATATTCGCTCTATGAATTTTATTGCTGATTATTATAGATCAAAAGTCAAGGAATCCATTAAAAAAAGAATTTCGAAAATAAAAATAATACTTTTTGAGATACAGTCTCAAAACTTTTAGTTGTATAGTTTACTCACATTTTATTATTACACTCATCTATTATATATATATGTCGTTTGTCATTCTCTTAATGAAAAATAAAAATTATAAAAATTTATTTAACAGAAAAATTTATTGCGTGTGGAACCTGACGACCCGACTCTCACAGCTCAAAAGGACGTTATTTATCATTACTCCTGAACCATTTCTAAAATCCGCTCTATGAATTTTATTGTTTATTATTACAGATAAATAGTCGAGGAATGCAATTAAAAAAAATTTCGAAAATAAAAATAACACTTTTTGAGATATCGTCATTTGTTTAAAACAAAAGTTAATAATTTTTCGAAAAATTGTTAACAATGACTTTTGATTTATTAATTTAAAAGTTTATATTTTTACATGTATTTTAAACAAAATTTCGTTTTTATAACTATACGGTTACAGAGATATAAATTTTTGAAAAAATTTTAATAAAATTTTAATATTGTTAATAACTTTTGATCCGGCAGTAATAATGATCTAAAAATTTGTACAGCAGTTCACTACTATATAAGCAATATTTATACCAAAGTTTCATAAAAATTGGTTACCTAATCCTGTTTGGCTGATCGGATTAATCTGGAGTTAGCCATATATATATATATATATACTAATAGAAAACAAATTAATTTTAGGGCAAATCGGAGCAAGGTCTTCGATTTTTTTTATATTTTGCACATGGAATGCCTATATGGAGGTCATCATTTTTGCCAAGTTTAACAAAAAATATTAATTAATTAAAAAGTTATAAACGATCAAAAGCAAAAAATCGATTTATCAGATCTGGATAATTTTTTTAAATACTCATAAATAATTGTATTTTCATATTTCAATTATTTAATAACATTTCATTATTTAATAATTTAATAATATATTATTTATAATATGTATATATATATATAAATATATATAAATATTATTAAATAATTATTTAATATCATTAATATTTCATTATTCAATAATATATATATATACATATATATATATTTATATACATCTATATTATTAAATAATGAAATGTTATTAAATAATTCAAATATCAAAATACAATTATTTATGGGTATTTAAAAAAAATTATCCATATCCGATAAATAGTTTTTACCATTTATAGCATCTAACAAAAATCGATTTTTTGCTTTTAATCATTTATAACTTTTTAATTAATTAATATTTTTGCGTCAAACTTGGCACAAATGATTACCTTCATATAGGCATTCGATGTGCCAAATATAACAAAAAATCGAAGGCCTTGCTCCGATTTGCCCTAAAACTAATTTGTTTTCAGTCTATTAAGTACAATAATAGCCAATGATGTAGCTTGAGCCGGAAAACCCAAATTGATTTGATTTTATAAATTCTATAATTATATGCAAGTACGTTTCCAGAAATTAGTTTATTTTTCAATAATTTAAAAATTTATCACATGTGTTATAATAACCTTGAACTTAGAATTCGTATTAACGAGGCATTCTAGAACGTCAAACGAACTACGAGGGCGTTGCTAGCGCACCTTGTTTGACTCAGAATATATATGAGTTGACTAGCCAATGAGTTGACTAGGCGCGGACCCACTCATTGGCTGATTTATATCAATAATAAAACTATTTCCTAGGACTACTTCGGAAATTAATTTATTTTCAATAATTTTAAAACGAGCAAAATTTACTAGTTTTTTACAACGGCCAATTACCACATAACCCACTAAATTATCGCCGTATCAGTCTTGATCCTGCTGTCAGCAACGTTTATCAAATGTTACCACAAAGATGATAACATAATGATAATATCAAATATTATCAAATATTATAATATATTTCTCAATAGTGAAACATCTGGATATAAGAAATGTTATCTCCGATAGTTAATGTGATTTTAAACATAAACGTTCTACTACATACACTATTTATAAGAACTCTTACTGACATTTAGACGCTCAAATAATGGCAAAGTTGTTGACGGATGCCTAGTAGATCTCGAGAAAGCATATAACTATTTCGATAGCTTATAGCATAATTAACATTCTTGATCAATTAAAATATCCGACCAATTTCATTCCATTAATAAGGTTTTCTGCGAGGAATCATCAACACGTACCGAATGTATTTCGTTTGAATATTGCTGACGACTACACAGCTCTTGTACAAGCCTTTGAGCCATTCACAAAGTTCCTCAAGCAATAATCGAACAAATAACGAGTAAAAATTATAGAAACTGTAAGCTAATTTGCTCAAACGTGAAACAGTTGTGCTTCGCACCCGTGACTCACCCATCTCTTCGATTCCTAGGAAAAAGCAGAAGGTGGAAATTATTTCTCATTGTTTACTAGTTCATCCCATTATTACGTATGCAATTCTCACTTGGTTTGATATTAACACAGCCACAGTTGTAAAGTAAGGAAGGTTTCCATACATGTATTTGCCTGCACTCGTGCCGTCGTGAAAATAGTCACAAGCAACGTAGATATTTGTAGTAAAATTAGAAAACGTAACCCGCAGTTAATTAGCTCATCTGAATACTTTGATAAACGACGTGAATGTATGTAGATCTGTTAACTACACGGAACATATCCTCTCGCATACGCTTACGTATCTCGGTGAAATTGGCATTATACAAGATATCGGCAGCGTACCAATATCAATTTTTTCGTAATGACCAGGTTGCTAGCTCTCCAGATTTTCTATAGATTACTAACTAAGCTGGAAGGGAGTAAAAAACTATTCGTACAAATATACAAATATCAATATACTGTTCATCCATTTTTATTCGAGTAAGATACAATTAAAATAACAATTTATACAGACGGCGGTACGTCGTCAAAACGTACAATAGCCGGCAAACTCGATACAGTTTCGCAACTGTAACATGCGGCTACATACTCGTTTATAAATTAAAAAAAATGGTTGCACATATAACGCACACTCGCCAGATTCACGGGATCCTTGGTATTCGTGAGAGCATCTCACATTTTCTTTTACTTTTATCCATTTTATCTTTTTTTATATATTTATTTTTTTGTAATACCACGTCTTAAAAAAAATATTCTACTCGGAGGGGCTCGACCATCCTACGAAAATATAAGCAAAGGGGGATAAACTACATAATTAATCGTTAAGATTACACATACGGTGTTCCAGTTACAGATATCTCTCTCGCTATTCCTTTCACTCGCATATTTTCTCACAAATATAGTATAATATTTTGTATGTATATGCCGTGATTACAATATATTTATATATTACTTTATACATGGAGCACGTGTCTTTGAATTTGCCAGGATCGATGATCGACAGAATTCGTTTACAGTCGTTGCGTGATATATTTTCCTAAGTCAATCGATTTTTTTTGTTTTTTTTTTCATTGCTTTTCAGTTTGTACATACCGTGCGACACATCGATTCTTATAAATACAATAATCTATATAATCTAGGTCCATTTTCCCGCTGTAACGTCGATAAACGTTGAGTTTTGTAAGGACACTAACTAAAAACGCAAAACGAGCGATGAAAAATCTTACACTTTTTTATACGTAAATAGTTTATTATCACAGAACTGCTTCTTTCACTGCTATTCGAGAAAAATTCAATGCTTCGTGAAATTTTACTGTATACAAGTTTTTGGAACTTTTTATGCTACGTCAATCAAGTAAAATTAATAGATAAATTAACGCTACAGCTACAAATAAAAGTAAGTTCCGGATAATAAAAATTAAGTGTACTTTTCATCGACAAGTATCAAAATAAAAGTGACGTATTTCTTACAAACCAATTAGACAATTGGTCAAAGCGATATCTCAATATACAAATGTATACAATAACCCACAAAGAAAGTCAGACATTTTTATAAACTGCATTAGATTGAATTTTTATCGAATAGCACAGAAGGACTAACTCTCTGACAGCATAAAAAAGCATGAAACTTTTCTCTGAAAAAATAATAATAAAATTAAATAAAAATAAGTTACTCGACGATAACGCGACCATCGATGCTGGCAAAATCAACACGAAATTAAAGAAAGCGCGCTGATGTCGCAAGTGCCGTAATTGTTCTACAACTCAGTTTTTCCTTTATTCCGTGTTGGATCAAGCTTCGAAAAAGCTTACACTTACATGTTTAGTGTTTGTGGTACTGCCTCCGTCGCTGCTTGTTTCGCTATGATAATGCGTACGTCTGTAGATTGACGGACTTATACAGTGGGCAGTGGTTGATGGCGCGAGGAGTCTTTGCGTTTCAAAGGATTCTGAAGCGCCGTAGAGGTCGATTGACGAACAACCGTTGTATTGACGGTTTTAGCTTCACGAAGAGCTGGTCAAGTGCATATATAACTCTCCTGGATCACTCCTGAAGTCGCTGACGGGGCCTGCCTGTCGGGGGTGTTGTACCAGACTTTGCATTTGATGGTATCACACCCTGTAATACAACGCAATCATTCATATCGCTACCAATTTGAAATGGTTTTTATCTGATGTTTGAAGAATAGTTGAGCATGAAAAATATTTCGTTAACATTTAGTTAATATGCCAAACATTTTAGAAGTATTTTTGCAATAATCTTTTTAATGTGTATTTAACAACGACTCATAAATACATGCCATATTACCAGTTAAATGTAAAATTTTAGCGTAAAGCAAATTTAATAGGCACTTAAAACAATTAAAATAATTATAGACACTTACATCTTTCGTAGATTTTTGTTTATATTCACCGTCAATACTGATCTCCGAGTTACTGTCGTCTCCTACAGATATAGCTCCCATAGAATTGTCTTCTTTTTCTTGTGCAGCATTCGTCTGAACCTGCGGTTTGTCATTCTCTTAAATCTTCCTCTTTTTGTCAGTGTTCTCGTGAATCTGGTCAGACTTCCTCTTCTTGGGAGCCGCGTCGCCCTGATTCCTTGGTGAAACGCCCCCATTGCCGCTAACGTTTCCGTTTTTCTGCATTCCGCTCGAAGTCTGATAAAGATAAAGTTACAGAATTAACTTGTATCGATGGTATGGAAATTATCATTGCTATATCCATGGTTTATATTGCTTACCTTTCGTTCTCTCTTCATTAGAAGAGAAGGAGGAAGATAATTTGACAACTCCTTCCGTTTCACATGTTTCACTTCAATCGACATACCGGTTCTAAATACTTTGATCTGATTGGCCTGTCTTTCAGCTAAAAATAAAATAATGCCATTATATGTTACAAAATGCAAAAGTAATGAAATTGATAACCATAGATTATTAATGAAAGAGCTAAAAAACTTACTATTTTCAACAAAGCTCCTAATATCACTCGTAAGATCGATATTAAGATTCTCTCCCTTTTTAAAGGACAATCCAATAAACCACATGGAGCTGTATTTACTGGGTTCCGGCGATAGTGGTGGGAAGGATTCTGGGTTGATGTGTGCCAAAGTAATGTGAGGATTCCTCTCGAACAATAAAACCAAAGTTCTGATCTTGGACTCAACAAGGCCACTCCACTTTAATTGATCTTCCGGTGAAGTACTACTTGTTAATAAAACAATGTAGTGCTTATATTTTCCAAAGAAGTTTGGTGTCTCAAACAACTTGTCCCAAGTAGCTTTGCCCATGATGATTTCTTCAGTGATCGCCAATCCAGCTTCAAATGCTTCTTGCATAACTGTCCGCGTCGACAGCGAAACATTGAATGTTGAATTCTGTTGTGGGTATGCAGGGGTGATGATTGGCATCAAATGGTACCTATCTGTCATATTAACCTGGGATGGAAATAACAATACGAATACATTGAAAAGCAATGTTAATTTTGTATATCAAAAGCATTAAAAGTTTATTTGAAAAATTAATTTACCCTTGGATCCCAAACTGGAAACCCTAGTTGGGAATTCTCTGGTGACTTCAGTAAGACCGGCTGAGGCCATTTCCACTGTGAGAAAACAAGGAAGAACTTTTCTATCAAAGTCGCTGCTACTGCATTTGGATATAATTGGCAAGTTCTTGCAACGAGCATTGCCCAAGAAACTCCACCCAAATAGCCCAACACATTACTGTAGATTCCATTTTCTGAAGAAAATACATGTTAATGTAGAAATTGTAAAAAGCAACATACAAAATAATTTTATAACTATTAGTAATGGATCAATAAATCAACTTCTTAAAAACTTACTTTTTGCCCACAACTTGATTGCACGTAAGGCTAATCTGAAATTCTCAATATCGGGTACCAAGCTTAGAATTTCATCAGTTACACGGCAACCATTTAGACTCCTAACACATTTTTTATCTAAATTTTTCAATAGCATGTCATCTCTTAAATCCATAGAATCAGGGACTTCCTTTTGTGCCAGTCTAGCAAAGAGCATATCAATTTCAATGCCATCAAAATTCATTTTGATAACAGGTACAAACGCTTCTTCTACTGCCTAAAAAATAAAGAAAATTCATTTGAAAAAAAAATTAGATATCTTTAACTTGGAACACCTTCACAAACTATACAAATGTAATGCTGTATGTGTTTCACAGATATTTATGATCTATCACAAAATGGAAAAAAGTTATCAAGTTATTAGAATTATGACATTTAAGAGACATAATGAAATCTCAAAACAATGAATAAGAGATTAATGGTGCTACAGTTAAATGATAAGACAATATTTATTATTTATATTATAATAAAATTAAAGTAAAAAAGAATATCTAATCATTTGAAAATAAGAACTGATAGAGTTAATAATAAAGAACGTTAACAATTAAATTTCTATAGACATTAAAAAGAATAAAAATAATTTATAATGTCTGAACTGATATCCTTTGTTATGAACTAAATTAAGAAACAATTTCATTATAAAACAAAAAATAATTAATGACATATAAAATTGATTCATTATTAAAAAACTTACCCTCAACTCTGTAACTTCAGGCTGGGTTGACAATAGATTGAAGAATGTTGTGAAGTAGTCCTGCCTAGAAATGTGTTTAGGTGCAACACAAAGAGCATCGATATCTGCACCTTTGTGATGAACACCTAATCTATACGACCCAAAGGTATAGATTTTCCCTCCAACCTCATCAGCAAAATTTGGCGGCAAGTTTCTAGCAAGACTGACTTCACGTATCCATTGTCTAACTAACAGATTCAATTTACTTAGGATTTCCATTCTATGATTCATCTCTTCTTCTCCCTCAAAGACATTATAAGGTTTGAGAGCTTCTTTAAGTTCCTCCGTTCTTGCTAAATCACTTGGTTTTGGTTCAGCCATACTTATGGCTGAAGTCATTCCAAGTGTTTTTGGTTTTTGGTTGTTATTACTTGCTACAACTCCTGTCGTTGTTGTTGCTGTTGCTGTTGTTGTTGTAGTAGCCGTTGTCGTTGTAGTTCTCATATTGCCTTGCGTATTCATTTTCGTAAAATTACTGTATTTTGATTGGCACCGTACCTTGGTCAAGTTTGACTGTATAACAAAACAAATTTGTAGTTAGAATTATAGTAAGTATTAGTAAAATATAACTCGATATACTATCAAAGCATTACAAGTATATTTTCATTTCATATGTAAATTTAAATTAAACGTAAACTTCAACAATAAGAAAATGTATGACTAAAAACTTACTACATTTTCAACAATAATTTTTAAATCAGTCACAAAATAAAAATTGGAATGGGTTGATGCAACAATGGACTTAATCCTAACCTAACCACCTAAAAATGACTGATTCAATATATTAAAAACAACTTGTTCATATTGTATGTTTTTATTGTCAAATGCATTTCGCAGTGAATCACGTTATTAAATAATTGAAACATCAAAATACAATTATTTATGGGTATTTAAAAAAAATTATCCAGATCCGATAAATAGTTTTCCATGTAGAGCATTTAAAAAAAATCGATTTTTTGCTTTTAATCGTTTATAACTTTTTAATTAATTAATATTTATGCTTAAATATTTAATAATATGTATACACACATATATATATACATATTATTAATAATAAATGTATTATTTAATTATTATTATTAAATAATCTATTATGAAATATATAAAAAGTGAAATGTTAATAAACAATTGAAATATCAAAATACAATTATTTATGGGTATTTGAAAAAAATTATCCAGATCCGATAAATAGTTTTCCATTTATAGCATTTAAAAAAAAAATCGATTTTTTGCTTTTAATCGTTCATAACTTTTTAATTAATTAATATTTTTTCATAAGTATGGCTGAACCAAAACCAAGTGATTTAGCAAGAACGGAGGGACTTAAAGAAGCTCTCAAACCGTATAATGTCTTTGAGGGAGAAGAAGAGATGAATCATAGAATGGAAATCCTAAGTAAATTGAATCTGTTGGTTAGACAATGGATACGTGAAGTCAGTCTTGCTAGAAACTTGCCGCCAAATTTTGCTGATGAGGTTGGAGGGAAAATCTATATCTTTGGGTCGTATAGATTAGGTGTTCACCACAATTTTCGTGAGCGACAATGGCGGATTTAAGAATCGCGAAAAGTGTTCAATTTTTTGCATCCATGCAATTTTACGAACTATTATAAAACACGTAAAAAAATAGTTAAGATACTTACGTAATAGCCCTGATTGTGTTTCTGCGACATATTAATTTTTTTTGGCGTCTTCCAATAATTTAGAACTTAAGACATCATTCCGCTCAGAAGCGATGACTACAAATGAGCCGATATTCGCCAGGACTGGTACACGTGGGTATAACGTTCACAAACGTTGCACCATTAAGAATGGCAAGGGAAGGGATGCTACGTTCAACTTGTGTAAACTATGTATAATTGCTACCTATAGTATGTATAGTATGTATAGTACAATATTATGTTACGACCATCGACACTGTACCACGCTTGGACCAATATAATATATATGGCTAATTCCAGACTAATACGATCAGCCAAACAGGGGTAGGTAACCAATTTTTATGAAACTTGGTATAAATATTGCTTATATAGTAGTGAAATTCTGTAAAAATTTTAGATCATTATTACTGCTGGATCAAAAGTTATAAACAATATTAAAATTTTATTAAACATTTTTCAAAAATTTATATCTCTGTAACCGTAAGAGTTATAAAAAAAAAATTTTGTTTAAAATACATGTAAAAATATAAACTTTTAAATTAATAAATCAAAAGTCATTGTTAACAATTTTTCGTAAAATTATTAACTTTTGTTTTAAACAAATGACGATATCTCAAAAGTATTATTTTTATTTTCGAAATTCTTTTTTTAATGGATTCCTTGACTTTTGATCTATAATAATCAGCAATAAAATTCATAGAGCGGACATCGGAAATGACTCAGGGTGTCATTATTCTTACTTCCTAAACCATTACTAATATTCGCTCTATGAATTTTATTGCTGATTATTATAGATCAAAAGTCAAGGAATCCATTAAAAAAAGAATTTCGAAAATAAAAATAATACTTTTTGAGATACAGTCTCAAAACTTTTAGTTGTATAGTTTACTCACATTTTATTATTACACTCATCTATTATATATATATGTCGTTTGTCATTCTCTTAATGAAAAATAAAAATTATAAAAATTTATTTAACAGAAAAATTTATTGCGTGTGGAACCTGACGACCCGACTCTCACAGCTCAAAAGGACGTTATTTATCATTACTCCTGAACCATTTCTAAAATCCGCTCTATGAATTTTATTGTTTATTATTACAGATAAATAGTCGAGGAATGCAATTAAAAAAAATTTCGAAAATAAAAATAACACTTTTTGAGATATCGTCATTTGTTTAAAACAAAAGTTAATAATTTTTCGAAAAATTGTTAACAATGACTTTTGATTTATTAATTTAAAAGTTTATATTTTTACATGTATTTTAAACAAAATTTCGTTTTTATAACTATACGGTTACAGAGATATAAATTTTTGAAAAAATTTTAATAAAATTTTAATATTGTTAATAACTTTTGATCCGGCAGTAATAATGATCTAAAAATTTGTACAGCAGTTCACTACTATATAAGCAATATTTATACCAAAGTTTCATAAAAATTGGTTACCTAATCCTGTTTGGCTGATCGGATTAATCTGGAGTTAGCCATATATATATATATATATATACTAATAGAAAACAAATTAATTTTAGGGCAAATCGGAGCAAGGTCTTCGATTTTTTTTATATTTTGCACATGGAATGCCTATATGGAGGTCATCATTTTTGCCAAGTTTAACAAAAAAATATTAATTAATTAAAAAGTTATAAACGATCAAAAGCAAAAAATCGATTTATCAGATCTGGATAATTTTTTTTAAATACTCATAAATAATTGTATTTTCATATTTCAATTATTTAATAACATTTCATTATTTAATAATTTAATAATATATTATTTATAATATGTATATATATATATAAATATATATAAATATTATTAAATAATTATTTAATATCATTAATATTTCATTATTCAATAATATATATATATACATATATATATATTTATATACATCTATATTATTAAATAATGAAATGTTATTAAATAATTCAAATATCAAAATACAATTATTTATGGGTATTTAAAAAAAATTATCCATATCCGATAAATAGTTTTTACCATTTATAGCATCTAACAAAAATCGATTTTTTGCTTTTAATCATTTATAACTTTTTAATTAATTAATATTTTTGCGTCAAACTTGGCACAAATGATTACCTTCATATAGGCATTCGATGTGCCAAATATAACAAAAAATCGAAGGCCTTGCTCCGATTTGCCCTAAAACTAATTTGTTTTCAGTCTATTAAGTACAATAATAGCCAATGATGTAGCTTGAGCCGGAAAACCCAAATTGATTTGATTTTATAAATTCTATAATTATATGCAAGTACGTTTCCAGAAATTAGTTTATTTTTCAATAATTTAAAAATTTATCACATGTGTTATAATAACCTTGAACTTAGAATTCGTATTAACGAGGCATTCTAGAACGTCAAACGAACTACGAGGGCGTTGCTAGCGCACCTTGTTTGACTCAGAATATATATGAGTTGACTAGCCAATGAGTTGACTAGGCGCGGACCCACTCATTGGCTGATTTATATCAATAATAAAACTATTTCCTAGGACTACTTCGGAAATTAATTTATTTTCAATAATTTTAAAACGAGCAAAGATTTACTAGTTTTTTACAACGGCCAATTACCACATAACCCACTAAATTATCGCCGTATCAGTCTTGATCCTGCTGTCAGCAACGTTTATCAAATGTTACCACAAAGATGATAACATAATGATAATATCAAATATTATCAAATATTATAATATATTTCTCAATAGTGAAACATCTGGATATAAGAAATGTTATCTCCGATAGTTAATGTGATTTTAAACATAAACGTTCTACTACATACACTATTTATAAGAACTCTTACTGACATTTAGACGCTCAAATAATGGCAAAGTTGTTGACGGATGCCTAGTAGATCTCGAGAAAGCATATAACTATTTCGATAGCTTATAGCATAATTAACATTCTTGATCAATTAAAATATCCGACCAATTTCATTCCATTAATAAGGTTTTCTGCGAGGAATCATCAACACGTACCGAATGTATTTCGTTTGAATATTGCTGACGACTACACAGCTCTTGTACAAGCCTTTGAGCCATTCACAAAGTTCCTCAAGCAATAATCGAACAAATAACGAGTAAAAATTATAGAAACTGTAGCTAATTTGCTCAAACGTGAAACAGTTGTGCTTCGCACCCGTGACTCACCCATCTCTTCGATTCCTAGGAAAAAGCAGAAGGTGGAAATTATTTCTCATTGTTTACTAGTTCATCCCATTATTACGTATGCAATTCTCACTTGGTTTGATATTAACACAGCCACAGTTGTAAAGTAAGGAAGGTTTCCATACATGTATTTGCCTGCACTCGTGCCGTCGTGAAAATAGTCACAAGCAACGTAGATATTTGTAGTAAAATTAGAAAACGTAACCCGCAGTTAATTAGCTCATCTGAATACTTTGATAAACGACGTGAATGTATGTAGATCTGTTAACTACACGGAACATATCCTCTCGCATACGCTTACGTATCTCGGTGAAATTGGCATTATACAAGATATCGGCAGCGTACCAATATCAATTTTTTCGTAATGACCAGGTTGCTAGCTCTCCAGATTTTCTATAGATTACTAACTAAGCTGGAAGGGAGTAAAAAACTATTCGTACAAATATACAAATATCAATATACTGTTCATCCATTTTTATTCGAGTAAGATACAATTAAAATAACAATTTATACAGACGGCGGTACGTCGTCAAAACGTACAATAGCCGGCAAACTCGATACAGTTTCGCAACTGTAACATGCGGCTACATACTCGTTTATAAATTAAAAAAAATGGTTGCACATATAACGCACACTCGCCAGATTCACGGGATCCTTGGTATTCGTGAGAGCATCTCACATTTTCTTTTACTTTTATCCATTTTATCTTTTTTTATATATTTATTTTTTTTGTAATACCACGTCTTAAAAAAAATATTCTACTCGGAGGGGCTCGACCATCCTACGAAAATATAAGCAAAGGGGGATAAACTACATAATTAATCGTTAAGATTACACATACGGTGTTCCAGTTACAGATATCTCTCTCGCTATTCCTTTCACTCACGCATATTTTCTCACAAATATAGTATAATATTTTGTATGTATATGCCGTGATTACAATATATTTATATATTACTTTATACATGGAGCACGTGTCTTTGAATTTGCCAGGATCGATGATCGACAGAATTCGTTTACAGTCGTTGCGTGATATATTTTCCTAAGTCAATCGATTTTTTTTTTTTTTTTCATTGCTTTTCAGTTTGTACATACCGTGCGACACATCGATTCTTATAAATACAATAATCTATATAATCTAGGTCCATTTTCCCGCTGTAACGTCGATAAACGTTGAGTTTTGTAAGGACACTAACTAAAAACGCAAAACGAGCGATGAAAAATCTTACACTTTTTTATACGTAAATAGTTTATTATCACAGAACTGCTTCTTTCACTGCTATTCGAGAAAAATTCAATGCTTCGTGAAATTTTACTGTATACAAGTTTTGGAACTTTTTATGCTACGTCAATCAAGTAAAATTAATAGATAAATTAACGCTACAGCTACAAATAAAAGTAAGTTCCGGATAATAAAAATTAAGTGTACTTTTCATCGACAAGTATCAAAATAAAAGTGACGTATTTCTTACAAACCAATTAGACAATTGGTCAAAGCGATATCTCAATATACAAATGTATACAATAACCCACAAAGAAAGTCAGACATTTTTATAAACTGCATTAGATTGAATTTTTATCGAATAGCACAGAAGGACTAACTCTCTGACAGCATAAAAAAGCATGAAACTTTTCTCTGAAAAAATAATAATAAAATTAAATAAAAATAAGTTACTCGACGATAACGCGACCATCGATGCTGGCAAAATCAACACGAAATTAAAGAAAGCGCGCTGATGTCGCAAGTGCCGTAATTGTTCTACAACTCAGTTTTTCCTTTATTCCGTGTTGGATCAAGCTTCGAAAAAGCTTACACTTACATGTTTAGTGTTTGTGGTACTGCCTCCGTCGCTGCTTGTTTCGCTATGATAATGCGTACGTCTGTAGATTGACGGACTTATACAGTGGGCAGTGGTTGATGGCGCGAGGAGTCTTTGCGTTTCAAAGGATTCTGAAGCGCCGTAGAGGTCGATTGACGAACAACCGTTGTATTGACGGTTTTAGCTTCACGAAGAGCTGGTCAAGTGCATATATAACTCTCCTGGATCACTCCTGAAGTCGCTGACGGGGGCCTGCCTGTCGGGGGTGTTGTACCAGACTTTGCATTTGATGGTATCACACCCTGTAATACAACGCAATCATTCATATCGCTACCAATTTGAAATGGTTTTTATCTGATGTTTGAAGAATAGTTGAGCATGAAAAATATTTCGTTAACATTTAGTTAATATGCCAAACATTTTAGAAGTATTTTTGCAATAATCTTTTTTAATGTGTATTTAACAACGACTCATAAATACATGCCATATTACCAGTTAAATGTAAAATTTTAGCGTAAAGCAAATTTAATAGGCACTTAAAACAATTAAAATAATTATAGACACTTACATCTTTCGTAGATTTTTGTTTATATTCACCGTCAATACTGATCTCCGAGTTACTGTCGTCTCCTACAGATATAGCTCCCATAGAATTGTCTTCTTTTTCTTGTGCAGCATTCGTCTGAACCTGCGGTTTGTCATTCTCTTAAATCTTCCTCTTTTTGTCAGTGTTCTCGTGAATCTGGTCAGACTTCCTCTTCTTGGGAGCCGCGTCGCCCTGATTCCTTGGTGAAACGCCCCCATTGCCGCTAACGTTTCCGTTTTTCTGCATTCCGCTCGAAGTCTGATAAAGATAAAGTTACAGAATTAACTTGTATCGATGGTATGGAAATTATCATTGCTATATCCATGGTTTATATTGCTTACCTTTCGTTCTCTCTTCATTAGAAGAGAAGGAGGAAGATAATTTGACAACTCCTTCCGTTTCACATGTTTCACTTCAATCGACATACCGGTTCTAAATACTTTGATCTGATTGGCCTGTCTTTCAGCTAAAAATAAAAATAATGCCATTATATGTTACAAAATGCAAAAGTAATGAAATTGATAACCATAGATTATTAATGAAAGAGCTAAAAAACTTACTATTTTCAACAAAGCTCCTAATATCACTCGTAAGATCGATATTAAGATTCTCTCCCTTTTAAAGGACAATCCAATAAACCACATGGAGCTGTATTTACTGGGTTCCGGCGATAGTGGTGGGAAGGATTCTGGGTTGATGTGTGCCAAAGTAATGTGAGGATTCCTCTCGAACAATAAAACCAAAGTTCTGATCTTGGACTCAACAAGGCCACTCCACTTTAATTGATCTTCCGGTGAAGTACTACTTGTTAATAAAACAATGTAGTGCTTATATTTTCCAAAGAAGTTTGGTGTCTCAAACAACTTGTCCCAAGTAGCTTTGCCCATGATGATTTCTTCAGTGATCGCCAATCCAGCTTCAAATGCTTCTTGCATAACTGTCCGCGTCGACAGCGAAACATTGAATGTTGAATTCTGTTGTGGGTATGCAGGGGTGATGATTGGCATCAAATGGTACCTATCTGTCATATTAACCTGGGATGGAAATAACAATACGAATACATTGAAAAGCAATGTTAATTTTGTATATCAAAAGCATTAAAAGTTTATTTGAAAAATTAATTTACCCTTGGATCCCAAACTGGAAACCCTAGTTGGGAATTCTCTGGTGACTTCAGTAAGACCGGCTGAGGCCATTTCCACTGTGAGAAAACAAGGAAGAACTTTTCTATCAAAGTCGCTGCTACTGCATTTGGATATAATTGGCAAGTTCTTGCAACGAGCATTGCCCAAGAAACTCCACCCAAATAGCCCAACACATTACTGTAGATTCCATTTTCTGAAGAAAATACATGTTAATGTAGAAATTGTAAAAAGCAACATACAAAATAATTTTATAACTATTAGTAATGGATCAATAAATCAACTTCTTAAAAACTTACTTTTTGCCCACAACTTGATTGCACGTAAGGCTAATCTGAAATTCTCAATATCGGGTACCAAGCTTAGAATTTCATCAGTTACACGGCAACCATTTAGACTCCTAACACATTTTTTATCTAAATTTTTCAATAGCATGTCATCTCTTAAATCCATAGAATCAGGGACTTCCTTTTGTGCCAGTCTAGCAAAGAGCATATCAATTTCAATGCCATCAAAATTCATTTTGATAACAGGTACAAACGCTTCTTCTACTGCCTAAAAAATAAAGAAAATTCATTTGAAAAAAAATTAGATATCTTTAACTTGGAACACCTTCACAAACTATACAAATGTAATGCTGTATGTGTTTCACAGATATTTATGATCTATCACAAAATGGAAAAAAGTTATCAAGTTATTAGAATTATGACATTTAAGAGACATAATGAAATCTCAAAACAATGAATAAGAGATTAATGGTGCTACAGTTAAATGATAAGACAATATTTATTATTTATATTATAATAAAATTAAAGTAAAAAGAATATCTAATCATTTGAAAATAAGAACTGATAGAGTTAATAATAAAGAACGTTAACAATTAAATTTCTATAGACATTAAAAAGAATAAAAATAATTTATAATGTCTGAACTGATATCCTTTGTTATGAACTAAATTAAGAAACAATTTCATTATAAAACAAAAAATAATTAATGACATATAAAATTGATTCATTATTAAAAAACTTACCCTCAACTCTGTAACTTCAGGCTGGGTTGACAATAGATTGAAGAATGTTGTGAAGTAGTCCTGCCTAGAAATGTGTTTAGGTGCAACACAAAGAGCATCGATATCTGCACCTTTGTGATGAACACCTAATCTATACGACCCAAAGGTATAGATTTTCCCTCCAACCTCATCAGCAAAATTTGGCGGCAAGTTTCTAGCAAGACTGACTTCACGTATCCATTGTCTAACTAACAGATTCAATTTACTTAGGATTTCCATTCTATGATTCATCTCTTCTTCTCCCTCAAAGACATTATAAGGTTTGAGAGCTTCTTTAAGTTCCTCCGTTCTTGCTAAATCACTTGGTTTTGGTTCAGCCATACTTATGGCTGAAGTCATTCCAAGTGTTTTTGGTTTTTGGTTGTTATTACTTGCTACAACTCCTGTCGTTGTTGTTGCTGTTGCTGTTGTTGTTGTAGTAGCCGTTGTCGTTGTAGTTCTCATATTGCCTTGCGTATTCATTTTCGTAAAATTACTGTATTTTGATTGGCACCGTACCTTGGTCAAGTTTGACTGTATAACAAAACAAATTTGTAGTTAGAATTATAGTAAGTATTAGTAAAATATAACTCGATATACTATCAAAGCATTACAAGTATATTTTCATTTCATATGTAAATTTAAATTAAACGTAAACTTCAACAATAAGAAAATGTATGACTAAAAACTTACTACATTTTCAACAATAATTTTTAAATCAGTCACAAAATAAAAATTGGAATGGGTTGATGCAACAATGGACTTAATCCTAACCTAACCACCTAAAAATGACTGATTCAATATATTAAAAACAACTTGTTCATATTGTATGTTTTTATTGTCAAATGCATTTCGCAGTGAATCACGTTATTAAATAATTGAAACATCAAAATACAATTATTTATGGGTATTTAAAAAAAATTATCCAGATCCGATAAATAGTTTTCCATGTAGAGCATTTAAAAAAATCGATTTTTGCTTTTAATCGTTTATAACTTTTTAATTAATTAATATTTATGCTTAAATATTTAATAATATGTATACACACATATATATATACATATTATTAATAATAAATGTATTATTTAATTATTATTATTAAATAATCTATTATGAAATATATAAAAAGTGAAATGTTAATAAACAATTGAAATATCAAAATACAATTATTTATGGGTATTTGAAAAAAATTATCCAGATCCGATAAATAGTTTTCCATTTATAGCATTTAAAAAAAAAATCGATTTTTTGCTTTTAATCGTTCATAACTTTTTAATTAATTAATATTTTTTCATAAGTATGGCTGAACCAAAACCAAGTGATTTAGCAAGAACGGAGGGACTTAAAGAAGCTCTCAAACCGTATAATGTCTTTGAGGGAGAAGAAGAGATGAATCATAGAATGGAAATCCTAAGTAAATTGAATCTGTTGGTTAGACAATGGATACGTGAAGTCAGTCTTGCTAGAAACTTGCCGCCAAATTTTGCTGATGAGGTTGGAGGGAAAATCTATATCTTTGGGTCGTATAGATTAGGTGTTCACCACAATTTTCGTGAGCGACAATGGCGGATTTAAGAATCGCGAAAAGTGTTCAATTTTTTGCATCCATGCAATTTTACGAACTATTATAAAACACGTAAAAAAATAGTTAAGATACTTACGTAATAGCCCTGATTGTGTTTCTGCGACATATTAATTTTTGTTGGCGTCTTCCAATAATTTAGAACTTAAGACATCATTCCGCTCAGAAGCGATGACTACAAATGAGCCGATATTCGCCAGGACTGGTACACGTGGGTATAACGTTCACAAACGTTGCACCATTAAGAATGGCAAGGAAGGGATGCTACGTTCAACTTGTGTAAACTATGTATAATTGCTACCTATAGTATGTATAGTATGTATAGTACAATATTATGTTACGACCATCGACACTGTACCACGCTTGGACCAATATAATATATATGGCTAATTCCAGACTAATACGATCAGCCAAACAGGGGTAGGTAACCAATTTTTATGAAACTTGGTATAAATATTGCTTATATAGTAGTGAAATTCTGTAAAAATTTTAGATCATTATTACTGCTGGATCAAAAGTTATAAACAATATTAAAATTTTATTAAACATTTTTCAAAAATTTATATCTCTGTAACCGTAAGAGTTATAAAAAAAAAATTTTGTTTAAAATACATGTAAAAATATAAACTTTTAAATTAATAAATCAAAAGTCATTGTTAACAATTTTTCGTAAAATTATTAACTTTTGTTTTAAACAAATGACGATATCTCAAAAAGTATTACTTTTATTTTCGAAATTCTTTTTTTAATGGATTCCTTGACTTTTGATCTATAATAATCAGCAATAAAATTCATAGAGCGGACATCGGAAATGACTCAGGGTGTCATTATTCTTACTTCCTAAACCATTACTAATATTCGCTCTATGAATTTTATTGCTGATTATTATAGATCAAAAGTCAAGGAATCCATTAAAAAAAGAATTTCGAAAATAAAAATAATACTTTTTGAGATACAGTCTCAAAACTTTTAGTTGTATAGTTTACTCACATTTTATTATTACACTCATCTATTATATATATATGTCGTTTGTCATTCTCTTAATGAAAAATAAAAATTATAAAAATTTATTTAACAGAAAAATTTATTGCGTGTGGAACCTGACGACCCGACTCTCACAGCTCAAAAGGACGTTATTTATCATTACTCCCTGAACCATTTCTAAAATCCGCTCTATGAATTTTATTGTTTATTATTATAGATAAATAATCGAGGAATGCAATTAAAAAAAATTTCGAAAATAAAAATAACACTTTTGAGATATCGTCATTTGTTTAAAACAAAAGTTAATAATTTTTCGAAAAATTGTTAACAATGACTTTTGATTTATTAATTTAAAAGTTTATATTTTTACATGTATTTTAAACAAAATTTCGTTTTTATAACTATACGGTTACAGAGATATAAATTTTTGAAAAAATTTTAATAAAATTTTAATATTGTTAATAACTTTTGATCCGGCAGTAATAATGATCTAAAAATTTGTACAGCAGTTCACTACTATATAAGCAATATTTATACCAAAGTTTCATAAAAATTGGTTACCTAATCCTGTTTGGCTGATCGGATTAATCTGGAGTTAGCCATATATATATATATATATACTAATAGAAAACAAATTAATTTTAGGGCAAATCGGAGCAAGGTCTTCGATTTTTTTTATATTTTGCACATGGAATGCCTATATGGAGGTCATCATTTTTGCCAAGTTTAACAAAAAATATTAATTAATTAAAAAGTTATAAACGATCAAAAGCAAAAATCGATTTATCAGATCTGGATAATTTTTTTAAATACTCATAAATAATTGTATTTTCATATTTCAATTATTTAATAACATTTCATTATTTAATAATTTAATAATATATTATTTATAATATGTATATATATATATAAATATATATAAATATTATTAAATAATTATTTAATATCATTAATATTTCATTATTCAATAATATATATATATACATATATATATATTTATATACATCTATATTATTAAATAATGAAATGTTATTAAATAATTCAAATATCAAAATACAATTATTTATGGGTATTTAAAAAAAATTATCCATATCCGATAAATAGTTTTTACCATTTATAGCATCTAACAAAAATCGATTTTTTGCTTTTAATCATTTATAACTTTTTAATTAATTAATATTTTTGCGTCAAACTTGGCACAAATGATTACCTTCATATAGGCATTCGATGTGCCAAATATAACAAAAAATCGAAGGCCTTGCTCCGATTTGCAAAAAACTAATTTGTTTTCAGTCTATTAAGTACAATAATAGCCAATGATGTAGCTTGAGCCGGAAAACCCAAATTGATTTGATTTTATAAATTCTATAATTATATGCAAGTACGTTTCCAGAAATTAGTTTATTTTTCAATAATTTAAAAATTTATCACATGTGTTATAATAACCTTGAACTTAGAATTCGTATTAACGAGGCATTCTAGAACGTCAAACGAACTACGAGGGCGTTGCTAGCGCACCTTGTTTGACTCAGAATATATATGAGTTGACTAGCCAATGAGTTGACTAGGCGCGGACCCACTCATTGGCTGATTTATATCAATAATAAAACTATTTCCTAGGACTACTTCGGAAATTAATTTATTTTCAATAATTTTAAAACGAGCAAAGATTTACTAGTTTTTACAACGGCCAATTACCACATAACCCACTAAATTATCGCCGTATCAGTCTTGATCCTGCTGTCAGCAACGTTTATCAAATGTTACCAAAGATGATAACATAATGATAATATCAAATATTATCAAATATTATAATATATTTCTCAATAGTGAAACATCTGGATATAAGAAATGTTATCTCCGATAGTTAATGTGATTTTAAACATAAACGTTCTACTACATACACTATTTATAAGAACTCTTACTGACATTTAGACGCTCAAATAATGGCAAAGTTGTTGACGGATGCCTAGTAGATCTCGAGAAAGCATATAACTATTTCGATAGCTTATAGCATAATTAACATTCTTGATCAATTAAAATATCCGACCAATTTCATTCCATTAATAAGGTTTTCTGCGAGGAATCATCAACACGTACCGAATGTATTTCGTTTGAATATTGCTGACGACTACACAGCTCTTGTACAAGCCTTTGAGCCATTCACAAAGTTCCTCAAGCAATAATCGAACAAATAACGAGTAAAAATTATAGAAACTGTAAGCTAATTTGCTCAAACGTGAAACAGTTGTGCTTCGCACCCGTGACTCACCCATCTCTTCGATTCCTAGGAAAAAGCAGAAGGTGGAAATTATTTCTCATTGTTTACTAGTTCATCCCATTATTACGTATGCAATTCTCACTTGGTTTGATATTAACACAGCCACAGTTGTAAAGTAAGGAAGGTTTCCATACATGTATTTGCCTGCACTCGTGCCGTCGTGAAAATAGTCACAAGCAACGTAGATATTTGTAGTAAAATTAGAAAACGTAACCCGCAGTTAATTAGCTCATCTGAATACTTTGATAAACGACGTGAATGTATGTAGATCTGTTAACTACACGGAACATATCCTCTCGCATACGCTTACGTATCTCGGTGAAATTGGCATTATACAAGATATCGGCAGCGTACCAATATCAATTTTTTCGTAATGACCAGGTTGCTAGCTCTCCAGATTTTCTATAGATTACTAACTAAGCTGGAAGGGAGTAAAAAACTATTCGTACAAATATACAAATATCAATATACTGTTCATCCATTTTTATTCGAGTAAGATACAATTAAAATAACAATTTATACAGACGGCGGTACGTCGTCAAAACGTACAATAGCCGGCAAACTCGATACAGTTTCGCAACTGTAACATGCGGCTACATACTCGTTTATAAATTAAAAAAAATGGTTGCACATATAACGCACACTCGCCAGATTCACGGGATCCTTGGTATTCGTGAGAGCATCTCACATTTTCTTTTACTTTTATCCATTTTATCTTTTTTTATATATTTATTTTTTTGTAATACCACGTCTTAAAAAAATATTCTACTCGGAGGGCTCGACCATCCTACGAAAATATAAGCAAAGGGGGATAAACTACATAATTAATCGTTAAGATTACACATACGGTGTTCCAGTTACAGATATCTCTCTCGCTATTCCTTTCACTCACGCATATTTTCTCACAAATATAGTATAATATTTTGTATGTATATGCCGTGATTACAATATATTTATATATTACTTTATACATGGAGCACGTGTCTTTGAATTTGCCAGGATCGATGATCGACAGAATTCGTTTACAGTCGTTGCGTGATATATTTTCCTAAGTCAATCGATTTTTTTTGTTTTTTTTCCATTGCTTTTCAGTTTGTACATACCGTGCGACACATCGATTCTTATAAATACAATAATCTATATAATCTAGGTCCATTTTCCCGCTGTAACGTCGATAAACGTTGAGTTTTGTAAGGACACTAACTAAAAACGCAAAACGAGCGATGAAAAATCTTACACTTTTTATACGTAAATAGTTTATTATCACAGAACTGCTTCTTTCACTGCTATTCGAGAAAAATTCAATGCTTCGTGAAATTTTACTGTATACAAGTTTTTGGAACTTTTTATGCTACGTCAATCAAGTAAAATTAATAGATAAATTAACGCTACAGCTACAAATAAAAGTAAGTTCCGGATAATAAAAATTAAGTGTACTTTTCATCGACAAGTATCAAAATAAAAGTGACGTATTTCTTACAAACCAATTAGACAATTGGTCAAAGCGATATCTCAATATACAAATGTATACAATAACCCACAAAGAAAGTCAGACATTTTTATAAACTGCATTAGATTGAATTTTTATCGAATAGCACAGAAGGACTAACTCTCTGACAGCATAAAAAAGCATGAAACTTTTCTCTGAAAAAATAATAATAAAATTAAATAAAAATAAGTTACTCGACGATAACGCGACCATCGATGCTGGCAAAATCAACACGAAATTAAAGAAAGCGCGCTGATGTCGCAAGTGCCGTAATTGTTCTACAACTCAGTTTTTCCTTTATTCCGTGTTGGATCAAGCTTCGAAAAAGCTTACACTTACATGTTTAGTGTTTGTGGTACTGCCTCCGTCGCTGCTTGTTTCGCTATGATAATGCGTACGTCTGTAGATTGACGGACTTATACAGTGGGCAGTGGTTGATGGCGCGAGGAGTCTTTGCGTTTCAAAGGATTCTGAAGCGCCGTAGAGGTCGATTGACGAACAACCGTTGTATTGACGGTTTTAGCTTCACGAAGAGCTGGTCAAGTGCATATATAACTCTCCTGGATCACTCCTGAAGTCGCTGACGGGGCCTGCCTGTCGGGGGTGTTGTACCAGACTTTGCATTTGATGGTATCACACCCTGTAATACAACGCAATCATTCATATCGCTACCAATTTGAAATGGTTTTTATCTGATGTTTGAAGAATAGTTGAGCATGAAAAATATTTCGTTAACATTTAGTTAATATGCCAAACATTTTAGAAGTATTTTTGCAATAATCTTTTTTAATGTGTATTTAACAACGACTCATAAATACATGCCATATTACCAGTTAAATGTAAAATTTTAGCGTAAAGCAAATTTAATAGGCACTTAAAACAATTAAAATAATTATAGACACTTACATCTTTCGTAGATTTTTGTTTATATTCACCGTCAATACTGATCTCCGAGTTACTGTCGTCTCCTACAGATATAGCTCCCATAGAATTGTCTTCTTTTCTCTTGCAGCATTCGTCTGAACCTGCGGTTTGTCATTCTCTTAAATCTTCCTCTTTTTGTCAGTGTTCTCGTGAATCTGGTCAGACTTCCTCTTCTTGGGAGCCGCGTCGCCCTGATTCCTTGGTGAAACGCCCCCATTGCCGCTAACGTTTCCGTTTTTCTGCATTCCGCTCGAAGTCTGATAAAGATAAAGTTACAGAATTAACTTGTATCGATGGTATGGAAATTATCATTGCTATATCCATGGTTTATATTGCTTACCTTTCGTTCTCTCTTCATTAGAAGAGAAGGAGGAAGATAATTTGACAACTCCTTCCGTTTCACATGTTTCACTTCAATCGACATACCGGTTCTAAATACTTTGATCTGATTGGCCTGTCTTTCAGCTAAAAATAAAAATAATGCCATTATATGTTACAAAATGCAAAAGTAATGAAATTGATAACCATAGATTATTAATGAAAGAGCTAAAAAACTTACTATTTTCAACAAAGCTCCTAATATCACTCGTAAGATCGATATTAAGATTCTCTCCCTTTTTAAAGGACAATCCAATAAACCACATGGAGCTGTATTTACTGGGTTCCGGCGATAGTGGTGGGAAGGATTCTGGGTTGATGTGTGCCAAAGTAATGTGAGGATTCCTCTCGAACAATAAAACCAAAGTTCTGATCTTGGACTCAACAAGGCCACTCCACTTTAATTGATCTTCCGGTGAAGTACTACTTGTTAATAAAACAATGTAGTGCTTATATTTTCCAAAGAAGTTTGGTGTCTCAAACAACTTGTCCCAAGTAGCTTTGCCCATGATGATTTCTTCAGTGATCGCCAATCCAGCTTCAAATGCTTCTTGCATAACTGTCCGCGTCGACAGCGAAACATTGAATGTTGAATTCTGTTGTGGGTATGCAGGGGTGATGATTGGCATCAAATGGTACCTATCTGTCATATTAACCTGGGATGGAAATAACAATACGAATACATTGAAAAGCAATGTTAATTTTGTATATCAAAAGCATTAAAAGTTTATTTGAAAAATTAATTTACCCTTGGATCCCAAACTGGAAACCCTAGTTGGGAATTCTCTGGTGACTTCAGTAAGACCGGCTGAGGCCATTTCCACTGTGAGAAAACAAGGAAGAACTTTTCTATCAAAGTCGCTGCTACTGCATTTGGATATAATTGGCAAGTTCTTGCAACGAGCATTGCCCAAGAAACTCCACCCAAATAGCCCAACACATTACTGTAGATTCCATTTTCTGAAGAAAATACATGTTAATGTAGAAATTGTAAAAAGCAACATACAAAATAATTTTATAACTATTAGTAATGGATCAATAAATCAACTTCTTAAAAACTTACTTTTTGCCCACAACTTGATTGCACGTAAGGCTAATCTGAAATTCTCAATATCGGGTACCAAGCTTAGAATTTCATCAGTTACACGGCAACCATTTAGACTCCTAACACATTTTTTATCTAAATTTTTCAATAGCATGTCATCTTAAATCCATAGAATCAGGGACTTCCTTTTGTGCCAGTCTAGCAAAGAGCATATCAATTTCAATGCCATCAAAATTCATTTTGATAACAGGTACAAACGCTTCTTCTACTGCCTAAAAAATAAAGAAAATTCATTTGAAAAAAAATTAGATATCTTTAACTTGGAACACCTTCACAAACTATACAAATGTAATGCTGTATGTGTTTCACAGATATTTATGATCTATCACAAAATGGAAAAAAGTTATCAAGTTATTAGAATTATGACATTTAAGAGACATAATGAAATCTCAAAACAATGAATAAGAGATTAATGGTGCTACAGTTAAATGATAAGACAATATTTATTATTTATATTATAATAAAATTAAAGTAAAAAAGAATATCTAATCATTTGAAAATAAGAACTGATAGAGTTAATAATAAAGAACGTTAACAATTAAATTTCTATAGACATTAAAAAGAATAAAAATAATTTATAATGTCTGAACTGATATCCTTTGTTATGAACTAAATTAAGAAACAATTTCATTATAAAACAAAAAATAATTAATGACATATAAAATTGATTCATTATTAAAAAACTTACCCTCAACTCTGTAACTTCAGGCTGGGTTGACAATAGATTGAAGAATGTTGTGAAGTAGTCCTGCCTAGAAATGTGTTTAGGTGCAACACAAAGAGCATCGATATCTGCACCTTTGTGATGAACACCTAATCTATACGACCCAAAGGTATAGATTTTCCCTCCAACCTCATCAGCAAAATTTGGCGGCAAGTTTCTAGCAAGACTGACTTCACGTATCCATTGTCTAACTAACAGATTCAATTTACTTAGGATTTCCATTCTATGATTCATCTCTTCTTCTCCCTCAAAGACATTATAAGGTTTGAGAGCTTCTTTAAGTTCCTCCGTTCTTGCTAAATCACTTGGTTTTGGTTCAGCCATACTTATGGCTGAAGTCATTCCAAGTGTTTTTGGTTTTTGGTTGTTATTACTTGCTACAACAACTCCTGTCGTTGTTGTTGCTGTTGCTGTTGTTGTTGTAGTAGCCGTTGTCGTTGTAGTTCTCATATTGCCTTGCGTATTCATTTTCGTAAAATTACTGTATTTTGATTGGCACCGTACCTTGGTCAAGTTTGACTGTATAACAAAACAAATTTGTAGTTAGAATTATAGTAAGTATTAGTAAAATATAACTCGATATACTATCAAAGCATTACAAGTATATTTTCATTTCATATGTAAATTTAAATTAAACGTAAACTTCAACAATAAGAAAATGTATGACTAAAAACTTACTACATTTTCAACAATAATTTTTAAATCAGTCACAAAATAAAAATTGGAATGGGTTGATGCAACAATGGACTTAATCCTAACCTAACCACCTAAAAATGACTGATTCAATATATTAAAAACAACTTGTTCATATTGTATGTTTTTATTGTCAAATGCATTTCGCAGTGAATCACGTTATTAAATAATTGAAACATCAAAATACAATTATTTATGGGTATTTAAAAAAAATTATCCAGATCCGATAAATAGTTTTCCATGTAGAGCATTTAAAAAAATCGATTTTTGCTTTTAATCGTTTATAACTTTTTAATTAATTAATATTTATGCTTAAATATTTAATAATATGTATACACACATATATATATACATATTATTAATAATAAATGTATTATTTAATTATTATTATTAAATAATCTATTATGAAATATATAAAAAGTGAAATGTTAATAAACAATTGAAATATCAAAATACAATTATTTATGGGTATTTGAAAAAAATTATCCAGATCCGATAAATAGTTTTCCATTTATAGCATTTAAAAAAAAAATCGATTTTTTGCTTTTAATCGTTCATAACTTTTTAATTAATTAATATTTTTTCATAAGTATGGCTGAACCAAAACCAAGTGATTTAGCAAGAACGGAGGGACTTAAAGAAGCTCTCAAACCGTATAATGTCTTTGAGGGAGAGAAGAGATGAATCATAGAATGGAAATCCTAAGTAAATTGAATCTGTTGGTTAGACAATGGATACGTGAAGTCAGTCTTGCTAGAAACTTGCCGCCAAATTTTGCTGATGAGGTTGGAGGGAAAATCTATATCTTTGGGTCGTATAGATTAGGTGTTCACCACAATTTTCGTGAGCGACAATGGCGGATTTAAGAATCGCGAAAAGTGTTCAATTTTTTGCATCCATGCAATTTTACGAACTATTATAAAACACGTAAAAAAATAGTTAAGATACTTACGTAATAGCCCTGATTGTGTTTCTGCGACATATTAATTTTTGTTGGCGTCTTCCAATAATTTAGAACTTAAGACATCATTCCGCTCAGAAGCGATGACTACAAATGAGCCGATATTCGCCAGGACTGGTACACGTGGGTATAACGTTCACAAACGTTGCACCATTAAGAATGGCAAGGGAAGGGATGCTACGTTCAACTTGTGTAAACTATGTATAATTGCTACCTATAGTATGTATAGTATGTATAGTACAATATTATGTTACGACCATCGACACTGTACCACGCTTGGACCAATATAATATATATGGCTAATTCCAGACTAATACGATCAGCCAAACAGGGGTAGGTAACCAATTTTTATGAAACTTGGTATAAATATTGCTTATATAGTAGTGAAATTCTGTAAAAATTTTAGATCATTATTACTGCTGGATCAAAAGTTATAAACAATATTAAAATTTTATTAAACATTTTTCAAAAATTTATATCTCTGTAACCGTAAGAGTTATAAAAAAAAAATTTTGTTTAAAATACATGTAAAAATATAAACTTTTAAATTAATAAATCAAAAGTCATTGTTAACAATTTTTCGTAAAATTATTAACTTTTGTTTTAAACAAATGACGATATCTCAAAAAGTATTACTTTTATTTTCGAAATTCTTTTTTTAATGGATTCCTTGACTTTTGATCTATAATAATCAGCAATAAAATTCATAGAGCGGACATCGGAAATGACTCAGGGTGTCATTATTCTTACTTCCTAAACCATTACTAATATTCGCTCTATGAATTTTATTGCTGATTATTATAGATCAAAAGTCAAGGAATCCATTAAAAAAAGAATTTCGAAAATAAAAATAATACTTTTTGAGATACAGTCTCAAAACTTTTAGTTGTATAGTTTACTCACATTTTATTATTACACTCATCTATTATATATATATGTCGTTTGTCATTCTCTTAATGAAAAATAAGAATTATAAAAATTTTTTTAACAGAAAGATTTATTGCGTGTGGGACCTGTCGACCCGACTGTCACAGCTCAAAAGGACGTTATTTATCATTACTCCTGAACCATTTCTAAAATCCGCTCTATGAATTTTATTGTTTATTATTACAGATAAATAGTCGAGGAATGCAATTAAAAAAATTTCGAAAATAAAAATAACACTTTTTGAGATATCGTCATTTGTTTAAAACAAAAGTTAATAATTTTTCGAAAATTGATACCACTGACTTTCGATTTATTAATTTAAAAGTTTATATATTTACATGTATTTTAAACAAAATTTCGTTTTTATAACTATACGGTTACAGAGATATAAATTTTTGAAAAAATTTTAATAAAATTTTAATATTGTTAATAACTTTTGATCCGGCAGTAATAATGATCTAAAAATTTGTACAGCAGTTCACTACTATATAAGCAATATTTATACCAAAGTTTCATAAAAATTGGTTACCTAATCCTGTTTGGCTGATCGGATTAATCTGGAGTTAGCCATATATATATATATATATACTAATAGAAAACAAATTAATTTTAGGGCAAATCGGAGCAAGGTCTTCGATTTTTTTTATATTTTGCACATGGAATGCCTATATGGAGGTCATCATTTTTGCCAAGTTTAACAAAAAATATTAATTAATTAAAAAGTTATAAACGATCAAAAGCAAAAAATCGATTTATCAGATCTGGATAATTTTTTTAAATACTCATAAATAATTGTATTTTCATATTTCAATTATTTAATAACATTTCATTATTTAATAATTTAATAATATATTATTTATAATATGTATATATATATATAAATATATATAAATATTATTAAATAATTATTTAATATCATTAATATTTCATTATTCAATAATATATATATATACATATATATATATTTATATACATCTATATTATTAAATAATGAAATGTTATTAAATAATTCAAATATCAAAATACAATTATTTATGGGTATTTAAAAAAAATTATCCATATCCGATAAATAGTTTTTACCATTTATAGCATCTAACAAAAATCGATTTTTTGCTTTTAATCATTTATAACTTTTTAATTAATTAATATTTTTGCGTCAAACTTGGCACAAATGATTACCTTCATATAGGCATTCGATGTGCCAAATATAACAAAAAATCGAAGGCCTTGCTCCGATTTGCCCTAAAACTAATTTGTTTTCAGTCTATTAAGTACAATAATAGCCAATGATGTAGCTTGAGCCGGAAAACCCAAATTGATTTGATTTTATAAATTCTATAATTATATGCAAGTACGTTTCCAGAAATTAGTTTATTTTTCAATAATTTAAAAATTTATCACATGTGTTATAATAACCTTGAACTTAGAATTCGTATTAACGAGGCATTCTAGAACGTCAAACGAACTACGAGGGCGTTGCTAGCGCACCTTGTTTGACTCAGAATATATATGAGTTGACTAGCCAATGAGTTGACTAGGCGCGGACCCACTCATTGGCTGATTTATATCAATAATAAAACTATTTCCTAGGACTACTTCGGAAATTAATTTATTTTCAATAATTTTAAAACGAGCAAAGATTTACTAGTTTTTTACAACGGCCAATTACCACATAACCCACTAAATTATCGCCGTATCAGTCTTGATCCTGCTGTCAGCAACGTTTATCAAATGTTACCACAAAGATGATAACATAATGATAATATCAAATATTATCAAATATTATAATATATTTCTCAATAGTGAAACATCTGGATATAAGAAATGTTATCTCCGATAGTTAATGTGATTTTAAACATAAACGTTCTACTACATACACTATTTATAAGAACTCTTACTGACATTTAGACGCTCAAATAATGGCAAAGTTGTTGACGGATGCCTAGTAGATCTCGAGAAAGCATATAACTATTTCGATAGCTTATAGCATAATTAACATTCTTGATCAATTAAAATATCCGACCAATTTCATTCCATTAATAAGGTTTTCTGCGAGGAATCATCAACACGTACCGAATGTATTTCGTTTGAATATTGCTGACGACTACACAGCTCTTGTACAAGCCTTTGAGCCATTCACAAAGTTCCTCAAGCAATAATCGAACAAATAACGAGTAAAAATTATAGAAACTGTAAGCTAATTTGCTCAAACGTGAAACAGTTGTGCTTCGCACCCGTGACTCACCCATCTCTTCGATTCCTAGGAAAAAGCAGAAGGTGGAAATTATTTCTCATTGTTTACTAGTTCATCCCATTATTACGTATGCAATTCTCACTTGGTTTGATATTAACACAGCCACAGTTGTAAAGTAAGGAAGGTTTCCATACATGTATTTGCCTGCACTCGTGCCGTCGTGAAAATAGTCACAAGCAACGTAGATATTTGTAGTAAAATTAGAAAACGTAACCCGCAGTTAATTAGCTCATCTGAATACTTTGATAAACGACGTGAATGTATGTAGATCTGTTAACTACACGGAACATATCCTCTCGCATACGCTTACGTATCTCGGTGAAATTGGCATTATACAAGATATCGGCAGCGTACCAATATCAATTTTTTCGTAATGACCAGGTTGCTAGCTCTCCAGATTTTCTATAGATTACTAACTAAGCTGGAAGGGAGTAAAAAACTATTCGTACAAATATACAAATATCAATATACTGTTCATCCATTTTTATTCGAGTAAGATACAATTAAAATAACAATTTATACAGACGGCGGTACGTCGTCAAAACGTACAATAGCCGGCAAACTCGATACAGTTTCGCAACTGTAACATGCGGCTACATACTCGTTTATAAATTAAAAAAAATGGTTGCACATATAACGCACACTCGCCAGATTCACGGGATCCTTGGTATTCGTGAGAGCATCTCACATTTTCTTTTACTTTTATCCATTTTATCTTTTTTTATATATTTATTTTTTTTTGTAATACCACGTCTTAAAAAAAATATTCTACTCGGAGGGCTCGACCATCCTACGAAAATATAAGCAAAGGGGGATAAACTACATAATTAATCGTTAAGATTACACATACGGTGTTCCAGTTACAGATATCTCTCTCGCTATTCCTTTCACTCACGCATATTTTCTCACAAATATAGTATAATATTTTGTATGTATATGCCGTGATTACAATATATTTATATATTACTTTATACATGGAGCACGTGTCTTTGAATTTGCCAGGATCGATGATCGACAGAATTCGTTTACAGTCGTTGCGTGATATATTTTCCTAAGTCAATCGATTTTTTTTTTGTTTTTTTTTTCATTGCTTTTCAGTTTGTACATACCGTGCGACACATCGATTCTTATAAATACAATAATCTATATAATCTAGGTCCATTTTCCCGCTGTAACGTCGATAAACGTTGAGTTTTGTAAGGACACTAACTAAAAACGCAAAACGAGCGATGAAAAATCTTACACTTTTTATACGTAAATAGTTTATTATCACAGAACTGCTTCTTTCACTGCTATTCGAGAAAAATTCAATGCTTCGTGAAATTTTACTGTATACAAGTTTTTGGAACTTTTTATGCTACGTCAATCAAGTAAAATTAATAGATAAATTAACGCTACAGCTACAAATAAAAGTAAGTTCCGGATAATAAAAATTAAGTGTACTTTTCATCGACAAGTATCAAAATAAAAGTGACGTATTTCTTACAAACCAATTAGACAATTGGTCAAAGCGATATCTCAATATACAAATGTATACAATAACCCACAAAGAAAGTCAGACATTTTTATAAACTGCATTAGATTGAATTTTTATCGAATAGCACAGAAGGACTAACTCTCTGACAGCATAAAAAAGCATGAAACTTTTCTCTGAAAAAATAATAATAAAATTAAATAAAAATAAGTTACTCGACGATAACGCGACCATCGATGCTGGCAAAATCAACACGAAATTAAAGAAAGCGCGCTGATGTCGCAAGTGCCGTAATTGTTCTACAACTCAGTTTTTCCTTTATTCCGTGTTGGATCAAGCTTCGAAAAAGCTTACACTTACATGTTTAGTGTTTGTGGTACTGCCTCCGTCGCTGCTTGTTTCGCTATGATAATGCGTACGTCTGTAGATTGACGGACTTATACAGTGGGCAGTGGTTGATGGCGCGAGGAGTCTTTGCGTTTCAAAGGATTCTGAAGCGCCGTAGAGGTCGATTGACGAACAACCGTTGTATTGACGGTTTTAGCTTCACGAAGAGCTGGTCAAGTGCATATATAACTCTCCTGGATCACTCCTGAAGTCGCTGACGGGGCCTGCCTGTCGGGGGTGTTGTACCAGACTTTGCATTTGATGGTATCACACCCTGTAATACAACGCAATCATTCATATCGCTACCAATTTGAAATGGTTTTTATCTGATGTTTGAAGAATAGTTGAGCATGAAAAATATTTCGTTAACATTTAGTTAATATGCCAAACATTTTAGAAGTATTTTTGCAATAATCTTTTTTAATGTGTATTTAACAACGACTCATAAATACATGCCATATTACCAGTTAAATGTAAAATTTTAGCGTAAAGCAAATTTAATAGGCACTTAAAACAATTAAAATAATTATAGACACTTACATCTTTCGTAGATTTTTGTTTATATTCACCGTCAATACTGATCTCCGAGTTACTGTCGTCTCCTACAGATATAGCTCCCATAGAATTGTCTTCTTTTTCTTGTGCAGCATTCGTCTGAACCTGCGGTTTGTCATTCTCTTAAATCTTCCTCTTTTTGTCAGTGTTCTCGTGAATCTGGTCAGACTTCCTCTTCTTGGGAGCCGCGTCGCCCTGATTCCTTGGTGAAACGCCCCCATTGCCGCTAACGTTTCCGTTTTTCTGCATTCCGCTCGAAGTCTGATAAAGATAAAGTTACAGAATTAACTTGTATCGATGGTATGGAAATTATCATTGCTATATCCATGGTTTATATTGCTTACCTTTCGTTCTCTCTTCATTAGAAGAGAAGGAGGAAGATAATTTGACAACTCCTTCCGTTTCACATGTTTCACTTCAATCGACATACCGGTTCTAAATACTTTGATCTGATTGGCCTGTCTTTCAGCTAAAAATAAAAATAATGCCATTATATGTTACAAAATGCAAAAGTAATGAAATTGATAACCATAGATTATTAATGAAAGAGCTAAAAAACTTACTATTTTCAACAAAGCTCCTAATATCACTCGTAAGATCGATATTAAGATTCTCTCCCTTTTAAAGGACAATCCAATAAACCACATGGAGCTGTATTTACTGGGTTCCGGCGATAGTGGTGGGAAGGATTCTGGGTTGATGTGTGCCAAAGTAATGTGAGGATTCCTCTCGAACAATAAAACCAAAGTTCTGATCTTGGACTCAACAAGGCCACTCCACTTTAATTGATCTTCCGGTGAAGTACTACTTGTTAATAAAACAATGTAGTGCTTATATTTTCCAAAGAAGTTTGGTGTCTCAAACAACTTGTCCCAAGTAGCTTTGCCCATGATGATTTCTTCAGTGATCGCCAATCCAGCTTCAAATGCTTCTTGCATAACTGTCCGCGTCGACAGCGAAACATTGAATGTTGAATTCTGTTGTGGGTATGCAGGGGTGATGATTGGCATCAAATGGTACCTATCTGTCATATTAACCTGGGATGGAAATAACAATACGAATACATTGAAAAGCAATGTTAATTTTGTATATCAAAAGCATTAAAAGTTTATTTGAAAAATTAATTTACCCTTGGATCCCAAACTGGAAACCCTAGTTGGGAATTCTCTGGTGACTTCAGTAAGACCGGCTGAGGCCATTTCCACTGTGAGAAAACAAGGAAGAACTTTTCTATCAAAGTCGCTGCTACTGCATTTGGATATAATTGGCAAGTTCTTGCAACGAGCATTGCCCAAGAAACTCCACCCAAATAGCCCAACACATTACTGTAGATTCCATTTTCTGAAGAAAATACATGTTAATGTAGAAATTGTAAAGAGCAACATACAAAATAATTTTATAACTATTAGTAATGGATCAATAAATCAACTTCTTAAAAACTTACTTTTTGCCCACAACTTGATTGCACGTAAGGCTAATCTGAAATTCTCAATATCGGGTACCAAGCTTAGAATTTCATCAGTTACACGGCAACCATTTAGACTCCTAACACATTTTTATCTAAATTTTTCAATAGCATGTCATCTCTTAAATCCATAGAATCAGGGACTTCCTTTTGTGCCAGTCTAGCAAAGAGCATATCAATTTCAATGCCATCAAAATTCATTTTGATAACAGGTACAAACGCTTCTTCTACTGCCTAAAAAATAAAGAAAATTCATTTGAAAAAAAAATTAGATATCTTTAACTTGGAACACCTTCACAAACTATACAAATGTAATGCTGTATGTGTTTCACAGATATTTATGATCTATCACAAAATGGAAAAAAAGTTATCAAGTTATTAGAATTATGACATTTAAGAGACATAATGAAATCTCAAAACAATGAATAAGAGATTAATGGTGCTACAGTTAAATGATAAGACAATATTTATTATTTATATTATAATAAAATTAAAGTAAAAAAGAATATCTAATCATTTGAAAATAAGAACTGATAGAGTTAATAATAAAGAACGTTAACAATTAAATTTCTATAGACATTAAAAAGAATAAAAATAATTTATAATGTCTGAACTGATATCCTTTGTTATGAACTAAATTAAGAAACAATTTCATTATAAAACAAAAAATAATTAATGACATATAAAATTGATTCATTATTAAAAAACTTACCCTCAACTCTGTAACTTCAGGCTGGGTTGACAATAGATTGAAGAATGTTGTGAAGTAGTCCTGCCTAGAAATGTGTTTAGGTGCAACACAAAGAGCATCGATATCTGCACCTTTGTGATGAACACCTAATCTATACGACCCAAAGGTATAGATTTTCCCTCCAACCTCATCAGCAAAATTTGGCGGCAAGTTTCTAGCAAGACTGACTTCACGTATCCATTGTCTAACTAACAGATTCAATTTACTTAGGATTTCCATTCTATGATTCATCTCTTCTTCTCCCTCAAAGACATTATAAGGTTTGAGAGCTTCTTTAAGTTCCTCCGTTCTTGCTAAATCACTTGGTTTTGGTTCAGCCATACTTATGGCTGAAGTCATTCCAAGTGTTTTTGGTTTTTGGTTGTTATTACTTGCTACAACTCCTGTCGTTGTTGTTGCTGTTGCTGTTGTTGTAGTAGCCGTTGTCGTTGTAGTTCTCATATTGCCTTGCGTATTCATTTTCGTAAAATTACTGTATTTTGATTGGCACCGTACCTTGGTCAAGTTTGACTGTATAACAAAACAAATTTGTAGTTAGAATTATAGTAAGTATTAGTAAAATATAACTCGATATACTATCAAAGCATTACAAGTATATTTTCATTTCATATGTAAATTTAAATTAAACGTAAACTTCAACAATAAGAAAATGTATGACTAAAAACTTACTACATTTTCAACAATAATTTTTAAATCAGTCACAAAATAAAAATTGGAATGGGTTGATGCAACAATGGACTTAATCCTAACCTAACCACCTAAAAATGACTGATTCAATATATTAAAAAACAACTTGTTCATATTGTATGTTTTTATTGTCAAATGCATTTCGCAGTGAATCACGTTATTAAATAATTGAAACATCAAAATACAATTATTTATGGGTATTTAAAAAAAATTATCCAGATCCGATAAATAGTTTTCCATGTAGAGCATTTAAAAAAAATCGATTTTTTGCTTTTAATCGTTTATAACTTTTTAATTAATTAATATTTATGCTTAAATATTTAATAATATGTATACACACATATATATATACATATTATTAATAATAAATGTATTATTTAATTATTATTATTAAATAATCTATTATGAAATATATAAAAAGTGAAATGTTAATAAACAATTGAAATATCAAAATACAATTATTTATGGGTATTTGAAAAAAATTATCCAGATCCGATAAATAGTTTTCCATTTATAGCATTTAAAAAAAAATCGATTTTTTGCTTTTAATCGTTCATAACTTTTTAATTAATTAATATTTTTTCATAAGTATGGCTGAACCAAAACCAAGTGATTTAGCAAGAACGGAGGGACTTAAAGAAGCTCTCAAACCGTATAATGTCTTTGAGGGAGAAGAAGAGATGAATCATAGAATGGAAATCCTAAGTAAATTGAATCTGTTGGTTAGACAATGGATACGTGAAGTCAGTCTTGCTAGAAACTTGCCGCCAAATTTTGCTGATGAGGTTGGAGGGAAAATCTATATCTTTGGGTCGTATAGATTAGGTGTTCACCACAATTTTCGTGAGCGACAATGGCGGATTTAAGAATCGCGAAAAGTGTTCAATTTTTTGCATCCATGCAATTTTACGAACTATTATAAAACACGTAAAAAAATAGTTAAGATACTTACGTAATAGCCCTGATTGTGTTTCTGCGACATATTAATTTTTGTTGGCGTCTTCCAATAATTTAGAACTTAAGACATCATTCCGCTCAGAAGCGATGACTACAAATGAGCCGATATTCGCCAGGACTGGTACACGTGGGTATAACGTTCACAAACGTTGCACCATTAAGAATGGCAAGGGAAGGGATGCTACGTTCAACTTGTGTAAACTATGTATAATTGCTACCTATAGTATGTATAGTATGTATAGTACAATATTATGTTACGACCATCGACACTGTACCACGCTTGGACCAATATAATATATATGGCTAATTCCAGACTAATACGATCAGCCAAACAGGGGTAGGTAACCAATTTTTATGAAACTTGGTATAAATATTGCTTATATAGTAGTGAAATTCTGTAAAAATTTTAGATCATTATTACTGCTGGATCAAAAGTTATAAACAATATTAAAATTTTATTAAACATTTTTCAAAAATTTATATCTCTGTAACCGTAAGAGTTATAAAAAAAAAATTTTGTTTAAAATACATGTAAAAATATAAACTTTTAAATTAATAAATCAAAAGTCATTGTTAACAATTTTTCGTAAAATTATTAACTTTTGTTTTAAACAAATGACGATATCTCAAAAAGTATTACTTTTATTTTCGAAATTCTTTTTTTAATGGATTCCTTGACTTTTGATCTATAATAATCAGCAATAAAATTCATAGAGCGGACATCGGAAATGACTCAGGGTGTCATTATTCTTACTTCCTAAACCATTACTAATATTCGCTCTATGAATTTTATTGCTGATTATTATAGATCAAAAGTCAAGGAATCCATTAAAAAAAGAATTTCGAAAATAAAAATAATACTTTTTGAGATACAGTCTCAAAACTTTTAGTTGTATAGTTTACTCACATTTTATTATTACACTCATCTATTATATATATATGTCGTTTGTCATTCTCTTAATGAAAAATAAAAATTATAAAAATTTATTTAACAGAAAAATTTATTGCGTGTGGAACCTGACGACCCGACTCTCACAGCTCAAAAGGACGTTATTTATCATTACTCCCTGAACCATTTCTAAAATCCGCTCTATGAATTTTATTGTTTATTATTACAGATAAATAGTCGAGGAATGCAATTAAAAAAAATTTCGAAAATAAAAATAACACTTTTTGAGATATCGTCATTTGTTTAAAACAAAAGTTAATAATTTTTCGAAAAATTGTTAACAATGACTTTTGATTTATTAATTTAAAAGTTTATATTTTTACATGTATTTTAAACAAAATTTCGTTTTTATAACTATACGGTTACAGAGATATAAATTTTTGAAAAAATTTTAATAAAATTTTAATATTGTTAATAACTTTTGATCCGGCAGTAATAATGATCTAAAAATTTGTACAGCAGTTCACTACTATATAAGCAATATTTATACCAAAGTTTCATAAAAATTGGTTACCTAATCCTGTTTGGCTGATCGGATTAATCTGGAGTTAGCCATATATATATATATATATACTAATAGAAAACAAATTAATTTTAGGGCAAATCGGAGCAAGGTCTTCGATTTTTTTTATATTTTGCACATGGAATGCCTATATGGAGGTCATCATTTTTGCCAAGTTTAACAAAAAAATATTAATTAATTAAAAAGTTATAAACGATCAAAAGCAAAAAATCGATTTATCAGATCTGGATAATTTTTTTTAAATACTCATAAATAATTGTATTTTCATATTTCAATTATTTAATAACATTTCATTATTTAATAATTTAATAATATATTATTTATAATATGTATATATATATATAAATATATATAAATATTATTAAATAATTATTTAATATCATTAATATTTCATTATTCAATAATATATATATATACATATATATATATTTATATACATCTATATTATTAAATAATGAAATGTTATTAAATAATTCAAATATCAAAATACAATTATTTATGGGTATTTAAAAAAAATTATCCATATCCGATAAATAGTTTTTACCATTTATAGCATCTAACAAAAATCGATTTTTTGCTTTTAATCATTTATAACTTTTTAATTAATTAATATTTTTGCGTCAAACTTGGCACAAATGATTACCTTCATATAGGCATTCGATGTGCCAAATATAACAAAAAATCGAAGGCCTTGCTCCGATTTGCCCTAAAACTAATTTGTTTTCAGTCTATTAAGTACAATAATAGCCAATGATGTAGCTTGAGCCGGAAAACCCAAATTGATTTGATTTTATAAATTCTATAATTATATGCAAGTACGTTTCCAGAAATTAGTTTATTTTTCAATAATTTAAAAATTTATCACATGTGTTATAATAACCTTGAACTTAGAATTCGTATTAACGAGGCATTCTAGAACGTCAAACGAACTACGAGGGCGTTGCTAGCGCACCTTGTTTGACTCAGAATATATATGAGTTGACTAGCCAATGAGTTGACTAGGCGCGGACCCACTCATTGGCTGATTTATATCAATAATAAAACTATTTCCTAGGACTACTTCGGAAATTAATTTATTTTCAATAATTTTAAAACGAGCAAAGATTTACTAGTTTTTTACAACGGCCAATTACCACATAACCCACTAAATTATCGCCGTATCAGTCTTGATCCTGCTGTCAGCAACGTTTATCAAATGTTACCACAAAGATGATAACATAATGATAATATCAAATATTATCAAATATTATAATATATTTCTCAATAGTGAAACATCTGGATATAAGAAATGTTATCTCCGATAGTTAATGTGATTTTAAACATAAACGTTCTACTACATACACTATTTATAAGAACTCTTACTGACATTTAGACGCTCAAATAATGGCAAAGTTGTTGACGGATGCCTAGTAGATCTCGAGAAAGCATATAACTATTTCGATAGCTTATAGCATAATTAACATTCTTGATCAATTAAAATATCCGACCAATTTCATTCCATTAATAAGGTTTTCTGCGAGGAATCATCAACACGTACCGAATGTATTTCGTTTGAATATTGCTGACGACTACACAGCTCTTGTACAAGCCTTTGAGCCATTCACAAAGTTCCTCAAGCAATAATCGAACAAATAACGAGTAAAAATTATAGAAACTGTAAGCTAATTTGCTCAAACGTGAAACAGTTGTGCTTCGCACCCGTGACTCACCCATCTCTTCGATTCCTAGGAAAAAGCAGAAGGTGGAAATTATTTCTCATTGTTTACTAGTTCATCCCATTATTACGTATGCAATTCTCACTTGGTTTGATATTAACACAGCCACAGTTGTAAAGTAAGGAAGGTTTCCATACATGTATTTGCCTGCACTCGTGCCGTCGTGAAAATAGTCACAAGCAACGTAGATATTTGTAGTAAAATTAGAAAACGTAACCCGCAGTTAATTAGCTCATCTGAATACTTTGATAAACGACGTGAATGTATGTAGATCTGTTAACTACACGGAACATATCCTCTCGCATACGCTTACGTATCTCGGTGAAATTGGCATTATACAAGATATCGGCAGCGTACCAATATCAATTTTTTCGTAATGACCAGGTTGCTAGCTCTCCAGATTTTCTATAGATTACTAACTAAGCTGGAAGGGAGTAAAAAACTATTCGTACAAATATACAAATATCAATATACTGTTCATCCATTTTTATTCGAGTAAGATACAATTAAAATAACAATTTATACAGACGGCGGTACGTCGTCAAAACGTACAATAGCCGGCAAACTCGATACAGTTTCGCAACTGTAACGCGGCTACATACTCGTTTATAAATTAAAAAAAATGGTTGCACATATAACGCACACTCGCCAGATTCACGGGATCCTTGGTATTCGTGAGAGCATCTCACATTTTCTTTTACTTTTATCCATTTTATCTTTTTTTATATATTTATTTTTTTTTTGTAATACCACGTCTTAAAAAAAATATTCTACTCGGAGGGGCTCGACCATCCTACGAAAATATAAGCAAAGGGGGATAAACTACATAATTAATCGTTAAGATTACACATACGGTGTTCCAGTTACAGATATCTCTCTCGCTATTCCTTTCACTCACGCATATTTTCTCACAAATATAGTATAATATTTTGTATGTATATGCCGTGATTACAATATATTTATATATTACTTTATACATGGAGCACGTGTCTTTGAATTTGCCAGGATCGATGATCGACAGAATTCGTTTACAGTCGTTGCGTGATATATTTTCCTAAGTCAATCGATTTTTTTTTTTTTTTTTTCATTGCTTTCAGTTTTTGTACATACCGTGCGACACATCGATTCTTATAAATACAATAATCTATATAATCTAGGTCCATTTTCCCGCTGTAACGTCGATAAACGTTGAGTTTTGTAAGGACACTAACTAAAAACGCAAAACGAGCGATGAAAAATCTTACACTTTTTTATACGTAAATAGTTTATTATCACAGAACTGCTTCTTTCACTGCTATTCGAGAAAAATTCAATGCTTCGTGAAATTTTACTGTATACAAGTTTTTGGAACTTTTTATGCTACGTCAATCAAGTAAAATTAATAGATAAATTAACGCTACAGCTACAAATAAAAGTAAGTTCCGGATAATAAAAATTAAGTGTACTTTTCATCGACAAGTATCAAAATAAAAGTGACGTATTTCTTACAAACCAATTAGACAATTGGTCAAAGCGATATCTCAATATACAAATGTATACAATAACCCACAAAGAAAGTCAGACATTTTTATAAACTGCATTAGATTGAATTTTTTATCGAATAGCACAGAAGGACTAACTCTCTGACAGCATAAAAAAGCATGAAACTTTTCTCTGAAAAAATAATAATAAAATTAAATAAAAATAAGTTACTCGACGATAACGCGACCATCGATGCTGGCAAAATCAACACGAAATTAAAGAAAGCGCGCTGATGTCGCAAGTGCCGTAATTGTTCTACAACTCAGTTTTTCCTTTATTCCGTGTTGGATCAAGCTTCGAAAAAGCTTACACTTACATGTTTAGTGTTTGTGGTACTGCCTCCGTCGCTGCTTGTTTCGCTATGATAATGCGTACGTCTGTAGATTGACGGACTTATACAGTGGGCAGTGGTTGATGGCGCGAGGAGTCTTTGCGTTTCAAAGGATTCTGAAGCGCCGTAGAGGTCGATTGACGAACAACCGTTGTATTGACGGTTTTAGCTTCACGAAGAGCTGGTCAAGTGCATATATAACTCTCCTGGATCACTCCTGAAGTCGCTGACGGGGCCTGCCTGTCGGGGGTGTTGTACCAGACTTTGCATTTGATGGTATCACACCCTGTAATACAACGCAATCATTCATATCGCTACCAATTTGAAATGGTTTTTATCTGATGTTTGAAGAATAGTTGAGCATGAAAAATATTTCGTTAACATTTAGTTAATATGCCAAACATTTTAGAAGTATTTTTGCAATAATCTTTTTTAATGTGTATTTAACAACGACTCATAAATACATGCCATATTACCAGTTAAATGTAAAATTTTAGCGTAAAGCAAATTTAATAGGCACTTAAAACAATTAAAATAATTATAGACACTTACATCTTTCGTAGATTTTTGTTTATATTCACCGTCAATACTGATCTCCGAGTTACTGTCGTCTCCTACAGATATAGCTCCCATAGAATTGTCTTCTTTTTCTTGTGCAGCATTCGTCTGAACCTGCGGTTTGTCATTCTCTTAAATCTTCCTCTTTTTGTCAGTGTTCTCGTGAATCTGGTCAGACTTCCTCTTCTTGGGAGCCGCGTCGCCCTGATTCCTTGGTGAAACGCCCCCATTGCCGCTAACGTTTCCGTTTTTCTGCATTCCGCTCGAAGTCTGATAAAGATAAAGTTACAGAATTAACTTGTATCGATGGTATGGAAATTATCATTGCTATATCCATGGTTTATATTGCTTACCTTTCGTTCTCTCTTCATTAGAAGAGAAGGAGGAAGATAATTTGACAACTCCTTCCGTTTCACATGTTTCACTTCAATCGACATACCGGTTCTAAATACTTTGATCTGATTGGCCTGTCTTTCAGCTAAAAATAAAAATAATGCCATTATATGTTACAAAATGCAAAAGTAATGAAATTGATAACCATAGATTATTAATGAAAGAGCTAAAAAACTTACTATTTTCAACAAAGCTCCTAATATCACTCGTAAGATCGATATTAAGATTCTCTCCCTTTTTAAAGGACAATCCAATAAACCACATGGAGCTGTATTTACTGGGTTCCGGCGATAGTGGTGGGAAGGATTCTGGGTTGATGTGTGCCAAAGTAATGTGAGGATTCCTCTCGAACAATAAAACCAAAGTTCTGATCTTGGACTCAACAAGGCCACTCCACTTTAATTGATCTTCCGGTGAAGTACTACTTGTTAATAAAACAATGTAGTGCTTATATTTTCCAAAGAAGTTTGGTGTCTCAAACAACTTGTCCCAAGTAGCTTTGCCCATGATGATTTCTTCAGTGATCGCCAATCCAGCTTCAAATGCTTCTTGCATAACTGTCCGCGTCGACAGCGAAACATTGAATGTTGAATTCTGTTGTGGGTATGCAGGGGTGATGATTGGCATCAAATGGTACCTATCTGTCATATTAACCTGGGATGGAAATAACAATACGAATACATTGAAAAGCAATGTTAATTTTGTATATCAAAAGCATTAAAAGTTTATTTGAAAAATTAATTTACCCTTGGATCCCAAACTGGAAACCCTAGTTGGGAATTCTCTGGTGACTTCAGTAAGACCGGCTGAGGCCATTTCCACTGTGAGAAAACAAGGAAGAACTTTTCTATCAAAGTCGCTGCTACTGCATTTGGATATAATTGGCAAGTTCTTGCAACGAGCATTGCCCAAGAAACTCCACCCAAATAGCCCAACACATTACTGTAGATTCCATTTTCTGAAGAAAATACATGTTAATGTAGAAATTGTAAAAAGCAACATACAAAATAATTTTATAACTATTAGTAATGGATCAATAAATCAACTTCTTAAAAACTTACTTTTTGCCCACAACTTGATTGCACGTAAGGCTAATCTGAAATTCTCAATATCGGGTACCAAGCTTAGAATTTCATCAGTTACACGGCAACCATTTAGACTCCTAACACATTTTTATCTAAATTTTTCAATAGCATGTCATCTCTTAAATCCATAGAATCAGGGACTTCCTTTTGTGCCAGTCTAGCAAAGAGCATATCAATTTCAATGCCATCAAAATTCATTTTGATAACAGGTACAAACGCTTCTTCTACTGCCTAAAAAATAAAGAAAATTCATTTGAAAAAAAATTAGATATCTTTAACTTGGAACACCTTCACAAACTATACAAATGTAATGCTGTATGTGTTTCACAGATATTTATGATCTATCACAAAATGGAAAAAAGTTATCAAGTTATTAGAATTATGACATTTAAGAGACATAATGAAATCTCAAAACAATGAATAAGAGATTAATGGTGCTACAGTTAAATGATAAGACAATATTTATTATTTATATTATAATAAAATTAAAGTAAAAAAGAATATCTAATCATTTGAAAATAAGAACTGATAGAGTTAATAATAAAGAACGTTAACAATTAAATTTCTATAGACATTAAAAAGAATAAAAATAATTTATAATGTCTGAACTGATATCCTTTGTTATGAACTAAATTAAGAAACAATTTCATTATAAAACAAAAAATAATTAATGACATATAAAATTGATTCATTATTAAAAAACTTACCCCAACTCTGTAACTTCAGGCTGGGTTGACAATAGATTGAAGAATGTTGTGAAGTAGTCCTGCCTAGAAATGTGTTTAGGTGCAACACAAAGAGCATCGATATCTGCACCTTTGTGATGAACACCTAATCTATACGACCCAAAGGTATAGATTTTCCCTCCAACCTCATCAGCAAAATTTGGCGGCAAGTTTCTAGCAAGACTGACTTCACGTATCCATTGTCTAACTAACAGATTCAATTTACTTAGGATTTCCATTCTATGATTCATCTCTTCTTCTCCCTCAAAGACATTATAAGGTTTGAGAGCTTCTTTAAGTTCCTCCGTTCTTGCTAAATCACTTGGTTTTGGTTCAGCCATACTTATGGCTGAAGTCATTCCAAGTGTTTTTGGTTTTTGGTTGTTATTACTTGCTACAACTCCTGTCGTTGTTGTTGCTGTTGCTGTTGTTGTTGTAGTAGCCGTTGTCGTTGTAGTTCTCATATTGCCTTGCGTATTCATTTTCGTAAAATTACTGTATTTTGATTGGCACCGTACCTTGGTCAAGTTTGACTGTATAACAAAACAAATTTGTAGTTAGAATTATAGTAAGTATTAGTAAAATATAACTCGATATACTATCAAAGCATTACAAGTATATTTTCATTTCATATGTAAATTTAAATTAAACGTAAACTTCAACAATAAGAAAATGTATGACTAAAAACTTACTACATTTTCAACAATAATTTTTAAATCAGTCACAAAATAAAAATTGGAATGGGTTGATGCAACAATGGACTTAATCCTAACCTAACCACCTAAAAATGACTGATTCAATATATTAAAAACAACTTGTTCATATTGTATGTTTTTATTGTCAAATGCATTTCGCAGTGAATCACGTTATTAAATAATTGAAACATCAAAATACAATTATTTATGGGTATTTAAAAAAAATTATCCAGATCCGATAAATAGTTTTCCATGTAGAGCATTTAAAAAAAATCGATTTTTTGCTTTTAATCGTTTATAACTTTTTAATTAATTAATATTTATGCTTAAATATTTAATAATATGTATACACACATATATATATACATATTATTAATAATAAATGTATTATTTAATTATTATTATTAAATAATCTATTATGAAATATATAAAAAGTGAAATGTTAATAAACAATTGAAATATCAAAATACAATTATTTATGGGTATTTGAAAAAAATTATCCAGATCCGATAAATAGTTTTCCATTTATAGCATTTAAAAAAAAATCGATTTTTTGCTTTTAATCGTTCATAACTTTTTAATTAATTAATATTTTTTCATAAGTATGGCTGAACCAAAACCAAGTGATTTAGCAAGAACGGAGGGACTTAAAGAAGCTCTCAAACCGTATAATGTCTTTGAGGGAGAAGAAGAGATGAATCATAGAATGGAAATCCTAAGTAAATTGAATCTGTTGGTTAGACAATGGATACGTGAAGTCAGTCTTGCTAGAAACTTGCCGCCAAATTTGCTGATGAGGTTGGAGGAAAATCTATATCTTTGGGTCGTATAGATTAGGTGTTCACCACAATTTTCGTGAGCGACAATGGCGGATTTAAGAATCGCGAAAAGTGTTCAATTTGTTGCATCCATGCAATTTTACGAACTATTATAAAACACGTAAAAAAATAGTTAAGATACTTACGTAATAGCCCTGATTGTGTTTCTGCGACATATTAATTTTTGTTGGCGTCTTCCAATAATTTAGAACTTAAGACATCATTCCGCTCAGAAGCGATGACTACAAATGAGCCGATATTCGCCAGGACTGGTACACGTGGGTATAACGTTCACAAACGTTGCACCATTAAGAATGGCAAGGGAAGGGATGCTACGTTCAACTTGTGTAAACTATGTATAATTGCTACCTATAGTATGTATAGTATGTATAGTACAATATTATGTTACGACCATCGACACTGTACCACGCTTGGACCAATATAATATATATGGCTAATTCCAGACTAATACGATCAGCCAAACAGGGGTAGGTAACCAATTTTTATGAAACTTGGTATAAATATTGCTTATATAGTAGTGAAATTCTGTAAAAATTTTAGATCATTATTACTGCTGGATCAAAAGTTATAAACAATATTAAAATTTTATTAAACATTTTTCAAAAATTTATATCTCTGTAACCGTAAGAGTTATAAAAAAAAATTTTGTTTAAAATACATGTAAAAATATAAACTTTTAAATTAATAAATCAAAAGTCATTGTTAACAATTTTTCGTAAAATTATTAACTTTTGTTTTAAACAAATGACGATATCTCAAAAAGTATTACTTTTATTTTCGAAATTCTTTTTTTAATGGATTCCTTGACTTTTGATCTATAATAATCAGCAATAAAATTCATAGAGCGGACATCGGAAATGACTCAGGGTGTCATTATTCTTACTTCCTAAACCATTACTAATATTCGCTCTATGAATTTTATTGCTGATTATTATAGATCAAAAGTCAAGGAATCCATTAAAAAAAGAATTTCGAAAATAAAAATAATACTTTTTGAGATACAGTCATTTATTTAAAACGCAAGGTTATGGCGGCGCAGCGTCTCTAGAGTCGATGCGCGCAGCTCAAGAGGGCGCTGTTTATAGTGTCTCCTTGAATCATTAGTTATACCCGCTCTATGAGTTTTATTGTTTATTATTATAGATAAATAGTCAAGGAATCTAGTAAACAAAAAATTTCGAAAATAAAAGTAATACTTTCTGAGATATGGTCTTTTATTTAAAACGTAAAGTTGTGACGGCGCGGCGGCTCAAAAGGACGATGTTCATAATTTTTCCTTGAACCATTACTAAAATCCGCTCTATGAATTTTATTGTTTATTATTACAGATAAATAGTCGAGGAATGCAATTAAAAAAAATTTCGAAAATAAAAATAACACTTTCTGAGATATCGTCATTTGTTTAAAACAAAAGTTAATAATTTTTCAAAAAATTGTTAACAATGACTTTTGATTTATTAATTTAAAAGTTTATATTTTTACATGTATTTTAAATAAAATTTCATTTTTATAACTCTTACGGTTACAGAGATATAAATTTTTGAAAAATTTTTAATAAAATTTTAATATTGTTTATAACTTTTGATCCGGCAGTAATATTGATCTAAAAATTTGTACAAAAGTTTACTACTATATAAGCAATATTTATACCAAGTTTCATAAAAATTGGTTACCTACCCCTGTTTGGCTGATCGTATTAGTCTGGAATTAGCTATATGTCAAGCTTGTGGATGTGAAACAGAAAAATATAAATGTCGAATGCCAATATCTAATATTAATATCATAGCGAAATATGTATAACTATAGCACACATGTAGTACATGTTTCCCCTTTTTTACTACAAAACTATGAGAGTTCAATTAAAACAAATATGTATTCGTGATGTGCTATTAGGAATACATAAGTAAATTTTTTTTCATAAACATAATATCTGTGAGCTGACATTAGGTGGGTATTACATACAGTGATAACATATCTGTAGATGATGTGATTGTAAGTAGCGATTTAAATCTAATTATATTTTATTTTCCAAAAAGTTATAATTATAAAAACGAGGGTATAAAAAAGAATCTATTAACCCATTAAGGCCCTTACCTAACCTGGGTAAGATGGGGCTAAAGTAACTATGCCAATGACAGACAAATCGGAAATAATAAACCTGTGTGTTTTCTTCTGTCACTCACAATTCTTTATAAAAATTATCTTAACAAATTACCCAAAAAGTAATAATTTTTGAAAACTAATAGTGGCAATTGATTCTACTCGAAAAATATGGCAGAAATGTATGTATCATTTTTTTTTCAAACATCAGTTTGTTAGTGTAACATAACTAGAAAACATTACATTTTTAAAACTTTTGTACCGACAGTGACCAGACTATCTAAAAAAATCAATTGTGCTATAAAGGATCAATGTTTTCTAGTCATTTTATATAGACAAAATGAAGTCTGACAAAAAACTGTTATGTACATTTTTATCATAATTTTTCCCGTAGAATCGATTGTCGTTATCTGTTTAAAAAATTTATTGCTTTTTGGGTAATTTGTTTAAATAATTTTGTATAAACAATTGAAAATGTTTAAAGAAAAAACAAGAGTATATTTTTCCCGACTTTCCTATCATTGGCATAGTTAGTTTGGCGCCATCTTACTCCGGTTTAACATGGGCCTCAATGGGTTAATGTCATTCTTGCATTCAAGCTCATCAATTATATATTGTGTGCTTTTGGCCATTTATATACTTAATATTCTTTATTTAATTTATAATAAATATTTCGTCAAGTCAAGTTTAAAAATCTGTTACATTTAAAAATTGTGTAATTTAAAAAAAATTTTAATTTAAATTATTTTTGCGCGATTTATAATCTTTTTGGTTTTTAAATGAGAGTAAGGCCGTGGCTTCGTTTCAAGAGCTTCAAAAGCATCTTAGCTTTTTGGCAGGTTGATGCTGTATTCACTGGCAGATATTTATCATTTTTTTAAAGCATAACAAAAATTAAAATTAGCATAATATATATAACTGAAAGTCCTTAAATTAATTTTAATAATTACTTGCTTTTTCCTTTCATGCTCCAGCAAAGCAACGAGTAGTAGCCATAGAGAAAGTTAATGTGCAGATGTGGGGAGATCATCGATCATTGGTGGTGGTAGTAATAAAATATGTTCGACTAAAATATATACGAATAATCTATATTAAAACATACTGTACAATTTCTCCTTCAAAAAATATAAAAACCAAGCTCGTTTTCTAGAGCAGCTATAGATTCTGTTTTATATACGATCATATTTTATTTCAGACTCTAATAAAACAATGTATGTATTACTATTCCAATACTTTTAAGGATAATACAGCCAAACTATGTCTGTGTATTTGATTAGTCGTGCACACAACATTTCATTCCGTTGGGATCGATTAAGTAAAACAATTGTTGAATTGTTTGTAGAAAATACCAATCTTATAAACTTAAAGTTTTGTTTCATCAAATTTAAAATTTTGCAACGTTCCGTTTTTCAGTATTTGTTTAGCAGCCATCAACAGCGAACACTTTTAGTGAATTCGTAGAAATGGAATAAATTAGTCATTGTTACGTGATGCAATACTTTCATTTGAAATAATGGCCAATGTCAAAGAGTTCAACTTCAACTTGCTTGCTCGCGTACCCTATTCGTCAGATCTGGCCCGTTTGAATTATTTTCTATTTCAAAACTTAAACAAATGGTTCGGTGGTAAAAGATTTATCAACGATAAAATGGTCGAGTCTGCAGCTGATGGTTATTTTGAGGAATTCTACGATTCTTACTATAACTAAGATATCGAAGTTATCGAACATCGCTGGAAAATTATATCGAGCTGAAAGAAGACTATGCACAAAAATAAAGATACTTTTCCCACCTGTTTTGTTTTCATTATTACGTCACTATTAGGCGAAGTTTTCTTCTAATTTTTACGGTAAATCTGTTTGATTAAGAATTTGAGAAAATAACAAATACTAAAAGTATGGAAATAAAGAATGCATAAATATGGAAAGAGAAAGAGAAAGAGAAGGGAACTTATTCTCAATTTGAAGCTAAGAAAAAGAAAATTGAATCACAGTGTTCGAAATTGGACACGTTCAGAATAATTTATATTGGCGGTAGATTGTTGAAAGTTTTATAGAGATTATTTAAAACATTTCAGAAACTCTAAACATTTAATTTGATTGACAGTGTATTTTATATACATATCATCGTTTCAAAGTGTGAAATTGATCTATTATATCTTTCCTTAACATCTATTTTCGGATGTTTCAAAAGTAATCCTAATCGTTACATAATAATCTATACTGAAAAAGGAATATTACGAGAGGCATGAAGCACAGCTTATATTGATTGCCATCGGTTGACTAAATTGATGACGGAAAAATTAGGTGCGATATTTTGAAATTGATATCACGCGTTCCCGATCTAAATATGAAGCGTTCATTTAGGTTTTGCTATAAGTGCATTAACAATCCTGATTGCAGACTCGGACGAGTAAGTTCGTCCTTCCAAATAATTATTTAGAATTGACATAGGTTTAGGTTGTATTAAAGAAATTATTGCGTTTATTCTTTAATACTGTCAATTGCACATAATATATTTTATATTATTTTTTCCAACAAGTAATATTTTACGTTTCAGCTGACTTGATTTTGAATAGGATATTGCGATAAGTCTATAAGATATTTTATTGAATCGTTGGTATACATAGCTACTAATTATTATGAAAGAATCTAAACAAATTATGCAGTAAATTCTCTAAACTATGAGTAAAATTGAGATTTATTATTGAGATTGTGTAGAACGTAGACGTAAGTATCAAGTGCAATACATATATTATTTAGAATACTGACCGTTTATAATTTGAATTTGAAACTATTCAATATTGACGATATTCGATATTCAATTATAGATCAGTAAATCAACACATCGAATACACGCACATAAGAGGACTGAAGAGCAAAGGAAGGAAATTTGAACGTGAACGCTTGGATTGTCAGTTGGAGTTGAGTGCTCGAAGAAGCCACGCATTTCATCATAACGATCAATAATTGCTATTAGTTGTATTTGGTAGCAACGTTTCAATCAACTGTTACTGATTCAAGGCAAGTAAAACTTCATAGACTTTGAGTATTTTTCTTAATGTTTAAAAACGTTTGTATTTTTTATCAGCTGAACATCGGCGTCATTTTTCTTCACACCGAATATTTAATTGTTAATGTAAAGTTCTTACCATCAAAATACCCGTTTGTTTTGTTTAATTGAACGGATTCAGTTATTTGTTCGTATTCGAAGACGTTAAACTAATCTGTTTTTGTTTTGGAGTGCACGCACCGTTTGGAAATATAAACCATACGTTGATTCCGACAATCTGTGATTGTCCGTTACACGCCTACTTCAATTTATCGCGTACTTTTTCTTGGATTCTATCCTCATTACAAATTAGAACGTTGTTGCGATAATATATTGTATTATTATCAATTATATTATTACTCAAATTCTATAAAACCGCGTTGATATACTATACTCATTATCATCTATTTCTAATTATTATATTAATTGTCGATATCTGAAAGTACATCGTACACGCTGTTGCGAATATAATGTTTGATTAGTACAGTAGTGAATGAGTCACGTACCATTTTTCCTTTTGTATACAAACACGCAGTAAATAACTTCCATAATCTATATACATACAACTTTTGGTCACGCATATGAGTCTCAAAGCGTTGTTAAGATTAAACGTTTTGATGAAATACTCTTTTAGCTATATTGAATGATCGAATTTGATGCTGATTACATTCGATCAGTTAGTAGAAAACTGAGTAATCAGATAAAATCATTTTAATCCATACGCGACTGAGTAGCGAGGGAATAAATAGAATCGTTTGCAGATGTCTATTAAGTTGATGGGTTCCGACGGCCAAGCCTTTCGCGTCAGTCTCGAAGCCGCTAAACTGTCAATAACGATCAGAACCATGTTGCAAGACTTGGGTTTTACTCAGCAAGAAGAAGACGAACCAATTCCACTGCCGAACGTGACTGGCGCGATTCTCGAGAAGGTGATCGAATGGTCCGAGTATCATAAAAACGATCCCCCCTTTGTTGAGGATGAAACCGATGAAAGGAGGTCTGACAACATTTTGGAGTGGGACAAAAACTTTTTAAACGTAAGCCTATCTTTATCATATTATCGTTGTGTGAATTCTGATTAGATTCGTGTTGCGGTTCGTGAGATGTGTCGGATTTAATTTTGTTGGCATACCATTTTCTTTTGCGACAATCATAAAATTTCTACCAAAAGCTACTGAAATCTCTAAGCAAATGACTTTTATAATAAATCCAATTGTTTTCGCATGCAGGTCGACAATAATATACTGTTCGACCTCATCCTTGCCGCAAACTACCTCGATATTAAGGGCTTACTCGACGTAGGTTGCAAGGCCGTCGCCAATCTATTCAAAAACAAAACACCCGAGGAGATCCGCGATCGTTTCATGAGGATGAGGGGAAGGTCTACGGAAGAGGCGGACAATGAACCAACCCCCATGAACGAAGAAGCTTGTCCGCAACCGGAACAAGATACTGCAAACCAACCCATGTTGGGTTCGGAATAACCTATGTAATCTCTGTTTTCTAGATGCTAAGTATTTTCTAACAATTGAAAAAGTATAGTTTGCTCAGTGCAAGTTTTCCATTTTTCTTAAAAAAAACATTTGAATTCGCATGAGAAATGTGGCACATTTTACCGTGATACCACAAGGGTCGATAAATTAAGATAAATACAATCGTTTTTAAAAGCTCTATTGGATAATATTACTTCCATTTCGAGCGAATATTTAAAATTAATTTTCTGCAATTTGCAGTTGAATATTAATAAAAAAAATCAATTATGTTTAGCACTATTGAATTTCGGTATCGATTAGTTTTGTTGACAATTAATTTTACAGCTTAATACAGATATTAATTATATGAATAAGCGTTATATTTTCAAGCGCACTCAATGTATCAAAGAATTAATCAAAGTCTTCCATAATACTTGAATAAACGATAGAATAATATAGCAAGCCAATATAGATTTTCTTTGAATCTTTCATTCCACGATTAAAACTAGATGCTTCTAATGTCATTTACATTTTTCCCAATTTAGGATCCTTAACCCCGTAATGACGTGATTTAATTCTTAACTACAAATAGCAGTATCAATCTTTTGTTAGCTAACTCAGTACGATTCCCCGTAAAATTTTAAATCTGTAAGAGCGTATTCGAGTTGTTTTTATTAAAAAAAAATGGAGTGAGTAACGCGGACTATTATCGGGGAAATCAGTGGTTACTTCTTTACTGAACAAATTCAAATAACAATAAGTAATAAACTGCAGATCAAATAAACGCGTTTGAAGCGCGCATGCTGTTTACTGCATGTTTACCGCGTAGTAATCTATCGGTACTACCACAAATTTTACTCTTTTATACTTACTGAAACCGACGGCATAGCCCAATTACTTATTCCTTGCATAAAACATTTACTATATTATAATCGCAATTATTCAAAAACTTGTTGATCTTTATTTTACAATTTAATGTACATGAATATAAACCAGCATTATAATCTTTACACAAAGATTTTTCAATTACATAGTTTCGTCAATGAGAAAGAAAACTTAAGAAAGTATATAAATGTGATACGCTTTAAGTACAAGTGAGAGAACGTAATTCCTAATTTCATTTTTAAATTTGCCATCACGTGAAATACGCATATGATGAAATTGAGCGGCTTAGTAGATCTTATTAGGGCTATAAAATGTTACATAAGCGATTCAATTGAGATTATTATTAAAGAGAATTTATGGATGTTTTTACATTGCACTGCAAACATGCTTTTAAATATATTCATTCGTATACATGAATGTCTGTAAAACTATTTTTATTAATATATAAAAATCCAAAAAATGTTTCTTCAATGCATTGCATTTGAAAGTTTACTTAGTTTGAGTGATATTCATCACGAATTTGTTGCATGAAAGTATATTGTAAAAAGGCGGAGAATATGTCTTAATAAACAATCTATACACTACTGTTGTAAGATGTCTATTTATTTTGTCTACTCCAATGTGATACTTACTTTGAATTAAATGAAATATTTATAATTAGTAGCATTACTCTATTTTAGTTCGGATTTTTTTGGGTTTTAAATACATGCAACGATCGACGTGGAGTCACTTCTTTCTACTTTCTCATATGCTTGTTTATAAATGTTTATATCATCTTAATATATCTTATTCGTAAAATTTATAAATAAAATTGCATGATTTATTTTTTCAAGCAACCTCGTTTAAACAATACTCATACGCGTACTGAGTTTTTATAGCATATTTGCGTCAAAGAAAATGTTTAAAAAAATCATGTGACGACTATCCCTATCGATCGATAAACTGCGCTAGACTGACTGTTTTGGAGCCTCGTCAGAGTTTTATCGATGACTATTAAAATGTGAAACTGGGTGTAATCAAATGTACATTTGTCTTAATAAAGATGTTAATTTTTTTCAACGTTTACAAAAAATATTCTAGTACTATTTCAATTCACTAAATTATTTCTATTGCAGACAGTACTAACTATGATTGTGAATAATTTTTATCATATTAGGCATATGTGTTCAGGTTTACCAAGCTTTATATACAAAATCTTGTTTACAAGCTAACTGAGACAAACCGGGACACCCTTAAGTAGACCCACCTACCTCGTCGACAGGTAGGCGTGTCTTTATTTCAAGAGTTTGCTTTCACATTACCGCCCAACTATAGGCGTGTCCATAGCAGTAGTATAACGTCAGTTTTCAGTTTAAAAATGTTAGCGCAAAAATAATATTATAATAAACGATGTTGAACTTGGGAGTAGATTGGATTCGTTGTATTTAGACTGTATAATAACTGGTGTTTTCTTGGTGGTCAAAGCAACTTTTGAAATTTATTTCAGCACAACTGCAATTGGATGTATTGAAAATAATATTGATATTGAATATATTAATTTCAGTAGTTTGCTGCACGTAGAAAAATTGTGTATTCTGTTCAAAGAAATATTCGAAATCACATTTTGAGCAACATGTCAATAAAGTTAGTAACTATATAGTTGCGAATAAAAGAATAGAATGAACAGATGATGATGTGCTTTTATTATTACGTTGAAAATCTTTGTATAAAAAATGTACATAATATGCGACGACTATTATTCGGATATAATTTTATAGATAATTGTAGTAATTCAATATTTTGACGGATATCGAACTATTTTCAAATAACACTATTTAAAAATGAAGTATAATTCACATACGACTTCTGATAATCTCTGGTAGTAACTATATTACGTAACATACTATCACGTTTAATCATTCATTACTCTAAAGATCGAAAGTAGGAATTTTAATATGAAAAAATAGTGTGTACAACTTTGTATTTATCGTGTATATTTGAATATCAATTGAAATAAACAAACGTTTTGGAAATTCATGAAAATTTATACAGAATCCGTACTAAAATTGCATGCCAATATTTAAACAGTACGAGTATAAGGCTGATAAAAATTTTGCATGAATTTTGTACGTACCGTTATGCAGATTCAATAAAATATCTATGCAAATTTTGTTGACGTTACTATTAGCATCGCCTAGTGGGGTAACTCAAAACTCAAAATCTCACCGATGAGATTGAAAAAATGCACTTGGTAATTGTATAACCAATTTTATTAAAGCAAAAAAGATTCACTATACTAATATCACACTTACTCAAAACTTTTCTAACGCACATCAATACTCTGTATTGACAATATCTGTACACTCTAGTAAATAAATTGATAATTAGTGTTGGAAAGAATACATTTTTAAATCTAATTGACATATTGTAAACTTATTAAGCCCTAACCGGATAAATGTCATAATCGGGAGGTCTACTTTTCAATGTCACACACACGCACACATATACGCGCACGTGCGTGCGCCGACTGCTGGTCATCCAGGCAAATCGTTCTCATTGAAGTCTAATCCTTCCCTGTGCGAAGTAGTGCTGTGACAGGTTTAGTATCAGTTTGCTTGTAGAGACTTGTAAGTTTAAAATATAAGTTTGCCAATACTAATGTTATAAATTCTTCACGATTAAAATATTCTGAAAATACAAAAAATATAATAGTTTAGTAATACAATAACATAATAGTTTGGTCTGATTAAATAGTTAAGATCATGACGGATTCTCCCTTCGAGTGTTTTCATTGTGAACATGACTGCGAAGTGGGTGGGTTGGCTACCTGCAGCAATGCAACTCGTGTAAGTGATTTCCCATGACTTCAACTCCGTATCATCATTGCATGTAGAAATTGCAGACACGTTGATAACACTATATCACCAACAACACCACTATACTATACTTATTTTCAAATAACTGGGATTTCAGTGTTGGAAAGGAACGTTTCGAGCACCCGGTACCAGGGAGCAACATCTCCGTGGATGCTTTACCGAGGCAGAACAAGTGCGAATTTACTGTGATAGTGGACGGCAGAAGGATCAAAGTATAGTGCGCATTGAATGCTGCGCATATCAATTCTGTAACGACGGAGCTTTTCCTATTCTGGATACTCTCAAGAACCGTAAGAATTTATTTGTTTGGTCGAATGAATAACTATTATTCACCGCATGACCTAAAGTTATCGATTTATTTTCTTTTAACCAGAGACCGATACACCTACAAACAGCATGGATCCTTATAAATTTCTTTTTTGGGAAACAGGAATAATTGTGAGATCTAGTGTGTCATTATCAATAATCTAACGTCATTTCGCTTGTGCTCTCGCAAGAGATCTCACAAAGAGTTCTTGCCTTCATGCGATCCCTCATGAGAGCTCTGATGAGTATTCGTTTAACCATCTTTTCACTATTGTTGTATTATTATAGTAGTGCTTATAACTAGTGAAAAGATGTTTTCTATACTCTCCAGAATTCTCTTAATAGGTCTCGTACAAGCCATTAGATATTGACCGAGCTTTATGAAATTTCTTGTGATGATCAATGCGAACAAAGATTCAATAATAACGCACTCAATCTCACAAGAATCCTCTCATGTCTATTTAAGGCACTGTTGGTTATCCTTGCATTTATCTATAATTTTATTCATCTGAGAAAAAAACGCCCTAACATCGAGCAGAGATACAAAATGTCCGAGCTCCAGGCTGCAGCTGCATCTAACGATAGCAGAACTATGGTATGATGCACATTGATTTTTTTCTGTTGCAAAAATGAGAAGGTCCGTTTCACGTTTCCAAACTGCTTACTTTCATCCGTTAAGCATTTCAACACGATTCTTTCAGGACTACAGCAGTTTACTGCACGGATCGGACTCAGACAGCCGCGTGACCATACCACCTACGGTATCACAGCAGATAATCCTCAATATGAACTACGGTAGCTTCGGATCGTACGAGCTATGGCGTGGAACATATCAGCAAGACAAAAGCGTGATGGTAAAGATCTATTCGCTAGCTTCGGAATCGCTATGGGCTCACGAGATTGAGGTTTACACAAAACATTTACCCACGAGACCAAACAACATACTTGGCTACCTTGGTAACGACACGGTCGGGTTGGGACACGACAGGCGCCTATGGCTCGTTACGGATGACCATCCGAACGGTTCACTCGTAAATTATCTTAAGGTGGCAAGATTGAATCAAATTGGGATGCTCAATGCGATTTGCAGCTTGATGTGTGGATTGGCGCAACTGCACGATGTGAACATGGCGCATAGGAATCTCAGCTCAAAAACCGTATTTGTTAGAGACGACTGGCAATGTGTGATCGGGGGTTTGGAACACTCTATTACGCAGAAACGGCTTGATCAGGCCGATTTTCTCGAGCATGCGTCCAAACGATACATGAGCCCAGAATTGCTGGACCCGGGGTATATTCCTTACTAACGTTTTACTTCGTCACTCGCCGCTTCAGCTAGTCCGATAAGTCGATTGTATTTCCAGATTTACACGTGGAGAAGTCTCGACTTTCCAAGAAGCCGACATTTACAGCCTGGGCATCATACTCTGGGAGATATGTCGCATGTGCGTAGAAGATGACAACGTTGTTTTAGATTACGCGGCTCCCTTTTCCGAGTGGTTAGCTGACGATGAAGAACCGACAGTCGAGAAAATGCGTGAATTAGTTCTTGTCGAGAAGCGAAGGCCTGCATTTCCTGATCGTTGGAATACGCTTCCGGTAATTTTCAAAAGAAAACACAACTACGATATTTTTATTTTTCTCTATAATTACAATTAATTCCTCAGTATATGCTTACAATGAAAACCATGATTGAGAAGTGCTGGGATGAAGATCCAGAAAAACGAGTTATGGCAGTTCGAGTTAAGGAGACACTTAGGAACACTTCCTTATAGTTACAATTCTCTGCCCGATCTTTTCGACGTTCATCTACTTGTAGACTAGTGGCGATTATTTTTTATTCAAAACTATATATTTTATCACATTGATGATAAAAATGCTACTACGTAGCCTCGTATTATTATCTTCTAGTGGACTAGTGTATCATCATTTATTAATTACATTTATTAATTTGAATTTAAAAATGAATTCATTATCTAAATGTAATTAAACGGTAATTAGTAAATAAAAATCAATAATGTACTGGCTAAATTGCAGTTTTTATTTGCATATGATATGAAAGAAATCTAGTACAGAGTAGCGTGAAGCAAAACGACATTCATAACTTTAACTATGACTAGATCGTTAATCTGATTGGTTTCAGGATGATCGATGTATTAACCTTTAGTAGACAGATTCCTATAGAAGATACCATCATTCATAATTTTTCTACAATTACTTTCTTTCCTGAAAGTCAATTTTACGAACTTCGATTTTATTTTCGGAAATAACGTATACGTTAAAAAAGTAGTACTGTAAAAAGAGCGAGGTTGAGGAAACAATTTAAACAGGTGGATATTTGTTGATGTACATTTTTTTCACTAGGATATGAAATCTTTTATATCTGTGAACTTCACCCTAACACGTTGACAACTTGGTTGGATCTGATGCTTCCTCTTTTCGTACGTAGGTAACTTACAACACCCTAAAACCGCTGCCTCTCTTGGATTTGAGAATCTGAGAATCTCCAGGGTTTTCTTGGAGTTGTTTTTAGGTATCTGGGAGGAAAGTTAGTCAGTAACAAGTATAGCATTAAATAGAATGCGAGGAATGGAATGTATTACGCAAGCGAACGACAGGACGAAGGAATAACAACAACTTGCCATCCCTACTCTTGCTACGTAATCCTAATCGCAATCAGTGTATTCCTGTACTATTTTCGTATTTCCTCCCTGTTCCACTCACCGCTCTGATGTTCAAGCAGTGACAGTATGACTCTTGGCTGTCGGCTTAAAATTCTATAATGAAAGGAACTTTGTTCCAACTCCATGTCCCGTAATACGTTCTATTTTTCTTCTGTAAATAAAATCTTGCTGCAGCATGAGATTTTGAAATTAGTAGTTCACAGAGAAAAAGTAATTTTCCGATAGGCATAATACACATTTATTTGTTAATTACACGCTGAAATTGGCAAAACTCTGTAAAAATAAGTTAATGTTTTATACGCCACTAACACCTAGCGGAAAGCATTTCTTATACAATCGTTAACATGACACTAATAAACAAGATTTATTAATACAGCCCTTCGTAGAGAAATTTTAGAGGCTTTCATTGCTATAGAAGGGCCATTTTCCCCATCTTGTGCTATAATAGACGATTATCCGTCCTGTTTCTGTTGTTGACATTCCTATTTTTCAGGAGCGTTCGTTAAAATGGAAAAATTCATGTATGATTGGAAAATTATTTAATATGTATATGTCTGAACATAAATTGAAGTTGATAATTCCAATGTAACGCCAAGAAATTTATTGTAAATGCAGGAAACGATAATAATTCAATTCAAGTTAATATTTATCGCTGAGTGAAATCGACTAGTAAACAAACATTCGTATCCACTATTTTGAACAAAATATTGTTCTTTGTGCTCATGCTCTCAAAATCTTATTATTTACATTAAAAAATGTTTTGTTTTTTTCAAGTGCACATCGTATAATTTGGGTAACGATATTACAAAATTTTTAATTAAATAACAATATAGCAGAATAGAATTAACAAACATGAAATTGAAGCACGTCAAATTGTTTTCGAACTGTAGACTACTCAAGCTGTACAAGCACATGAACATTGGTTATCTACAGATCCTTAAAAATCTTTTAATACAAAATAGTGTCACTAAATATTTTATTTATCTATTTACAAATACTTGAATAAATATCGTACAATCTACGTAAGTTAAAATTAGTTTACGATATCCGTCAATTAATTACATTTTCACGCATTTTTCACACAAAATAAAAATTGTTTATCTTAAGATTTACTATAATTTCACATTACAAATTCAATAGGTAAACATATGCAAATTTCGATCTCTAATTCTAAAATTGCTAATAAGCTAATTTTTAATATTGATATCATGTTCATTGCCCTGTTAAAAATTGTGTAAAGTTTGAAGGTATCATATTTGAGAAGTTTTACATGACTCCAACTATTTACCGTAACTTTATGCAATAATAAAATATAAGGATTGAATTTAAGTTGCTGATTATTTAACACATTGTCACGCGTATTCATCTTCATAATAATGGGATATAATATAAAGGCTACAAATATCTTTGTAAATAAAAACTTCGATTTTGCCGGATAATTAGCGAATTTTATTTAGATTATACAATCTAGACGTACTTTGATCATCAACTCAGTGTTGAATTTAAGTTATAAAAATGCATTAAATAAATAACTATGCATTAGTCCGCTAAATGAAAATAATAAACGGGATTTGTCAAAAATAGTTTTCAATCTAACAAACAATTACAACGAACTCTAAGGTATTTCAAGGTCAAAATTATCTGTCAAATAATTATAACCAAACGGAACTATTCTGAGTATTTCTCTAACTCGAAATGTCGACGGACGGTCTTCTGGATATTCGTCCCAACACTCTTCAATGAGACTTTTGAGCATAAACATCACCTGAAATGTCAAACGTTATCCAACTTAAACAATCATATTTCGTAATAATACTATCATCCTTATTTTACCGGAATATTGTCCCAAAAATCAGGGAATCCAGGCCTTCGCCCATCGACAAGCACTATTTCGCGTATCTTCTCAATCGTCGGTTCTTCTTCATTCTCTAGCCACTCGGCAAAGGGAGGCGAATAGTCTAAATCAGCGATACCTTCGTGATGACACATGCGACATATCTCCCAGAATATGAGAGCCAAGTTATACATGTCGGCTTTTTGGAAAGTCGACAGTTCTCCATACGTAAATCTGAAAATATAATTGATTTAACGAATTCGCAAAAGTGATAAGTGAGCCCGATAAAACAGAACTATAAATAAAAAACTTATACCCTGGTTCGAGTAATTCCGGGCTCAAATAGCGTTTGGACGCATACTCAAAGAAATCGTCTTGATCAAGCCGTCTCTTCATAACAGAGTGTTCCAAACCTCCAATTATGCATTCTCCGTTGCCTTTAACATATACGATCCTCGAGTTTAGATTTCGATGAGCCATTGGTATGTTGTGCAGTTGCTTCAATCCACAGACTAAACCGAACATCGCTTTAATCATTCCATTCACGTCCAATCTTGTCGCTTTAAGGTAATCCACGAGTGAACCGTTCGGTTCGTAAGCCGTAACGATCCACATGCGCTTTTCACGTCCCAAACCGACCGTATCATTACCAGCATATGGTAAAATGTACTTGGGCTTTGAGGCTATCAATTTTGTGTAAACCTGAATCTCGTGAGTCCATAGCGATTTCGAAGCTGGGGAATAGATCTTTACCATCACCTGATCGATCCGCTGGTGTGTTCCACGCCATAACTCGTATGATCCAAAGCTACCGATGTTCGTATCAAGGGTTAGTTGCTCTGACATTCTAGGTACTGTCCTCGTAGGAACAGCCGGTCTAGATCGACGTTGAGCGCGTCGTCGTCTCTGAAAGAATCGTGCCCAAATTCTCGTATCCCGTGCAAGTAAGTGTTTTAAAATTGCCTTTGTTATTTTGAATAAAATACAACAGAAAAAATTATGCATACCCTCTCTGCGTTATCTCCACAACATACATCTCTAAAATAGTCGGCGAACCATTTTCTTACTCGGCTGTCCACAGCAGAGGCAATTGAGAAAATAATAATGAGAATCTGAAATAGAAGTGAGAGAACCCGTATGAAATCGTAATTGAGCTCTTGTAACGCGTTAGTTTTCACGGCGAGATCTCACTAAGTTCAACCGGCATCTAGCATGTCTAGGATATTGTAGCCATTTTGCCTGCTATGAAAAGTTTGAAAAGTATAGCAAACATCTTTTCGCGGATTATTGGAACTTGTAAATTATGTGTAAATTACCGATCAACGTTCATCTCATATATAACGGGATAGCGATAGATCCCACAACGGTTACTAGATATCGACCGAACTTTGTGAGATCTTATCGGAACTAATGCGAGATGGGGTTCGATAATGACACATTAATAGATCTCACAATCACTGCCACTAGGAAATATATATAGCCAGGAGAAGTAGCGGCGCCTTTAACCATCCCTAAATAATAAAAAATAATTTGATGTTTTTTCAGTCATGTAGTATACACAAGTAGTCCGTTCAAACAAGCAACTGGATACCGACCATCCCCGAGAGGCTCCAAAACCGGAAAATCACCTTGATTACAGTAATTCTCTGAGCAACACTCAATGTGACGATACACTTTGTCATTCCATCTTCCATGATTGCAGTTGATTGCCACTTGGTTCTCATCTTCGAAGCATCCACGTTGATATTGCACGATACCACCGGGCATTCGAAACGAGCCTTTCCAACACTGGAATCCCAGTTATTTTTTATTACACGGATATTAATTTTGCATATAGATTATTCCAAGTTATAGTAATTGATAGTTACTTACACGAGTCGCATTGCCACATCGTGTTATTAAATCCGTGCGGTTATTTTTATAAGAAAAACAGGCAAGGTGAGGCCCCAGCATGATTTTAACTTTTTATACAAATTGAACAAACGATTATTACGAATGAATGTTGTACTTAGTATTGACAAAAATATTTTTCAAACTCTGGACGCGATCGGTAACTGATACTAAACCTGTCACAACACTACCTTGCGCTGTGAAGGACTAGATCTCAATGAGATGGATTTGTACGGACGAGCAGCTTGCAGGCGCACTGTATATGTGGCATTAAGAAGTATACTTTTGGCTCATTCTATTTATCCGGTTTAGGGCTTATAAGCTTATAGTGGCTCAATTAGGCTTGCAAAACCTTTTATTTCCAAGTCTAATAATGAGCTCTGTTACTAGAATCTCTGTTAAAGGTAATTTGAAAAATGTCTTTATTTTACATATGCTCTATTGACACAGTTTTCTTAAAAACATCTCAGATTTAGTACGTAGCTAATAATAAATGTCAGTAACATAGCCTTTGCCATTACTGTAATTCCGTTCGTTTACAACGTTAGTATGTTTGTAACGAGTAACTCCTAGCTCCGTAATTCAGTTGGCATTGTTCGAAAAATTACAACAACGTTTAACGTTAGTTTCATAATACTGCTGACTAGTATCAATTGTTATAACTTTGTCATGTTCTGCGTGAAACGGTATCTTACTATACGGTCATGCTCGTCTAGTCAGCAAGCTTTGCGATTATTTCGTGCCTACTCCCCCAAAGCTCGTAACCCCAATTCTTGATTTGCCATCATCAAAAAACTACCCATGATATTGTCAAATTGCAACTGCTTTGATATACTCTATTGAACCTCGCAATGTATACTATTCAAACAATAGACCTAATAATTGTTTTTCTATTTTAACTGTTTCAACTACTTTATCCGTAAGTAAACAAGCAATCTGTCTCGTATATCTATCGATGAATGTTTCATAGACGCGAAATTTAAATAAATGCTTTCACGTATCAGTATTACGTCAGCCGTTTATTACCAATCAGACGCCGACTAAACTGACTTAGCTTTCTTCGTATGCAGGTCATGCCCACATTTGGGCGGTAACGTTGTGGCAGTATCCTTTTGGTTTGAAGACACGCCCACAAGGTAGGTGTAGTTAGGTATGTCCCAGTCTATTTCACTTAGTTTGTACGTACAAGATTCGGTACATTTGAAATTATCTTGAATGTAAACTATTGCGCTTTTCATTAAGCAAGTAAAATTAGGTGAAAATTAATTAAATGTTCCTTTTCCCTGAAGTAGCTTCCTACGCAGTCACTTTTCTCTTTCTAATCTAATTCGTAGCAATATAATCCTTTGAGCATAATTTTACATGTGATTGGCCGATTTCAAGCAATGAACGAATCAAAAGTGCATTTTGGATTTTTAACTTTAACATTTAATTAGTAGTGTCATAATTAGTAACATATGTATGATTAGATTTGCTTGTAAAAAGAAATAATAATAATATTATATCTACTAAATAGCGCGAGGAACTTTGTTCACGACACCACCCATCTTGTTTGTAACAATAACAATTAAGCATTTAACTTCGTTGTTTATACATTTTCAGTTGGTCATCTTTTTTAAATACCCGTTCATGATGCAAGATTACGAATGGAATTAAAGTCTTCGTAAACCAAAACATATGATTAATATGAAAAAAAAATTATAGAAATCCGTGGCCAAGTTGTAGTTGCTTACAGTAAAAATAGTTTACTGAGTTGAAATAATATTCGATTATGTTGTAATAACTTTGGTCAATAATAAAAAAACTCTCACAGACTTTACAAAATTTAGATTTCGTTATGAATGAGCATACGAAAAAGTAGGATTTGTTGCATGTACTTTTAGTTTGAGAAGAGCAGAACTGAAATAGAATTATGCTCATATCAGTATTTCATTTTATCTCGGTAATTATGTTGTAGTAGTCGCAGCAGTCACACGGTAACAAATACGTAAACAAGTTCTTTATCGGGGTTGGCGCAAAGCTTGCTGGTAAAAAACACGATCGAAATGCGTCGCCTCGCGTTACGGTATAGGAGAGGGAAAGAAGAGAATAAAGGAGTTCGTTATATGATTACCTCGTGTTGCTCTCTCCTGAATCGAAATTGCGCTTCGACAGGACACACTTACCCGTTGTGATATAGGCCAAAAATAAACAGTAATGATTGAACGTAATTAAAAGCTGTTTCTCAAGTATTTGCAAATACAAGTATCTGGCTAATCAATACTTCGTATTTTACCAAAACGAAGGTAAGTAAACGTACACGACCAATTCTGTCGTGTGCAATACCAATTTGAAGTTTAGGGCTTTCAAAATTATACACCGATGTCTAAATACCTGTCACAAAGAAAAAGTTTTAATATGGAACTCCAGTCACGTAGAAAAAAAGGCTTCGCACACCTTATCACAATCTTTTTCTCGGTCTATCGACTCTATTTGGGCGTCACAACGTGATGGTTTTTTTTTGAGTAATAGTTTCTATTTTATTAAATTACCTTTTCTTTTTTGAATGGCCTTTTGAGTATAAAATCTTTTTACGTGGCGTTTAAGTCTGTGAAAGATAACAAGTTTAGATTGAAACTCGATTGAGCAATACTTCAATTCAGAATATAGTACTTTTTCATTAAAAAAAAACAGTTGTAAGTTCACCTGTCTATTGCGAATATTGCATTAAAAATATTTAATTTGTGTGTTGATAAAAACATTGTTGGACCATAGTTTTGGTTTAATTCTTCGTTTGACTTTGCGTTATCGATGAAATGAGCATATTGGATCCGTTGCTTTTGGTATCCAAGGTATTTCGCTATCAACTGACAATTATGTGAAATTTTATATTATCAAAACAACAATCAAACATAAACCTAACGTACAAACTTATGAAAGGTTATACTACTTACTTCGTTTTTCATAGCCAGTAGTCCATTTTCTTATTTCAATCAGCTTGAAACTTTGAGTAAGTTACTATTTTTATACGTATTTGTGCAATTAATGACACATTAAGTGTAGTGTTCATTTGAATAAATTTGTACAATACACTTCAATGTCAATCGTCTTGCAAGGTTTCATTTTTTGCCCACCCCGTGCGCTTCAATTGTTTCGCCGTCTCTCTCCAGACGTCGTCGCATAATGAATAGCGATAATTTACCACTTTTACTTTCTAACTAGGTATTCCTACTCGCACTGGCATTGTCTCTCCTCTTCTACCCTCCCCTGCACGTGACCTTATGCTCTCTCTTTCTTTCGCTATATGCTCAGTGATTGGTCTGATTGTACAAGCAGTCGCAAGCTTATTAGTCTTCATCTTTCGGCACATGCGCCGAAAACGCCTTCTCGTATTTTTTATTAAAAACTTTGATAACATTATGAAAGAGTACCTATTACAACTTAAGGTGATTCTATAGCTACCCTCTAGTCAGTTGAGGTCTGAAAATAAATGTTTTTCAAACATTTGATTGGCGCGGGAAAGTGTCAAAAAGTGACATCTTACTTTTTACGGATGTCTAGATGAATTAATCTGTTCAAATAAAGCATCAGTAACGATATATTTCAAGGGTATATTTAACTTTGGTTGAATTTTGATTGAGACGTAAAAACACTGTAACCTCTCTCGTTTACTCTATCGTTCACAATAGGCTTTGTTCATATTTTTTGAACGTCTCCGTGTCAAATCAGGAGATAATTTCTACAATGTGTTACTTATAACATCAATTTTAAAACGAGTCTACCCCTTGATGTCCTTAAAGTGATTTGTTAGTTTGGTCTTATAACATTATTCAAGTAAATGATTATTTATAGACATTGTATTGATATAAAAAAATTATTAAAAATATTATCTATGTTTAATAAAAATATGTAATTACTACAGGATATATCCATACTTATTATTTGCGAAATTCAAACAGTGCGATATTCGCGCTAATTGTATTATGCACGTACGTATCTTGTGACTTTTAAATTCTATTTTTCTTCTAACGACAAGCTATATTTTCCTTTTTTCGTATCCGATATCTTATTTTTTACAGGGTAAGATATACTAATTTTTATAGTTTTTTAAAGATGAAATGTTAATGTATCAAAGGTTATCTTTTTAATGCTGTTTTAGATCGTTTTCAGTGAAAAAGTCATTTACTTTCGATCTGAGCGTATGCCATGCTCATAAGACGTAGTGTTGAGAATCTCAACTTCAAATGGTATTATTCTAAATTTGTATACTATTGATTTGAAATGTTAAGAATAAAACTATACTATTATTTACTCTTCTTAAACGTACTACACATTCATCTATTATAAACCGTTTTTACTTTCGTTTCTTGTTGCGTATTTACTACTAAGAAAAAGCGTATCTGTCCATGTTTTATAAATTCTCTGAATAAATTCTTTATTTTTATCAAGTCTCTCTTTTCATTTACGCGGTTAATCATCATTAAAAGAAAGCAGTTTTATTTGTTTCAACGTGAAATTTTATTTACTATATTTAACGAGTACTCACGAATATTTCTAGATAATTTTTTAAACGTGCTTGGAGAAGTGAGTTAACTATAGAACTGCATTCGTTTCATATTGAAATAAAAATGTATTTTATTTGCGTGCGTTCGGGCACGTAATAGAAACTGTACATTGCAATGGCAAGTATAGTACACGTTCTATTTGATTAAGACGGTCAATGATACATTCATCTGTTTCACGAATAAAATTAAGGCATGAACCTATACATCGTCTGGTGTACGTTAACTGAAGTTTATTACATAGTTATTTGGACAAACAAATATGGTTGTCATTGAGAAAGAAAGTAAAGTATGATTTTTAAGTATGAATCTTATGAAGATTTAAAAATCTATATGATATATAATAATTCTCATCAGCACGGTATATAGGAGTTAAAACAATACATCACCCGAAAGGCGTACTTTTTTCGAGTTAATTTCTTATTGGCTTCCAAATATATGCTGCCAGTAAATTATTCCAAAAATACTTTGACATTCTCTTGTCGAAATGTCAAGTGAAATGCATCATTTCAGATCGATTATTAAAAATAAAAGCTTATTTTTTTAGATTTTCGAAGTTATAAAATTTTTGTGCGATACATAGATTTTTTTTGAACGCTATTCTGCACGTATTCATACTATCTTATAACTATTTTAACTTATATTTTCACTTTTTACGTACCCGTATAAAACTTTAACGAATCTCAGCACTCTATGGATAACTCTTCAATTTCAATTACAATTTTTTAAATGTTATACTCTACTCGAATTTTGAAATTTAGTTAATATAAGTCTAGTGCCTGGAGCTGCGTTCAGGCTTGCCTGTTTCTGCTCTCATATAAGAATTATTGATCGAATAATTGAGAATGATGATGAATAAAACTAAAATTTTGCATTACATTTTTAGCGAGAGAGAGAGAGAGAGAGAGAGAGAGAGAGAGAGAGCGAGCGAAAGTTGGAAAGACGAAGGCAGCGAAGGAGAGACGATGCCAATGCAAGCGGGGATACGTAGCGAGAGAGTGGAAGTTATGGCTACTCCTGCATCCTCTTCTCTTGCTTGGTCCGTAACGCGGGTAAGGCATTCCGATCACAATTTTTCCGTCGGTTAGTTCCCCTGCGCCAACCCGCAATAAGGAACTTTGTTCCAACGCTTGCAGTATTTGCTATATACAATCTGTAATACTAAAATAAATGTCACTCGTGCATATATTTTTATTTCATTGAATCGAAAAATATCGCAAATACCCCGCTTTGCGAGATTTCCGCTTATCTTATTTATAATTCGATTGAAACGAATGTATTTAATATTCAAAACAAATCGTTTATGTACGTCATTGTATAGTGCTACTAAGAAGTACTAAGTCGTTCAAAATAAGTTTAATTGTCGTCGAATTCATATTTCTATTGTGAATATTTTATACCTCGAATTGAAATCAAACGATGGTGTATTAAAAAAAAATGTTAAAAAGCGCTGTCTATTGCGTTTGGTTTATCATCACTTATATTTTGCACCAATGCCAATAATTATAATGACATACCGACGAGAAATTGAAGGAGCGAGCTGAAGAAAAGACCTATAAATAATTAAAAACAAATCTTTATTCGCGTCAATTAGATTATTTACATAGAAGCGTTATGAAAAATAAAATAGATAGCACAATAATCATTATCTACAAAACATAATATTTACACAATTGTCAAAAGGGTGTCAACTTTGGACGAAACATTTTTATTACTTTCGTCTTTACACGGAGTGTCGAAGCACTCGTCTTCGTAAGTTCTAGCCATTTTCGAATTTAATTCTTTACGACAGTAAAAGTGAAAGTAAGAACCGACATTTTCAGTCTGCATTTTAGATGATTTCTTAGAGCGGGACTTGAGGAACGACTGCACATCGGGGACGGCCGTAGTAGAGTCCGATTTTCGTGAAGACATTTTCGTAGAGTCAAATCCAATTGGCGCGTTACCACGCTTCCACGATGCTCCTTTATCAGATAAGTTTGCGGCACGATTGCACGAGAGTATTCCCGATTTTCTTGACATCCGTTCGTCGGAGTGACGCAACTTGGTTCGCTCCGGAGCATCGTACGCGTCGTATCGAACAAACCTGTCTTGGCGAAGGGTTCGCAACTTGGATCCCGCGGTATCGTCTACACTCTGTGAATATCTAACCTGTTTGCAGTTTGAATGAGCATTGGTCTCGCGAAAGCGTGAGCTGTAGGGACGCTTTTTCAACGCTCGCGTTGCATCTGTCGATCGAGTCGCAACGAGGTCGTTCGGAACAAAGCTAACCGGTGATATTGACTTCTCCGTCGAACGCAAGGGCGAACACAGCGGAAATTCATCATCGTCGTCGTCAGATCCTTCGTACGCTACTTCAACGCCAACACTTTGAAGATAGTGCACGACTTCCTGCTGCCCCGTGGCAACAGCACAGTACAGAAGCGTTCGACCGAACTTGGTGTCGTGTATTCTGAAGTAGCCCCGACGAAGTATCGAGAGAGCCGCCTCGGTACATTGGCGTTCGAGAACCTCCATGAGCAAGACCTCGGTGCATCTGGCGCCTTGATTTAGCAATTGGTTGGTCATTTTCCAGCGATTCGACAGCGCAGCCATTCCCAAGGCTGTGTAGCCGTCCGAGTCTCTCACCCACAAATCGCATTTGTGGAATAGCAACAGCTTGGCGATTTCCGTACACTCGCTGATGACCGCGTAATGCAAGGCTGTCCTGCCTTCCAAGTCTGCTTCGTTCACCTGCGAGAAAAGGAGGAAGCTATCGTTTAGGGAAGAAGAGCATCCGCGAATCGACGGGTTGAGGGTTTCGATGCCGCAGCATCGCGCCAAATGAAACGGAGCACTCACGTCGACACCGGCATTGACGAGAGCCTTTGCGCATTCAACCGATTTGTTGAAGCAGGCTACCTGGAGCAAGCTACGTCGGTAACACTTGAGACTATCGGGACAGGCTCCGTCTTCTAGCAGCTGACGAGTGGTGACGTAATCGCTTTTGTAAATGGCCTCGTAGAGTGGCAATACTCCGGACGAATTCCTCGCGTTGGCCTTGACCATCTTACGAATCGATTCTGTGGCTTGTTTGGCTTCTTTGTCAAAGCTGAAGAGTTTGTTGGGTCTAGCGCCATAGTCCAAGAGCACCTTCAAAATTGCTGTCGATGGCTTATCGCGGCTCAGGCAGATCTGCAAAGGTGTGCAGCCGATTTCGTCGGTGGCGTTCACGTCAGCTTTGTTGATGAGCAGCTGTTCGACGAACCAACAATCGTCAACGGCGCATGCCAGATGCAACGCCGTCTCTCCATTGTCATTTGTCACCTCCACATCCGCATTCCTGTCATTAAGCAAACACGTTTACGAAGGCCCATATCTGTCATCGCGTATATTTGCTTCAATTATCCAAATATAAATAAATAAATAGACTGTTGATTTCCGAATAAAACCTGGACGTGTTGACTTACCTATCAAGATAGTACTTGACTAGCTCTTTGGAGACGGCGTTAACCGCTAAGTGTAAGAGGGTGTAGCCACAGCAAAGACACCGTCCATGACCGAGGAGTACTTGGAGTTGCTCTAAGGTACGCTGATCGTCGTTGGAGTAGGCCTTTCTGAACTGGTCGCACATCGAAAAGAGAGATGGCCGTTTCATGAGAAGCCATTTATCGGCCTTGTCGATTCTACATTTGTCACACTTACATAGACCCCTCGCGTCCTCCTTCTGGCACACTTTTATTTTCGACTCCATTTTCTAAAACACGAAAGGTTAAAAAAGATAAAATAGATAAGCACACGATGTGATCGCTGAGATCGTCGAACAGTGACTGGCTTGCGTTCATTTCATTGGTCATTTAGGCGATAACAGGATTAGTCAAATTATACATGTATCGTACAACAGCAGTGAGCAGAGCTTATTAGGGAGGTTGCAAAGCCGATGTTATAGAATTGAGGGAAAGTTAACTGTGACGATTCCAATCGGGCAACACTGGAACACGCGCCTAAGTGAGAGGGGAGCTCTACAGCTACTTAGCTTCACAAAGTACAACAATAAGGGAAACGGGTAAATTGCGAACTGTGAGAAACAAGTCGAATGAAAAACAATGCAAAGTTTCGGACGATTAACAAATAAAACGCTGAAAAAGCACTTTTCTATCTTTCTTATGCATCGAGTAGTTATTTACATCACAACAATATATAATTATCGTTATTTTTTTCCTCTCCAAAACTTTGTTATACATGCACGCGTTCGTGCAGATTAGATAATAAGCAATTAACAATCATATTGTATTTGACGCAGCTGTAAGCAATGAATTGTTATACGATAACGAGAGTCATCTATATCAGCGTCGTTTATTCAGGGTAAAGCCAAAACCTGTCGGGTTTCGCGAGATTTATACGCGAGATTTATATCGAAATAGTCGTTCTCCTTTCGAGCAATTGATATATTCACGTTTATCAAAATATTAATGGTAAATATTTGGAAATCCCATTTTTATCCACACTCACGTTATTTTCATAATTTATTAATATTCGGCTCTACTGATAAGCAAATATACGTGGTATTTAACACGTAAATTGTACTCTGAAGAAAATATACATCGTAATATACCAGATTAACTAAATATGTTCAGTGAATGTTAATTTTTGTCATGCACTTCTGAAGGAAAACATTAGGATACATTATACGTTAATTTGATGGAGAGCCAAGCTATAGACACGGATAATTTGAAACGAAGAAAAAATAAAAATCAGTTTGACAATTCCTAGATTAGATGAACGAATTTGTTTGTTTACTTTTATGTCTACGCACGTAGATTGGTGATACCACAACAGTTATCTCGCGTCGTCATCGTCATCGAAGACGTCATCGATGTACGAAATGTTTGTAATTAATTATTCTATAAGATAGCTGAGAAAAGAACGCTTAAGATATCGAAGAGGAATATAGTTGTTGCAAGCTTCATGGCTTAGAAGGTCGACTACTAAGGTGTCGTGACACTCGAACGTTTTGAATTTCGCGCACCTTTCAACTACAACCAATCAGATCACGAATAAACTAACTTCACTGTTTTAAAAGGACTATTCGTTATCGGACAGACAATAGGAATGATATAAAAATTAGCCGTCGTCCACTTTACTTTTGAAAATTATTTCAAACTTTACCAAATAATTGACGAAATGATTAATAATCTTTCGATTCGCCACTCAGTTTGTCTAGAAACATAGCACATGGACAATAGTCCACGTTAAATTGTACTTCATATTTGATAAAATAATAACTTCGGCTAATCTTTCAATCCTTTTTCATGTAGCTTATAAATGTATTTCTTCTTCTGTATACCGAGAGAAATTACTTCACAAAATTTGCTACAATTGTAGTAAAAATTATTATAAAACATTATAAAGGTGTGACACAATTTTTGCTATAATAATTACTATGTTATGTAGTAAATTTCAAACTACAAATTTTATTATTTATACAACGAATTTCACTACATGAATTTAGAAAACTTTCTTTTTTTGAATTGCAAATATGTTTACGATTCTAATAATTTTTACTAGTTTAGAAATTGAATGACAAAATACAATGTATAGTGTCATTCTGTTGTTGACTGTTTTGGATAAGGTCGTGAAGTAGGTGGTGAAAAAAAGGGCGTGTCGAGAGGGAAATCTCGGGACAAATCCGTCCCCGTCGTGCCCAGTCTGATTTCACCGCAAACTCTGGCGTGTCTAACGCATCGAGAATGCCCGTCCGCGTGGGGCTACCTTGGGCTCTAACCAAGCATTCTCGACCGAGGGATACAGCACGTTCCTTCGGCATACGTGCTGCGTGGTCTGAGGAGAGAGGGTTGGGTCGCTCGCTCCTTCCTGGAAGACCGGACACTCTTTTTGCTTATTATTGGGTAATCTCCATCGAAAAAATTAAATAATGAAAAAAAAAGAGAAGGGTTCACGATACTGTAATGGCTTGCAACATGTCACACGTGCTCGGCATGATCGATGAACCAATATATTTGGCATGTCACGCATGTAGACAGGACGTGTCTTATATACTAAGTGACTATAGTTTTGGACGCTTGTGAGGAGGAAGACGACATCTATAGTTGCATTAAGTATTCATGTAACTGTAATGGTTCTTTACTAAATGCAAATCTATTTTAATGGATTAAATTTTAAGCAATGAAATTTAACATTATTTTTGAGATAGTAAATCTTGCTCAACACTGAAATAGTTAAGAATAAGTGCAAATTCATACCGACAAATTCCTTTTAGTAGGTCGTGCATAACTTTTACAGCAATAATTTTAGCAGAATAAAAGTGGTTATTTTATGTGAAACACATTCTTCAAGTATATCAGAAATTTTTGAATCATTTAAGTTTCGTAGCGAATCATAATTGGCAACCGTTCGGAGAGGATATTGTTTTTCAAGAAAAACTCCATTTTTCACATCTTTTTTAATCAAACAATGACGATAAAAAATGCTAGCATCAAATCCTTCTATTAAACTCAGCAATTAATGAAGCCCAAGATTATCGTCAATAAATAAAACTAGTTGAAAACAAATTTATTGACGACCCTTTAGCTAGAATTATTGGATTATTTAAAAATTTTCGGTCGAATGCGTTAATAAGTAAGAATACAAAAATGTATTCTACTTTGGCTTGATACTTTAAAGGTAGCCCAGGTACACTTATACACACTGCTCGAGATTTTGATAAACCTTGGTGACTACCTAATGGATTATTATTCTCTTAATCGTCAAAATACATAGTTAGGGGAAAAACAATGTTATCTCCGAATTTTTGCATTCGCTCGATCCAAAATTCTCTCTGAAAAAAATTGATTATTATTTCATAGTTAAATTTCAGATCCTTTAAATACGCTACAGTCTCGTTAAAAATCCCTCGTAGTTCAAAGAAATGCTTTAAAACAAATCTTAATGGAATGATCTGTGCATTCACGGGTGCGTGCACAAACATTTGGACATAGTTTATTTTTCTAAATTGTTTTGTCATCTATTCGGACGTTCACGGGTGCAATACATATTTGCGATTGTTTATAATACGAAAACGCGTTTTTGTTGGGTATCAATGTCACTACTTGATGAAATAACAATAATTTGTCTGATATATTTATAAATATTGCCAAAAATGATTAATTAGTTTATTGATATTTGCTACCTTATGTGTATTTATGCTACTAAGTTGTTTTGTAATTTCTAATTTTAAAAGTTCGGAAATATCAGACAAAAATTAGATTGTTGTATTAATCATGTCGTTAACAGTTGTTTTTTAAAACTTGTGATGCTTGCACTATATTTTACAGCTGTATTATTAAACGATTAACTATACATAGGAAGTGTTTCGTTGGTAAAAGATTCTGATTCAATATATCGCGCATTTTCACTACAAATTATTGATACAATATTATTAGCAACCGAGATAACTTTGTCTTTATTGCACATACTCTTATAAAATTTATTAAAATTCGAGTACACCCTGTCGAAGTCTTTTAAAAAGCACCGAAGATTACTCGACTCCTTATGGTAATTTGCAATGTGATCATATAAAAGCTTGCAATTATCGAGAGAAAGATCGTAACGAGGTCAATTTATTATTTCCACCGTAACAATAAAAGTCATTAATACTAGCAATAAACTTTAATTTACCGAACGCATTGGTAATACTCTAAATAGAGTTATATGACTATAGTTACCATATATGCTCTATAAATACATAATTTGGCGATCTAAACTTAGTACCAATATATTTGCAATATTAGTTTCCCATACTTAAAAGTTAGATTTGAAATTGTCTATGAAGTTGCACTAATACTTATCTAATGATGTTCCACAAACGATATCCATAGTAAAAACGGCCTTGAGTAAAAGAAATCTTTTATTATCTTTTAAGTATTTTAAAATTTGCATTGGAGTTCAAAGTTACTCACGTTTATCAATATTTTGTATAAACGCCCATATTTAAAACCCATAATAAGTACAATTTATCTTTGATTGGTCTAGTTTGTTTAACCTTTGAGTATCACAAGCACTACAGTTCTTTAGGAAACCCCTATACAGTCCAAGAATATACGGAGATAAGAATAGTCATTTAATTCATGTATGCACATTGACTAAGTTAGAAAATACCAATATGTAATATTTTACATATTTTTCAACGTTATAATTAAAAGTCGATTAGTTATGTTGCGTGAACAATGTATTACATTGTTATAAACATCCCTTTCTGTGCATATATATTTAGCAACTTTTACGTATTGTATAAAATTTTAAAAATATTAGATATTAATATTGTCTATCGTAGTCAATGAAAAAATGATTAATCATCTAAATGAAATATTATGCAAAGATATCACTACACTTGGATAATGATCGTTGAATTAAATTCCTTGCGGCTACCTTTTTATTTCAGTTTTCACATTTTACTAGATTCAATCTTACGTACGCATAAATTCTCGATACAAACAATAAATAAGACATTGTACAATTGACATCAGGTACGTTTTGAATAATGTCACCAATAAACGTCGATAAAGCGTAACATATTTAAAAATAGTTGACGTAATCAATTTTAAAATGCATATTGGCAAAAATCCAGCAAACTTGTACATGACGTAGTCTACAGGTATATATTATAGATTAGACCGAAGCACTCGTATGACTGAGAGGGGAACGTGCGCGGGTATTCTCCAATGAGTAATCGACGAAGCTCGACCAGGCAGTCAGCAGTATTGCACCGCCAACCGTTACAGCTGGCAGGTCTGGCTGGTTTGTACTAGCTATACTTAATTCTTATGTGCACGCTAGTGAAAGTTAGTTGTCGTGTTGGATCAGATTTCGTACAAGATTATCCGTGCAAGTGTTAAACGAGTCTAAATTCCGATGTACAATAGTCCAGTCGTGAAACGAAATAGCTAGTGCAATATCTAGTTGAGATAAAACTACTTTACTGGTTCAAGCTTAAAACAGTATCGCCGCAAGCATGTTGTCTGCCACCGATAAGGCAGAGAACGCGAGAAGTTATTTAAAATTAGCTCAAATGCACGCTGCCATTCTAAGAAGGGAGCATGAGCAGAGACGTAAGATGGTCGTTCAAAATATTCTTAAAAAAGAAGGAGACATCAACTATATAATACCTGCGACTGGTTACCTGAAGACTTTTAAACCGAATTTAATTGGCTGTTCGGCTCTGCATTTGTCGTTCAGTGCAGGTAACATTGACGTATTCAATGATATTTTGCAACACGGCGCAGACTTTATGATAAAATACAACGACATGACTGTCGTTCATCGGGCCATCGAAGAGAATTTCAATAAACGTGAAATGTCCAAGCTTGCGACAAGATTTAAGCAATGCACTAATGCTAATTTTACATCGCAAGATATCAATAGTTTCATTATCATGAGCCAAGTGATAAAAGTGAAAAAAGTGAATAAATGCGACAATTGGCGATTAAGGAACCAATTGGAGGACCCATTTATCGATTCGATACTATCTGCTCAGATTAAACATGGGAACCTGACGAACCCGTGCAGCAAGAATGGGATGTCACATTTTCACGCAGCTTGTATTACTAACAATTCCAAAGCCGTGGAACTTTTTCTGCAAAGCGGGGTAGACGTTGACGAAACTATAAAATTAGATTCACCGATATATTCGGGTAGTAAACCGATTCACCTGGCCGCAAAGTGCTCAGCCTTGGAAACCATTCAAGAGCTTCTAAAATATAAAGTGAGTGTTTACGATAAGGATGGCCAAGGGAATACGCCGTTGCAGATTCTAATCGATCATAATATTAAAATTATGGAATGGATAAATGTGAATAAAACATTGCCTTATGAGAATTCTATCGTAGATTACATAAAAAATGAAAAAATTATAAATATGCTCATTGATAGCAAAGATGTGGTTAATTCCGTACATCCGTTACATTTTTATGCCGCTTGCACGCTAAAAAGTACAGCGACGACTGAAAGTTTGCTGAACAAAATTGTAAACATCAATGATTTTGTTGACTTTAGCTCACGTACGTGGCCAGGCTACACAGCGTTACATTTGGCAGCATTCTTTAGTATAGAGGTGGTGAAGTTACTGTTAAAAAATGGAGCCGATATCGAAGCTAAAGACGCGGGTGGCATAACTCCTTTAGACATATTAGTATCGAGAGCCAATGTAAAAGATGTACATTTTATTTTATCGACCAAAAATGAATGGAGAAACATTGTACTTTCCGATGGCCAAACGCGATTATTAGATTTGATTTCATCCATGGATAATTCCAAAAACTTTGATAGTTTCTTAAATCTTAAAAATGCGAATGCCTTCGTGCCTGTTGACTCCCCACTGTGGCCTGGATATACGATTCTGCATTTAGCAGTGATGTTTTCTGAAGCAGCAAAAATTCACGAGGTTTTGACCAGTATCGTCATTGACGGCACAGATATAAACTACAAACAAGAAATAGAAAAATGTTGCCATGAGCAAGAGAAAGTTTACCACGAAAAGATTTTAGTCTGTTTGCGCAAGAATGCAAGTGTAAATATCCAAGACGTGCATGGTCGAACACCAATTCATCTCGCTTTTCGGCAACGGGAAATGCACGTCGTTAAATTATTACTGCAGCACGTTAAAAACTGGGAAAACGTCATAGATAACGATAATGTGTCTCTCTTACACATTGCTTGCGCAGCTGGATGTAAAGAATCAGTTGAAAAATTAATCTCGAGTAAAGATACCATTCTACAGATTGACGTACCTGTGCTGTCTAGTTTCAAATGGAATAGTGACTTATACGAATGTGCTGTCGGGGATATATTCAACATTGTTGGATCGACTTCTTTGCACGTTGCCGTATCAGAAGAAGATTTAGAGATAGTAAAATTGCTTGTAGAAAGAGGTGCAGATGTGAACGCTAATGATGCTGATGAACTGACCCCAGTACATCGAATTTTCGCCTTGAAAAATATTTGGAAAACAGGTAATCAAATGTTCAATTGGTCTGACTTAAGACGAAGCATGCTCGAGTTTGAAAGTCCTGAAATGAGTCGATACCTTAGGACAATGAGTAACTTCAAAGACATTAGCGACACCCTGTTGTCGTCGCCAACTTCGAAAAAGATCATCAACGCTAATTTTAGTATTCATCAAAGGCCGTTAGATAATACCAACGACAGTTACATTTTTGAATCAGGGGAAACACTGCTACAGCAAGGAGTTGACATACTTGCAAAACGAGATAATGGGAGCATTTGGTTGTTTGACAAATTGAAGTATCCGTATCGAGAAGACGTTACATTTATTGTGACGACGCTAAGGCATGACGAGACGATAAAAAACCGTTTGAAACGAGAATTCGGATGGACGACTTTACATGTAGCATGTAGTTTGTTCAATGTTGACTTAGCCAAAGAGTCACTTAGCGAAGGGACCGATGTTAATGGGCGTACATTCGAGGACTCGGCAATTTATCCAAGTTGCACGCCTCTGCACATCTTAATGATGAGCTTAGACGGCAGGAGGAATTACCAAGAATCCAAAGATGATTACGAATCGGTATTGCGAATTTTATTAGATAATGGTGCCGATGTCACCTTAACAGATGTGAATAATGATACTCCCTTGCATCGAAGTGATTATTCTAGATATTGGACCTCACGCTCTTTCAAGGGTGAGTAGTTTTTATAATCCTAAGAATGTATAAACTGTCCATTGACAGCGCTGTTGATATATTCGTTTAAAATGTACATTCAACTCGGTGTATACCTATATATTGATTTAGTTTCAAAGTAAATTTGACAAAATCATCTTATAGAGCAATTAATTTTGTTCGTAAATTTTCTCTTAAACGAACATTGAAACAAGTTTTATCTCACGCGATAATTCAAATAGCTCTCAATTCTATATATTTTATTTTCCAATCAGATTCTATCTACACTGACCTATTACTGGACTACATGACCAACTTTGATGTCAATCCAATCAACGATAAGGGAATTTCTATTTTTCACTTAGCTTGCCTCAAACATAACTATCGAATCGTTGCAGAGTTTTTAAAACGTGGAGTAGAAGTTAATCAACCAGTCGATTTTTTCGCATTTGATGCAATGGATATGGATGAATTTACTGGTTCCTCGCCTTTACATATGGCGGTTAAAGAATTGTCAAAATCATCAGATGCTAAGTGTCCATTAGAAATAGTTGAGTTGTTACTGAAGCACGGGGCTGATATTCATTTAGAAGATGCTTTTGGAGACACTCCATTGCACGTGGTCGCTGGAGCTTGCACGTCGCGTGAAGAACTTCTTGAATTGATTACGAGGTATCGTATTGGAATTCAAAATTGCTTTCTTTACTGCGAATAGGAATATAGCATAGGGACAGATTAAGTTTGAATAAATATAAACATTCGTTAGTATCGATAACTTTCCTGTATTGGCTCAGCCGACTCCAATCAGCTAGCGGCCTGCAGCGTTATCTTTGCTGCATTGATACTAACTGCCTAATTGCGGCCAATTGAATTCTCGATAACTCGTAAAACCAACAATTTAAAGATAAAAGAATATATACATATTGTTTAAAAAGTTTTTTTATCGATATTATCAAAGTGTGAAGTTTTACGCGTATTTTTTGTTATTAGTTTCCGAAAAATTGGCTTTGGAAAAATATTACTATTGTCTTTGAAAAGTTAAAAGATATCACTTTTAAACATAAATTTTGTCCTAACTTAGAAAAAATACAATAATAATCGCATGGGAAATATCATTTCTATTCTTAAATATATGTATATAGGAAAGGTGCTAATGTGCATGCTGAAAATGTATCGGGCAAAACACCCTTAGAAAGGCTGTTACACTCACACAGAGCTACTAAAAAGGAAATTGAAATTTTCTTGAAACGCGGTTCTCGCTTAAACACCTTCAACCCACTGAGTCAAGTGGGTTACATGGCACTACTGATTTGCTGTAGAATGGATGAGACAATAGTCAAATCTATTGAAATGGCGTTGAACTGCCCTTCCATAAATCATATCGACAGTATGGGACGCACGGCTGTTCATAATATTGTTGCGAACAATGATTTTCCCGACAGAGACGACTTGGATATCATAGAGTATTTTATGAGATACGGCGGTAATATTGATCATCAGGATCGATTGGGTAAGTTGATTTTGTGATTTTGTAATTGCATTGAACAGTATGCTTGAGATCGCATTCTTTTAACTTTCATACTCGTACGACAATACTAATTTATAATTTACCGTATTCACGCCAATTATATAATAATCAACCATTTTCATGAAACATTGGTCATTAATTATATTGATACGTTGTCATGATCCCAAATAGGTAGAACAGCTCTACACGTGGCTGCTCAATTCCGCAATTTCCGAGCTGCTAAAGAACTATTGTCATCCGGGGCGGATATTAATATAGTCGACGTAAATGATCAAACAGCATTCGCTTATGCTCTGGATCCCGAAACGTGCCTTGTCGAGCAAACTATCGACTTCAATGTTTCCGTGAATAAGCATTTGGTAGTCGAAGTTTTTGCGGAATACGTATACAATATGCAACTTCGTGGCATTTACGTCAATGAAATCAACAGGCAGTCACAAACCCGCGCAATTGACGACTTTGACGTAAGAATAAACGAAATCAGCAGCAACTTTGAACGGATAAGATACGAAAAGATCGGCTCGACTTCTTTAAAGCTCGATGATTTCATGTCGGAGACAGGTGCGATAGTCGCTTACCGAAAAAAATCACCAACCGAACGGGAGGAGATCGATAAATTCTTCACGGTCACTATCAAGGAAGACCGCTTTTACGAATGGCGGTTTTTGTGCAAATTACAGTATAGAAAAGCTTTGGCGAGGTCGCAGTTAATTAAATCCGCGAACGACGCGATGAATGTGATTTTAGATTTACAGCTACCTCATCTGTGCTTTGATGTTATTCAGCAATATTTGTCGAATACTGATTTGAAAAATTTGATCGTAACAATGTCTTAAAATTAACGCAATTACCAAGTGTGAATATTATATGTCTTTAAATATATATATATATCCCGTGCAGAAATTTATTTCAAAAACAGATTCGATTCGAACCTGACTTCCCTAGTTGCGACCTGAATCTGACAAGAAATTCGCATTAGATTTGGATTGGGAAACGTCCCACTTTTTGGTAAGATCTTTCTGGAACAATTTTTTAAACATATTTGTACAACTTTTCATAGGATTATTCCATAGGATTATTCCCAACCTTATCAAATTGTTGTTCCATGAATAAAAACTGAAATTAAGCAATTATCGTTCTTTTAGACAATATTATTAGCAGCTACGTATTTCGGATTAAGGCAACATAAATTAAGTAACATTTGTTGTGATTCACCATATAATCTTGTAGAGAAATGTTATTTTTAACAATGTTCAAAATCTAATTGTTTTAAATTAAAACATGAATTCGTGTCGAGTTTCACTAAAAGTTGTTTTACATTCTAAAAATGCAAAAATTTCAAGTAATTTTCATTAAACGTTAAGGTAGTTAATAAAGCTATTATAAATTTTCATGTCGTTATTTCGCGATCAATTTACGACTGATAAATGCCTATTAAAACACGAGAAATGTTAGGTTTATACAGTTCTTAAATATAAATAATTATGATAGGTTGTGTTTAATTCGATATTAGCTTACATTAGCTGTAGTTAATAATTTTCTTTTTGATTTTATAACATGACAACAGTTCAATTTCGTAGATTTTATAAGGTACCTAAAAGTAGATCGAATTTTGTTATGTATTACACCAGATAATGTTATTTCATTGGGATTGCTACGTAAACGATAAATTTCATTTATTTTAAAAATTTTTTTACTTTTCGTGGGAATATAATTATTTGGATATTTGTTAGTTATTATCGTATAGAGATTTCTTATTTTAAGTTGTTTTATGTAAACGCACTTATCTTCTACAATATTTTATAAATTATACACTTTTGGGGAAGGGTAAATGGCCGATTTTGAAAATTTTTTGCTACTTGTAGAAGCCTATAGACTTGAGTAAGAGGTTTGTTTGGAGTACGTGCATATTTATTTAATTTTCCTAAAGTGTTTTCAAAGGAAATCGCGCTTATTTTGCCTAGATTACATCCGATATTAACGTCATCATCCGCAACGTATAGCGTATTATAAATGTTAATTTTTGAGGATTTTTAGTCGTACAAAAATCGCACTGCTTTGAAAAACTTTAATGAACACGATTCAGCTTAACGTATTTTTGTTTTGTACTCGTTGCTATACAAAATTCGAAATGATAAGTGTTTATATAAATCAGTTTTTAATAAGTTTTGTAAAATCAATGGCCCACAATACAGTAAAAACAATCTTAGCTCTGTATCTTTCTATTTAGCAGCAAATTTCAAACTTCTTGGCTTTCTTTGAAATTCTATAGGAATACAACTTTTTAATAATAATTATTTTTAGACGCTTCCTTTTGTTGTTTTTTTGATAAACTAATGTTTCGTTTACCGCTGGTTCAAAATTCCGATATCAGTTTCAACATAGTTCCATTACATGTCGAATGCGTGTAATCTAATACAAAACATTTTACCATATCAACTATTGGTGTAATTTCTGAATCCATGCGTCTAAAAGAATTATCGGTTCTTAAAGTTGCCTCAAATTCCGGATACATTGTTTTCTGTCTTTCCTGAATCCTGCGACAACAACTGCCTAAAATCCAAAATATACATATGATATTACTTGACCAGCATTTTCAATTGTTTTTATATCGTAGTTAAAATTCAAATTTAAAAATGTTTTTTAATGTTTTGGACAATTGTGGTAATAATCTTTGGCGTAATATTAACAAAAGCTCATCTAATGCTATATAATCTACATTACGCTCCGAAACCCACTCTTTCAATTTCTGTACTTAATCAAATTTAGTTAGTTCCATTACGTTTGCAGTGATTACTAATAATTGTTGCGATCCCTCACATTTATCTGTACTTTTGCGAATTTCTCGTTGATCAGATTGCGTTTGTTCTTGATTATAATTTATATCATTTTCATCTTCTGTTTCGTTGTATCTAATAAATTCATTAATATTACTATTGTGTTGAATCTTTGAATATTTCAACGGATATAGGTTGTCGAATCCAGATATTTTATCGTATGTTTATCTGTGTACACAATTTTTATTAACGTCATTTATGCATAAGTTAAATGATTTAATGTAAAATAATGTTTTTTCTTGAGTAATTGAATCGTACAACTGTATGCAGCTTGGACTATTTCCAAGCGAGTCTGTACTTTCGTTTACTCGCTCTTTCTTTTTGTTTTGATACGTCATTGCTTGATCCTTGCACAATTTTCTTTTTTAAATTATATATATATATATCTAAATAAATTAATAATATTATATCGATAAATGTGAACAATAGATAAATCAACGTAACACTTGCCATGTCTACTGATTAATAATAATACACTATTATTGATGGATTAATGTCGCAGGTTGGTGAATGGCAATGACAAATAAGAAAAAGTAACTAGAGATACTTAAAACTTTATATTAATAAAACTCTACAAGGTGGAAAAGCATACATGTGTACTATGCAGAGGATTTTCAGTAATTACTGACGCTGTCTTTTTTCATTTAGGGCCGCACTCTTCACTAAACACGCTATCTCTTTTTCTTAGATCGCGTCCGGTCCTGCGCCACGCAAATGCCAAACGCATGGTGGCCAGAACAAGACGTGGACGCTTTTCAAAAACACAAACTCTCTGTAATCGTAAATAATATACATTCAGCATTTGATAAACATTCGACGCATAATCACTTTTGCATGTTCTCTCGTACATTTCCAAACTTCACATTATTTAGCAGTCAATTAATATATTGCAATACACATCCGAAAAAGGGGATCACCAATCGGATTCCAGTAATAAAATCATCGGTACTGACGTCCATCTTTTTACTTTTTTTTTCATTATTGCAATTATGAATGTCCACTCAGAATCAGGTGCGGCTAAAGCGTGTATTTCAAAGGTACAATTTATGGTACGATTATCTTTATCGATCGAAACGAGGAAAACGCATGATCTCTAGGGCCATTAATCTGTATATAATTTCCGATCCGATTCATGTAGGATTTACGTAAAAGAAAAGAAACTCGGGAAATCTATTCAGAATCGTGTTTAAACGCGAGGACCAATTGGGGAAACTTCTGCACGGGATATTACCCATTTAATAATGTTAGAAAAACAATCAAGTATAAATGATTGGTTTATTAACTACCATTATTTATAAATTTATGTATTTATGTTTAGTAATTGATTACAAGTCGCCGACAATATTTATATTTATTCTGAACGTCTATTTTGTACATAACAGTTACATTTATAAATAAATGCTTTGAGCTATAACTTAAATTGCATATCGTTACTTGACGATTCAAAGAAATTAAAAAAAAATGTTAATTTTCATTTTTCACCAAGAAAACCCTTATCCCTTCATCGCGCCTCTTTTCTCTCCTCACTGGCATCGAGGGTAGGTATGGCTGCTATGATCTCAAAGGAAGGATCACGCCCCATTTTCGTTCACATCAATCTGGGTCCTATCCACAAGCTCGGCATAGCTAATGTTCTATCGCCCAACCACGTGGTCAAAGAATAGTTTCAGGGAAATTCCTGAAGCGTACGGCCCCAGATTCTGTTGTAAGCCGACGGAGACTGAGCGTTATACGATGTAATATTAACTTAAATTTATGGATACATCTTTCAGCGCTTAATTAGTTCGACTCACATTTTTTTATTGCCATATTTTTTTCTAACGCAGAAGGTGTACTTATATAATTATTTACTGAACAGACATTTCCGAGGAGAATCAAAATGATCAAACGTGTCGTATAAGAGTTGTTTTGACCCGCGAAATTCCACCGAATTTAATAAAACAAGGGGAAATGGAAGTTTGCCGGTTGTTCTCGTCTGCATCGGTGTATCTTATTCATCGTGTCGGTAGTCTTTAAACATTGACGTACATGCTTGTCTACTATAATAGACGTTCGACAGGCGCGCGGTACTGTTACCTCGAGGCCATTCGCAACACTGATTCTTTATTATTATTTTTGAATTTATAGGCGCAAAGTCACGTAATTTTAGAAAGAATGTTATTTTATCGTGTGCGCATAAGTACCTAATCTTTTCACAATTGTAACAACCGGAGATTGTTTTTTTTCTTATTCGCTATCTTACTACAAGCTAAGAAGCACTCAAAATTATAATATCGATTTATAATCTTCGTCTGCTTAAATTTTTAATACTCTTGATTATTTTAATACTTGCTAAGATTTATACTTGTATAAGTAAAAATATTGGACTACAAATATGTTTCAACAATTTTCGAAGTATAAAACGATTCCAACCCATGGGCTTTACGGATGTAGAATAGGTACTAATATTTGGCTAGGTTGTATATTATACAATATATATACGAACAATAAAACCTTTTTGAAAACAAAATATCGACCGACACATTTTGAATTATCGTGCTTTTTTACGTCAACCAATATAATCATAATAAACTGGCTTCAATTTTGCAGGTTTATCTCTTTTATAAGGGAATAAGAGAAAGATGTCTATTTTTGCAATGTTCTATATATGCGTTAAATATTGTTCTATTTCGGTTTATTGTTTTCAATATTGACGATATTTTTTGTTTCTTCGTTAAATCTATACAATGGTAGTCCATTTAATAACGAACAATTACTTTGTAATTTCAAAAGATAGTTTTTAATGAAATGTTGTTTTTTTATTATTACGGATACTTTATGACATCGAAAGGAATGTTCCTTTTTTTTTAATCCAACAGCCTATCATCCCTTGAACAGAATGGTATATTATAATAGACAACAAGCCAGACTACAGTACAAATAGCTGTAGTACCTTCCGGTGAACAAGTACATGTGTTATACATGACTTTGGACGTAGTATTTGATTCGCAAATATAAGCCAAACGTGTTGATTTTAATCCTAAAAATTAAGTAAGAAATTTAATAACAATACGAGTCAATTATAACTTAAAAAAATCTATTTTAAAATACCATTGTCCCATTTAAGACGTGCTTTTTCTGTACAAGCCATAGTTGTACCATCTACAAAACAAGTGCAATCGTTACATTAAACGTTGAAAGAAGTGTTTAGTTCACAAATTCTCTTCTCTATAATTTTCTTTTCAGCAGTTTTCACGTTTTGTTCCATAGATAAAAATGCGCCGAAATAAAATTGAAGATATGTAAGACTGAATGTCACTATATGTCCATACCTGTATTTTTACAAGCTAATAAAGTACACGCCGCAATTTTTCCTTCTTTACTACAATTATAACGCTTGGAAATAGTAGTAGTAGTAGTAGCAGTCGACAATACAATTAAAAAGCGGTATGGTCGGCAAATAATATATATAAATCCTATACAATTTTTCAATCGTTGATAATGTTATATTGTTCATGGATTACATATCAAAATGATTATACAAAAATTTGAATAGAAACAATTCACTAAATACTTTTCGACTACAGTAAACTATTAGATGAATATTTTTATTAAAAAGGAAGAGTTTTTTATTGCAAACGGGTGCTTATGAGTAACGCTAATTTTTATTTTAAAAACTTTACTTTTTAACATATAAATATATGTACTCGTACACACCTCCCGGATAACATTTTTATGACATTTTAAATTTTGTAGCAAGTATTAGAGATTATTTGTTATATATATATTTATACATTTCCAAACTTCACATATATATATAACAAATAATTTCTAATACTTGCTCCAAAATTTAAAAAATCATAAAAATGTTATCCGGGAGGTGTGTACGAGTACATATATATATATATATATTAGAAGAATTTTTACCGGATTAGGAAAAACTATTAATACTTAATTCTTGACATTGGTTAGCACATTCCTTAAAAAGTTATTTAAAATATTAGATTTTACCCGTATGATAGTACGGCATTAGTCTAAAAGCATGATAAATGATTAGCTTAAGTCGTACAAGGAATCTGAAACTCTCGGTTAAAGTTGAATTCAGGTAGACATGAACCGGTCATATTCAATTTGCCTATAGTTACAGCTTCGGTTTGTCTTTAGACCCTTACAAGCCAATCATCCCTTGAACATGCCCCCTCCAGCATTTCTTCGTAAAAACGATGCGCCGTAGACGTAGCAGCAGTGATGGCTATGCAGTTGAGTTCTAGCGTTTACTGCGGTGAGAGGTTTTCCTGGCAAACTTCAGTTGTTGACGTGCAGCTTCGTTATAAGGTAGGTAACTAAACGTTTTTCCTATTTCCCAAGTTATTGGAATGTAATTGCGTTAACGCATGTAATTGGATTTATTATGAAAGTATTTTAAAAAGTTCGCTTTGTTTCTCGACAAGTGGTCGTTAATAAGATTTTCGGAAATATGCATTTCTACAAACTTGAAAACAGATATGATGACGTAGAAAATTAGTACTATTACAATAACTATGGTAATTGTGTGGATGAACGTTATTTTAAATATTATCGCACGTATAGCAGGGGCAATAATTGGGTTTTTCCGATTCCAGCGTCATTGCCATTCCCAAAAACAGGCTTGCTTGCCCAGCGTCTCCATAAAACGCCGGCCACGCCACCAACAGCATTTGTTTGACAATTCGCCATACTAGACGGTCCCCGTGTGTTGACGCAACATGCGGATTCCATTGTAAGTACAATAGCGCCTTTTAAGACGGGATAGTGCTATACCAACTATTAGGTTCAAAATGAAATTGAAAGGCAAGTTGTCAATTACACGACAATTTCTTAACGTCGATAATTTTAAAATCAATTTAGATGATTAATAGTCAGAATGATTAATAGGCATATTGAAACCTTGACAAATAGATAATTTTGACAAAATAAACACGCTATGACGATAGCGCAGTGAAATGGAATTGGCAATTTAGCTATATCTAGTGATATTAATGTTCTGTAAACCATAGGAACACAAAAATTCCATTGGTTTGTTTAAAAAAATTTATTTCTGATGACTTAATCCATTCGTTTAAATTTTGTTTTGTCGTAGATGTGTTGTGATGCTAATTGAGGAGATAGCTGATGGAGTAGATTTATTTTTGGAGTATGCATACTATCGACCCGATTTTTCTCGCGAGACTTCTGACGTCTCTATAATTTCGCACTTAGTGGGTGTTCCACTGGACTTTCGTTCATCGATATTTTACGGGCTCTTAAGAATCGGATATGATATAATTCAATAGCATGTGTTCAGTGTTATTATATTTAATACAATAAATGTAATACTGCGTGGAAAGTGTTGTTTTACATTTAACGATCGCTCGTGTGGCTGTTCGATTTTTGTAATTTACAGGTTTTATTTCTTAAATACAACTCGAAATTTTTAATAATAGTGATTTTCAATTTTTTCACGTTTCGTCATAAATATTCTGTACTAAATATTCTGTGAGGTCTTGAAATGCAATATTCGCAAGACATTTGGTTTTTAAACATGTGTAGAAGGGTACTTGAATTTTCGACAATTGTCGCGCGATTAACTTGCTAAGGGTCGATTTCGCAATCATTGAAAGCTTGTTAAGAGTAAAACGGAATTCCGATGACATTTATTGTAGAGGGCGAATTTTATTTCTTATCTGGAATATGTATTATTATAATTGATACGTTACTAAAGGTATTGGACTGTTACACAAGTTGTTCTTTTATTTTACTTTAAGATAATGAAAACATGAAAATAAAATAGAAAAAATATCGCTTGAATACATCTCTAATCGAATATTTGTCGAACTAAACTAAATTATTAATATGTATTGATTTAATTTTGCTAATGCACCTCTTTAAAAAGTCATTCAAAATAATAGATTTTCGTACTGTATCAGTGTCATATCGTGATCACTCAATCGAAACGTTTTACGATTCATGACATAAATATATTGTACGTAAGTGTATATTTTGTTTGTCAATTTATTTATATATTTTGATGTTCGAGTATCAATTTTGACCGAATAAAGATTTTTTAAAAAGAATTTTGTTAATATTCCTACCTATAAAACTTCGATTCGTAAATTCGTGAATTTTGTTAGCTTAGTAGTAGTAGTAGTAGTACTAATATTATATTGTTCATAACAATATGAATTTACAAAAATTTGAAAATAAAAAATTAACTAAAAAAATTTTTAAACACGTATAAATATAATTAAGTCTAAACAATATTAAACTATTCATCGTTGATGACGAAAGCAGATTGAAGAAATTATTCCATCAAATATGCACTACGAAATCTACCTGCATAAAATGTTAAATACAAATAATTTGACAGGATCTGAAAAATTGCCTTTTTTTACTGTTGGAAACCATTAACAATCAGAGAATAAACTTATAAGTATAGTGCAAAGTCAAAATTTTGCACTAAACTATGCAAGTGAATCCAATATAAATCAGTTGACGTAGCGTCGTTGACAAGAGAGTCCGCGACGGACGCCGCGGGTGGTGCTCTAACGATGGTCGCTGCGGGTGACTGTGGCTGTATTATTGGCTGGTCTGCCCGTGGCTGTAGCCTCGCTGCCGTTTGTACTGGCTCTTGTCGTTGATTTGCAATGTGTGCAATTGAAAGAGACTGTAGAGTCTCTGTTGCTGGATGTTGAATCCTGGAGTCGTTCGTCCGCTGTCGTCCGCACACTTCCTCGTGTCTCCTCGGAGCCTGATTCTCCTTTTCTGATCGCTTAGGATTCACCTCAAGAGCTTCTTTCTCAGAGCTCTGCTGCTGCTGGAATGGCCCTTGTTCATGACGCACGCGCTGCCGCTCGGCATCCCTCAACTCTTGTATCTGTTGTTGCATCTCCGTCACTAAATTCTTTAACTCGCCGACTGTATTCTCGGCTGCCTCGCGCTTTTTCCTTTCCTCGTCCAGCTTGTTTTGAAGATCTGTGTTGGACACAGTTTGAAATCTCAATCGATCTTGGACTAATGCTCTCTCTTGCTTAACCCTCAAGGCTTTTGCCTCTTTGGCCAGTTCGTAGCTGCGTTGCGAAGATCTTGGCTTATCTCTTTGCGCGAGTTTACATTGAATCTCAATTTTCCCGTCCAACGCCGCGGATGCGCTGTAGCCTCCCCCAAGTCCTGACATGCTGGACGCTTCACTCGATGTTTTTTTACTGTTAAAATGAACTTTCACTTTTTTCAGCGATTTGTAAAAGTCCAGATAAATTGCACGGCATCCCACACAGATTGTAAATTTTGAACAGAACAATAATAACACAATTATTACTCGTTTGAATTATTACTTGAATACAAGTTAATTAACTGAAATTCCAACATTCAACAAGTTGGAACAAAAAAGAAGCGACTTGCTATGTTGGCACATAGCCGGGGTTTCTTTACGACTGAGGCCTAATTCAACATTTACGTGACGAGACCGACCAATGCCAAGTAAAGGGCCTCGCATTAGCTCCCCCCCTCTCTCTCTAAGCTTTCCGTCACGCCTGCAGAGACAGTTATGAACGCTCTCTCGCACACTTACACAACAGTACGCTTTCGCATTATTCGTACTCTAATGCGTTAAACGTAATGAAAATAATCGTTAACACGGGTATAAACTGAATTTCTACTGCCCGTACATGGCCTGTTTTATTCAGACATTCTATCGGTCGTTTATAACGAAAAAGAATTTACAAAGTGCCTTAGAAGAAAGAAAAGCGGGAAAAGTGATACCGATTGGAAATATGGGTCGTTCCGGGAAAAGAGATGTAAAAATAATTAGCGAAGAACAAATGAAAAAAAATAATTTCTCCAATATTTTCACGTTAAAAGTTCTGGATCATTTTCCTACTCAGGTCTCCACTTACACTTACCCTTATCTTTGCATTGCATCCTCGTAAGGGAGTCACGATCGCTAGAGACATTTTGATAGAAATTAACTCAGTTCCTGCCGTGTATTGCGATTTCCTAAATTATTTTATTTTGTTTCTGAATTATATGACGTATCTTGTACACGTTCTAATCTTTGGATTCTGACATCTTCTATTTATTGATTCTTAATTATTCTATAATCATGTAACTATTTGTTTTTTTTTTCAAATTATACAGAACAATATTGTGTATTGATTTTGGACCCAGATATTCGAATTCAATGGGACATTTGACATTGGGGTACGCAGTTTTTGTGAAGTTTATCTTAGGTACGTATGAAGAAAGACTCTCTCGCTGTAGTACTGCCTAGGTCCCTCTCCATGTAACTAATATAATTCTGCTAAAGCGTGATTTAAGATTTATATCTTTTCCCGGTAGTGGGCTCCGCCTCCGGTACCCCCTCCCGACGTAGCTCCACCTCTGCACCCCCATCTACGCCCTCATATGTTACAACACTCGAGCGCAGCGTAGGTGATATCGCGTGAAGTGGAGCATTGGAAATAGATTAAGCAAACGAAAGCCCCGTGAACAGGAGCTACGAAGGCGAATGAGAAAGAGAGCAATACGGATGGAGTAGAATTATTAGCTGCGCGTAACTTCCAGTCGCGCGAGTACGCCATAGCTGATGGTATAGCTGCGGACAGCTACATTCAACAGTCTAACGAGAAAATATTGGGTACTTCTTGTAGCGTGCATTTTTTTCCGAGCTCAATGTTTAAAATGAGCCCATTTTTGGCCGCACGAGCAGGCCGTGTGGTCCATCAATTTTTGTTTAACTCTACAGTGTAGCTGCCTTTTTTTTGACACTAATTGGGTCTTCTCGTTTTTCATCTAACTTGCTCAAGTTCATACTCGATCAAATTTGTGCACCGATCCATGCATATACGTATATAAATTATTGATTACTTCTCGGTTATTTCGATTAGATTAAAGGAGCTAGTCATTTGATTTTTTTTACAAAACACCAACTGTCGCGCCATAAGAGTAAACTCAACTTTAGGCAGTACTCTTCATTGGGATGTCATTATTAATGAACATTAGTGCGTCATAGATGTCATGAGTGGATGCTTAGTGATTTCCAACAAGTATTGTAAATTATATATTTAAAGAAGACTTTAGAATTGCCAGACGCTTGCTTTAAGCGTCTACTTTTTTGTAAGGACTCCGGTGTTATCCCACCGACGCATGTGCTCCGATGGTCCAAAGCCGCCTTACAACGGTCAGTATTCGACCTACCCTTTGGTCTCAAAGAGCAAGCGCACTCTCCCTCTCGCTTTCTCTCGATTTTTGTTTTACGACCCTAAAGCGGATTTAGGAAATCCCAATATGTGCTTAACACGGGTCAAACTCTCTCTAACTTTCTCGCTTGTTATGGAGACTCCGAATACGCATAACGTTATTATAAGTTCTAAAATGTTATCCAGTTATATATGGTCTTATTTTTTTGGTTGAAGGTCAATCTAAATAGAACTTTCAAGATTTGTACAACTATCGCAGCTATTCGAACGGTAACTTGATACGACTGACCACACAACAGCTACAATTATACAGCGTACTTTGAACGTAATAGCTTATGTTTATATGATTCTAGTTGTTTTTATTGTATTTGATTATTTTTCATTTTTCAACTCTACCCCCAGCTACCCTCTTACACTTGAAAGAACAACAAGATTTTGTTCCCAATATTCTAACCTTCAAATTGTACCTTCAGCACTAGTTTTCACGCGGAAAAATATTGTCCCTAACTGATGTGAAAAGACTTTTTGACAAAACTCGTTACTGTACTCACCTTCGGCTCGTACCGTTTACTTCTCGTATTTTCAAATCACGTATTGTCTATGATTATATTACGAGTATATTAACTTTGACTATAAGTACTAAGTATCTAATTACATTTAAGATAAATCTAGTTTAATCGTGAAGAGGTAAAAAAGTAGATGTAATAAGTTAAGATAATCGAGTGTACGTAGATGTACTAAATTTATTAACTATACAAGTTTATTCTGAATATTGGGGTTTTCCCTACCTAAGACCAACGATTCTTTATAACTATCTTAAAAAATCCACTGACGGTTAAAGATAATAATTGTAAAAACTTTACTTTAGCTTAGCTGAAAATATATCAATTCATTTCAGTGATTGTAATGTTACGATCAATTGCAACGTTCAAAATTAAACAATTCTAAAGTATTTTTAGAAAAATTTTAACGTTCTTTTCCTTAGCAAACGGTAATTTCGATAATTCTACCAGTATGTTAGTAGTATAATATAATTTTAGTTATTGCATTTATTTTGATCAATTTAGTTCCAATACAGCGTTGGTACATTAACTTGCCATTATCGGTACAAATTATACGTGATTTTGAATGTATTTTTGAGTATCGGTACATTGGACGATATTAGTGGCGGTATTTTCCCTGGAATCTCGATCTTGAATGGAGCAAAAAAGACAATACTGCTTGTCTTCGATATAAGCATTGAAGTCGCGCACGTACCGAATATCTTGAAGTTGTTCAAAGTCGAGAGTGCCGATCTAAGTCTTGAGTCAAGCCGATCGCATCGAAGTTCGTTAGGAACAGCGGTTGACCTGTAGCAGTATCCGACGTTTCGAACGTTGTCCTGTTGAGCAAAATCGAGATGAGATCTTAAAATTTTTGGATGATTCCGTCAAGAAAATAGTATTATTTTGAAAGAAAACAAGAAACGATTACCTACTTCTTTGACCGAACTTACGTCGACGGTATGCTCCAAGTATTTGAGTCTCTGAACGTTATAACTGCCAGTGAGCAGCCTAACGACGGCAGTGCGATTTATAAAGTTGAACACGTAAAAGTAGCCTGAGGTATGTTCAACACGATCAAGCGGATGCAGTTGAAAGGGGCTAGCTGGCAGTGCCTTCTCAGGTTGGAGAAAGTTCTTGTCATACACACCATTACTATTCTTCTCGAAGTAGCAAGGCGAGCGATACTTTTGCGAGGCAAAGTACACATCGATATTAATGTAAGGGTCGTATTGATTGACCTCAGGCAGAAACCAGATGAGTCGAGGCAACCTAATCGTCTGTCAGCCACATGGCCTCGATTCGGCATTTTTCCATGCTGACCGTCAGCATCGTGTAGTAATCCACTCCGACACTGGAATGTATCTCCTAAGAGTTTCGCGCGTACCTCACCCTTGATAACGTGTTCGAAAGGATCGATCGGCATATTTTTGCAGGGCTTGGAACTTGAGTCGTTTGGATCGATGTCCATAGAACGGTTACTCACGGATACTATAAACATTCGGTTGGAGTCTGATTGTACGACGAATACTCCATCGCGCGTACTAAATTGCAGTTCTCGCGTAAAGTCTGGCGTTTCCAGCGTATGACTCATCGGCAATAAGCTACTGGTCGTTGCAGTCGTGAATAGCACCAACACCAGCCGTTCACACGTTATTGTTCATGTCAACGACATCTTGTAAACGAAATACGTTCGCTCAAATATTACAACAGCTATTTTAGTATTTAACATTTCCACAATGACATTTCAACGGGAATTCAATTATTTAAATGAATTAGTTTTTCTTTTAACTCGTTAAGACTCGGGCAAAGACTGGACTAGATAGCTTCGAACTAATTATGCCATTTATAGTACGATGGAAAATAAAAATACCCGTGTTTTTCTTTTGTCGTTTGCAATTGTTCGTAAAAAAATATTCAAATAAACTATCCAGAAGTGTGTTGTTTCGAAAAACCGTAGGGTCAATCGATTCTACGCAAAAAATTACGACGCATTATGCGTTAAAGTACAAACAAGTACGCGCGAAGCTCTTATACAACGATCTCGTGATTATCTGGGGACTTCGCGACTCGTAGACCCGTTCCGATATCAGAATGAATATTACACGATGCTGATTGTCTACACGGAAGGATGCCGAATCAAAGCCATGTGGCTGCCAGACGATTACTTAGATTTATAAGTTTTTTTGTCAGAGTTTAATATGTTAGTATAAACTATTGAATATTGCCTGGAATTGGACGTAGATATTTTCACTCTCTATTTTACGATTGTTTGTTAGCGTTTTCCATTAAAAAGTGCTATTCTTTTTTTTAAGAAGGTTTTCGTTGTAATTTTTCACGTAGAGTCGATTGACGCTATTGTAATCGAAACAACAAACTTCAGGATAATTTGTTTAAATATTTGTTTATAAGCCATTGCGAATGACAAAAGAAAAACACGGGTATTTTTATTTTCCATTGTGCTATACATGGCATAATTAGTTCGAAGCTATCTAGTCCAGTGTTTGCCTGAGCCTTAATGAGTTAATACGGAATTAATGATATGAAAATATTAAATATTTATTCAATAACAATTTTATACTTATTATTTATCTTTAAAACACTCCGCACTCAATGAACTACCGTCACATTGTACTCGATATATACCGTACTTTATGGGTAAGAACATCGATAAATCGGCTGTAGCTTGTAATACTTGTGACAGATAGACAGAGAGGACTCTCCGTGTAATCTTACGTAGCACTGCTATCATCATTATCATGCTTCTAGTGGTATTATTGCACAACAACTTAATTGTGCGTCAAGAGATTTTACGCGGGGAACGCTATATAGACGAAGAGATTTTTCGAAGAGACGAAGAGAAGAGATCAATAAAGATTTTTCTTGCCAATAATTTTTAACAGCAAATCGACTATAACGTGATTTTCATTTCGACGAGAGGTAAAACACGTAAACTTTCAACTTGCAATTTTGAATTGTTGATTTTTAAACGACGTTTAAATAAACACGTTTTTCGCGTATAATACAACTATTGAAAATAGGTTAATACTCCAACGGTATAACTTACTTGTTTAAAAAAAATGTCAATGGCTTCTGGGAAAAAAATATATTGTTTTTTTATATTGCATATTTTTATAGTGCAAGATTTGTTAGGTATTTAACCAAAAATAGACCTCCACATTTTTACTAGTTTTTCAGATTTGAATTTAAAAAAAATTTCATTGCTGTTTTTTTTTGGTTAATAACTTTTGTCCTAATTAACATTTTAACATAAAAATTTGGAAAAATGTTTACTTCCTCATGTGTAATAAGTATGCAAAGTTTGAAAAAAATCATGGAAATAGCCAAGAATAAGCCTTGTAGAGAATTCCAAAACCTTTAAAAAGGGATGTCGTTCGTCACGATCGAACGATCATTAACAACGAAAAATTGTAAAACTTGAAAAAGATAATTTTCTCATTAAAATGTTTATCTCAATAAATATAGTTTTATTACAAATTTTTTTATAAATTATATCTTATAAATGATACAAGTTTTATTATAAATTGCCATAATGAAAATAGCAAAACTATTTTGAAAATGTTGCATGATGATTGCATAATGCAATATGCATAATGTCGGCAAAAAGCGTATACGACACGAAAAACACAAGTTTTGATAAACACCATCATAATGCGGGCACAATGCCGGCTCACAAGTCATGCAGTGCGCGTATTATGACGACAATGTGCCGACACTGTGCTATCTGGGTGTATTCTTATTTGATCCTGATCATGGGATGGAGATACCTGGTGGGTACCGAACGCCACAATTCTAACACGAAAATATTTGATTTACATAAAAAAGAAAGCGAGTGGCTTCATTTTAATTTGTCACACGATAAATACAAATTTTTCATTTCTACTTTTCTAGTATTATTTTAAAAATCTTGTATGGTTTCCTATATAGAATACCATATGGGATTTGCAACGGGGTAGTAAACATAAGGTAAAATGCCGATTTCCTTTTGAAGCATTTCCACAAAATCCACACTGAAATGATGTTATAGCTAAGCATTTTACAGCCTTCTTCATAAGGACGAGATCCTTCATCCACATATTGTATTAATACAAAAACTTTTAAAGTTCTTTACTAGACATCTGATATTTTTACATTTCTGATAGTGCTATCTGTACTTATGAGCAAGTTCAAACTTGCCCGTTTACACCACGTGACCTTGGTGTAACACTCTGCCCCGACATCAGCGTTCTCTGGCGGGACTTGGACATGCGAATTACAGTATTGCACATGCATGGATTTGTATAATTAATTGTGTGTCCTTCCCACACAGCCCCGGAGCCGCAGTCGTTATCAGATCGTCGAGTTACCACTGTAAACTGTTTAACGCATAAGCGATCGTTAATGCAGCTATATTGTAACAACTTAATTAATTGAATCGGCTTTGCTCCAATAATACTGTCAACAGTAATAGCTTTGTATGATATTGTGCAGATATGGAGTACATACAGATAAATAGATTTTCTTGTGACTTTTGAGAATGGACTATTGTCTATACAGCGCGACTGATCAAATTGGATTTGTGTTATGAAACGCCATTACCACGGTAATTTATTATTGTTTTTCATTAGCCAAGCATTTGCTAATGAAAAACAACTATATCAATAATTAACTTATTGATATAGTTAACGGTTACAGTAAAATTATACTTATCACTGGATTGCATGTCATAGAGCTTCGTCTCTTTTTTTTAATAAAATTATCGATTGGTACAATGATGGTTATATGAGCGTATGAAAACTAGAATTAAGAATTTTCTTTTTTGAAAGAACAAAATTAACCAATGTTTGTTTTTCATTACAGACTGTGTTAACCTAAAAAGATTATCCGGTAGACAAAGCGATTCTCTAATCACGGGCATTGAGCAGAAAATATATGCGAGGTATTTAACATTTCAACGTAATTTTCGACTGATGCATTAGACAAAAAAATGTTTAATCAGATATATTAATTGGTTTTCTTAGTAGCTGGGAAAATGGATGAGGAATTAGAAGATGTTTTCACCCAACATTGTTTTAAAGTTACCTCATTGTCAGATACAATAAAATCCCAATTAGGTATTAGTTATGGAAGTTATAGTCAATTAAATAAAGCTCTACGGAATGAGGATAGAGAAACTGCCAAATATTTAATAGAGAATACAGTTATAAGTAGAAGTTCCCTTGTAGATTGCGTTACCACGCCATTACATCTCGCTGTTAATTTAGGATGTGCCGAAATTGTCCAAATGCTATTAGGTAAAGGAGAATCCGTGAATGCTCGCAATTGCAATCATGAAACTCCACTAGTGGTTGCATGTAAAATGAGAAAGACTGAACTTGTAGACATTCTTCTGTCGGCTGGTGAAGTTAAAAATATATTGAATAGAGAAAACTTATCTCACATGCACATTGCATGTATGAGGAATCGAGTTGATATTGTGAAAAAGTTTTTACGGCGTGGTGAATTGATTGATTGGCAAGTTCATTCTAGTTCACTGTATTGGCCTGGATATACGTCTCTACATTTTGCAGTTGAATATCAGTGTTACGATACAGTCCGATTACTTTTGAATTGCGGTGCTGACATTTCGATAAAAAATAAAAAGAAGCTGACAGCTCTTCATATAGCCGATATGATAAGAGACGAGGTCATGATTGATTTAATTCTGTCGACTAGTCAATGTCAATTGATAAATCCTGTGAATTGTGAAGGTTTGTCACACTTTCACATAGCATGTACAAGAAATAATCCAAAACTTATTCAAAGCTTTATAGCCCAAGGAGTAGATATTAACGCATCTGTTTCCAACAATGCTATGAGTAGGCCTGGGTATAAACCTATCAACTTTGCCATTGAATATGAGTGTGCAGATGTTGTTAAAGTTCTTCTTTCCGAAAATATAAATTTATCTCTAGTTGCCACAGTAAATCCAATTTTAGAAGTATACAGAACTGCAAATACAGAAATTATTGATTTAATTTTATCAAAAAATACACTTGGGAAAAAGTGCATTGAAGAGTCAATGGAGGATTTTACAGAAGATAGATCTATTGTTGATTGCACAGCTTTGCATGTGGCTGTACAATCTTGTAATGAATCAAAAATAAAAATGCTCCTAGAAAATAGGGCATCTGTTATTATAAAAAATAAGCAAGGTAAAACGCCACTTCATCTTGCTTTTGAAAGAAAAGAATCAGATATTCTAGATATACTTTTAGAAGCTCACATGACTTGCAATATTAACCCAGTCAATCATGATGGGCTGTCACACTTCCACATTGCTTGTGCAAAAAATGAAGTAAAACTTGTGGAACTATTTATACGTAGTGGTGTCAACATTAACCAGTATGTCAATAAGAATTCAATATTTTGGTCTGGTTATACATCGTTACATTTTGCTGTAGAGTTTCAACAAACAGAAACGGTAAAACTTCTTTTAGAAAATGGAGCTGATGTTACTATTAAAAATGGGATTGGCTTTACTTCGTTAGACTTGGCAATTAGATTACTCGAACCATCCAGCTATCACTTAGAGGATTCCGAAGATATACTGAACATTCTTAAATTAATTCTGTCCAAGATATCTCATAGAAATAATGGTGACTTTGACGACAGAGGATTTTCTTTGTTAAATATATATTGTATTTTAAATGACATTCAAAGCACTTCAACATTTATAAAAGTACATCCAAATAAGCTAAACAAATGTATTAATTGGCCAGCATCCGATTGGTGTGGATATACACCATTGCATTTTGCAGCTCATTATGGTAATACAGAAATTATTGAAATACTGACAAAGCTTGGAGCAGATATTACAGTAACAAACAAAGATGGAAATACTCCTGCGCATTTAATATTTTTTACAAGATGTTTTATGCCAGACATTAATTTACTTTTTGTCAGAGAGAATTCTGAATTACTTTATGTTAAGGAAAATCCAGTTGGAGACGAGGGCTATTCTCATTTACATATTGCTTGTACAATAGGAAATATCGATGCTGTTTCATACTTTTTAAAGCAGGGAGCTGACGTAAACCAACCAGTAGTATTCTCAAAAGTTTTGGATGAATGCACTGGTCACACATCACTTCACTTGGCAGTCAATAGTGAATTCGCCACAGAAAATTTAATTTTACTTCTTTTAAAGCATGGGGGTAATGTACACTTGAGGACAATAGAACTAAATACTCCATTGCATTGCATAAAGCTTTATAAAGATGAAGGAGTAAAAATATCATTAGCTCTATTGAAGTATGGAGCTGACATAAATGCCAAAAACATTTTTAATGAAACGCCGTTATTTTGTGTTTGTCGTGAGTGGAACAATTATAGTATTATTGATTTACCTGAAAAGATACATTTTCTTCTAAATAATGGAGCTGATATTAATATTGAAAATGATCAAGGTCAAACTATCTTAGAGTATATTGAGACAAATCTTCATGCCGATGTGGCAAGTAAATGTGTATTTGTGATTATGAAGCATATAAAAAGGAAACAATTGATTGGCGATTACGTAAGTTACAAAAATATCAAAAGATTCAGAGAATTGACAGCAGGAAAACCCGAAGATACCGTACTTTTTAATATGGATGACTTTGCAACAAGGTGTGCATCTGAACTTGAAAGATTAAGAAATACTTCTATTGATAATTATACAACGCTATGTGATATTTTACTTAAGAATCCTACTGAAATGACGCTTCATAGCCAAAACGACGAACTTCGTAAAATAATCGCTTCAGCCGACTTTAATAAAAAATTTCCCATTTATGGTCGTTTAATTAAAACGCAATTCGAAAATGGCCTTAAAAGAAGACCAGTATTAGAAGTCTCTAAGCCGAAACTCAGTGCTTTAGTTGGATTATCATTACCTAGTATACAAGAAAAAATTTTACAACATTTGAATGATGACGACTTAAAAAATATGATACATGTATCAACATCTGAAAATGAATAATTTTATTACAGGCGAAATTTGATTTGAATAATTAATCGCCTTATCGCCAGATCAATTTTCGTGAAATAATTTGACCTTGGTACATGATTTTCTACTCCAATATGTATTCCTAATACACAACGTGACTACTATTCAGTTTCCATAATTTTGTAATAGATGCATTTTACTTTTCTTTTTGTGATAATAGTTTATATATGTAAGAATAATTTTTATTCTGAATGTTTTTGAAGTATCATACACGGCATTTAACTTTTAAAAATAAATTTTGTGCTAAAACTAAGTGAACAGTCTAGAATTCAGTAATTGTAATGTACATTTGTATAAACGTTGTATGCATGAAAGTTGTTTATTTAAATAAATTATTTGTTCCTTAAAATCATATTTTTTATTGAGAATATAACATCCATCTAATGCGCAGAAAACGAATTCAAAGTAATTATGGTAAAGGAAATAATAAAAATACCAATTACGATCACTTTCAACGATATTTATTTGGTATAAAAACAGTTTAAAATGAAAAAATATGTTCAAATTCAATTTTCCTTTGACTGGTCAACATGTCATTAAAATCGCTTCTTTTCGTTTTTTTCTTCGTGCTACGTCGTCGGAGAAACATTGAAGCGCAGACTAGTTCGATATAAACAAACGAACAATAAAACATACAATTCCTTTCATAATAAAATACGCTAGTATAACAATTCAAATTGATTTGAGTCAAAAAAACTATCGAATATCAGCCACAATTAACAACACATTTTTTAACTTGTTAAACTGAAAACGTACAAGTTTTTGTTGTATAGACAAAATGGATCTTCGATGAGATGTTAGTTCGCTTACGATCGAAAAAATGTACGATAAATAAAATATCTAAACCGTAGTAAAATAGACTTAATTTACTGCCATATCTTTACAATGTCAACTTTTGAAAAACGCATCGATTGACTTGTGGGGAATTATATACAAAATCGGCAACCTACGTCATTGCCACGGCCTGAATCTGATATCACTGAACACGATGCCATAGAGGAAGTAAATGTAGAGGACGCAGGCAGCAATGAGTTGCCTCACGTAGACGATGTGGCGAACAAGACGCTCACAGTACATTCTTCGAGGTGACTGATAGACGAGCATTTGATTCGAATTATCGTTATTCGAATCCTGTCACGTGTCCGCCGGTTCTATTGCCGTAGACGATGTTGCAGTCGCCTCCGAGTTAATCTGCAACGGCACCGAGAACAACTCTTCCCACGGCAATCGAATTGAGTTTATCACTGCCTCCGCAGCACTCGACGACACAAATTTCAACGTCCAATTTGTTTCTACGTCAGCCATCTCATCCAGAAAACTCATCTTCAACGAGTTGCCATCCAAATCCTTGAAAATAAAAATGTTTAAATTTGATTTATTTACGTAGAAGCGCGACGGTTATGTTTCAATTTAATGTAGATACTATGATTTCGACGTTAAATAATTCGATTCTGAATGAATATATTTTAATAGAAAAATTTACCGGGTACCACTGACATTCTAGTTTAAAAATTATTTGATTTGTAACTCAAAAGTAATTTCTATCGATCTGGAAACCAATACCAAAGAAAATAAAAAATAATTTTGAAAGATGCTCACCACTTCTATTAAATTGCTCATTCCCTGCTCGGCTACAATAGACGGCAGTTTGTTGTTTTCAGATAGAAGCCAATGAACTTTGTCTTGTGTAACTATCAGAGTAGACGAAGTTATGATTAAACTAGCAACTTTGAGCTCCTCAGTTTCGTGAGAAAATTTGAGAACTGCTGAAGAGAATAGCGCGAGTAACCTAATAGCGTCCTCTTCTTTGTGATTTTTAGAAGACTTAAGAATACTCTTCATGGATGTGTTGTAGTATTGCGGTACCGTAAACTCGACTTCACAGCTCGGAGGCAGCGGAGAGTCTGAAACAAAAAATTGCAGTTAAACGAGAGTTTACCGGCAGCTAATTACCGCAATTGTGCAAAGTACCCGTGAGATAAAATAAGAAATTGGACGTCCGTTGGAAGTCTTGCAATATGCAGAGAATCACATTGTTGGTAACGTTTTCTCCGGATTTATTAGGTTGCTGCAACTCCACTAGTACTCCTTGTTTGAACGACAGCGGCGCGAAAGATCTGAGTCTATCTATCGTCCAGCTGCATTCCTTGTGTAGCCAACGTTGAGGATCTTCACTGTAAATGTTAAAAAAAGAAAACATTAACGATGCAAATACGAAGATTGTCGTGGTAATATAAATTGTCAGATCGAGTAACTAACCCTTCTGGTCCACTGATTTTAAGTATATAAACCTTGGCCGTCGAAATAACTAAACATCCGGGAAAAGGAGCTGCTGATGTTTGCGTTAGTATGTCAGCCTAGATGTAAAAAAGGAATATCTACAAGTCAAGGATTTTCTAAATTTATTTAAAAAAACTAATAGCACAAGTACATACACGTAGCAAAAATGCAAGCTCTTCGTTTTCGTGCTCAAAGACATTCAGTATAATGTGAAGCTTGATCCTGTGGTCAACGTTGCTGAAGTTGGTGTAGGAGTAATGAATGTTAGTGCCGACAAACTCAGAGCTGTCCTCGGATTTCGTGCTCGTGTCTTTAGAATGTCCAATTTTCATACTCTGAAGTAATTCTGAGAACACGAAAATAACAATGATCATTTTTCTTTTAGTAATAATCGACGTACAAGAAAGAGCGAGAAGTACGCTTCAAGGAGATGTCGTGTACACGTGCAAAGCAATGAACGAATACTCTACGATGTACTTACCACCTAGCATCGACGTCAAATTGGTGACGGGAGCAAACGAGCCCTCAGAGTCCAAGGTATCACCTTTGACGACGGCCCCGACGTCGTCGGTGATTTTGCTGTTAGAATCAATCTTATCTAACTTGAGGGCTTTGTTTTCGTAAGCGGTACACACACTGTCAGTCAATGAACCTGCGAATGACGTTAGTTTGCGCGTAGAGGCTTTATTCTTAGAGTAAGAGTGAACGGAAAATGACAACAATGAAATCGTTCAAACCTGATGAGCTACTTTCGGTCAAGCCCGCCATAAGGAGAGTGGTATCGGGGATTGTTAATAACGAGGGAGCCACAGCCACGCGTCTTTCTTCCGATGATTTCTTTCGCTTTGGCGTTGTTGACCTAATTGACGGTTACACAAATGGACATTCTGTTAAGCAGTATAGCCTTTCTTTCCTATCAAGATCTTTTTTGTTGTTGTTTGTTAATATAGCCTTGCAGTACATTTATTAAACAAATAGGAGGTTACTGAACAAAGTACACTCTGAAAACTTGGCAACTTCATTGGAAGCATGGGCTAACCATTTTGAAAAGTCTCGATTGCTGCTTTTATACTTTTTCAACGTTTGCACTTACAAATAATCGGTCGTAATTTGAGCACTCTAACGGTGATATTAATATTTGACCACGAAGGAAGGACGCTCATCGGTCAACGATTACTTACTTTGATCCATCGTCGAGAACTTCAATGCTGCTTTGGCTTGGATTGCTGAGTATCTCGATATCGCTCTCGTACTTATTATTATTAATTGCGCCAGCTGAGGGCGTTGACTCGCGAGATTCCTCTAGGCTCGTCGCTGAACCTATTAATATCAATCCACTCATAAGAATACGTTTCACTGTCGATCAAATAATAAGAATGCAGAATTTAGACTTTTGTGAATGCGTGAGATGGAATAATGTTATACTGTTATGGAGTGTGTATTAATATCCATGTGACTGTTGCTTCGACCAATTGCATTATTGCAAATGAAGTATTCATTAAACAATCAAGTGGTGTACGCGCGACAAATTCCATTTAACTTAAAAACAAATGCAACTTTGACACAACTAATACGAAAACATCTCATGTAGTTTAAACCCACTTTGTTAATGTCGCACAAAATTTTCAATATTATGAAAATGTACATGAAAATACCCATAGTTCCGTCTTCTAATTAATAACAATTATGACCTGGTGTCGTGTCGTTTCAGCGCCTTGAAATGCTCGTTATAGTTAGCAATACTATAATAAAAATCTAATGAATCCGTTCGTAGAATTTGTTATTCGCGTGCTTTTCAAATGTATTGTGGCGTAAATTTCTAGAAATGTTCAACTCTTTATAAGAACACGCTAAAACTCAAATAGTTGGTCGACCAAATCAGTAACTTGGCAATTTTATCGTATATAAAGAACAATGATAATCGTATCTTTTCAATATTATATGTGCGGATAAGCAGTATTTGGCAAAAAAACAGTTTCGCGTTGAGATAACGGTGGTGCCAAAGATGATACATGAAGCCAGTTTTACCGAAGGTTGACAAGATTTGACTACAACTTTTTCCCCGTAGAAAAGCATTGTGCAGAATTAAAAGAAAAATAAATAAGCAAACAAGCAAGGGAGAAGTAAGCACAGTGTAAAGTGGTATAATAAGTCGATTAGAGCGATAAAAAATAATTTGTGACTAATCTTACAGCTGATTTGAGCTTGGGAGTGAGAGTCGAAGTGCTTTAGAGAAGTGGCGATGGATATAGCTCCATTTTCTGTTCCACCTGCACCGGGGATTAGTTATTGTTACGCAAGTCCAAATTGATTCGAGCCAAAAAGAAAATATTTCGTACTCAATTAGACTACATAGCCAGGCAGACTACGATATTAATCAATTACAATGTGCAAATATTGCGAATTCTAGCTCGGAGTTATAAAATTATCTGTTGCTTTGTCAAGTTATTACTGGAAAGTTTTAGTATAGCTTAGTACTAGTCGCTGCCAATAAACTCAACAAATTATTTCTACGTTGATATGCCTCTACACAATTTCTACACAATTACACGATTGTTAAAATATCAAATATAGATAAATTCGTTACAATTGTAATTCAACGTTACTTGACAGCCTTCGTCTGCAGTAATATACTGCAATAATATAACTCGTGTTAAGCAAACGATACAAATGTCGAAAATGAAAAAAATCAATATATTTATAAAATATTAATGTATACCCGGCAAAAGCATCTTCGCTTAAAATTCATTATTTTAGTTTTTTTTTACAACGTTCAATAATAATTTACATCGAATTTCAAACTTATTATCGTGTCACAATCATATTAGTCAAACAAATTTCGCACGAGGAAAATTATAATATCTGATCTTGGAAAATATATGAAAATTAGCAAACCATACGCTTAGTCGTTAATTAGTCAAATCTACCGTAATTTTCGTTGCTAACTATTCAACTAAAATTTTAAATGAAAATCTTACCAATGCTAGACTGAGAACTTGAATGCCATAACCGTGCCTCGCTAGCTGCATCTTTCTGAGTCTCAGGTTTGGATTTGTCTGTTATCTTTCCCAATGGTCCACTCGCTGTAGCTGGAAGTTCGTCTATTTTGATGACCAGGGTACTCATGCATGTTGGGCATTTGGGCGGTAAACCAGCTGAATAAAATAAACATTTTTTTGTCAATAATGTTGGCTGTGGCTAGTTCGATGATCGATTCCCACAATTTACTTACCAGTCGAAAATGTAATAATGTTATTATCGCCGTCTTGGGAAAAGTGTGTCGAACACTTCATGCATTTGAATATCTTCAAAACCATGGGTTGCGTTTTTATCATTTCGTTGAGAGTTTGTACAATCTTCTAAAATACAACAAAAAGTTCAACATTTAATTTACAATAAACCAAGTTTCGAAACGTTCAAGATATAAGTATGGTCAGTTAATCAGTAATTCGTTGGTGCATGAATGATCAATCTGTCAAATCTACAACAGGAATACACAGTAACTACAACAGGACCAAATGGTTCGAATCGAATAAAATATAATGTCAACGGGCCTAATACTTAGTCTACTGGACGTGTGAAATTGCGTCAATGATTATACAATAGTTATAAGCATCTGTTGAAGAAGCTAGCAGAATAGAGCAAGAATGCAGTTTCAACCGAATAGAAGTTAACTATAATTACTTTAGCGTCATCGAGATCAGCAATGTAGGTTCGAGCCTCGCGATCTTTTCTCGTGGTGTCAAACGTGATGTCTACAGTGGTCGGAATGCCTCTTCCTAAAACGCAAGAAAGCACCGTATTCGTGGCCCAGCGATATCTGATCGTATTAGTCAATGTGTCCCTTTCTTTAATGTGTCTAAATAGAGAAGAAAAAATGTTTTATTAGCTAGTTATCTATGTTGTTCTAGTACGAATGACAATAATATTCTGCAACTTACTCTGGAGTTATTATTAAAAAAATATCGTCAAATTCGTCTGTAGTTTTTTTCTTTTGTACCAAGTACAAATCGCCTCTTTCTGTAACAAACAAAAATAACCAATTGTATTGCATTATTGCCCAAAAACATTTGAATGTAATGTTGTCGAATAGAAATGCCTATTTGTATTTTGGATGTCAAGTTAAGCATGATAAATTGAAAAATAACAAACCTTCGTCCGAATCATACGAGTTTTCTTGTATTTCTTGTACAGCTCCTTTGATTGATGCCTTTTCATCTGGCTCGTTTTCAGTTTGAATCTCCACCATGATACCTTCGTCGGTACTTTCGTGCTCTCCTACGTTTTTCTTTATATCGTCTTCTGGCTTTTCAGTATTTTCAATCTACGAGAATCAAAAGATCTCTTGAAGGTCGTTTTAAACGCAGAAGAATAGAGACGCACATTTTTTTAAATATTTGAATAAAAATTGGTCATTCTACCATTATATAAATGAAGCGTCTATTTTTATGGCAAACACGCGTTTAAATTTCCTCGGAATATCAAGTATGCCCCCTTTTAAATACACTATCATCAAAATGTTACGTATTTCTTAACGCTGCCAGTCGACGATTTAAGAGAAAAGGAAACAATTTTGTCTATGATTACCTTGGCCACCGTAAAATTTGTTACGGCAATGAACACTTTCACCTTCTCTCGGATATATTTGTTTACATCTATGATCATGACGAATAAACGACGAGAAAATGATTTAGATTATTTAATGTTTTTAAATTAAAACAAAAAATAGTCAAACACTCAAATGAAAAATGAATATTTTGAACTGTCACCCTTACTCACCCCCGAAAGTATTTTTACACGCCAAACACTTATGATATCGATAACATGTCAAAAAGTCAAGTAATTGACTGTCTGTAGGAAACTAACGTTAACTTAGAAGTTCAATTAATTTTGATTTTTATAAAAATAATTGCATTGATTTAAGCATATTTTTTTAATTATCATACACGTTGCGACGGTGTGAAAAACAATCCGACAGGTTTCTAAACATATCACTTTATACATTTTATTTAAAAAAAAGTCGATTTCAACGCGTGTACGTGATGGGAAAAAAGTGTAGCAATAAACATTCTAAGAGTTAAAACTTGTTCAACTTGAATAATACATTGTCAAAAATATCGATATTATTCGGAAAAAGCTGATAAATTAGAAACCAAGAAGTGACCACGATTACCTTGTCCTTCCTTATTTCGACAAAGAAAACCATATTTGTGCGTCTACATACTCACTTTCTCGATGTAAATGTCACAAAAAAATATATAAAAAAATATCCCGAAAGGCACGATTTTTACCTGAGAGCCCTGATCCTTGATAGATTCGACTTCACCGATGTACGTGTCGTCGGTACTTGATAAAATCGGAGAAATAGACACTTCAGAGACAGCAGCTGTAACCGCATCAATGTTCTGTTGTATATCCATCAACGTTGACGATAACACCGTTGGAGTCGAGGAGGGTGTTTGTTGCAAACCCATTATACTTTGAATATGAGCAGCTGAATGGCTGCTTAACCAATTTTCCTCGCCATACTTGGCCCGAAGCGCTAAAATTTGGCGTTTTGTTTCTAAATGATCCATCGATGTCTCTGTCAATCAAAATTCATTTAATGAGCATTTATTATTACAAATATATTACAAATACTTTGTAAACTAAACTACGCTGAAAAAATGTTTAAAATATACATATAGAACATATAGTTGCGGAAATGTTTGTTGACTTGGTTATTCGCGTTCAATCTTGAACTTTTTACAAATTTCATTCATCGCCCGTTAAATAAATTCAAAGAGTAGACGACTCGAATATTGATAACAATATTAAATACCTGTAATTTGCACCGATGTACTTTTAAGAAATATTTTCGATCGGATTGCTTTCTCTCTCTCTATATATATGAAAAGATCTTTTCGTTACTTCAAATACACTAACAATTAAACTATGTAAGAATTGTTCGATTCAAATATTTCTTTTGTATGATTTATAATATCAAAAAAATAAATCGATATCAGTATATTTATGATTTTTGCTGTAAAATTAATATACCTGACGAATTCGTAACCGACGAAACCAGTTTTGTTTTGGGTATTTCTTGTTCCAGTTCGTCCTCAGCTATAACTGCTTCCCTAACATTCGTGCGCTTTTTCGAGCTTTGTTTCAATCCGGATATCGAGGCGGTCGATTGCACGCTTATTTCTACTTGATTCACCGGACTGCTATTCTCAATTAGAGAAATCTCTGGAGAGACAGTCGCCAGAGAAGACATTGTGTTCACCATATTCGATGAGCGATAAACTGTTGAACGAATGGCTGAAATACGATTTTCCGAGACGAACAAATTTTCCGACTTGTTCAGTGGCTGCTTGTCCAGTATAAACTGTAAATAACAGGCCGTTTAAAAAGAGTTCTTACAAATTGTATTACTTTTGTTTTGAAAGAAATCGTCCAAATGATTATCCACTTGTATAACATTTTAATACATGTTACTTATTGGCATTTAAGTTATAATCATAATCAAATAATTTATCTGTTTAAACAATAATTAACTTAGTAAGTTATATGATCTTCGACAAATTTATTTTGTTTTTCCCGATTACTTATTCAAATTTTTAAAGAGATGCTTTTGATGAAAAATCGAATGTTCGCCAATTCATTTACATACAATTTATCCGAATGCCTTATATTGTGTAGACCATGTTTTAAATGTTTGTTATCTACGTTAAGATGATCTAACAATTGAATAATTTACTATTATTAGCTTTGAATTTTATCATTAAAAATGCTTTAACCTTGCTATCACTGAGCAACGGATGCAAATGTTTAATAGTGTGCAACCTGTGACGAGGATGATAAGCCAATGGATTGCCTTCCAAACAAACCCACATTAGCATCGACATTGTCTCCAAGGGCCAGAGCATTGAATGATCCGTTAAACAATTGTATGATAGATCAAGTTCAATTAAGCTGTCAAGGCCTTGTAAACCTGTAGATGAAACACTGAATTTTATAATGAGTTCTATAAGTATTTTATCAAATATGTCATAATGTAAAGTCAAAATTACCGCTGATATTATCAATATAATTATTTTTGAGTATAAGTTTTCGCAAAGTGTTATATGTAGCTTTATGGAACAGAGGAACAGAATCTAAATTGTTATATCCTAAATGGACATTTTTTAAATTTGGTAGGTATTCTAATTCATTAGCTTTTGTTATGGTATTGTGACTCAAGTCTAATTTTTCCAGCCATGGGGCAAACTCCAAAGATTTATCCAGATGCGTTAAAGTATTGTAAGGCAGTGCTAATCGACGTAATGATCCCCAAACAAATCCTGTACCAGCATCTGCTCCACAGGAAGCTACAATTTTGTTTATGAATCAAATATTTTACGGTCTTTATTCAATATATAAGGAATATATAAAAATTAATGCTGCTGAAAAACTTACACAGCAATTCATGTAAACTCTTCACTCCACTACCACCAGTACAAATAATGCACTCAACTTGACCTCTAATGCCCTGTATTCCTTTCACCATGGCTATAGAGATCTTATGTAATTCTAAATACTTTAAATGTCTGAATTTTGTGATATCAATAAGAACTTTTGTATCATTGTGACTATGCTGAATTTTTAAGCCAATAGCTTTTTGCACAAAATCATGCAAAAATTTAATATCTCTGAAAACCTGTAAAAAATACTTTTGGAAATATTGAAGAAATTATTTGCATCAACTGAAAAGTGTTATTTTTCAAATTAAATTTACCTCATTACGAGAACTCGTGCATACTTGAAAAGAGGATTCCAAATCATCCGTTTCATTGACTATCATTGAAAATTTCTCATTCAGATTATAAAGTAGTTTTGTAGATAGTGACAGCTTGCTTGATGCACTGAGAACTTTGTCACCCTTGTCCCTCAATAGTCTGGCAAGCTCAATAATTTCTTGCATACCCGGTAGGGCAGCATTGTTAACAATATTTTCAAATCCTGCCATGACTATCTGCAATAAATGTATTCTTAGTTCTAAATTCTGCAAAAATCTATAATAAAGTCTACAGTAATCCATATATTAGATAGACATATGCAGTATAAGTTTTGAAGATATGATAGATTTCTCTAATATTTTAAATTAAAAATTTGTTTGTATCAATTGAACATCAAAGGCATTCTTATATCTTGCAGTACTAATGACATTTCAAATAAAAAATATTGTCTGACCTTTGTGTACTTTACAACTAATTTTTAAAACACTTGTCAAAAATTTATCCAATTGCCAAGCAATGCAATCCACTGAATTTCGCGGTATGTGAGCATCGTCTTGCGGACCTGCAAACATAAACAAAATCAAAACATGAGCAATCTATTTGTGCAAGCCTATGGTTACATTGAAGCTACAGTAAAGATAAATCATTACATAATTCTGTCGAAATTGGGATGACAATAAAGTAAAAGTGCATAGACCTAGTGATTATCCAAGAAAAACGAAGCGACGGGGCCAAAGTGAATGATCGGATGTTGAGCCAAGACGACTCTGGATTCAAAATGGCCTATTTATTTTTCTACTTGTAAATGCTCCATCATTGTACTCGAAAAACGAGAGACCGTATTGTGTATCTGCCACTTTCACGTTTGTTCACTCAACACACAGTATACGCACACGCGCACAGTTGTTCTTGGACCCAACAATGCAACAAGCCAACAACTGCAAATCTCTGAACTGCGTCATTCAGAAGTGTCAATCAGCTGATTGCATGGAGACTGGAATATCTGGCGAATGGCAACACATCAACGATTGTTTTCACTTTAGACCGTTAAACTTCGAAATGTCGCCACCGCATCTCGTAATGTTAAATTAATAGCGCTACAGTCGACTTTGCGATCGCGAATATAAATGCATGCTGATATTACTATACTGTCGTCTTGTCATGTAGCATTTATTGAATTAACTAATTCATTATTAGTTCGCCATTTAATCATTTAATACAATAAACCGTAAGATTTCAACGTACACTATTTTATTTAATATCCAATTAATATATTAATATTTATATACGAACGACTAATGGATTGACTGAAAATTTGAATTTTTCCAAAATTATATATATTTGCCGCGGCAACCGCATTGACGGCCAAACAACTCCAGCTGATTTTGATCTTTCTGATTTTGAGCACTTACTCCAGCCTAAAAATAGGAATGGTCTAGCAGAGACGACGTGTGCAGTCTCAGTGTCAAGGCGATATACATATATACACTCTCTTTTTGAATTATTTTTATAACATACAGGTATAAAATAAGTATATTTTTATATAGTTAGTATTGCTAAAAATTACGTCATCTTTTTATAGAATTAATTATGTTTTGGTTTGACCATTCTAAACTAAATCTATTCTAATATTGCATTGTCAATTAATTAATTAATTATCTAATTTATAAACCTGATATTTTCGCTGACTATTGAATTATTTATGATGGTTTTTATTTAAACGACCATGCATCATGGAACTTCAATCAATTAATTAATACAAAATTAGTGAAAATAATTCACATTTTCACAATCAAAACAAGGTCTAGTATTTATTCAAAGAGTATAACACACAGATGTATAAATGTCATCTTACATTTGCTCATTTACTTAACAGTACAAGTGATATTAGATTCAATATTGTACTTGCAATATTATTTTATTGGAGCTTAAATTATTAATATTATTATTATTATAACTTTCATATTTATAAACAAAGATGTAAAGACGTAAAAATTAATGCATACTTTAATTTTTTCAATTGAAAATTTTTTATTAGGATTTATCTGAAAATTATATACCTAAAAGATTGTTCCTCTGAGATTTTTCTGTGGAAAACAAATGTTTATTGAGTTATATTAGTTGCAGGTTCTGAAAAATTAATATAATTGCTGTGATAATAAAGTCAAGAATGCATCGAGCAACAGTTATAGTAAATAGTGTACCAACAGAAGTTATTGCATACAATCGCTGGATCGAGGAAGGTATAGCAGCTAATGGAAAAAATGATGTGGTTATCATTGTTACTGGAAATCCTGGTGTACCTGCTTTCTATGATCAGTTTGCTAAGCAACTTCAATTAAAACTTCCTAGTGAAGTACCAATATGGATTATTGGTCTAACTGGACATATAAAGCCACCAGATAATGTTCCGGATTATTACCCAGATAGCAAAACTTTTAGACATTTGTATGATTTAAAAGGCAATTTAGAACATAAGGTATACTATTTTTTAAATTTGATTTTCTTCAAGTTTTAATAAATCTAATTAAACTAGTGATTGAGATGAACAAATATTATTAGCAAAATAATATCAAACAATTAATGACAGCAACTATTTCTATTTTACAGGCAGAGTTTTTAAAAAAATATGTACCACCAAATGCTAGAATTCACTTGGTGGCACATTCAATTGGAAGTTGGTTCACGATGAATTTATTGAGAGACAGTGAGATTGCTGACAAAGTTGTAAAATGTTATTTATTATTTCCTACTATTGAAAGAATGGCTGAAAGTCCTGCTGGTCATTTTTTAACAAATATAGTAAGCTCAGAATATTTTATAAAAATAATATTGACTATTTTCAAAGGAATTGATCACTACTCTGTTAACTGTTTTAGACGTTGAGGATAGCTGCTTTTATTATATTTATGAGTTGGATCTTCACTTTATTTCCTTATATTGTACAAGTAATTCTAGTTAGAATAGTTGGATTATTTTTTGGGATACCAGCCAACTGTACAGATGCTGTAATACAAATGGTTCACCCAATATCACTTAAAAGAATTTTCTTACTGGCTAAGCAAGAAATGATTGTTGTAAAAGACTTGGATGACGAATTGATATCCCAGCATAGAAAAAAATTATTTTTATATTATGGTAGTAAAGACAGTTGGACACCCATACGCTATTATGAAGATTTGAAGGCCAAATTTCCCGATCTTGATGCTCATTTAGATAAACGAGGATTTGAGCATAGTTTTGTTCTTAAAGATTCTATTGAAGTTGGAAAAATGGTTGGAGATCTTATATGTGAATCTATATAATTGCAATCTATATAAACTATTTTTCTTCGTCTTTATGTAAATTTAATTTTGGTAATGTTTATTCTTTTTAAGACTGTTTTGCACATTATGCATCATGATGACTGAACATGTAATGATAACTTAAATTGTTACACATTTTTATAATAAATGGTCAAGAAAGTTTTTTTTTACGCAATATTAAATTTAAATATATACTTTTCTTACTGTTTCTTATTATTAGAACCCTCGTGTACAAGATATTTTCAGTTTTAATTTGTGCCATTTTAATAAAAAATGTTATGATCACAATTGCAAAAGTTATTCACCTCAAGTCTATATACGCATCAAAATGTATTTTTAAGACGTTTTCTTGATAAGAAATTAAAGAATTAAAAACGGCCGCATAAATATTAAAATTGAACAGACCATTGTGGTTTATCGATCGAGGAGACATGTGTAAGTGATATGACGTAAACATAATTTCACCGGGCTACCGGCGCCCGACCACTTGCGTTTCTCCACTTGGCGTTTGACGCAAGTTCGTGATAGCTTTTGCAATTCGTATAGTACTTGAGTACAAAAACAGTGCAAATGATTAATCTTCTTTGATATTAAAGGGGTTTTCATTAGGAAATACATATAAACAAGTGCTTCCATAAAAATACTGCAGATACACGTAACGCTAAATTTAAAGTACTACAAGACATAACCTCGACCTACGGAATAAACATAAACAATGAAGCTCAGAACTCTTGTTCCGAAATATCATTTAATGTTGCTTGTAGTATTTTGTGGAATGCTATGTACGGATGCAGCGGTAGAGAAGCCAAAGCCAAAAAAAATTGGCAAAGATGTGCGTGACATGACTGATGCAGATTTGGAGCAATTACTGGAGCAATGGGAGGTACAATGATTATCATTTGTATTGTATAATAGTATAATATAAAGGGATAAGACTGTTATAACTATTTGAAAATTCACTCGTCAAAACATTCATTACTTATTATAATAGTAAATTGAAATAACTTATTGCAAATATTCAACATTTTGGGCATTTAAATTTTTTATTTAAATTTCATCATTGTATATATATATTTTGAGAACTACTATATTGTTATGCATACAATATTCATGTTATCTTTTGTTTTGTCATTTAATGATTTAAGTAAAATTATTCACAAAACAAGAAGGGTTCCGATAATGTAGCATTATTTATGGGTTTGAATGGAATCAATAGAAAAATGTACATATATATATATATTCTAGATAATTGTCTTTATAGGAAAATGACGAGCCTCTAGAACCAGATGAACTTCCAGAGTATCTCAGACCTCAACCAAAAATTGATTTATCTAATGTAAGTAACTAAGTATTAGCTTTTGAACATTATGATTTTTACTCTTATTAAAAGTAATTAGAAAATGAGTAAAATCTTCAATGACATCTAATTTTAGGTAGACTTTAAAAATCCTGATAATGTTCTTAAAGTATCTAAGAAGGGAAGAAGTATTATGATGTTTGTTGATGTTAATCCAGACCTTTCTGAATCACAAGCTGATAGTATTTTGCGAATATGGCAAACCAGTCTTCAAAATAATCACATCATTGCAGAACGGTACAGTGTATTATAATCACTGTATATGTATATAATATACATATACATATACACTGTATATGTATATAATATACATATACATATACACTGTATATGTATATAAAAAGCCACTGTATATGAATATAATAAATTTCTATTACCTGTTATATTTAAGTTTTAAATAATCGGTTTTCAATATTTTATTTTAAATTATTCTAGATATCCAATTGACTCTAATAGAGCAATATTTATGTTCCGAGATGGAGCACAAGCTGTTGATGCTAAGAATTTCTTAATTGAACAATCAGAGTGTTCGCATGTTACTTTGGAAGGACAAAATTACATTGGAAAACATGCATCTCTGGTAAATATATCTATATTTTTGTATAATTTTTATAGTAATAACGAATAAATAACATTGTTTGTAGGCTGCACAAGAAAGATTACAAAAATATCAACCAAAAGCACAAGGTACTGTGGAAAAAGTAGATTTACCTTCAAAAAATGAACTATAAAGTCTTTTCTGTAAAAAAAGCAAACCCCTGTATTCACAATAATAATTGCATTCAAGACCAGAAATGATATTTTTTTGTTAAAGTGATACAAACACAAGTACAGATGATCAACTTATTGTATATTTGTTATTTCTATTTTTTATAAATACATTCTTGTTTAGTAACATACATTTTTTCTTGAAAATACCCTTTTAAATTTGAAACTTGATTTAGATACATAGGTAAAGTTGATGGATGTATTGATTGTATATGATTTAAATAAATACTGTTGATAAATATTAAGAATGCCTCAACAAACTCCTTTAGGTAAATATTATAAATATCACATATATTACATTATTATTTTGTTAAACTACTTTTACTTGTATAAGCTGATGCACTGTTTAACGCTTTAACTTCACGCTGCAATTCCTTGACAACAGTAGCAAGGGCTTGAGGATTCACTCCATTTTCACACAGCCTTACACAGTAACTTAATGTCGCTGGATCCAAATTGGTATTAAGTAATTTTGATATCCGATATAGTGCTTGAAATGTTTTTCTTGCGGTATTTATCTGATGATGTACAGGTTCCGGCATGTTAGCCTTGCTGGGTTTTTTTCTGGAAAATTGATAGATGCCACGTTTAATAATTGACGCATGGAATAAAAATTCCTAGTTATCAATTCAGAAAAGTGATCATATTCGTTTATTAATCCCATAAAGAAGTATATAAGTTAATTAATTTACAGATTGACCGTGGCGTTCTATATTACAGAAATTTCATTATTCACATTAAGGCTCAGGGGTAAACATAAATAAAATATTAATCACTAAAATAAGATAGAAATAACGGCCAAACTCACCCTTCGAGATTTGACAGCTTTTTAAGGTAGTTTTAAAACTGTCAAGATGAAAATGTTCTTATAGATGCGTTTTATTTCATATACTTATACAATTTTTACGTTGAACTTTACGAGTAATCTACGAGATGAATAACGAATTCTTGAAACAACGATCGAGAAAACTGACTGTTTTGAATGGATTTTTGTCGAAACTCAAAGCTAACCAAAGCTGCAATGTAAAAGTTGAATAGAGGGCGCAACGCGTCACGACAAACTATACGCGCGAAAATGTGAACGAGTAGGTGCTTGATCGATACTGACGTAACCATGATGACAACCCACGTATAAATTAACGTCAGCTCGAACGAGCTCTATGCTTGGTAGTCGCTTGTTGTACAAGCGAGTCGTAGCAGACGAAATATTCGTCGGTTATTTGCCGGCTTTGAACGTTGAGGCCTTCAAGCGTCGAGTTGCTTGTTCGCAATATTACTCGACCACTTGCTAGATAATATGAGTTGCGAAGATACGGATATTTCGAGTCAAGCAAAGAGAGAGAAAAAGCAGTCTCTCCTCGAGAAATATGATATTCCGGTTGAGCATTTATCGTACGAGTACATCGGCGAGTGCTCCAACGCAAAGCAACTTGAACGCATTGTGCGAATTTTAAGGTAATTTGGAAATTCGACCACCCTCGATACACGATCTACTCGTAGACGTTGTCGTTGAAATTAATTTAGGTAAAATTAGCTCCCTAGACTCGAAGTAAGCCATCTGGAAAGATGCTCAGCCCGTATTAACGAGGCGAACATGCTCGAGCTTTGGCTTTATCGTATTATAAGACACGATTCACGTGAATAGGTCGGGCGAGGAGGGTGTTTTTCCACATCTGACAAAGTTTGCGGAGGAGCGCTTGGCGACGGTGAAACCGGAGAGCGTAGTGCTACGAGTGGCGCAACCGTTAATTCCTAAGAGTCACCTGGAGCCTGGCGAGAGACACCAGCTCGACGGCGAGATAGGCAGCTGGATGCGAGAGATGCGGATGCGAGAACGAGATCTCAAGGACGAGAAAGACATCGAAGCCGAACGCGAGCCTTTACCGAGGCCCACCATCAGGAAGCCCGTTCAACCAACCAATGCCAATGTTAATACGATTATAGTTTCGTTTGATTTTAAGTTAGCTTGCCAAACGACACGTTTGCAAAAGCTACAACTCGAACTATTCGATAAATTTTTCATCGAGTCTGTCAAATATTTGTTTGTTTGCGCGTTGGTGCTTGACGACGAGTGCAATGGTGGCGGTACCCATGAGACTAGGTAGTCTGGTTAACCAGAGGAGATCTAGCCCGATGGTTGACGAGACAAAGAAAAGGGGTGTATCGTAGAAGAGCGGCTAGTGGCGGAATCGTTGAACCGAGCGGTAGGGCGCATGCACGCGGACTGCAGCGCGCTCCGAATTAGTATCGCTCGAGGGGAGGTTGCGTATTGATTTTCTCGTGTATCAAGCTCTAGTGCGAGTGCGGAGACACGGAAACACGGGGGACCGAGGTCTCCCGTGTTTACAACTGCATAAATAAGCGCAGTGCTCCACGTTTGTCTCAGTGTCCACGCGATAAGTCGAATATTCCAGTCGATTACCAAATATAGAAACACTCGTAAGTATAGGTGCATTCAGCATTGTATCTGTGACTCGAAGTAGAGCAGTTGATCGAAGGAGAAACGAGGCCACATCTCGCGTTGTAGGTTAGTACGCGACGACTCGAGGTTGGTTTGATCGTAGATTCGATCGTAGAATCGATTCTATATTTGACGGTAGATTTAATCGTAGACCTGCGATGCTGCAATAAGAGTAAAGACCGGAGAGCTGGAGAGGACGGTTGGACGCCACGCGTCGGTGAGAGTGCGTCGACGATGGACTGCCCGGACTCGGAGAGCGACAGCGACAGCCAAGAGTACCGAACGCAACACGAGATCAAGCGCTGGAGGCTCGTGTTCGAGCCCCACTTCAAGAAGATATTCTGCTACAATGGCTTTATCAAGCACATGAACCAGCGCTGCACCGGCAGCAACGACAGCACGAGCTACATCTTGTTGTGCGCGGCGATCGAGCGCAACGACAACCGGAGCGCGACGGCCCTGCTGAAGCACTACTGCAAGGGTAACATGGGCAAACCCGACCCGAGCAAGGACATCCCGCTGCAGCTGGCGGTGCTCGCGGGCAACGTCGAGATCGTGGAGCTGCTGTTGAGCAAGGGGGCGCGGGTGAACGTGAGCTTCCAAGACCAGCGGGAGCCGCTGCACCTGATCTGCGACCGGCAGTGCAGCCCCCTGCCGAGCGAGCTCGCGCGTATCGCCATAGCCAAGCTACTGATCGAGCACGGGGCCGACGCCAATGCCCTCGAGAGGTCCAACAAGGACAGCCCGCTGATTTTGGCGGTGCGCAGCAAGTGCCTCGAGCTGGCTAGGTACCTGCTGAGCCGCGCTGCCGGCAGCGACAAGTACTACGCCAACCGCCACCAGGAGACAGCCTTCCACGTGGCCTTCGCCGAGAACGCGGGTATCGACATGATCGAGCTGCTGTACGAGCCGCGCTTCGACCTCGGCCGCCTCGACAAGGAGAGCCTCGGCCCGCTATCGTACGCGGTGCGCAATCTCGTCAACTCGGGCTTCGGTTCGGCTTTCTTCAGCTTCGGCGAGCCCCTCAAGCCCGTGCAGTTCCTGCTGCGCCACGGGCTCTCGGTCAACAGCAGCCTGGACAAGCGCGCCAATCGCATTCTCCACATGATCTGTCAGAACCACGCGGTGCAAACCATGAAGATCTTCCTGGACTACGGCGCCGAGGTGGACGCGCGAAACGAGGACGGCAAAACGGCATTGCACTTTTGCGCGGAGAACCAGCCTCCGAACTTCGTAGAACTGCTGTTGAGCCACGGGGCCGACGCGGCCGCGCTCACCGACAATCGGCAATCGGTGCTGCACTTTGCCGCGGCCAACAAGAACCCCAAGGTGCTGGAGCTGCTGTTGCGTCACCGGAGCCGCGGCCTCCTCGACCTTAACGCCAAGGCCAAGGACTGCAACTTTACGCCCCTCTTTAACGCCGTCTGGAGCAACCGCCTCGAGAACGTGAGGCTGCTGCTCAACTGGCAGGCCAACGTCGACGAGCGCATCATTAACAACCAGATCGTCCTGCACGTGGCCGTCGACCAGAAGCACGTGGAGATCGTCGAGCTGCTGCTCGACCACGCGGCCGACATCAACGTCCTCGACGATTACGGCAACACGCCGCTCACCATATCTCTCTACCAGATCACCGATTCGGCCAACTCCGACTGGTCGGACGAGGACGACGACGACGAGGAGGACGTGGTTAGGCCGGCCGAGGCCGTACGGAAGGTCCTCACCAAGCACGCGGCTAAACTGTTCGCCTCGGGCCGACACCTCAGCCAGCAGAGCTTGCGCGTGCTCAACAATTCGCACTTCAAGGACTTTTTCGAAGATTGTCTCGCCGAGCTCGAGCGCGCTAAGCGCACCAAGCTCGCCGAGAGCGTCGGCCTCTTCGATCTCCTCGTCAAGAATCGGGAGCGACTCGTGTCCTACGTGCGAAACGAACGCTTCGTCGAGGCCTTTCGCGCCAGCAACGCCAGGCATGCTTTTCCGATCTACGGCCAAACGTTGGAACGCAACGTTAGCACGACCCTCGACAGACTCGGCCTGCTCGACACCTCGTCGCTCAGCCTCAACAACATCGTACGGAGCCTCGACGAATCGTGTCTCGACACTTGCTGTTTACCTTCCCTCGTCGTCGAACACATTCTCAGCTACTTGAATATCGTTGATTTACAAAATTTGGCTCTATTGAGCGATTAATACGCCCTAGACCTTCGAATCCAGCCGTTTCCGCCATGCGATCACACTTTTATATCGATTATTTCCAATATACCTCCTTATCGGTGGCCCCAAGCTCAACTTCAACAACAACCGCACCATACCAATAAGCCCAATACTGTTTTGCGTTCTAAATGTAAATATGTTACTCTCGACTAGCTGAAATGACTGGACTCTACAATTTCAAGTGATCACTATCATAGTTTATCGTATGTTGTATAAATATGTACATGTAACAAATCTTTATTTTTGTAACGAGACTCGATGAAATAATATTTTTTGCTTCGAATAATCAACAAATGTCTTACGTATTTTGCATCTTTTTTCCGGTCCCAATAAATATTTCAAACGACTAAAAACAGCATCCATTTGATTTTTGGGCATTTCTGGTGAAAAGCGAAGATCTCAGCCGAGTCACGCGAGAACAAAGGGAAAAGACTGGGCTCCTGCGATTACTCGGGATGGGACAAATACGATGCGGATACTGCATTGGCTCGCATCGACTTGGCCGACGAGCGCGAACGAGCCGAAGCGAAGCGTGCTCAAGAACAACGACGAGCTGAACGGATGCGAACCAAACGGGAAACTGTCGTCCAAAAGTGTACGACAATTTAACATTCATCTACGATTTCGGAAAATACGTGGACGGACTATAGTTATTTGTCACTTGGCAAATTTCCATCGCCTCTCGCCACACTCCCTCGTCTATTGTTACATAATCAAATAACGACTAGTCACGATTTTTTCAGCCCTACTAACAGGCACAGAGTTGAGCGTACTGTCGGGTCGAGAACGAGAAAAGGGCAACGAAGCATTCCGTGCTGGTGATTACGAGGAGGCACTTCAACATTACAGCTCGAGTATAGCTCTCGACTGTGACGTTAACGCGTACAACAACCGAGCTATAGCGCGTACGTATATAACTTTAGAGCTGTCGTTTAAACTCTTTGATACAGAATATAGTAATATTCCGCCCCTCTTCCGGAAGAGACAAACATTGATGGTTAGCATAATGCAAAATTCGGCCAATACGATACGTTTGCCGGACGAATTACAACGAATGCCTGACCAAACCCGAATTTTACCACTTGTCCTTTGCTGCCGTCTTTGCTGCCGTCTTTGGTTGAATTGATTCGAATTTAATTGAAGTGGATTGGGTTTGCAGATATAAAACTGAATAACTACGAAAAAGCAGTTGAGGATTGCAACGAAGTGCTCAAAGCCGACTGCACAAATCTCAAAGCACTTCTTCGAAGAGGACTTGCACTGCGGTATCTTGGGAAGAATAGAGAGGTAGTCTATTATTGTTTATTCAGGTTTATTTTTCTGCTACTATTGGCGTCTATGTATTGATTTTTATGATTATTCGATAAAAATGTCTTCGTCGAGCTACGAGAGGACGTCACTATTGATCGTTTCGTTTGTATTGAAACAAAGTATAAATATCGTTGACAGGCTTTGGAAGATTTTGAGTCGGTACTACAAATGGATCCCGAAAACAAAACTGCTATAACGCACGTCGGTAAGCTACGCGAGTCGGAAGAACAATCTAATCCAGTAAGGTATGCCTTTTGTAGTTTTCGCGGGTATCCAGCGTTAACGCGTGTCTGCATCGGAGTTCTCTTTGTTTTAGATTAACAATCGAAGAAATATATTGAGAAAGTGGAGAAATTGTGCAAATTAAAATCAGAGGTGCACGAACAAATAATGATTTGTAGATCGTACAGAACGATGATGATTTTGCGTTGCTCCTCGATTATCCCACGGCGAATCAAACTACGGATGCATATCCAATCAACAGGAAGAACGTTGTACGTCGTTTAATAAATAATTGATACTGCGATGCATAGTTTGATGTTTAAAATATTTTTAATGCGATTTTTTACACAAATATAAATCACTACATTATTTGAGAAACCTATTCATGTAACGTTTACGATCATCGTTGAAAATTGATCAATTATGGAATACACGTAATAGTTCAAATTTAATTAATCCTCCTTTCGCACGTAAAGTTTTTCTAAGTACAAAAATATGTTGATTTAATTAATAGACGACTACTTTAACGCATATAATAGAAAAATACTCACGTATTTACATTACGTTGATAAATGCCATTCTTTAATGGAAATTAGCAAAGTGCCCCGTCAATTTTACATTTGAATAATATACGTTTAACTCGGAGATCTGATTTTAGAATTATAATTCTATATTCTTAAATACAATGACGGTAGAATGGTGATTGGTGACGCAGTAACTAATACTATAGGATACACGTATCCGTATGCTTATTTACACTTTGGGGGAATCATCAATCTCAAAAAATAGCTAAGAATACACGGAAATGCAATTTGTTCGGAACAAATTAGAGAAATACATTGAAATCTCGCGCATAATTGTTGAATGCACCGTATAATTGAAACTAACTATTTTACCATTTTCAAGATTTAACCATTTTTTCGGCGTGAGTATGTTTCGTATTTTATTCATGTACGTAACCCCGATGTATTTACTTGAAATCACATACATTACTAGTGATGAATATTTAAAAAATACCTTTGTAAATATTGTGCACTTAGATAAGCTCGATATCTTTTATTTTTATTATCGAGAAAGACACATAGACATTAATTGTATCAAAACATTGATATCGATTCACATGCAGAGGTGTTATCGAAACACTTGTTTGCACGATAAGCATGCAACGTTATCATTATTTCAAAGTGTATTTTCGTTACATTATTGATAATACCATATTAATTGGCAATATCGTGGTTCAAGTTGACGTTTCAACATAGATAAATTTTTGGAGAACTCTAACATTTTTCTTAGAATGATTTTGCAATAATTTTCAAGTAGTCAATGACTGGCGCTTAATAACGCTCCTGTTAAAATACGATACATCATTTTCCTCGTTTTAACTACAATCCTGCAAACGATACTGCATCCAACTTGTACGAAAAGGTACTTTGACGAAACTCGTTGCAACACTTGCCTTTGGCTCCTGCCGTAAACCTCTCGTTTCGCAAAAAAAGTCTTTGCGTACTCGTTAGATAATATGCTATTTAATCTCACCGAGTGATTTCATTGTAGTATACGTCTGATCGCTCAACTCGTAATAAGAGTCATTCAAGAAGCTTTCTTACAACTGAGAGTATTTTTTTGTATTTTCTTTTTTCTTTTTTTTTGTCTTTTGGACAGATTTGATTGCTTGGCGATTAATTTTTACTGTTTTTGAAAGCTTTTATAGGGGCAAACGTGGTAAACGGAATATTTTAACGTTCCATGTTCTTTATAATTGACAAAATATTCATTATTATTGTTTTTAAACCTTGAATCAAAATGAAGTGGAAATGGGGAGCTGTTCGCCCTGTACTATGGAACATTTTTATAAATGTGTTTTTAACTGCATTGCACTTCAACGAACTTTATGTTATTAAAATATTCCGCGTTCGTTTCAAAAGTTAGACTGACATCCATAATTAATTTTACTTATGTATACGCGTTATGATGATTCTCCCAGACGACTGCGTGAGGAAAATTACATTTATTTGTTTTTCTTCAAAATTTTACCAAAGGCCACCGGAAAATGTTGACATTGAATAACAAATTCCCTTGTACATAACGGCGTTTAAAAAGCAAATAGCATTACCCACGAACTTCATACGCGTTGATAAATCGTTTTTGCCAAATAAGACTAAATAAGCTATTGTAGAATTTGTCATATTTTAAAAATAACTTCAGGACGACAAACTTCCTCTCTCTCTCTCTCCCTCTCTCTCTTTCTCCTTGGAAGAATTTTAGAATAAAGAAATCCCGACGAATAACCATAAAAATATGTAGAAAATATCGAAGAGAGCAGCAGCAGTCCACGTGGAATATGATTTTAAAGAGTATCGTTGATGGCACGCTTGTTGAGGTTTATTCACTGCATGCACCCTACCCACACACGCATTCACATTGTTGGTGCAGTTTTGCAAAAGGCGAAAAGAGCTGGTTGTAAAGAGTCTCGATCGCGGGTCACTTAAAAATCCGTGAACCAAAATTAATGAACTAGAGTTTCTCAGAGGCGGGCATTTCGATAATGCTAGCGATGCTGCAGCTGGTCAACTTGTTGGACGAACATCCGTTGCTAGTTATTCTGCCAGCGGATTTTCCGGTCAGCCGACTCTGCAGTACTTCCAGCGACTTGACACCACTGGCTCTGCTCGCCCCAGTGCCAGTAGCACCTCCGCTTCCGCGTTCTCCACTCACAGGGTTATTATTGTTGTGATTGTTGTTGTTGTTGTTATTCTGGGCTGCGTCGCGTCGCCACAACTTGGCGAAACAGGCGCGAAAGTTCTCTGAAAAAACGCCGTATAGCAGAGGGTTTACCACAGTGTTGAACTGCGCCACCACTAGTGCCCAGACAAAGTGATGAGATCTGCAAACAATATTAATCTTAGTCTAGCCAACTGATCCTCTGATTTATTTTTACGTTAATGGATTTCCAATTTCCTTCAAATCCCTGAGATTTCTGCCGAGAAATACAAATATCGTTTTCACGTCCAAGAATGGAATAAGATACTCGGATTGGTATATTTCTAGGCTACTATTCGTCTGGATTTGTCAGTCAAGATTTGCAGTTTTACGTACAGCCCCGCGCGAAAACTACTTTCGCATTCGTGCAAGCTCTGCTCTCGAATGCTACCAACGGATCGATCAGCATAAAGCTACCTTTTTCATTCGTGTACTAACTTTTAAATACTACTTGCGCAAAGTTGTATTTAGTTATGCGAGTTCGCGAATCTTTCATAACGACCGAAGCTAGCTATCCACGATAATATCTTCCATTTATTTCTTTTACTGTTACATAACTGCGACATAATATCGAGGTTTTTCAGAACTTCCTTGATGCACTCTGCTTAATACGATCGTATATCTAGGAATATACAGCCGGAACACGTCAAGAGACTTATGCACAAGACGATCGAGGAGAAAGTTGGTAGAAAAGCTTCGGTGAATGAGAATAAACAAAAACAAACGATCTTATACCGACCTCAAGAAGAAGTTAGTGTCCTCGGTTGGTCGCCTACCGTCGAGGTAGATGAGCAGCATGACGGTGGTGATGGGTAGCCACATGAGAAGAACGGCACCGACGTTGAGCAGCAGCACGCGGACGACCCGCAGATGCTTATGCAGACGGACCTCCTCGTGCTGAGACAAGCTACCCGCTCGGCCCTGGCGAGCGACGTTACAGCCAGTCGCTCCACCTCCACTTCCAGCCGTCACCGATGCCGAAGACAACTTCCGACCGGCCCATGGAACCAGCGTTCCCACCACAGATAGCTCCGAATCTCGCCGCCTACTTGGATCGGATTCCAAGCCCTGCAATCGTTCAAATGTCGTACACCAACTGCTAACAAAGAATACGCGACGGCTGGCACAAGAGACAGTCGGTGATTCGATATAACGGGGTCAACTGTCACGCAATTGGTATTTTCGTATCTTTTATCGTTATTACGAAAAGCAAGTTTGTCGTAAACTTTATTGCTTTCATTCAGTTTTTACAGCCGATACAGCCATTTACGTGGACCAAGATTCTTTCCTATTTTCTAACTACATCCACTTGACATTTCATTTACTTTAGCACACTTCTGCGTAATCATTTACTTTACTTACCAATCCCATTTACTTAGACTACGTAAACTCGATTCTCATTATCGAGCGCAATGGCCACCTAGGACAACTCTATTTTAGAGCGGTTTAATTTAGTTCAGTTCCAAGCCTATAAACTGCACTCTCAGTTATACATCGTAGCCTGTTGCAGTGGCTATAGTAAAGCCGTTCAAATCACACGAGCATAACATGGTCTGTCGCCAAAAAGAAAACGTTTTGAGAATTTCCAGACTAGTGTCGTAATACGTAATTGGAGCTAACAAGTGAAAATGAGAAATTTTCAAGACCAATCTGTCCATTCGAAACTCGGTCATTTGTAGATTCATGCAGAGATAACGCATATGCAACTAGAATCGGCAAAGTTAATTTAATCTAATTTCTTTCATATGTCCCTTTTATTTAATACCACTATTGTATCGATCCAATATTATTTCGACCTCGAGCTAACTGATGCACCGCTAACAGACTTCCAGGATAAAGCCAATTAAGCTAATGCCGTTTCAAATAGAATTACGGATATAGTCCAGGTAAAAATAATTATTTGGCACTTACTTACTAATTACGTGTGTTCCGTATCCTCGAACGTTTTTGAGACGCACGAGTGTCTTTGGTAAAAAATAACTAACCGATGTAGAACTCTACAATATTGATTTTAATATTACAATTTCTGACTAGCCTCTTTGTCATTCGGTAATATTTCCTGAAAATATCTATAAATGAATTTGTTTGCAAAGGAAAGTTGCAGAGATTACGTTAAATTTGAATATTTGGTAAAAGACCGTTGTTCATGCGAAATCAGACAAAATGAAAGCGTTAACAATTAAATTTGACGCGTAGATTCTCCTTTAGAGAACACAGATACACAGCCATTTTTTCGACAATGCTCACGCAAAACAATTCTACGACAGCAGGTTTTCATCGCTTGTTTCATTAATTAATCAAAGTGATGGGAAATCCTTCAAGTCGCTAGAACGTTACTTATCGATAACTACAATTCTAAATAGCTTTCAATACAACAACAACAGGATAAGCAATAACATGGCCTGAAAATGGGTTCACACGGTATTTTTCTTCTCTAATTCAATCAATTAACTGACCGATGGAGTTTGTCTTGTCCCACTTGGAATGCATATTTGGGATACAATGTTCTAGATGATTTTTTTTATAGGATAGAGGAATTACGTATTGTACGAATATAACAATAATAAATGTGATACAAAATCTCGAAGTTGAATAAAAACCATGACATGCTTTACCGCAATAAAATCCTTTACAAGTTACAATTAAATTGACTTCTATCAGCTATCACGTAAACTATGTATAGCTATAGTTCGACACCAATGCTTACAGTTAATGTGAACAAAGGGTTTTCTGTGCGTCTTTAATAACAAGAAGTACTACGAAACTATAAACCTAATAAAAAATGAGAGTATTCATGCAAGAAGTAGTGCGCGTAATGTCCTTATTGAACGACAGTTTCATTGCAAAATTTATCAATAAAAAAAACGTTCTTACGGACAATATGAATACAACAGTGTCGTAGTTATAACGACTTTGTCAATTTTTCTACAAGTACATCGTTACTTTTATTTTTATGATATTGGAAAATTTTCGCAAGGTAGTCCGTGTAACGAGATACATCAAAACATAACTCCAATATTGCTCACCACTCTATGAGAATATTTTAAGAGCATTCACATTGTTGGTTATGTATATGCGTATTAATTTTATACTACGAAATAAGTTATTACTTTATTTTTGTAGGGTTCACATTTTTAACTCTAGCGTTTTCAAGAAAACCATTTGAGATTTCTTTGTACTTGAATAAAAAATTTTTCAATTTGAATACAAATTTTGTCTATGTATTATACTACAATAGCTGTGTAGAACGCCACAAAAGAAATGATCTTCATTGTTTGACAATTATTTGACATTTACATTTGTTCGGGTGATAGCTCAATAATCACAGAAAAATCCAACTATATCTATTTCAATCATATCAATTGCAATACCTTCAATGATGTTAGTTGGAACAAAATTGGTTCAAATGTGGGCCAATCAATCAGCGGTGCTTGCGAATTCGAAGCACCCCAAAACGTCAGTTCCTTTTTTTCAGGAATGTCCGTGTAATTCAGTTTGGTGAGTATGGTTATTGTCGATTGGCTGACAAAAGCAATCGTACGCCCAAATTTGAAATGGAAGTCAGGTAATTTATTTGGAGACTTGTATTGTCAAGGAAATGCCCATTCAGTATCCAAGATGGACAAGGAACTATGTAAAATCGTATTAAGCACGATTTATGGTAGACAGTAGCTCGGTCTGTTGTCGTATTTAAACTTTGCAGATTGTGGAGAAAGTTAGAGCGCGATCTCGTACATTCAATGCTCTACGATGCATCGACGGTTCGGCAAATTTTAGATATAAATACATACACGCAAATTTGCAATGGATGCTACAAATTATTAAGACGTTGGAACCATTATGTCAACGACAATGTAAATATATGGCCCATTAATAGAATTATTGCGATATCGATCGTTGACTAGCATTAGACAATTTGTTTGGATTCTATAAAAAAAAAAGCAATATTAGGTTGGTATATCAATTCAACAGTTGGTATCAGAGATTTTGATTGTGGTACCATTGGCCTTCGCGAGAATTTTTTAAAGAAGTTTATTCCATACTTCTCATGGGAGGTTCGCGACTTTGAGATTAATGATGATAGTTTGAGCTGTTACCAGCGGATTATTGGAAATGCATTTGTTACGAAAGTAATAAACCTACGGATGTATAAGGCTTTACAACGATACTGGAAAGGTTTTTTTATTATTTTTTTATTGTACCTACGATGCAGCACATTAATTCAAATTGCATCTAGCCAAAGGCATAACCGCGTCTCTATATGAATTGTCAATATTATTTTATATCAAGCACAGTTTCAAACGAGTTTGTCGCTCGCGTTAAAAATGTTTAGATTTTCTGCTTTCTCAGAGACCTATCAATTATTTTTGTCGATTCACATAAATACGGCGCATACTCGTCTACATTGTTATATGGCATTGGCGAATTGGCGAATAAGTACCATCTGTTCGAAATTGCGTTACCCTTTTTTCAAAGAAAATTTACCAAAAAGATCATCGAAGGATTGTATTTTGTAGTTATTTGCATTCCGTATCCCTTCCTGACCATTTTTCCAATATTAATTACGCAACGCGACTAATTTCCAATTGGTTTTACCAATTGTTTCACGTGGCATGTTTCGCTTGCGCGCCCTCAGCGCTCAGCCGAAATCCAGTTTGATGCAATTTTTCGAATACGTTGAACGAATCGTATTTAACCAGGAGTGCAGATTGACGACGTTGCAAAGTTTGACGCGCTCGCGTCTTTGGAAAAGAAATAGAAACAAATTACAACTTCAACCGAGATATTCGATGTTGGAGGAAGTGCGATCGATAGCATGATGAACACTCGAGAGAGCTGCTTGGTATTCTAAACAGCTCGGTATATTGAGCTATAGATATCCCAGCTCTGGCATTATTCGACAAAGCCACGATGACGTCGACTTCTCGAAACTTTCGTATTTCACAGGAGAAATCGTAACTGAACAATCAAACGGATGTATGCCACGGTATGCGTGAAAATTGATAATCGCGACACCGATACTTCTATCATGCTAGTTAATTTTCAGCTGTGCTATTACTTCCGAAACCCTTCGATGCTCGACTAATGTTGTTGCTTACACGATACACAGATTTATGCGTTTCAACGGCTTAACCAACTTAAAAAATACTTGACATAATTAAATAACAACTAGTTTCTGTTTGTTTTCTGTTTTCTTCGAGAGATTGTCGATAATTGAGGGCAGTATTGATTGATCGCCAGTAGGATTTCAAAAGAATAGACGAAGTGTTGTGATAGTTCACATTGGAATACAATGGTTTTGGCGAACGAGGCACCGTTGTTCATTGCCTGAGTGAAAGCTCGTAGCTGCTGAAAACGGGCCGAGAAAGCGAAAGCTTACATCATCTCATCGCTAATCGGCGGCGGCTCAAGCCCAAACAACGATGACAAATAAGGCGTTGAGTCGACAAGCGACCACGCAGCGTATAGACAGTCTTCGACAGAGCGGTCAAGAAAGCGGTCGAGTTTCTTCGCGCCAATCGCGCGCCAACTTCTCGTTCGCCAACGACCCGCCGCAAAGTCGTTCAAACAAACATTGATCCATCGAGTGCCAGTGGACCAGGGGATCGAGCGATAGGCAGTCCGACGTTTATCCGAGTGCTCCTTCTCAAATGTTATCTCGGTTGTCCAGCGATCCGTCAGCCTCGACGGTAAATATAGAATTGAGTTTATCATCGACTCGGCCAAAGACGTAAATTGTCCAATTGCCCTACCATGGTGGTTGATCACTCGGGCAACTTGATTTCAAAACATTTGAATATGCTAATATTGTTTGGACACCGTAAACCGTCGATAGCGAAACTTCGACCCAGACGACCCAACGTCATTTCAAATAGTCGACGACAAAAATAGAAAGATTTGTGGAGTGGATTATCTAGAACGAGCAAACATCGACACGCGCCGCTGCACGTAAGTTTGCCCTATTAAAATATTCCTTAACAACAAGTCGCCTTTTCGATATTTCAAATGTAACGAGATGAGAAACTGCTTTGAGATTCACAATGCGCTTCTGATCTAGAAATGGCAAAGTTTGAAAATAAAAGTCGCAACAATAAGATGTAGATTGCTGTTCAGCGTTGACAGGAGAAACCACTACTAAAATATATTCCGCAAATTATTCATATTTTAGTAGTTGACTCATTTATCAGACGGGCAGATGATTGTCATCGGGAGTAGATAAAAATAACATCATCAAATAGAATTTGACGCCGTTAATTTCTCTGTTGGATTGTTTTCCGTGAATGTCAGATGATAATTTAACGCTTCGCTGTCGTTTAACGAGCATAGCGCGATAGTGGACAATCAAAAAGTGATTCGTATCTCGCGTTCTTGGCTCAAAATAGATCGCGAGTGGATCGTATAGTAGGGATCTCCAGTTACAAATAACTATAACAAGAATGACATTAAAACCTCTTTTTGTTTTGTTCCACAGTGAAATATTCAAGTTAGCAAGGAATAAACAGTGACAATAATGTAAGATGGCTGCAAATCAAGTATTCCTATCAGTATTGATTTTGTTCCGTTTGCAATGGGTTACCCGGTGTGATTTCACGAGCGTCGATTATTTTTCCAAAGATTTAACGTTTCGAGTGCCATCAAACGCGAGGGATAAACAATACGTAGCAGTCAGTACTCCCGAGAGCACCGTCTACTGGAAGCATTATTATTTTAGTTACATCAATTGTGACCTCATTACCAATGTGTGCGAAGTTGGACGGGATTGCTTCAATTGCCCAAAGTTTTACGAAGCAAAAAAGTGCCACTTCAGCTTGCCCTACAACGACAGCTTATCTTTGCGACAAGTTAGCTTAAAGGCTTACGGTGATCACGGCGATTACGGAGGTATTATTGTCGACTGGGCCTCGAAAGCAGTCGTTAACGAGAGTTTAGGCCACCGAAACGAGAGGAAAATTCAATTAATCAGCATGGGAAACTGCTTTGTACAAGAGATCCCAATCGAGTTGGTCGGCGCTGGCAACAGGCTCAGAAAAATAGTATTGGATGCACTTCCGACGACGAAAAGCGTGGAGGTTTTCTACATAGATTACCGGAGCTGCGGCGATAGCGGCTGGGCCAGAGTCAAGTACAACGAGGATGGAAAGGCGAGCAAAGAGTCTCCGTGTATTTACGGATTGGAGAAATCAAGGCACAAGTTTTCCATGGACGTTGTCGTGGGCTCTGATCTTAATCAAATTATACTGGACAAGAGTAAGGACCATTGGAGTTTGTACGAACTGAAAAATCGCAGCAATCACGCCTTGGTAAATGTTGCCATGCTTTGTTGTGCTTTGGTCAAGTAATTATTGACGCTAATTGACCGTTACACAATGTTCCAGGAGTTCCACAGAGGCGCCAATCGGGACGGCGACTTATTCGACATTCCACGCATAGCCATGCACGACGACAATTTCGGAAGTTTATGCTGGTTGCCCGACATCGAGCTATCCTACAGCTTGAATTGCACGATTTTCCGCGTCGAGCCCAAGTACACAAGAGATCTGATTCTGAACTTTCATTACAAAGTTCGCGATTTCGAGTTGAAAATGGTGGACTTTAAGCGAATTTACGCGCTGACGTCGTCGAGCGACGACACCAGTTGCACCTACGACCTGTGGATATTCGACATTAGTGGGCTGCTCGTCGACGGGCCTCTCAAGATCCAGGGACCTCGGTGCGTGTTCACCCATAGACTCGAGCCCAGACCCATCATAACGCATCTGAATCGCGACAAAATTTGCGTCAGCTTTGTCTTCGAACGATCGACTCTTGACAGCTCGCATCGACGAAAGATCGATGGCGCCCCGGCGGACAAGCGATTCACGGTAATGACCGAGTGCTTGCTACATACCAACTAGATTGATGTTTGAGTAAAATTTCATCTCACCTGAGCAACGCACGAGACGGCCCATCGATTGCGTGTGTCGAGTATCCTCTGGAAAATTCTTTGGTAATGGTAGACCAGTAGCGCCATTGGTAGCAAGCAGGCAAGCACGATTATGGGTATCGTAAAGCACAGCGACACGTTCAGAATGTCGCTTCGCGGGAAAACGAGGGTGCATATAGTCCAACCATTTGACACCTCCTGCAAATTTTTACGCGTCAACCACATCTGTCGTCGTGTTATAATTTACATTATTTCGCTGTCGGTCACGAACGAACGCGCGCTCTTTCGGGTACTTTGCGCGTATTTGAAACGTGATACGGTTGATTGTTGGACCAGGAACACGTCAAACGCGTACGTACTCGTTGTCATTTTGTCGGTAGAAATACCGCTAGAATATCCATTTGCACGAAACGCGCGGCAACTCGATGGACGAATTGCCCATTGTTTTCGACGGAGGCCAGACTACGAAGGCGCTTGTAGTTGTTCGATATCTAAGCGAGGACGTACCTTGGGCTTGAACCAGAAAACGGCCGGGAGAAAGAGGGACGCCGCGATGATCCAGGCGAGGAAGCTCGCAGCGAAGACTCGCCTGGCTGTCAAGGCGCTGCGATAAGGCGCCACGGCTAGGCAACGGTGACGGTCCATCGAGATGAGCGTCAGCGTCCACAACAGCACGAAGCCACACACGAACTAGCGACAGTACAACAACTTTATCAATAAACTATAGGCTGGCGATCCGAGCCGTTTCCGTTAGAGTGTTGCGGGGGACGAGAAGAAAATACCTGGGAATAGGGTAGCATTCGACAGACAGCCTCGCCGAGCCGCCACTGCTGGGTGAGTCGAGTGTACGCGACTGCCGGTACTCCCAAGGCGAACAGCAAGTCCGCCGCAGCCAGATTGACCAGGCAGAGATTGGTCGGGGTGCGCATCTCGCGGTAGCGCAGCACGCATGCCGCTATGCCCAGGTTCGCCAGCACCGACACCACGAAGCTCACCGCCAACACTAGTACCTGCAATCAACGATCGTTTACCAAATAACTGCGCGCTAGTAGTTCGATGCTGCTCGCTCTCCGCTTACGTCTTACTGGAATTGTGCTATTCGATGCGTGAATACCTCACTGGCGTTTCAATATGCACTCGGAGACAAATAATTAGACGAGCAATTCAATACAGGATGATTCGCGTCCATTGCGCGGCGATGTGAGAGGCTTAGAGCGGCCGTCAAAACCTTGTGCTCGTCTTCAAGCCGCGTGTTCAAGGGTTTTGGGCTTTTGTGCATAAACGTGTTTACGAAGGATGCGTGTCATGCCACAACGACGAATAAATCGGGCGATAAACGAGGGATTGACGCTATAGAAAAACATCTCTTACGGAAGATTCTGCTCCGACTTGGCTTCTCTAGGGTCAAAGATCGATCCGACAGCGTGATACCAACTCGATTCCTAGCGCTGAGTAACGACCTACGCCTACGCGCTCGCGTGATCGTGGCCCACTTTCGACTTTAAGCTCCCTCCCTATACGTAAAGCGCTAAAACGTGGATTCCGCGATTTATGTCCTCAATCGATTGCATGGAAATCGTCCACTCCTCCAGCAAAAGCATTATGTTTGTTTAGCGTCTTTAACCATACCGGATCGTGGACTACAGACAAACGATTGATGAGTTTCGCGCTTGATTCGACAAAGTAGCTCAGGACAAAAATTTATACAAATATATCAAATAGTTTACTAAAGTAGCATAGTGGTAGGCTCTGAAAATGAATTGGAGCAAGTAATCGAAAATAAACGATGTAAAGGATAATGTACTCGTTCAAATAAAACTGGGAAACGGTGTCAAGAAGTATACGTCACCGAACATACCAAGGACAGTTAAACGATTGTCTCTTCCGTTTTTATTGGCTACGTTTTCCTTTTATTCGTCTTGTAAACTGCACGATGTAACTTGAATATATATTTCGACGCAAATAGTAATTAGCAAAAAATCGGTAATCAAATAAATAAATAAAATACTCCCATATACTTAGTATAAACAAGGTAATATTTTATTCCGAATTTCAACGTGTTATACTTTGAAGCCAACGAAGCTCTCTCGACATTTTTATGGATGACGGTATTTAATCGAAGAATTGTCATAGCTCATTTTAACGAAGCCTCTTTGATGTGGTTGCAACAAATAATATTGATCTAGGCAAAGACCCGCGTAAGGTCTTTTATTTTGACACGGGGTTTTCATTTCCTTCAAGCGCCATAAATCACGTGTTCCAAAGTCCTCTTACCGTCAACCGCAATAAAGTTTTGTTGTCGCATGTGCTTGTTAGATATCTTGTTTTTTTCAGAATACTCATGCCCGTCGGTCAATTATTGTATTACCTTTCGTCGCATCTACCCGTTCCTTAAGTCCTTACGAGGGGAAGAAGAAGCTTGATTCCTCTGTGGTTTTTCTTTTAGAAGCAAATTCACTAGCAAGTTTGTCAAGGTTGCATCTAGATTCGTTGTCGTAATAATTTTAGTAATTATTGTGATTCACCTATCAACGGACCCGAATACCAAGGTCGCACGGAAAACTCTGCCTGAGCGTTAGACGCTAAACCAGGTCTTGTCCGGTAAATGTGAATGAAAGGATAGAATAAGCAGAGTTAAACATTTGGATCGGTAGAGAAGCAGCACGTTCAATTCCGCTCGGGATAAAAGTAGATTACCGTCGTCAACTTTCATCATTGACTCGGTGCTGGGTTGCTAGTATTCACAATGTCTCAACCATTCGATTGCCAATTGTCATTGTGCTTTGGTAAAATTGTCGAAAATAAGGCTACCGGCAACGATTCGATGGAAGAACAAGTCCAATAAGTGGAATCGACGAGCGCAGGTGCTGCGCTACTGGGTATGCTGAATCTAACGGTAGTAGAGAGTTCTAGACTAGCGATTCGAGATGCCATAATTGAATATTTAATACGAGTTTCTAAACATCCCGACACTGGCCCCAAAGTTTGAATACCAACAGGAAGCAAACGGACGGTCAGCAAAATTGTTCGTTTGTTCGATTTTCACGAGATGGCGATGCTAAGGACTTTCTTTCGGGCAGTCATGCTGATTTTGCTGTGACTGTCTCGTTGCAAGTTATGTTACAACGGACAGTCGAAAATCTTAACGTTATTTCTACTAAGCCCACCTATATATTTCGACAAAGTTCAGCAGGACGAGCAATCCCAAAGACGTGGACTTGTTCAACGAATTGATACGAATGAGTCATTCGCGTTATACTGGACGGAAATGTTACCGACACGCGCGGTGCACAGCCTCGGTTATCGACTATTAAACGAATAAAAACAACGGTTAAAAATAGCATTTACTGCCAATGTACCGCATCCCGGTGAAGGGTGATGTTCTTATCGAGAGTCGTTGCTGATCTGTCATATGAAGTATACTAAGAAACAGCACATTGCTGTTCGTGATTACGGAAGGTCTACAACTGAGGGTTTTCCTTCGATCGCTCCAAGTAAAATTGAACGAAATATGTATACCGTTCTCAAAGGGAATCGAGAACCCATCATCTGAATGTTTACTCGCGTGATTTACCTCATTACTGTTCCACTCCGTCTTGTTTTATTCTCTTTTTGTTTTCCGCACAAATAATTTAGTACTATTACTCCGCGCGCTTGTCGTGTATTATTATTGCTTTCTCTCTATGGTATAGTTGATGTTTTCAAGATACTTACGACAGTTATATTTTGAGAGGAAAACCTGATTGGCAAAACGACGAGAAAGAACCGCGAAAAATACCGTCTATGCAGGATTTGGTCGATATCTTGGACGATTATGGTATTGTTGCGGGAGGCCCACCGTGCTCGATTCAACATCGTTGTACGGAATGTTAAACATTGCTCCGGTCAGAATATATACGAATATGCGACTGTTTTAATCTGTCCTTTTAAGAAATGAAAAAATTCTTTATGCATCCAACGATAATTGTCGTATGCATAACGTCTAAACGGTGATGCTTGTGTCTTTCATAACGTAAGCTTCGAGATGGTATTGCCCGTAAGACGTCAATTTTGCGATTGATTTTCTTCATTTTTGACGATTAATGCCCCTAAAAGCGTAGTGTGTTTCATTAATAACATACCAACGGTAATTCAAGTGGATTCTTGAATAAATAGAACTCGACGACAGCCTCCTTCAATATACACAGTTTTAGATGGGTAAACAGCGCGAGAGCAGTATGGTGGCGCGATAATATTTCGAAATAATTTCATTAGAGAACTTTGATATAACACAAACAGAATCTTTACTTTGTTAGGTCGAGTTGGTGCTAGTGATTCATTATGAAAATATTGAGTGCTCGATAATTGTTTGTTCACGTAACTAGGATACTTGGATTCGTCTTGTATTCAATAAAACAACCTTATTGATAAACATATCAGTATATTGTTGAATTTAAACGAAAGCCCCAAGTACGCGATAACGTGTCTATTGTTTGGGGAAAACGAAACTTTGAATGGAGTATTATTCGAGTTCACTATCAATATCCGATTGATGCCTACGTACAGCACCTACACAGCTCAATATGTATTCGCTATTCAATCGAAATTCATCAAATCTATTTGCTGCATTTCAACATGAACGTTAAATACAGACACGTAAATATTCCGATGATGTCGACGCAGATGACGGGGCACGATACTAACAAGTATTCATTCGAACGGGTACGAGCGTGTACGCGTTGCTATATACAACGACAAAATTCGCTTTATCCTTATTTCCATCGAGAGATTCCATCAATTATGGAAAAGTTTATCGTTTTACGTAATTAGGCAGCAGTGGAGTAGCGCAGCAGCACGTGGCAACCGGGTTAATTCAATCAATAACGATGAATGAAATTGGCGTAACGTGAAATATCTGTTAGTAGCCGTGGGCGTATGCGGACTCGCTTCAAAATATTATACACCGACGTTGAGCCGACAAAGCAAATTGTCGGCTGTAATTATTGCGGTAACGCGGCCCCTCCTCTCGACCCGAAAGAAAAAGAAAAACAAAGCGAGGCGAGCGGCGAAAACTCGTTGAAAAGTCCTCGTATACAAGCGCGAATACAGCGTTAGAAACAAAGTGGGAGGGGGCGAGTCAAAAGCCCGTTGCGCACGTTGCGTCGTTGCGTGGGCGGCAAAGAGCAGCCCGTGAAACCTCGCAAAATTGAGCTTGATTAAAATCGAGCGATGCGAACCCTTAACAGAGCCAGAGATCGCTTATTATTCGTTTCTTGTCGCTTTCGCCTATGGCTAAGCCATTTCCGCCTGATCACCCTACCGCCGCACTTCCACGTTTAGCATTATCAATCTTTCTGGGAATATGCCACTGGCTTTGATCGATTTGTTTCGGTCGTTATTCGTCTTTGTTTCGAGTGATACTCGTACCGTTCCCATCGGTAAACTACCAGGAACTTTGCTGTAACAATTAAATATCAATTTACAAAAGTGCCGCGAAGACCTTAAAGCGTGTCGTTGCCACCTTATTTTAAAACTAATCTCTCCGAAATGTCTCCGACAAATCGTGATAATCGTGACGAAAGGAGGAACAGTGGGATCTATAGAATAGAGAGTGCCGTACGAAAATCCAGGTCGAATCGGCAAGACAATAAGGAAAACAGAAAAACGAGAGAACGGAAAAAAGAGAGCGAGCGAGTATCCGTTTGTATTTTAACGTGAAATGCTAGAGGGCACAAACAGAAATAAAAGTTGTTTCATTGCGAGTGCCGAGGAAAGTTTATCGACGGAATCTCTGGCATTTTGCTGGGGCTGGCAAAGAAAAGTGCGGGAGACGCTGCGGCCCTAAGTATTTGCCGCTACTGGCCAAACTTGATTAAAGACTGCTTGACACAGCGAAAAGAAGAATGATGTCTCGCTGCTCGTAACGCGAACGTGAGTTTCGTTTTTGTGGCTGGCCTTGGCTAATGGACTGCTACTTGGTATTTTGCATTCGTGTAATATGGGTTATTGTGACGTTCACACGAGTGGGCAAGCATGTAGTTTTGCACGGAGACCGTATATAGCAGCAATTGAAAGCAAAAAAGGGCGCTCCGCTGTATAGGCACGCCTCTATGCGTCGCTGCTTTTATCAAATTACCGTTGTTTGATATCGTAGCTTTACGCAACGATCAGTGTGCCGTGTGCCGTGTGCCGTGTGCAAAGCTTTATTGTTCAAGATCGTGCATTATTTTAGAACGCAAGTTGAGAATCAAGGTAAAAATTGCACGCCAAGAATCTCCGCGAAGAGATTGCGTCGATCGTCTAATTAACGTCAAGCGCGATAAAAAGCAAAAGTTTGCCAAATGAAACGGTGGTGGTAGAGATAGTACGGAAGAGAAATTGACCTCGAGTCCGCTGGCTCCTTTTCTGTCACCAAACTCGCTGTAATAGGCGAAGTAGTATCGCTGGCCCCACTCTTCGTCCTCGCCGAGCACGTACGAGTTGTTCATGCTGCTGATCGAGTCGCCAAATTTCTCATCTGCCTCTCGCCAACATTGTCGGTTCGCTGTTAATCGTCTCTTTCGGCCATACGCCACCCTCGGCTGACGACCATATGCCACTACTTCGTCCCCTCATTATATGCTTCGTAGGCTTTCGTCCCTGATCCCCGATCACTCGTGATTCGACGTACTTCCCACTAACAAGCGTAACAAATTTCATCCAGCCACGAACATGATCCAACAATGCTTTGAGATTCTTCTTCCTTTTTCTCGCTCACCTGTGAACAGACGAATATTTTCCATTTTTTACATTTGACTCGACTGGTCGATTGCTCGCCAAATTCGATTTTCCCTCTCACTCACTCTCTCCCTGTCGTTTCTCTTCTTTGTTCTGGGCACTTGATTGTCTACATAATCGCCACCTTGCAACCAACTCAAAATTTTCAAACTTTTCTCGGGTTCAACTAATAATCGATCAAGCTTCGGTTCCAAGTTGCTCCGAACGAGCAAGTTGTTGAAATGTTGTGCCCTTTCCATATAAACATTCGTCTATAACGATATAATTATCATAATACTATTATTCGATTATTTTCGTAATCGGTGTCCCGGATATAGACTGCAAATTATGCGGTAATACTACAGCTATTAATACAGGTATTACGGCTTGCAGGAAAACAATTTATACGAAGCTCAATGGAATCCAAATACTCGCGTAGGATATTTCCCTACAATTATTAAAGCTCAAATTGCATATAAATGAAACCGTCCCAAATACAATAGAGCCAGGATCCAATTAGTTATTACTCCGTAATCGAATGAGCAATAAGCTTTGACATTGTTGAAATACTCAAAGTTAATGTTGTTCTGAACACAGGTCGTGTACACAACGGTCAATTGGTCACACCAACAAAAAAGTAATCAGAACTCTATTCATAAGTAAATTGAACGAGCGTTACGTCAGGCAGAAAATAATCTGTGACTCGTGCTCATTATTGCAATTGTCTACGCTGAGAAGTATCAAAATGGGGTTGCAGGAAAAGGGAAAAAGGTCCCGACGGGGCTCTCGTGTCTCGTGTGTAGGCGCAGTCTCGGTATCGTCAAATCACCTTTCTTGTTCCCTTTCTGCCTTTTTGGCCCGAATCGCTCTCCCCGTCGCTAAAAACAAAAGATCAGTCGCACTCATCGACTAAATATCTAAATAATAATAAAAATGACGCGTCAATGCGAGAATGCAAAACACGGGAGATTCAGTTGTGTATTTTGCCGCGCGCAGTTGTGTATATTAATACTTTTGCCTCGTAGCAGTCATAAAATTCCATCGTGCATCTCACGCATCGTATCTACTACTTTCATTTCTCTTGATCCTAGCCAATGCTTGAAATCGAAGCTTTATTTGTTTGTTTGCTTTCGCCGATTGAGAGGAGCACGATCTCGCCAGATATTTCCAGTCAATTGTTTTGATTAATTACTCTTGATTTTAATAATAATCCTTGACACAGCATTTTCGAAATATCTTGCGAAACAATTCGCATCTTTGATCAAGCGAATACCGCGGTGGCGCGGCAGTACAAGAGTTGGATTGATCTGTTCTGCGCTCCTTGACCCGACAATATGCAACAACTCAAGTTGAAGAATCTACAAGTTCAAGCAGACTGCATTGAAACGAACGAATAGATAATTGATTTCGTTGGCATGTTCGGCGTTTGAATAGTCGCGTACGCGCTGAATCATTGAAAAACGCAACGACAGAAACGTCTGCTATTGTCGAGTGCTGTCCCACGTGTTCAATCGTTAATAGATACATATGTTGTGGATCTACAAAAGTTTGATTGCTAACGATGTATTTTAGAAGAGAGTTGGGCATTGTTAAATTGTTCGGGGGCGCTACAAGGCAAGAAAGTTCGAGAGAGAGAGAGTTGGCATTTAGCAGCACGTAAGGTTGGCCAGTGATTGCATGTGCCTTATCAAGTGGCTTCTCAACTCAGGAACTCCTACCGATCAACACAGTGCCTTCGTCCTTGAGTCTAGAAATTACTGTTCAATCGCAGTTACGAGTTTTGATTGAATCGACCAAGACGTCTTCTTCCTATATACCTCGCGCGTGCGTATTATTAAGTTTGCTCTCGATTATAACTCGTCCGTTGCCAATAACGACCACACACGCAAAGCTTCTTGACTTTTATTCGAATACGTCTCAAAACGGTTATCTACGTACCTACTCTTCTCTCAAAAACCGTCTGCTGTTCCGACTATGCGCACCCAAACGCTACGATCAATTGTCCGCATTTTCGCGTGCACTCAAGACTCTCGCCAAAAGCGACAACCAGCGTTGCACGTAGATCATTGGATTTTTGCAAGAAAACCGCTCGAACGAACAATCGATGATTACAAATCTTTCCAACAGTCATCAATACCAGACCAGCTGTCCGATTGTATACCGGTAAAGTGCTACGCGATACTCGAAATCCAAAGCTAAAAAGCTTTCTCGCTGAGCGCGTAGCTAAATAGATTTGAACCCCCCCCCTCGTATTCCCCAATCGCCCCTCCTTATTGTGCCGATAAAAGGTCAATCAAGATTGAAAACAAGGCGGGGAGTATCGAATGAAAAAAAGACAGATAGGAAGAGAGGCCGAGCAGTGCGACACGTGGCAAGCTGCTTGGCTATATAACACTAATGCTTTCTGCTCGTAACTCGTAAGGCTACTGGCGGCTTTTGTCCGCCGAACTCCTTTCGCGGTAATTATACCGTGCATCCAAGCACATATTGCTCGCGAGTGGGCTTTTAACGCGTGCCCCGTTTACTTCGCCCTCGTTGCTAGCTGGTGCTTGTGAAAGCAACGCAATTTTTTACAAGCTCGACAGCTTCCGCGTTGAGAAGGTCTGAAAAGATTTTTCGTACACAGCGACACACGTTCCCTCGAACAACTTGCGCTCCACGTTGTAGCAGCGCGTATATTCAGCTCTGTTTCCGTCGGCATCTTAACTCCAATGGAACGGCCAATGGAACGGCTCGGGCAGCAATTTTATTAAAAAAGACAAGAGAACAAGGTGCTCCGATCTCGGCTTTTGATTTGGAAAGCGAGCTCGATTACTGTTGTTAAAAGTTGCACAGAGACTTTGGTTTCTAACGCGGAATGCAGAAAAGACAGAGGCTCTTTAAGCAAAAGACTCAAGGTGCGCAGCTATCTCGTTAACGGATCGTCCTTCTAGGGTCGCAAAAGAAAACGGAATAAAGAACCAAGAAGACGTGCTGTATAAAGGCAGAAGAAGCGAACGAAAGTTCATTAGGCGGCGTAGGCACGGACGATGGTTGCATACAATTGCCACTCGAATTATCGATTGTGCCTTGACATTGACGGCTAGTGCCAATCAAAGGGCATCTCCTCATCCTCGAGCTTAACCGTGTCAAGGAGATATATGTCTCGAATCCGCGCTATGCTTATTTTTCGCTTATTTTTTATATATCGCCCACTGTTTTATTCGTGAAATGCCGAAAACAAAGCTGCGATAATGCGCCTCCGCAAAGCCATTCTACAGATGGCAATGATTTTTAAAACGATCGACCAAACATATCAGACGTTGTTAAACTGTCGTTAATTGATGCTATCGTGAGATCGCTAACTGCAACGCTGATGAGCTGATAGCGACAGCGCTTGAGATTCCACGCTCAATCGTAAAACGCGCGCGTTGAGAGCTTGAGGGGAGGAACGAAATCAGTGTCGAAATTAGGCGGATGTGTGGGACAATAACTCGATAGAGAAAAGCTGGTTATTGACGCGAACGATAAGCAGCTCGAATAGTGCTGATGCATCCGTGAAAATGACGGCATATAGTTCGTTGAGTTCTCGCCTGAGGATCTTCGTCGGGAAACGACCGGCGCACCTGAAAGTCCTTATAAGTCGCCGACACGCGCGCGCACGCTCAATTTACTAATGAAAGTTCTGACAAGGCCGAGTAACAAGCGCACGTTTCGCTCTGTGACGAAACTATTCTTGTAAACGTACTCGGGACAAAGAAAGGGGGTGGGGGCGAGGGAGGGCAACGGCAAAACAAAGTGCGATATTCCATTATTATTTTCGCTAATTTTGCGCCAATCGCTTAATAAAACATAAAATATTAGTAACGGCAGCTCGACATATTTAGCTTTCCAAGAGGCTTCCGTTTTTCAATTAAAATCCCAACAACTCAACTATAGTTAATTGGATTTAATGCTTTCGAGTCAACAATTTGCATCGTTAACAGCTGTTGCTGGTGCTGCTGCTGCTGCTGCTGCTGCTGCTGCTGCTGCTGCTGCTTGCACCCTTTTCAATTAACGAGTTGTGGTAGAAAAACGAGGTTGAATTTATCACATGTACAGCTTTGCCGAGAAACTTTTGCAACGTTTAGCAGTGCTCGACAGCTCTAGAAGCGCTAAATGAGAGTTTGGCATTGCGTGTATTCACATGCCTACATTTTTCAAGAGTTCCACTTCTATCGGGCTCGAATACGAATGGTCGTGGACAAGATTTAGTCCGACAAACAAAGCAGTTATGCTTGACGGCACCATTGAGTTCGATAAACCAGCAAAACGATCGTTTGCGTTGAGACTCTTTCAGCGACTGTGCCCGTAAACAAAGCGCCACGTTAAAAGTACGTACAGCAAAGCATGAAGTTACAATTACATTATTAGGTATTTCGTTCTACGGCGAGTTTTCGTGGCTCGTTCTACCCGGAACACCGAAATACACGTAAAAGATGTAGCGAGCGAGTATTAAAAAAAACCCCAAAATAACATTGTTTAACGACAAATGGAAAATGGTGAACGTTAAATTCAAGAGTTAATATCGAAACGTCCAACGTTTACAGAGGCACCCAAGCACTAGCAGCAATATCTGTCCTCAATCTCGCGTCACCTACATACGCACGGTAAAAAAGATAAAAACAAATTGGTGTAGGTGGAGCTTTGGAGAGCAAGTGGCAGGTAGAGTGAAGAGCCGTGGGCACTTGATTATCAATGAAGAGCAGAGGCAGCAGCGGATAGTACAGCGAAAGCACCAGCGGATGCTCTTGCGATTGGTTTTCGACTACAGCCGCTTCGACAATCGCACGCCGAATAAAACGGGGAAACAAAGGCTTCGCTTTCTCTCTTCCGCTCTCGAATGATCCGCTTCTCTCTCTCTCTCTCTCGCTCCCCTTCCACCCATGCACGCTATAACGCAGCAGCGAGTGCACTCGTCGATCATCGTTCACGCGCTTCCGCCACCCTCGGCCTCCCTGTTTTTTCGACCAAGCTCAGCGCTTTTCGCTATTCACTTGACAATTTTTGCCTTTCATTTTGCCCACGGAGCCACTCCATGCTTATCAGTCCTTGCTATTACGTCGTCGCTGTTTCAGCAATTGCACGAGCACGTAACTGGCAATCGGATTTGTCAAAATGATCGTATACCGTGTAGCGCGAAATTTCCACAAATTAACATATTTTACCGACCAAGCGAAAGAACGCTTGTTTAAAGAGATACGTGAATCGCGAAAAACCGCATCCTGCTTACGAAAACTTAACCGTCTTCTCCCTCGATCCGAGTTTTTAAGCCACTCGATGGAGTTTACGGCTTGCCCGAAATATCAACGTTGAATAAAGGATAGCACAGTTGTTTACACTCGGACTCGGGCATTTTAACGACGAACCTAGAAAGAGACTAGATACCACTAGATACAGCCGAAAATGTACGATGCAGATTTGAAAGTGAGCGAACAATAGCAATGCAAAAGACGCATCTATGACGATGGAGCGGGGATTATATTATAAAAACGCGCGGTGCAAAATAAAATACTGATGGCGACAGGTGTGCGCACTCGTGTTATACACAATTCGGAACAGATGGTTCAGTGTATATTTTATTTGGTCGTGTTCACGATGACGACATATACACAAAGTACCTGGAAAGCATTGATTTATGAGTTGAAGAATTACGGCACGGGTGTAAGAGGTCCATCTCTACAGTTTACAAGAAGTTGCCTCGACAGGGTTCCCGGCCCTCTCTCTCTCTCTCTCTCTCTCTCTCTCTCTGTCGGTGCGTCGACTTGTTCACGTCTTGCCTTTTGCGCATTTTGAGAATCTAACCAGACTTTTTGTTTCATGGACCAGACGTCTCTCGTGATTTATGGACATCCGTCGCATGAACGCTTTACTCTTGCGTTACCCAACTCACATGCCTCTTCTCCAGCCAACCTCAATTATCACGGCATCGTTTGTTAACGTAATTATTCACTGCTACTCGTGATAATTCGTAATCAAGCTATTTGAAAATAAAGTGCTCACTAGTAAAGTGTCAACGGTTCAAACGACGACCTTTTGCAACGAATAACGCGGAAGACGTAATACGAACAAAATAACCGTATACACGAGGGATTTTTCCCATTAAGAAACGCACGAAATGGCTTTCCTTCGAAGAGCCAGTGACGAATAACAGCTGCGTAAGAGTTTGAACGCATTTTCGAAAAAGTATCATTGAAGTCGCGTGAAACGAGGCGATTGTAATAGAGCTGCGCCGTACAAGTCCATGACAAATGCGAAAGTGTCCGACGAGCACTCCTGATAAATGTTCGAGGAATGAAACGACGGGAAAATGAAGCTTCATTCGCTTCAATACAAATGGATGGACTGTGCAGAAGGAAAAGAAAGCCAACTGCGAGCATAAGTGGTATATCGAGAGACGACGCGGGCTGCTCCATTGACTTCTCGGCTCTTTTAACTTGCACTACCAATTTAACAAAGCGTCGCTCTATCAAGCAAACGCAATTGTTTCTCGCGTTACGTACTGGCTCCATGTATTCACTCGTATCAAGCATTATATCTCAAAGTCCATGTGCAAACGTCCTGTACGAGCAGCGAGTCGCGTCGTATTTGTTCATTTTATTCGAGTCAAGTGTATGAAATTATTCGTCATTTATCTCCGGCTCCCGGCGGCGCGCGACTCTGTCTTTTCTCGTTTTATCGGAAGGAAACAAGCGAGAAACGTCCATAGAGCATCCGGACAAGTGTTGCTGCTGCCGTTGCTGTTGCGTATACTTATTTTTCACGTTTCTTCGTGCATCGGGGAGCAGTGGAAAAACTAACGACCTTGACGTCGATCCATTTGTCAAGAGGAGGTCAAACGCGCGAAGGCCCTCTTTACTCTGAAAAATCCCCACTATTATTTTTCCCGCAGTTTCTACGCTAATACGCCGTCTACATTAGCCAAAGGCAATTTTAATTTTTTTTAGGCGAAGCATTTTTTCGTTAATGTCGCGCCACTTCTAAGTAACGATAATTATAATTAAGGTACAGACGTTAATTGTTCGCTACCCAAACGGCATATGCCATCCCCATATAGATTAAAGCTATAATAAAGCCCGAAGTGGCGAAGTTTATCGATCAGCAAGTCAATTAGTCGTTTTATTTTGGACCATCGAGAGAGAAACTCGCGGGTATTTACAGAAATGCTCAATTATACTCGGGCAAACTTCGAAACGTCACTCAAACTCCATAGATAATGCAAGCGGTGAACATTTATTTCAAAATATAATATTTTCGAGAGTATACCCAATTATTTGTCGACCGATAGGTTTTTCGTAGGATTCGGATCTCGATTCATACGATATCTGCCCAAACGTAAACGGACGTATAATGACATTTATAATTGAAAGGACTTACCGGTCTAGCTGATTGGCCTTTATCTCTCAATTGTACTTTGTGACCCGACGTTTTCCGATAAAATCCTTACTAAAACTACAATATTATATCGAATAAGCGCATTAACAACCAAATAAAAAGCTTTGAAAAAGCAGCATTTTACGAATATCATAATTGTATTGGCGAGCTGAATCCAAGTTTATACCCAGCTCCCTATTCACTTTTATAGAGGCACGGGCCTTTGAAGTTTGTAATAACAGCTACCGTTAAATGGCAGAGCTCGAGTATACAATAAAATCTTAATAGAATTTATTGTATAAAAACGCAATGTATCTTATCCATGTTTCAACGTATTTACGCATATTCTTTAAAAACGCACGTATAACCTACTTATACGTTTGAAAAGCCCAGATGACAGCGCGTAAACATTTTAACGACAGGACATTGAAAAGGAGAAGTCATTCGAACGATTTTTAATATCAATCATATACGATGAGTTGTACTATACGACTTACGACGATTACGGTCGGCTCTACAAACCTATCTACGGCAGTGTTCAAATACATTATTTAAGTACGTCAAATTGCACAGAAACGCAAGAGGGTACTTTGTTGTGTTTATCGCATCGTAAGATAGATCAAAACCGTCAGAGCACTAGTGATGAAAAGTCCATCCGCTCGCTAATTCGTTTGCAGGTCGCTAACACGAGTAATCTGGTTCGCCCGTTCTTGCCCGAACGATGTAATACTGTTTATAACGAAAAGCTCAGCGAACGAATACGAAGTGGCGTGGTTACAAGTTTGAAAACACTGGCAAAACTAACCGAACTAGTAGAGCCAGAGAAGTAGAAAGGGCCAGAGAAATTTCACGGAGAGAGAGTGCAACGCGAAGCTTGGACGTGACTAAGTTTGAGAGAAAAGCTATCGACGCCGATTTCCAGGTGGTCGTGGCCCTGCGAGTGACTTTCGATCTTGCGTTTTCCTCTCGCAGAGTACTCGGCTGTGGCGCCGTAACTTCAGCGGTTAATTTTTCGCTTCACGCGGGCTAATAACGCGCGTGTTCATTGCCAGTACTACGTCTGCGTCGATCAGTTTGCGCTAATATGATTTCGGTTAAATTTTGCTGACTGTTCTCTCTCTCTCTCTCTCTCGCTTCCGCCTTATTCATAAATATGAGCCCATCCCTTTTTCGTTATTTTCAACTACAGCTTTTCAAATCAGCAGCATCTAGGCGAGAGCGTCAATATTCGTTTGCGCTTAGTTACTGCTTCACTCGAGCAAAACTCTCAAGCCAAACACGTAAAGTACGATGCTTCACCGTGGATTCAAAAAACGGCAATACTTTTACTACGATAGATTCTGAAAAGGGCAATTTAGTCGCTAAATTGAAGGCACTCGTAGTGTTGTGCATGACATCGAGTTATGAATAACATTCGAAATGGGGTATTCGTTCGGATAATTGTCTTTTACCTTTTTAAAAAAACGCAGCATCGGAAACAAAACGAGACATTTGGTTGGAACTTTGCGTGGCGCAGCTAAAAAATCTGGCGACAACTAAAAATATGCCTTTTCTTGAAAAGTGATAAATGTTCGGCACGTTCCAAAGCCATGTAAGATCTGGCCTGGTTACGTACGGCTACTTTTTTCGAGTAGCTGTAGCAAAAACCAACGTCGCAAAAGAAGATATATCGACTCTTTTTCCTGCTTTTCAATTCGGCCGGCTGTCAAAAAAACCGACGGAGCTAGGGTTCTTCCCGTCTAAGTTTCCTTAGATACTTTTCACGCTTAAACACTCTGTTATCGCTGTACTTTTTCATCGCTTAGCCGCTATTAATCCCGACACGATCATTCCCCAGTTGGTCCGACTTTGACCGACGACGTTGCGACCTTTGCTACGGCACGCGTGTAGCTCCTCTTAGATAGGAGAGAAAACGAACGAGCAACGACTGTGAATTGCAGATTAAATTTGCCAAGCAACGACGATGGAAATGAAATCATGCAAACGCTTTCGACTTGAAGTATTTGAAGGGTGCAGGTCCCGACAAATGCAATTGATTGTCGAGCTTAAGCGCAATTTCCAGTTGACTGCATGTCAAGCTTGAATTAGCGAGGCTAATTATAGCGCGCGTTCGTTGCTCGAAGTTGAGTTGTCGCTTGACTATTTCTTCGGCAGCAGCTTATTGGTTTGACGGGTTCGCAGACAGAGCGAAGGACTCGGATACGGCAGAGCGAAACGCGCTAGCAACAATATTTCAGTCGGTTGACGAGCAAATAATCGCGAGTACCTATGCTCCTGCGAAGGTTCGATGAAATCAAGGTCGGCCTGCCAGTGCTGCCTTTACATCTACGCGCATATTTGAGCTACGGCTATTATTGTACGCTAGCGTGGCCAGTGTGGCGTTAATAAATACCGGAGCGTGCTATCGATCGAGTTTAGCACAACGATATCCGTATTAGCTACTTAGATAAAAATTGATAAAACTAATAATAAATGAGAAAGACATAAATAAATGGCAGATACTGTTGAAGTAATCAATAGAAGCGTCGAGTCGAAAGGAAAGGTAGCGATTGAATGTGATAAACGAGGGCCGAGCTCGAGTGGCGCAGGTGAGCGTGAAAAAGTGAACAAGGCAAGGATATTCCCGGTGATCGGGCTTTAAAAATAGATGCTGCCCGTTCTAAAAACAGACCGGGCTAAGCCGGGCTGCGCCGCCAGCCACCAGCCGCCGACCGCCTCACCACCTACCTAACCACCCGTCGCACCTGTAAGTTGCAAGCTCCATCTCGCGCAGCTCTCGCGCTACGTTCCCAACAATTCGCCAACCTCGACGATTGTCAACGAAGCCTCCGGTCGAGAGCCCTCGAGCCAAGACGAGGGAAGGCTTTTATTCTTGTTTCGCTTCAGTTGTCATCGCGCGCATTTTGAATCCCTGAAGCTAAGGGGCTCAGACGAGTTGGGAACCAAGAGCGCGCGCGCTCGCTCGCTCGCGTGTATCGGGAATCAATAGTCGACACTTTCAAGGGACCATACAAGACGCGAGGGCACTCGAGTATCAGATTGCGAATCGGTGGCGTTGTTTCTTCTTGTTCGCGAGAATTCACGGATTCTCTCGACGTTCTCCCGGCCCCTCGAGCCCGGACGATCACGCTTTACGCAGTAACGTCTTCGAGGCTAAACGAGTCTCGTTCTCTTCCCGTGTACTTTGAGTGGTTGACAACAAACGCGACTGGTGAAAGACAAGCTATTCGACGATAGCCTCATCCGTCTGATTATGTCTTGATTTTGCAAAAAGCACATTTTGGAAGTTGTACGTTCCATAGTTGCAAACTATTTCCGAAAATTTAAAGAGAACTGTTGGTCTTTGAAACCCACTTTACGACTCGACGTAGTTCGTTATTGACTCGGACGTTTCGACACCGCATTTTCCGCCATTAGCAAACAGTGCTTGTAGAATAAATCAAAATTCATTACTTTTGAAGCTGGATATTTCGAAAAAAGGTACGCTGCGTCACACACCATTTTGTCGTAACGACCACCTTGCATGCGCCCGAATTATCTCGCGCACCACATTCTCCAATAGAGCTTAAAAATCCATTTTGACGACGCACCTTCCTACGAACAATACGCTGCTTCGTTAACGTTTTGACTTGGCTGATCTCCATACGCCAATGGTATTTCGCGAAAATCTATCTTTTCACGAAATACATGGGTACTTCTCATGGAGAAGCCTCCGATAGTATCGACGGAATTGTCGGTCTATTTGCGCAAACATAGTGAAACGATTGTTTAGATAAAAACAGAGCATTTATGTCGAGCAATAGAATGGTTCAAAGATGTAAGATAAATAGGTTTCAACAATTGTTATTAATCGGACCAATTTTTTTAGCACATATTTGCCTTGCGTGTACAATGTGTTCTCTCACTGGTGTAGTAAAATTGGACCATCGAGTTTTCTCATTATTAACTGTAATTTCCAATGCAACTGAAATAACAAAAAGATAAGTGTTATCGAAAACTTACGAGGCATCGTGTTTATTCAACTTCGCAATAATTGGCGACAAAAAGATTATTTGAAAATAATGCTAATCAAGAATTAACATGGCTAATCACCGAACATTTCGCGTCTCGCTTACTCTCTGTAGGCATTGCAACCGACGATAATGTTTAGAGGCATTAATTTGCAATCGCGGGATTCCTTTTTATAAAATATCGTCGCGATGGGTAATGCTGGCGTTACGTTTTGCTGGCGAACACGTTACGTTTTGATGCAATAATGCAGCAATAAATCATTAACGAAACGACAGGTTAAATATTGATAAGCTAGCTCGGTGTAATAAAATTGCGAACCCGAAATAAATGATGTGGGTGTACATATGTAGGTGCGCGTGTGCTCGTGTGTTTTTGGGGAATAAACGTGATATTTAAGCGACCACCCATACTCGCTAGTATTATACGAATACTTGGAGACTCATAAAACATTCATATATAGCTTCCGAAGCAAATGTGTCAGTGAAAAATCGGCGCCCTAAATATGCAAAGTTCACTCGTACGCTTATGAATTATTGAAACTTACTTTACTCCGGTAACAGCCATGCCGTAAGAGTACTCTACACATTGGTAATCCTGACATACAGTGCTTTCACGTCTAGCTTTTGCAGCTGCAGCTTCGCACATTTCGAGATTCCAGTCGTTAGCTGATATATGCGAAAGAAGAATAACCAGATAATATCATCTTGATGGAAAATCATTTCCACTGATAACGTAGGTGTGAAATGGAAATGATAAAGTATCGTAACGTACCTGGCATGCTCATGGCACAGGCGACGAACGCCAACATTAAAAGTACGATTGAAAATCTCATTTTGAACGAACGATACGAGTTCTGGCTCTGACTAGATTCTGCTTCATCTTCGCAAAAGGCGCCGCCTTATATACATCCCAATCCGAGCAGCTGTTATTTTTCTACAGCACGATCGTAATCGAGCACACTTGGACAAACGATTTCATCCGCGAGCTCGGTATCTACGATCTTTTGAATATTAAACACGATACAAAGATGCTAAACAAATAACGTGTTCGATGTGTTTCAGCTTGCGTAACGATTGTGTAAAAATCTAACATTCTGCAACGTCGAATGCCGATAAAGGTATTTCTTTTTTAATAGACAGCGCGATAGCTAGTGTACGTGTACAAGTAACAAACTTGCCTCCTCGCTTATTACTCGTGTCCAAATTTCTACTCGAGTTTATATCGTTATTTCGACGTCGCGTCCTTTTCAACGAGTCTCTAAGCAATACAATTACAAAAAACAAACCAACAAAGTCTTCCTTACTCGACATCGAAATACGACAACGGCCGCGATGTACGTGTCGAATGACGGGCTGATTGCGGCTACGTTGCGGTGCGTTAATTGCGGATAAAGCGATGCTACTTCCGTCGACAAATTTCGAGATTGCCAGTCTTGACTAAACCAAAATAAAGTTTGGCCGATCAATACCGCTGGACTTGGAAAGCCTAAATTGACAAACGATCGACAGTTTGACAGGCTCATTTATCGAATTTATAATTAAGTTTTCTGACTGTGCGAGACAGGGCAATTTTCATCTCTTCAACTGCAGTTCTGAATAGACAAAAATGCGCCTTTCTTTTTTCAGCTAGATCCATCTAGTGTGGAGCTACAAATTTGAAAAGAAACAGCGGATATCGTGTTTTTAAGAATGAATTTTAGATCGAAGCTAGAACATGGATAGGACGTATCAACGCGAAGCGGAAAAGCTGCCGGAGATTGAAAAAAAAGGAAATCGGGGCGTGCAGCGGACAAAGGCTCAGAAGGAAGACAAAAGGGTTCGCAATAGCTGAACGACATAATTCAAAGTAAACTTTTGGCAAGGGCGATCTGCATTTGTTTTGGTAGTATAGCGAGAAAACGAACGAAAAACATGCCTCCGAACGATGAAGCTGCGAAGAAAGAAAACGAGAGAGAGAGAGAGAGAGAGAGAGAGAGAGAGAGAGAGGAACGGAAGAAGAGACGAAAAAAAGCCGGACTTTCGCAGTATTTTTCCGTGATAACGAGCCGCGACAGCCGAAGCAGCGACCCTTTCGCGCTCTGCACAGCAGCCTCCGAGTTTCTATCCTCCTTTTTTCAACGACCCAATTCATTCTCGTCCGCGATAAGAATCTACACGTATATCGACGAGCTGGCGAAACTCCATTTTCATCGCCCGATGAAACAACAATATTTATTTCAAGCTAATTGATATTATAGACGCGTTGGTGCGTAAACAATCTGCTCGCAGTGTTCTCGAGACCTTTCACGTTAATTAATATTGCCAAGCCTGTGAATTTTCGGGGGCGTGTCGACACCGTACAATGACAACTGACTTGAGCCGAGCGAAAAAGTAATTAGGCGAAAAGTAATCGCAGCTGCGTGTGTTGACGCTTGTCCCACTCGAGAAGTTCATTTGGCCGAAAGCGAGGGCGACTGGCAAAGTCGATCAATTTCACTATTACGTCTCGCTCGAACCGATACAAGCGCACAAATAACAAAGCGCTTTGTCGGTTGCACGTATTTTCGAGATACTTTTACGTTCGAGCGAAAGTTTATTTTTCAAGCCTGCAGTTTACCGGCCAAAGAAATCACTTTGCAGCAACGGCACCCTAATATCTACGACACAATCATACTGCATCAGTTGGCGGTTGTCAGAGTTGTTTGAGCGTAAATGGAGAAAAGTCGGACTGCAAGTGAACGTCCCGTGGCAGTTAAAAGACGCACGCTCAGTTGCGCTTTGGCTGTCGAGTGCGATCGAGCGCTCTTGGGTGTGCAATCGGGTTTTGATGAAAAGCATTAACAGGCGGTAGATCACAAACGTTTGGCGACCTACATAACGATGCGTCGAACGCGTGCGTTGTACATTTTCAGATAAAGCGAACACACTCGTTCTATGATCGATATGCTATGGCTTCGGAAAAAACCGAATTCGTAACACGCCTACTAGCAAAGTTTTGACCAAGAATTCCAAAGAGAATACACGCTCGAGCTATTATCGGCGCTGAAACGACATAATTAGTTGGCGAGTCTCCCCCGCTATCACGCCCAATTACGAGAGCGCCTCCTATCTAGAGCCAGTTGTTTTTGTTCGCCTTTCCCTGAGCAAGATCACTTCAGCTCGCGATCGGCTACGCTCGATATTCACTCTCGGCATTTCTCGAGAGCAGCCACAAAGTAGCGTGCGCAACGATTCGATACCATGCTTGGCTCTGAGAAAGCCATCTAATCAATAGCAACGCCTACTCTCCTAGCTAGATTGCAGCTTTGACAAATTCATCTTACTCCGGTCAAACATTCATCAACGTCCAACTTACTCAACTATCGTTTATTCTTTATTCTAGTACATTTACAACGTTCTGCTTCCAAGTGTTTCTGCTCTTCTTTTATTTATTTAAATGGACTTGTCGCGTTGTAAAACAATTAATTTCTCAACGTTTTACCAAAGAAAGGACTACGAAAATAACTCCTATTTCCTAATGGCACAAGGGGCAAAAAATTCGACTCAATCCTAGAAAGTTACAACGTCAAAAACTTATTTTAACGAAATCCACCTCACCTATGCCTCGCGTAGGTTACTCGAATAATATTTTACCACGTTCCTCTCCAGTAATCTTGCACGCAAAAACGATATCACACCCGACTGTTTGTCATTAGTGTCTCGCTGTTTTTATCGCACACTTTAAAAATAATTAATCAGCCAATTTAAATTAAAATTACGAATAACGAAAAATATACAAATGTCATTCCGTCGTAAACTTGAGAGTCGAATAGTCGATTCGACATCAGGGTCTATTATAGGGTAAAACCTCGCGATGAAAAGATTATAACTAATAGCGAAATTGGCGGGCTTCGGCAAATAAATTCATGAAATATCAGTGTTACTGAGCATAGTAGCGTCGGCACAAAGTAAAAAGCGAATTTCGTCGAGCGAAAGTACCAATCTGGTTGCAGTAGCGTTGCGCGAGCGCCCGTACAAAATGAGCAAAGAACTGATACAGAAATTGATGAGCGAATAAAAGTGGAATCGACGTTTAACTTATCACGTATCAGAATGCTCAGCCCAATTTACTCGACAAGGTCCAATAAGCATCCAAGCGTCCAATGAACGAAGGGAAATTTATCAAAAATACCAAGCATTAACGATCGGCAATAAATGGATCCTCGTGAACCGCGCGAACACGAGTCTTCGAAAAATGCACGGCAGCCAGCTAGCGCGGAAGGAAGACGAGACGAGAAGAGAACAAAACGATCGTGGACGTTCTGCCATCCGGCAACTAGCGCTTCCGGACAGCTGCAGCACCCGGTTTGTAATGTACGTGTGTGCCCGATTGTGCGCGCGCCTATATGTACGTAGACTGATACTTGTACAGGCACGCGGCGCAATGAGTATCTCGGAATCTTTTGGTTTGAAACTCGACGCGTACACGCGTACAGCTGGAAGTCGCTCGGCGTTATTAAGAGCTGAGCCACCAACGACTGGCTTTGATTGTTCCGAAAGGAATAACGCTGAGCAGCTGCGCACCCATCTTTTAATTCTGGCAATAAAAGGACGCGACTGAATCGTACGTGAATCGCGCAACAGCTAGCTGATTGTAGCTGTTTAGAGTCGGCTTCGCTTAACTTTAACGTCGGACCATCACTGTATTCACAACTCCATCTCGTCGGATTACGCTCGTGGAACGCTATTTAGAACTCGGGCTATCGTGCGTGTATCCGATCTACACTGACAATTGGTTGTTTTGCGCTATACGTTCAGCTGCCCAGCGTCACTTTTGCACTCGCAATGCTCATTCTGCTTTGACAATCCTCGGTTAAACGTTAGTCGTTCGTACGAGGTTCGCTCGGATACGGTCGCGAGCAACGCGTAAGCTTATTTCATAAAATCTTCTCGAGTTTCGTTAATACGTAGAATATTGACGATACGTCACACGACGAACAATAACATTTTCAAGTCAACTCTAATAAAGCAACTTACAGCGGTGCTTTTTATCCTTTGTCCAATGTTAAAAATGTGATTTTACATGCAAATCACGATATATGCATATATATATATATATGTTGGGTCTGCTGATTTTCGTAGAGTGACGTTGAAATATTTGACAAAAAGTCCTTATTTCCCAACTAGCTAGCCCAAAGCAAAGTGAACACCTCGAAATGGTAAAAATCAAACTTACCCCAGATAAAAACAGGAAACAATGCCGTTGAAAATTATGATATTGGCGCGTATTTTCGCAAAACAGACTCCGAACGGAGAGGTGGTCGTTCGGGTAGCGCTTGCACGGCACTGAGCGTGGCGAGCTACTCGGTTAGCTCGATTCAACGAGCTTTTACCGCGGCGAGAGGGCGACGGCGCAGCAGCATCGTTCATCCCCTACCTTCGCTCTCCTCTCTCTCTCTCTCTCTCTCTCTCATTCGCTCTCTCCTCTGTAATACCCCAACTCCCCGAGCGCCTTCGTGTTTGTTCTTACTTGATATTTTTCAAAAACTTTCATTCGTCAACATCAAGTGCCGAACCGCTGCGCTGAAAGCTTGCACTGAACGTCGACTATACCCAACAAATGTCAAATGTTAATATCTTTTTTATTGGAATAGGAAGCATTTATCTTGCACCACCGTAGCATACACTCTGCATTTTTATATGGAAAATAACGCTCGTGAATACGGGACAGGTATTTGACGTGCTTGCAAACCCCAATGGTAGAGAAGTCGGGTCCAACGTTCGCAATTACACGCAGAATCCAAGCGGAGGATGGTGAAGCGCAATTGCTTGAGTTTGTGGCTGGTATAACTCAGTAACGCATTTCAAAAAGACTAAGCACAGACTACAATCTACCGTCTTGGTATAGTAGATGCTACTTTCTCTGGGGTGTCTCTAAGCACGCGATGATTCTGTCGAGCTTGACTCCTAGGCGGTTATTTAACGAGGCTGTACCCGATAGCGAGACGCTGAGGCTACGTGGTACTTTTCCCGACTGAAGACCGTCTCCTTCTCAATTTCTATGCCTTAGCGAATGGCGATTCCATCTTAAAGTATATACAGATTAACTAGCCTATTTCTATTGCACGTTCAACACTCTGTATCTCTACTTCACGTTTAATTTTTTTGCAGGTTAACGACGCCTAATCGAATCTCCTTTCCATATTTACCTTTCTGTAACGTCGTGTCTATCTGTTGTATAATCAGATACTCGCTTTATCGTTTACCTCAACTTGTTGCAATATTACTTGTGACTTGTGTCACTTGTATTTAAACGGCTCTTCCTCCACTTGCAACGTGCAATGCAATGAAAGTTAAATTCATTTGTTGCCAGATTTACGTATAGAACTATTCATTAATATAAGACACACGGCTTTCCAATGTATTTGCAACTGAAAAAATACCATTGAAATGCCCGTTCTCTGTTCATGCGTCAACCAATCGTTCTGTATACGTCGATGACAAAATCCAATTCATTTAATTTACGTAAAAATTAATGTATTCACGTTTTGAAGATCAAAAGATTTAATTTTTTTTCTAAACAAGTTGCAATCTTTAATTCGAATCCTTGACAAAATGTCGCGTTTCCTCTGACTCAACTGTCTTGTGTTTTGTGTCAAGACTGAAGTACTGTGGTCCGTGAAAAAAGTAAAAAATGTTACTCGCGCTCCTGCGATTAGAGTATGGGTGTTGCGTGTTTAGGGAAAATCTTTGCGATAATAAATAGAATAAATAAATAGATAAGAAGAATTCGGGCGATTCTTGAAGGGTTCACGATTAGCAAGATATCGGGTGGAGACGTCGAGCTATCTCCGTTGCGAACGGTAAGAAAAGTGTCGCGAATCGTGTATTTTTATTCGAATCGCAGTTATTTTAATCCTGTTGGATAATACGATTTTAATAACTTTGCTCATTGACAATTCGTGTATTTCAGTACACCTACGAGAATCATTGTGGAGTGAATAACTGCCGATGCACAATAAAACAAATTTAACGTCGGTATATCCTATTTGAGTAACATTATTTGTCCCATTCCGGGGTCATCGCCACGTTATTTTATTTCAATCAAAGAGAAGATCGTTACGAGGGTCAGAGTCGTGTAAAACGCGCGTTGAGCCAGCTCATTGATCAGGAGGGGAAGCTAAGGCGAGGCACTAGGATCGACGGTTAGTTGTCACGTTACCTTTAATTGAGTATGCTGTGCAGAGTGGCTAGAAGACTATGCTCCGTAACTCTGGACTGTTTAAAAAGTAAAGTATTTCGATATGTTCATTCGTAGAGAGGTTTCTTTCCTTTATTTCCATATTACATGACCGCGTTCATCGCGGTACTTTGTAGTTTTCGCAATCCCTAAATTATTCAATCGAATAGCACGAATTCGGATAAAGATTCCGAGAGAAAAACATTCGTATTCTTGCTATCGCTTTAGCTTTTTGACGCGCGAGTTCAATGACGATAATGTCTTCCTCGACTAAAGCCGTAGCCATTAAACGTGCAGGCAAACGGATTGCAATTGACGCTCCTGTTACCACTGCCACTTTTCCTCTCCAACTATCCATTATTGAAATGTATATCTATACGAGTTCACGTAGAAAGTGTGTGAGCTAACACTTATTTCAAAATAAGTAAGTACGTATATTTTGGCGACATCGTTATTTCACTAACGAGGTAAGCATAGCTTATTGTTCGTATTTCCAGCGTAACGTGTATTAGAATCTGCAAAATGACAGCTGTCGTAAAAGCCGAGCTTTTAAAAAATAATATACTTCGTTTATGGCTATTTCATTGCAAAAATGGATAATATTTTATTCGCGAATATTTACATCGAATACCGCTAGAGTATGATAGTTGGCCGATCAAAGTTGATCGATCAACTAGCTGGCAGCGCTCATAGCAGGCTTCTCGTCGAGGTTTAACGAGCATTTAGCGAGGATGATCTGCAAAAAGTACACGGACTTCTAGTTCAAGTAAGGAAGATAACGACAGTCGACAAATTATTGGTCAAAGAGTCTACGCGGTAATTATACTACACCGTTGTTTCGTACGTGTCACGCTGATACGCAACGCGAGGCTGTACCCGAAGAAAGTTTCTACGAAGCTACCTACCACTCCTCGAACTCACACTGGTTATCGTCCAAATGTCCTATACAGACTCGTCGCACAGACTCGATCATTCTTACTTTTATTTGTTTATCTATATATTATGATTACGCTGAATATTATTTGAACAAATTTTCGCTCAATTGAAACTCGTTAATCTTGTTCCAAATTCTTGTTGCCCAGCGAAAAAGATGGCAATGCACAAATGTTTGCACTGTTAAAAATGCTTAGAAATAAAAAAATTAATAAGAATAGGTATAAGACTTAAGCGTTTTGTAGGTCGATGTGATATTTCAAAATAGACGAGAACAAGTGAAACGATAGAAAACCAACGTTGTCCGGTAAAAATTTGACTACAACAACTCGATTGACACTGGACGTTTAACGGGTGCGCTCGCTGCCATCCGCTTCTTTCATTTTCTCCCGTTTTTACTCTCTTTCTATTACATCCTTACCGTCGTGCACTCTCGTGCCCTTGCTAACTCATATTTGCTTTTATAGTCACATTTTTTCCGTATCACACGCATATTTGAGTGCAGCGCAGACTTGTGCGCTTTTCTTTCGAGTGACATAGTTTTGTCGCGATTCTGTGTATAATGAATTTGACCACGTAGCAGTAAAAGCACTTAGAAAAACGTCGCTTGCCAAAGTCTTCCATTTTAAAAAGTACGCGAAAGTAGTGATTGCCAAGGTAAATCGCAGTCGCATATTTTACTTCTTTCGCTATGCGCTTGCCAAGTCTGGTGTGTTTTTATCGATAATAACAAATTTGCCCGTTTGTTTCACAGTGATTTAATGGTCAATTTTGTACAGATGTTAGTTTAAAAAATCGCAGAGTAGTACGTCGTATTGACGTTGCGCCTGAACGACGATTGGACTCGCGTACACTCTCTATCGGATTCCCGGCCCAGTGATCATTAGTAACTTTCTTGTGCATTTCATTGTGTTACTTTTTGAAACGTAGTCTACTTCTGTGATCAAGCCAGACCGTTTTGAACATAATTGGATACTATTTCAGTGTAAAGGTTTGAATATAACGACCTGTAAGAATGCCTTTTAAAGTTGTTGCGAGTACCCCAAAACTGACAAAGAATAGCACAATTGGATACTGGTGCTCCAAAGCGATTATATCGAATCCGTAGGAATTTAAGCGACAACTCTACGCGAGGATGGCATCCTCTTTTCGCTCGTGTATCGAACGATACTGCTTAGTAAGGGGGTTTTTGGCGCGCGAGAAGCGAAATTTTAAACAAACTAGTTTTCCGAGCGTGCACAAGATCGAGACTCTCGCACGTCCCGTTGACAAGTGTTTTACTTGGTATTTTCAGATGGGAATGCTGTTAAAAATATTGTTATTCGGATTATTCTTAACTCTTGGCTATAATCTATTATTTATAATACCTAGACGGCGAGATAATTACGCACATCAATAATAATGAAGATATACGTTTCGGTATCTAGAAATTCATATTCGTTAGATCTGAACTTTAGCATTGCACAGCGAACAACGCGCTATATTTTGCCTTTATGAAAAATCTTAGCGACCCAGTCAAACATTACAATATAACTTTGTATTATTTCTGATATTTTTCAAATCTCGTTTGAGGCATGGCATCGGAATAACGATAGACACGCCAATTTACTGCAACGATGTGATATTGAGAAGAGCACAGTTTGCTGAACCGGTAAGTCACACGTAATTTTGCCTTATTCCCCCCTCCGTGCACTATTCGATTTATTTGTCTTTTTTATTATTTATTCGCGTGCTTCGGGCTTCGTTTGGTTCTCTTGGCTCTGAACTTTAAACGTTGATTTTTTTTTATTAATTTCGCCTTGCGATTCTTTTGTTCTTTCTCTTTTTTTTATAATTAATAAATTTAACCTTTTTTCATTCCTGGCGCACGTTAGGCCGTTTTGCGTCTCCTACCTTTCCTTTTTATTAATTTTGTTGCGGTATTAGCGAAATTATTTATAATTCAACGCCGCTGAGGAAGCCTTCTCTTAAAGACAAGGTATGTTCCCCTCTTCCTCCTCCTCCTCCCCCCCCCCCCCATTAGCTTAGAATTCGCGTTGCAAAATATAAAACTTGGAAATACAAGATAGCTTCAATTTGTACTTTCGTACGCCAGGAAACTGCTAAAATTATCCATGTATGTGTACTCACGTGCTGGGCATTCGTACTCGCTCGTAAAAGACGATACATAATGTGCTGTAAGCGGAAAAGACTATATAATTAAAGAATTTTTTCTCTTGATCATTCCAAACTTTTTTCCAAATACGATGTCGATTCCGATATATTTCTAGAACGAGCCGAATAATAATGTTCAATCTGTTTAATTTAGCGTAAAGATCCCAATGATTCGACTAAAAACACGCATAAATTATACAAGACTACGCTTTTGTAAGGAAAAAATAAATGTTTTATCTGCAAAGGCTGGTATATCATGCCCATATACTTGCAACCGTAAAAAACTAATTATCTCTGTTAGATAAGACGTGTGATAATAATATTGATGATATCTCGAGTGTGCAGTGACAACTGTATTTTCCATCTAATAGGCGTTGAGATCTAGTTAAAATAAATCGCGTATAAAGCTTGAAACTTTTAATAATGGTGCCATCGTGAAATCAATAGAACGCGTCGTTTTCCCATCAAAGAGACGAATGATCAGCAACTATAACAATATTACGAGTTGTAATATTAATAATATAATAACCTAAGTGGCGCTTATGCGAATAACGACTGCCAACTGTAGAATCGTTGTTCGTGGTTGTGTCGATATTAATTGAAGCTGCGAATATATTTTTGTTGAAAATAGCTTGACTTTATTGAGAACCAACAAGAAAACCTCTCAACAACGCAAAGTTTTACTTGGCCATTGCAGTCGAGGATTTCTTTGTCACCACAGACGCACTCTCGCCATGTGCAGAAGACATAACATATTATCGACGGTTGTATTTTTCCCCCTCCGCTTCTTCTCAATCCCTACCAACTACCAGCCGCAGAGCCTGGTAGCTCTTCTAACTCTTGATGTGCAGTCCAACGTTATATACATACTTGTCCACACTAAAGGCAGCATGACACCAAGAACAACTCGCTTTTCCTGATGCGACTCTTTGATTCTTCGGTCAATAGGAAAAACACTTTGCACTTTATACGACGGTTACTTGCACTACGTACGACCTTGATTTTTCAATTCATACGTGAGTACCTCAGTCAGACATTTTTGCGACTGCGTTACGATTTCGCAAGCAATAACGTTGCGACGAAGAACATTGAAAATAAGTATTGCACCATTTCTTTTGAAGTCAATCAACAATTATTCGTACCTATCGATACATTTTCAGAAGTGGGACGGTGCGTATTTTGAACAACGTACATTTTATACAAAACAATGATTGGCTTCGACCTTTTTCTCAAAATTTTTGCCATTTTTTATAGAATTTTAATTTTTCCAGAAATTCTTTCGCATTATAATCAGTGATTATTGCGTCAAAGAGTTGCAATAATTTTCTTTTCTTTCAAAGGCTTTCCTCGTTTAATACTATATGACTACAGTCAATTTAGTCAAATCGATATTTGAATTTGGTATTTGGTACATGTGCTATTTATTATGAACTATGAATAAAGTTCGTTGCGCGGATCATCCTGCTTATTACGACGCGAAAGATGACGCATTTTTTAATTGAACAAATTGCCACTTTGTAGTATTCTTATCCTAAACGTTCGTTTATTCGCATACGGATTATACAATGATTACACGTTATCTAATAAAAAGAGCATTTAATGGTTACAACTTGAAAATATACAGATCGACGTACAAAAAACAGTACCTATGAAAGTATACGTGCAAACACACACTTCATTGTACTTCCATGAGTTTAGCATTTAAACTTGGATCACTGCCATGACTCATCTCCATGCTTTTAATCTGACAAGCTGCACTGAACCGATCTGGCCTCGAGGTTCGATGGGCCTCTTGATCAGCCGGAAATGTGTCAATTTCACTTCGTTATATCGATTAGTTGTAGAAAAGAAGCCTGTTTGAATTTAATGTATTTTTTTACACCAAGTTAACAGGAAACAATGACGAAAATTTAAACAATTAAGCGATTCGTAGACCAGCTTTAACAAGTAAAATGGAATAGACCACGTATTAGATAACCAAAACGATTAGAAAAACATGATTCGCTGCAAGAAACTCACAAAGATATTCAGATAAATTATATCAAAGAAAAACGAACATTCGCGTATCAACGCGATCGTCGTAAGAACATCAGAATTATTTTACAAGTAGATAAAGAACTTATTTCTGTCGAAGTTTGTCACGATCGATTCAAACAAGACTGAAAATATTATTCAATATCATAACCACAACATTGAAATTAGTATTATAGGAAATATTAATTGGTAGGAACGTTGCAAATCAAAAATAGTTTGGTTTTGTAACCATACGAAATAATAAGACTCTTCTTCAGTACTCCCTATCAAGTGAACAACGGTAATTTCAGTTGATTTTGTCATGTTAGACACTCGGATCGCTTTGTAACACGAATAATAACAGTGTACTTGTTTCCGATGATTACGTTATTTTTAACATTTTCTTCATGCTATCCTTGATAAAAGACACAACTCTTGAAATAATGTGATGTCTCGTTAAATATAAATTTTTCATTTTAAAGAAAGGATCCCAAAAATATCCTAGGATATGTTAAATTTAATGACATAAAGCCGGGAACGGAAATAATCGGAATAAATCCACCGAATTCTCTTCTTTTATATGAAAATATTATGGGCGTATTCAACTCAGTACAACAGTACCTTGTTCAACAAGAAAGGAAAAAACATATCTCATATGAATACTAAAATCATCGTAATTGTGTATATTGGAATGATTAATGTAAACGACAGACAGATAAAGGTGTTTTAATTGATGAAAGAGAGAGAGAGATTGAGCCTAACTATGTATTGCGATAAATAGCCAGCGGTTAATAGTCACGTGGGATTCATTGACAAAATCACGTTAGGTGACGAGTTAAGCAGTCGAGTGCACTTGTTTAAGATAATATTGCAATTTTCAGATAAACAGGTATAAGGGTAAAAGGAAAATCAGTATGTCGCCGATCACTCAAATTGTTATCGCCCTCGTGTGCTTTAGTCATTGCGTCGGTGGATTACGCGTATTGGGCTTGTTTCCTTTGCACGGGAAAAGTCATTTTGTTATGTGCGAAAAGCTGATGAAAGGTTTAGCTGAGAAAGGTCACCAAATTGATGTATACAGTCATTTTCCCCAGAAGAAGGCCATACCGAATTACAACGATTTCAGTCTCGAAGGCACTCTACCGCAAATAGTGAACAACATGTCGTACGACTTTTTCAAACAATTCCAAAACGTTAACTTTGATATAATGATGAATCAAGTTGGCAATCCAGTGTGCGAATTGCTTAATGTTCCTGTATTTCAAAAACTTGTCGAGGACACGCGGAAGAATCACGCTTACGACCTCGTCATAATCGAAGTGATCTTTCTACTATTCTAATTCTCTCGAGATTGCAAGCTTAATGAAACTGTACTGATAGACATTATCGCTTCTATAGGTTTTCGTATCAAACTGTTTCCTTGCCTGGGGCCGATATCTCGACGTTCCAATGGTGGGAATAATGACGAGTACACTAATCGATTGGTACAACGAACCGCTCGGAAATCCGATGAACACAGCAGTAACTCCAGGGGCTTGGTCGGGTTTATTTTACCCGATGAACTTTTGGGAAAGATTGATAAACACGATGATGTACTGGGCAGTGACGTCGCAATACAACTATTACATTCGTGGCCAAAACGAATACGTCCAGCAGTTTTTCGGACAGGGCTATCCCGACGTGACCGAGCTACCGAAGGACCTTGATTTGCTGCTCGTCAATTCGCATTACGTTCTGGATGGTATTCGAGCTTTCACACCTAGCATCGTGCCAATAGCCGGTGTACACATCGACGACGACGGTGCCGAATTGCCCAAAGTATACCTATCTATCTATATATATCGATGGCCACATGCTCGTCAGTGATAAGCTGACTGTTTGCAGCAAGTACAACAGTGGCTGGACGAGAGCAAAGACGGCTGTATCTACGTCTCGTTCGGCTCGATGGTCAGAATCGAAACCTTTCCGCGAACGGCCCTCGACGCCTTTTACGCGTCGTTCAAACGACTTGCTCCTTTGCGTGTACTCATGAAGATAGCTAAACCAGAAGTATTGCCCCCAGGACTTCCTTCGAACGTCATGACGCAGCCCTGGTTTTCGCAGTTGCGAGTGCTAAGTACGTCGCTCCCAACGAGCGTTTTTCCGAATGTAAACAGCGAGGTGTAGCTTAGTTTTAATGGTTGTTCAACAGAGCACAAACACGTGAAGGCTTTCGTTACTCATGGCGGCCTCATGAGTACTTTGGAGTCCATCTATGCTGGTGTACCCATGATTGGTGTTCCGTTGTTCGGCGATCAAGTGCTCAATGTTCAAGTGCAAGTTAGACGAAAGACTGCAACTCTGATCAACCTCGACGAGATTACGCAAAATACAGTTACTTCGGCCATTCGGGAGATCGTTCAAAATCCCGTTTACAAGTGAGTTACCAAAAAAAAAACAAGCGTTACGTCCGATAAATTCAACCTTACTTCCAACAGGAGAAACGTCGAGCGGCTGTCGAAAGAATTTCTCGATCGACCTATGAGTGCCATGGACACTGCAATATTTTGGATCGAGTACGTAGCTCGACATGGAAAGAAGACATTGAGACCACCGGTCGTCGATATGCCTTGGTGGCAAGCTCATTTGATCGATGTTTACGCTTTTATCGCATTCGTACTTGTAGTCGCTTGTAAATTACTTATATTTAGTTTTAAAATGATCGTCAAGCTTTTCTGTCGCGCTTCCACCGACAAAAAAATGAAGAAACACTAGGAATTCGGGATAAGAAAATTTATGCAAACAGCCATTAAGATATGTTTGCGTTCGATAAAACTTTCTGTGTATATTTGTTCATTTGTTAATCGATAAATACAAGTTTTCCCTTGTCTTAATACGTTCATTGAGTTAATCGGACGTAAAAGTAATATTCGGAGTATTAGTGCCTACGTGAACGAGCAACCTACTGTTGAAATATCAAAAATAAATATTGCAACTTTTCCAACATTTTGAACGATATATTTAATACACACAGGGTATAATAGCGAAATAAACCTCCAAAGATCTTGTAGTTCCCAGGACTATCTGGAACGGGGGTATCTTGCATCTTGCAGTAAGTATAAGTTGTTACGAGTCGGAATTAAGTAGCACGGTATATGCAATTTTTTAAAGATTGACGTTTACGTGAAATGTAGAATGGCGAAGGTTGCAGATTGCCAGGCGCTTCTTTAGTTGCTGCTTCAAAGTGTACGTTTAGCGTAGCCTTAATGTCGATAGTTCGACTCGCGGCATTTCAGGTTCAATCGCAATGATTAACTCCGACAACCATTCTTTGTAGAGTTCGTGAAAATACAAGTCCACGAAAAATAAACGAAAGACTGCCATTTTGCCCATTGATCGTACAATAAGCTCGAAAAAGCCTTGCAATAATTGTTCAATCCTCAAATTCAAAAATTAAACGTGAAAATTCTAAAACTTTCGACAAAGCCTGGAAAACTCATTTCACTCCTCGATGAACGCGATGTTTTTACAGTAAGAGTATGAATCGTCCGTTTTGTGTCGTAAAAGTAAACGGGGAACCTCGCTTTTCTAGTCGTTCACTACACCTTGACACGTGTTTTTCGCTTATTTACCTACGAACGAGTATATAGAAAATGACAGAAACATAATTCGACGTATTTCGTTGCAAGATCGCAGCAATTAATTTGTACGATTATTATGAATGTTTCGACAAATCCCGCCAAATGATATCTTATGACCTATTTCTTCGATTCAAATATCAATTTGAGCAAAGCTAGTATATTTTTCGCGTGTGTCGAAACGAGGTAAACACCGATTTCCAATAAGCGTCTCGCCTATCGTTGACCGTTAAAGCTTTTTCTGGATTTCGGGCCAAATTATCGCGGTACGTTGAGCGCTCGATACTTATACCGATTACTTTTCACCAAAAATGTCTTTTCTGATTCAAACGTCAAACAAGTCGCAATTTGCACAAAATCGTACACTAATTTATACACGAATCACGTGCACGGACCGACAACGCGCGTGTAAAGTCATTCTATAGCTTGTTATTAAGCACATAGTTTACTAATCGTTCGACTTACATACGTCAAAGTAGAAGCGCAGACTTGAATTTCAATTGGCACAAAACGGCTTCTTCCTTCTCTTTTATCCAATGCGTGTCTCATTTATCGTCATCTCTAGAGAATACTCCTCGCTACTTCCCAAAAGTCTCCCATGATACTGGTTTTTACGGCACTTCAAGCTCCTCGTGTGGAACTGCGGCAATCGTCGTTCAGCAGCTGTATAAATAGGTTTACCGTTTACTAGTTTTCATAATTTTCTTTCTCGTACGACAAGTATGAAGCCACTGTGAGAATAACGTAATTACGTCTGTGCACCTTTTAATTATGCGCCGGAATGCAAAAAATGACGCAAATAAATGAAAGGCGAACGCTAAAAAATGCAATACGCGTAATCAGTATTTCGGTGATAATTACATTTAAAATTGTGCGAGTTATTTAGCTCGGAATTTTGAGAGAACGCGCAATAACAAACATTACAAATTTGCATGCACTCTGAACATGCTACGAATATACATCGTTAAATATTCGAGGTTTTCAGCGCAATGGGGAATTAAAGTAATTGCTCGTTTACATGACTTGCGATTTCGCGCGACATAATGCTGGCTCAATATCGGAACTCGTTATAGGAACTCGTTATAGGAACTCGTAGTCTCGATCGATTTGCAGCATCTCCGAGGAATCGTCTTGCGAAATGTTTTATCAAGCGTGCAGCTATGAACAAGCAATTGGAAAATTCTCAATACCTTTTCAAGTCGTTAGTACGCGTTCTAGAATTTTATCCACGATACGCGCTTTCTTGAAAGCGGGTTTCGAATTACGTACCCAAATAACCGAGCAATATATCGTTAGTTATCGAGTTGTAGCAGGCAGCGTACACAAGCAGATAATCCGATTCTAATATCGCGTAGAAAATTTGCAATCGGTTACTTGTATTATCTCGAAATCGGTTTCCGGATGGGCTGATACCCAAGTAGGCTTGCACATTTTTAAGCGATTCACTGGAACTCGTTCGGAAAAGACTCACGTCGGTTTATTATTCGGATAAAACCCAAGTTGATCTATAGTCATGTCCACTCGTGCAGCTATACACTAGAGCGCAGTTTTTAGTGCGGAAACGAAAGAAGGGACACGTCGAACGAACGGTAACGCGTACCGAGCAAGTGGATTTTTTTGCAAAACAGCGTTGAAGGGTTTGATGATACGGTACGATATGGCGACGATAGTTTTGCCAGTACTACCAAACAGTTAATCGATCAAGCGAGATACAGCCAGATAAAGCCAGAGGTAGAACTGGGCAACGTCGGATGGGGGGCAGGAAAGGGGAACTGGGCTAGGCTGTTTTCGTTCGAAGGTCAATCTGGCTGTGCTGCTCAAAAATCATTCGCATACACACGTATGGTTATAGCAAAGTTGAAGCGGCCACGAGGCCGCTCAAATCGTATTTGCCGGCCAATCGAAGAGCTGCTGCCACGGGCGCACGGCGTAGACGAGCGAGGAGAGAGAGAGAGAGAGAGAGAGAGGGAGAGAGAGCGCGCGCAGCGTGACGAGTGCTTACACTTTTGTACATAGTAACACAGTTATCGATTGTCAACGACAGTGTCGACACCAATTGTCGTACGCAGGCCACAAAAGAATCGGGCGCGCGCGTTTGAAGGTGGGCACTCGCAGTGTGGAACTGGCGTCGCTTACAAGCAATCGAAGCCTTGTCAACAACCCCGGTCGTGGAGTGTAACTTTGCGGAATTGAAATCGAAAGCGATCAGGTGCAATGGAACGTTGGGCGAAGAAAGTGGCGGTGGTCACCGGAGCCTCTTCGGGCATAGGTTTGGCCACGGCCAAGGCTCTCGTTCGGAACGGCCTCACCGTCGTGGGCTTGGCTCGTAACGTCGACAAAATGAAGGTACGCACAGCGCAAGCACTGAATCACCGAATATAATTGGACTCAACGAACGCGACGTACCCACTTCAGCGGCAATGTTCACCAAGTCCTCGATCTCGCTCTTTTAGCAAAGCTACTTTCACTTTTGCGTCGATCGCGTCAACGGCCTGTTTAACGCGGCTGCCCGTATCTCATTCGTACGTTAATTGGCCAGCAGGCAAAGAAAACTCGTCAAGACGTGCCGTGCCCGCGTACCTTGTCAATTTGAGCGAGGAAACAGTTTTGCGCGCGAATAGGGCTGAGCGCGAGCACGCGTTATTTTAACGCAGTGCCACGCTTATCGTTGACTGGCTCGTCTTGTATGGCGTTCGCTGTATTATACGAGTACGTACGGAGGAAGATAAAAAAGAGGCTTTCATCGCTATCTAGTTGCCGAAACGCAGATGCGCGCAATCATCGTTCGCGTCGTTCGAAATCTTTGATAAAAATCGTAAGAATTTGGTCGTATCTAAAATACGCCACATGGAAAAAAACAACTCTCGTTCTGCATATCGCGAAAAACTCTTGCGATCGTGTTCTTCGATGGCTCTCTTGACGCGTACTTAAAAAGTTATATAAAAGTACGAAAATCAACCAGGGGTCCACCTTAGAGTGACAACAACGTTTTATTTTGAGTCGTTTCGGCTGAGGACTTGCGTTCCTCTGTACGCCTAGTGGTTGGCGCCGTTTGGCGCCTATAGGATAGCGCTTATATAACTCAAACAATATCGGCCTGAAAAGTGCAGTAAAAGGGTGTTAATAAAGCTATCTTGCCAACTACGTTTAAAAATGCTATGTAGCACCAACTTTGCCCTTTTCGTTAGGCGCACTCGTGAAAAATGCTTTGATTATTACAGGAGGCTATGCGAGACGTGAAAGGGCCCGGTCAATTTCACGCAAAGGAATGCGACATTACGCGAGAAGAAAACGTTATCGAAGTTTTGAATTGGGTTAATAAACGTTTCGGATCGCTGAACGTCCTGGTAAACAATGCTGGTAGCATGACCTATCAAAAGATAGAAGGTATGTAACGAACGCTTGGAAAAAGACTCTCGAGCCGATATCACCGCTGACACATCTCATCTTTGACGAACGAACTAATGCAAAATGCCAATTGAATGCGACGAAGAACGTCGATTTAACGTGAATTTTTCATTAGAGTGTCCGTGTCATTGTAACGTTGTCGATCGCAGCAGTGAATAACTATACTCGCTGTACTTGAACATAATTATCCTCGTTTCAGATTCACCTACAGCAGACCTCGAGGGTGTTTTCAATGTAAACGTCATGGGGCTTTTGTACGCAACTAAGCGAGCCATCAAATTGATGAAAGAATCTCAACAAGATGCTCACATTATCAATTTAAATAGGTAATTCATGATAATGACGACGTTGCGTAAACGCGTAATATTTCAAAAGAAATAATCGATATTTCTGTTCCATTGTCTTAGTGCTTATGGCCACAGCGTTCCACCTTGTTATCCAAATATGTCATTCAACGTGTATCCCGCTGCCAAATTTGCCGTGAGAGCTTTGTCGGAAACGCTCAAAAATGAACTGGCAGATTCGAAAATACGCGTTACAGTGAGTATTACGAATGTGATCGTGCAAAGAGGTTTATTAAATTTTCGGTTGATTTTCAATCGCTTGCTGGAATCAAGTTTTACGCTATTTTTCGACGAGATACTCGGCTATTATTATACGCATGCTTGACGCGTAATTGCTTGTCACCGTAACGTTTGCTTACAAGTAATACCCGAGGTATACCCAAACAACGCGTTTTGTTAACGTAGGACGTAAGCCCGGGCCTGGTGAGGACGCTTATGGCAGCAAACACGGCCCAGGTGATTCCGGGAGTGGAGAATGCGCCGCACTTGGATCCCGAAGATCTCGCAAGCGCGATCGTTTATGCGCTCAGTGTTCCACCTCACGTTGAAATCAACGAAATCATGCTGCAAGCTCGAAACGTGTAAGAAGAGCATTCACCGAACCAACTCATTCCTGTAATTATTCTGTACAGACACGACCAATTTTACATTGTATCGCCAACATTAGCGAGTTTTTATTCGTTCACGGTGTATAACACTTATATCTGCAGATAATACATGTAACTTTACTTGACTCAATCCATTATTAGGTAGATCAATAACTGCGCTTTTTTTGAACATTTCTTACCTGTCCATGCGTGTGCGTGCATTTGTGCGTGCATTTATGCGTGCATTTATGCGTGCATATATGCGTGCATTGTGAGTTATTAATGGATCGTCGTCTAACGCAACTATAATTAATGACCAACCCATTGTGCGGACTTAATCACTGACAACGTTACGACGATGAAGCGAAAAAACTCAGCAAACAAGGAAAATTAAGAGCACACTGAGAGATTGCGCCTCGCTCACGGCGATACTCGATCGACCTTGACAGTGCCTGCCTTCCATATATCCACTTCACTCTGTTCTTCAGTCAGTTTACGTATTGCTCCTGATAAATCGACACTTCTTACCGAGCTTTGTGATATTTTTTACCAGAGGAAGCTTATATTGGCTCAACGTGGTTGTTTTCTACCAATAAAATCTCGTTAAACACTTATCGTCAAGCCTGTGATTGTACAGTGCCCGTAATCACGTATCAAGGGATAATATTTAACAGGTAATGTTCGTAAATTCCCACTTGAAATGCGCTAACCTCGAAATCAATGTAGGCCACGACACGCGCTTATGATTTTACATACATGGATTTATCGTGAGTGTAGTTTTTGATTCCGATACAAGTTTCGGATAAACTGTCGAACATCGTGAGACGATAGAACGACTTTTAACAGTTAAGCTAACGTTATAAAAAAATCCAATTAACATAGATTTCGATAACGTTAAGAAAAATTTGTTGTTCATCGACAATAGGTAAACTTGCAGTTGTGGACGCGAAAAATGAAATCGCTTAAAATGTTCCGTGACGTATGCACTCTGAAAGAGGGCTTGAGCTCGACGTGATATTCTATTCTTTTCGATGATACTAATCGACGGTTTGTTCTCTGCGTAATTACGGTTTGACGAGCATGCAAGTCGACGTAACTCAATTCGTAGAAACGTCCGTTAAAGTTGCCCCGCGCAAACGATCGCAGTAATTTGAAAAATATCGGTACTGACGATGAGTGATGTGCAACCAGCTCGAACAAAAAATGAGGTGGGTGTCAAGGGCGGCGCTGTTGTGTGGTTTTTTAATCATAGCCGGCTGCTGTTGCGAACTGAACGAAGGATTCCGAATCCTGGTGATCTCTCCGTTCAACAGCAAGAGCCATGACGCCATGTCGGATCGATTGGCCAAGGGCTTAGCCGCGAGAGGCCACCAGGTTGACGCTTACGGTCACTATCCGCCGAAAAAGCCCATCGCCAACTACAATCATCACAGCCTCGAGGGTACCTTGCCAGTTTTCACCAATAACCTCAGCGTCAGCGACGCTTCGCAGTTTCGCGGTGGTAATCCTCGCGCGATACTCAAACTAATCGTCGAGCCCGTGTGCTCTCTCATGGAACTGCCCATCTTCCAGAAACTACTCAATGACCCACCGAAAGACCCAGCCTACGACCTTGTCGTTCTACAGGTGCTGTTGATCGTTGAAAATAGCCAAGAGACAATAACGTATCGCAGTAACACCATGCAGCATTTTATTTCTGGACCACTAGATGTTCGTGAGCGACTGCTACTTGGCGTGGGCTCGTCACTTGAACATCCCGCTCGTTGGCATTTCCGCGATATCCGCGCTGGATTGGTTCAACGTGGCGCTGGGCAACCCCTCGAACAGCGCGATAACTCCAGGCTTCGGGACCAACCTGTATCCGCCGATGAATTTCTGGCAACGATTGTACAACACGCTCTGGTCGTCCGTAAGTACCATCATGTTCGGGCGTGTATTTCAAGATCAGTGGCAATTCGTCGAGCGGTTCTTTGGTAGCGACTATCCCAGCATCGACGACCTTCGTCGAGATCTAGACTTGTTCATCGTCAACTCCCACTACTCGCTCGATGGCATCAAACCCCTCGTACCCGCTATATTGCCTGCCGCGGGACTACACATTGTCGACGAGGACAATACCAAATTGCCCGAGGTGAGTCTAGAATCGAGCGGAGCACTGCCGATGTCGATTGCCATATATGCACTTGTGTGAAAATGATTCTATCCGCAAAGCGAGTTCAACGGTGGCTGGACGACAGCAAACACGGTTGCGTTTACTTTACTTTCGGATCCATGGTTCGCATCGAGACGCTCCCAAAACCAACCATAGATGCAATTTACGCCGCTTTCAGAAACATCAGCCCGGTACGAGTTCTCATGAAAATCGCCAATCCAGCGGATTTACCAGCTGGCTTGCCGGCAAACGTCATGACTCAATCTTGGTTCTCTCAAATTCAAGTTTTCAGTAGGTCAATTCAAGCTGCTTTTACCGCGACCGTTAACGTAAGAAATATTATACGCGTGCACGTCTCCCATTTCAGAGCATAACAATGTCAAAGCGTTCATCACTCATGGTGGTCTGATGAGCTCGATAGAAGCCATAAACGGCAAAGTCCCGATGGTTGGCATTCCGGTATTTGGCGATCAGCACTACAATGTCAAAATGAACGTAAACAGAGGAATCGCAACCGAAGTTGAACTTGACTCTATTACCGCGGATAAACTCACCGAAGCAATCAAAGACGTTTTGAATAAACCCTCTTACAGGTAAAGGACGGCGAATCTCGCCCTCAAATGCAGTTTTTCGTTCATCGTTATGCCTCAAATTGCAATCGATTTTCAATACTGATTTTGCTGAAAGTTCATGGCCATTTTTATTACATTTTCAGGGAGAATATGGACAAGCTGTCGAACAAGTTTCTCGATCGACCAATGAAACCACTCGACTCGGCTATTTATTGGGTGGAATACGTCGCCAGACACGGAAAAAACTGTTTGCGCTCACCGCTCGTCGACATGCCTTGGTGGCAGGCTAACTTAATCGACGTTTATGCATTTATTATTTCAGTGCTTCTCGTTATTTTTTATCTTCTTAAATTTTTAATCAAAAAGATTTTTACTATGTGCTGTGCAAAGAAAACTAAAAGTTCATTTGATCAAGTGGAATCCAAAAAGAAGCGATAGACCAATATTGTTAACTGTATATTTATGACGATATCACTTGTGTTAAGTTTTGTACAATTTTATCCGCTTGTCAGACAACTAATCACTATGATACCGTCGCTCACTTTAATTAATCTTTGGTCAACGTAAAATAGCTATTTTTGAAGTATTTTCAATTAACGTAGGAATAGAAACGCTGGATTTCGCAAACGATAATACTCCTATGTACTCGAATGTTATTGCACTGATGCAGATTTTAAAGAAATATTTCAAAGTTCATCGACTATGATTTTTCGTTAGTGTTAACAAACGCGATGCTTGAGAACGCGTTCTACATTCGTTCACATCGAATATCGCTCAAATCAAAAAAATTAGCTTTCCACGTTCACAAGCATCACGTTAGCCAATCAAATATATCAACCTTTCTAATAAGATGATATTTTACTTGATAAATGTTCTACTTTTATCAAGTAATCAAGGCATTTAGTAAATCAACTTATATTTTTCAGTCAATCGTTCATAAGTGAACATTGCTGTAATTGTTTTCGGCGTAGTATATTATGGAAAGAGAGAGTTAGAGATTACGTAAGACGCCGCGTAACAGTAATGGGCGGTTGACCGTCCATCAGTTTCAATTACTCGTCGTTCGTTCACCCTCTCTCTCTCTCTCTCTCTTTCTTGGTATAATACACACATGATGCAATCGGGCTTCGTTGAAATCTGAAAATTGCATACCCACGGCCACGGCCAATGCACTTGTGGACTATCAGTAAAGTTGACGCTGCAGTAAAGTTCACTAGATTCACCCAACACGAGAGAGCGCGTGTCACGCTACATTGGCAAATGTTACAATAGCAACATTTATCGATGTTCACTAAACGAACAATTTAATTCAAATTGACGTTTCTTCCATATTCCCTTTATCGTTATATTTATTCCAGAATCAACACGAGTATGATTCAAAAGTACGTACGCCGTTAAGTGGCTGATTATTAACTTGTAACGAAAGAACGATACGCGTACAATCAGTATCCGAGCATTATCAATTAGAAAACAAAAATTTATTGCCTTGCAACGTCATATTCCATTTGAGGTTTATCGAGGCTGTTAAATAAACGAAAGTAAAATAGGTGTCCGGACAGAATACGACGACAGAAGGCGACGATATTTACTCGACAAATACCCGCGGTTTCGTATAATTTCCATGCAATGTAAACAAGGACATCGACGTATTTTGTCCATTTTGTCAATTTTAACGTACATCCGCCACATGGCGACAACGTGTTTGGCGGGCCCGAACTCGCCTCGGGGTTGTAAGAGAGAAAACTAAAGAGAGCGCTTGGTCGGTGTCGGAGTGCGTGGTATCATCCGCTCACAAGGAAATGCGGTCGTTGCGGCAAAGGCAACGCTCGGAAGCACGCGTAAAGTCCTCGTTGAACAGCGTAAGTTTGAACTAATCGATATTCAAAATACCGCGGAGGACCCATCCAAAATCTCACGTAGTATCGAGCAAATCCCTCGAAACCGACTCGTCTTACTTGAACGCAATTTTTGACAAGAGGTTCAATCGTTTGTTTGGTTTGCCGTTAAGCGTAAAAAGGAAAAATTGTTTTCGCGTAACGATAACAGTTGATCGCTGAAAAAAGATCGAACTTCGTTAGGAATAACTCGTAAACTCCGTATTTCGCTATTTTTGAACCGTATGCGAAGCATCCTTTGTTACATCTGCCGAATTGCTTTGTCGTTGACTTGCTTGCTTTGAAGATTAAGATCCATGCCCAATATCCAGCGTCTAATGTCTACCGTTCACTACCGTCGAACGTGGAATAAACTATAGCGGAATAAACCAGCTCAGAGCCCGAAACGACTAGATAAATGGATGTTTAAACAACATAGCGCCTGCAAAAGTAACGAGGGCATCCTATTTATCTCGTTGTCGGTAGATTCCCCAACGTTGGATGGACCAGGATTAACGAATCGCGCGAAAATAGAAAATGTATCGATGTTTTCTTTTATAAACGAGGTATCGTCGACGATCGTGATCGAGCACATTTTCTAGCCACCTCGAGTGCCGGCAATTCAGAATTCTATTCGTAATCGTCTTTCCCCTCTAGCCCCTCCCGAGCTCGCGAATATTTACTCGCAGTCGACGTTTGATACTCCAGCGTGCGCTACGGTGACCCAACTGTCGTTAGTTTAAACCTTACGTAAGCGCGTATGCGCCGTAGTTTTTCCGTGCAACAAACTCGTCTGCGATCCCCGCTGTGCGCTATATTTGGCACTTTGAGGAGTTAACGCGCGGACATTTTTAGTGCTGGAAGCTCGTAGCGCGAGGTACGTTACACTTGTTTTTTCTTATCGTTAAAAAGGTCGCGTGCGTGCATACTGTTTCAACTAAAACTCGTGTAAAACATCGTTCGAATTTGAATCTACGACGGTACTCGACTCTCTCCTCTCTCAAAGGTAAACCTTGGAATCCAACGATACCTTCGCAAATATTGTGTTCCATTGAAAGTTTACGACCGCGAGAAAGGATATTGAGCGTGCTTTGAAAATAAGAATGTGTTATTAAGCCGAAATTCGCAGAACTGAGCGAGGAAATCGTTTGCCATTCGAAAATCACCGCTAATCGTTTACCGTTCAAAGCTCGTTGTTCAATAGTCCCCTTTTTTCGACTCGTCTTTCGGCCCGATAATAAGCACGTCAATGTAACCGAATCGAACGACTGTCGGCAATGAAATTGCAACGAAGCGAGAAAAAATGTACCGGTTGACGTCGATATTAATTGACGAATTAAATATCAGTGGCTAAGCGAAGGAGGTCTACCGAGGAGCTGGAAAACATGGGGAGACCAATGATGTTGTTGGTGGTGGGACTGCTGGTAGCGCTAGGATGTCACGTTAAACCGAGCGACGGCTTACGAATCCTGGCCTTGTTCCCGCTCAACAGCAATAGTCACAACGCGATGTGCGAACGACTGACCAGAGGACTGGCCGCGAAAGGCCACCAATTGGACGTGTACAGCCCGTACCCGCCTAAAAAGCCCATCGCCAACTACAAGCATCACAGTCTCGAGGGCATTTTGCCAACCCTCACCAACAACATGAAATACAAAATGGCATTGCAGTTCCAGGCATGGAACCCAAAGCAAGTAGTCAAAGCCGTGGCCGATCCTTCTTGCAAGCTCATGGAACTACCTTTGTTCGAGAAGCTCCTGAAGAATCCGCCAAAAGATCCACCTTACGATCTCGTCATCGTCGAGGTAATTCAGCATTTACTAACGCGATATTCACGCTCTCTCTCTCTCTCTCTCTCTCTCTCTCTCTCTTTCTCTCTCTTGTTTCCCTCGAGAGGACGCTTTTCCTCGACGTTTCCGCTCGCCCTCTGAGTTGTTAGTCACTGCAGCAATACTATTCGTGCAAATGATTCCGTTCTTTGGCAAACTATTGCAAATCTATATGGGTCGATGTTCTAGATTTGTTTTTAACGAGTCTTTTTGCTTTTCCTTCAATTCTATTATCATATTATCAACATGTTATACGTATTAATGCATTTATTATGAGTTGAGTGCGAATTTCGAAACGTATTTTATCATGTTCTACCTTTTTATCATCTACCCGTTTATTTTGTCTATGCTATTCAACTTTGCACAAGCATTGGGAATTTGATCAAATTTTTACCAAACTTTATTTCGTTGTACTCGATCGAACAACAAACTGTCTACGGATACATTTCGATTATACGTTTTAAATATTTCACAAGGTGGAATTTTTTGAAAATATTGGTCGTCCAGTAATTTTCTACTCGTTGGACGTAGTCATTCGAATAGTGGAAAACCTTTGTTTGGATCGTTAATATTGCGACGAATATTCAAATATACAGTTGAAGTTTAAACAGACTTTATTCGGTATAACGAACGTAACTGTTGGCTTGCCTGTGACTTTTTCCCCGTGGTGCGAAGTGTGATTGTTTTTGAAAGAAAACGTACCGATCAATGTCGTCAAGGTAATGATATCAATTGTTTGTCTGGAATAAACTAACACTCGGCATAGAACTTAAACAGTTCAGTCGGATACGATATTTTTAACGTGTTTTCGCTCGTTTCGATTCAACGACAATTCAACAACGTCAAGCGTAGTCTCTCCAATGTAGGAATGTGCTTTCCGTAGGAAATAAAATAGAACCCGCTTCATTGATAACGTCGGCAACAACGCGAAGATTGAAAAACAAACGAAAACGCCGTAGAAGTCGTCAACGGCTTTTCGCTGCAGCAAAATACCGAACGTCTGCAATTACGAAGCAATCTAAAACACGTACACTCGTAACGAACTCGTCGGATTTGCTCACGGTATAGACGATGTCTTGCGACCAATCAAGAAGCTGATCTGCGCTCGTCCGTTCTGTTCAGGTGTTCTTAGCCGATTGCTATTTGGCTTGGGGCCGGCACCTGGACGTGCCCATGGTTGGCGTGATGACCAGCACGTTGATAGACTGGTACAACGAGGCCCTGGGAAATCCACTCTACACGGCAATCATGCCGGGCATTGGCACCAGTTTCTTTACGCCAACCACCTTTTGGCACCGACTGCAGAACGCCATTACCACCAACATGGTCGAATACTTTTTCACTCGAGCGATTCGCGAGGAGCTGAACGAATTTGTCGAGAGACTGTTTGGGCCCGATTATCCGAACGTGGACGATTTACGTCGCGATCTCGACCTTCTCATCGTCAACTCGCACTTTTCGCTCGACGGCATCAATCCCCTCACACCGGCGATCGTTCCTACCGCCGCGATCCACATCGACGAGGAGGACAAGACTAAATTGCCACAGGTCATTGATTTTCCCGACATTATCCTCTTGCTTGCACGTGTCAATAATTCGAGTAATTGTTTGTTTGCAGAATATTCAAAAATGGCTGGACGACAGCGAGCACGGCTGCATTTATTTTTCGTTCGGTTCAATGGTGAGAATCGAGTCGTTTCCGCTGCCGGTCTTACAGGCGCTTTATCGAACGTTCAAGAACATCGCGCCAGTACGAGTTCTCTTGAAAGCGGCCAATCCAAAAATGTTGCCCGTCGGCTTGCCGCTGAACGTCATGGTCCGAAGCTGGTTTCCGCAAATTCAAGTCTTGAGTAAGCTTGCCCCCTTGTTAAAGCGAGAAAACAAGTCTATTACACGCCTATCAACCCCTGCAATTGAACCTCAGAGCACAACAATACCAAAGTCTTCGTCACTCACGGTGGTTTGATGAGCATCCACGAATCCGTATACAGCGCAGTTCCAATGGTTAGCATCCCGATATTCGGCGACCAGCACAGCAACGTCGACAGAAACGTGAAGATCGGAATCGCAACGTCTCTCGAACTTTCCGAGATGAATGAAGAAAAACTCACTGCAGCTATCAAAGAAGTGTTATACAAACCCTGGTACAAGTAAGACTTCGTTATTAAAATTTGTTTGTTGATTCGTACGTGCGCAACGGAATCGTTCACCGCTGTCAGCGTTTCAGCAACATTTCTGACAAGCGCATCTTTATGTCACTAGGCAATCGATGTTACCGTTCCCATTTTTATATACATATACATGTAAATATGCACTTTAGGGAGAACGTAGAGAAACTGTCAAGACTGTTTATAGACCGTCCGATGAAACCACTGGACACGGCCATTTACTGGGTGGAGTACGTCGCCAGACACGGAAAAAACTGTTTGCGCTCACCGCTCGTCGACATGCCTTGGTGGCAGGCCAGCTTACTCGACGTTAATTTATTTATCGTTTCAGTGCTTATCGTTACTTTCTTTCTTCTTCGATTTTTCATCAACAAGATTTTCGCTATGTGCTGTGTAAAAAAAACTAAAAGATCGTCTAATCAACTGGAGTCCAAAAAAAGACGATAGATCGATTACGTTAACTATGTATTTATTTGTCATCTCTTGTGTTCATTTTTCTACTAATTTATTTGCTTGTCGGTCAATTAATCACTGCGCCACTGTCGCTCACTCGAATTAACCTTTACTCAGCGTAAAATAAGTATTTTTTAAGTATTTTTAATCCTTTTGATACAGTCTAATTTAGGTGATTTATTATAAAAATAGAACAAATGGATTGTGCAAGCAATATTACTCATGTGTACTCGAACGCACTGTACTGGCTGATGAATGAAGTTTTCAAAATCCATAAAGATTACGATAAATTGCTGTTAAGGCCAGCATCCCCTCCCCCTTACAATTATTTGTTGCACGTCAATTTTACAATGTCAAAGCTGACATCGTTGTCTTTATTAGCTATTGAAACAAATAGTAATCGCATATTTCGCATTGTAAAGAAAAGAATCATTCGACTTGGAGGGATGAAATTTTCGACGAGTGTCTGGTCGTGAATTCTCTAATCGTTATCATATTCTGATCTATAATTTATCGGAAAAGAAAGATTAACTACAAGCTTATGGTTACGTTCAGGCTTTTAATAGTTATCGTTTGGATGTGGAATTTTCGGTCGTCGTTCAGGGTCTCGATCGCGATCCGTAAACAAGTAGATACAGAGTAACCACAGCAATTTTGTTTTCTTACGTTGACGCGCCATACACTACTGTTTATCCTGGAGTTACGAAAGAGGAAATGAAAGAGGAGATTATCAATTTTAATTCAAATAAAGGTATCGGTTCAAGCGATGGTTTTGAAAAAGTTTGTTTGACTACAAATCTTTTGCATTGTAATTCCTTCTCGAGACACGTTTGTTTCGGTCTCACGCTTGAAATTGCATTATATCTGAACTAAGACGTCCGATAGATTACTCAAAGTCTCAAACATCATGCGTTTTATAGCCATTATTGGCTATCTGGCTATCTGGCTATCTGGCTATTTGATAGTAAACGTAAACGGCACCTAGCGACCAACGAAATAATCGGATCGCTCTTACTTTGAAATATAAAACATAAATAGCGATTGTTTTAATATCTTTTATTATAATAGCTTCGATTTTTCTAGAAATTTGTCTCAACAATTTTTATTAATAACGCAAACTCGTATCTAAAGTATCATTGCTCGTCTACAACGCGTGGAGGAGTGAACTGTAAGATTCTGGTACTTTTCTCGTGCCGCGTTCTATGCGATTTTTTCACCTATCGTTACGTTTGGCAACACAGCACTTAAAGTGTTATTCTAATTGTTCCTATAAATAATACGATACATTACGTTACTTGTTTATCTTAAAAGTTGGATTTCATCTTGAAAATGAATTTCCTTACAACAAACGTTTACGATTTTAACATTAAATCTCTTCTCCATCCGCTTCTTAATCTGAGCCTTCAATCACTTTTAATTAAGCTAATCCGTCGTCGTTAATAAGCATATTTTGCGAAGCGCTATTGAAAGTATGTACACGTAGGCAACGCCGTGCAACCTAATACTATTTTCTATGGGGTTAGCGAATATTAGTGATACACGCATCGATTTGCAAGATCTTAAGATATTTTAAAACTGGGCCGAGTTTTATCGCTCGACACCGTGCTCAACACTATTCCATGCGCGTTGAATGATCTATCGTTGTGCGAGGGCAAAATAATCAGTTATCAAAGTTATTTATTGGATTATCGACGATAAACGACAGGTAAGGGGAATCACTCGAGAGGGTCCATGAGGACTCGCTAAGGTACAGTAGGTTCGCTAAGGTATATTCGTTGGCTTGAGTTAGGCTTGTGTGCACAGTTTCTATCGGTAGAGGGAGAAACTGTGGGGGAAGACAGAGAGAGAGAGAGAGAGATGCAGGGAAATAGAAAAGAAGTATAGCACAACTGCGAACCGAAAGAGAAACTTTGGAATACAATTACCACGGACTTCACTATAGACACGTGCTACGAAGACGCGTTCCTTTATTTAACGTTAGCGTTTACACGCAAACGGCGCGGTGGCGTCACTTTCACCGTAGCGTCTGGACGCTGTCCGACATTTTTCCCTGTCTCCGCTTTGCGTCTCCATTTTGCTCCATGAGTATTTAACGTATCGCTGGTTTCTGCCGATACTCTTGAAGTTGATGCTTCCGCGTGTGTTTTGTCGAATTTAACACGGAAAAATCGCTGGTAGGTCTCTCGGCTGTTGGAATAGATGCGAAGCGCGCTGATATCGATGATTCCAGCATCAGCCGGAGAACTTCCCAGTAACCAACCTTCAGCCGAGTAGTTTTTCGTCGTTCGCGTCCTATAAAGTAGCGTCGACTTACATTTGAGGTTTTGAAGTATGATAGAAAAAGATTTTTCGACAAGCTCAAGAGATCAGCTGGGCGGTTTGACGGCGGCAAATTGCTAGCCGATTAGTTTTGTTGTTGTACGTACAAGCGAAAATAGTACACGTGCACTGTCGTTTGAGCTATCTTAAACTTGGCGAATTTTCAATAATTTTTTTTGCGTAAAGGAATACGAAACCTAACATTTTTAGATGCCCAGACTAATATTTCAGCGGGCCCCCGTATTAGATGAGCACCTCGTGCTCTTCTCATTCTTGACAATCGGACACGTGCATTTCAGTCTTTCTCGGGAATCTCGTTGTGTTCAAGAGCAACATTTTGGAGTATATTTAATTATTCGTTTAACGTACAAGTAATAAGCGGTCTCAAATAGGTTTCGATTGATCTCGTTACGTGTATTAAGGATTAAGGATGCCTCGTGCGAGGAGGGCGGACGATCCGCGTGTAAAAACTGTTCCTACGTCGATAAAAATATTCTCTCCAAATAACGCATCTTTTGTTTCTTCCTTTTTTAAAGAAACAGGAAAGCGGACTAAGGCGGAATTCCGTCGATACTTGTCACCAATTTTAAGCGATACTCGATAACCGTTAGTCGCGGAAGGAAGGAAGTTGGCGAGAGTTTGAGCGAAACTAGACAATTGACCGAGTATTGGATGTCTAATGAGAAGCTAGCACGGACAACGAAGCAACTCGAATAGATTACATTATCCAATGTCGAATGAACATAGAGAACGCGAGTATGCCAAGAAACAAACTGTGAAGTAGACCGATATATTTGTTTATAAATACGATGTCAGCGAGGATCGTGACTAAACTCAATTTCTCATGATTCAATACGGAATCGCCTCCTATTTCGCCCCTCTCGCGCGTTCGTTTATGGCCCCAAGTGGCATTTGAACTATACGTCGACGCGTAGTTAGCTTTTGTTTATCCACCATGCACGCTGTTCCAATTAGCTCGAATTAATGCCCTGTATAACCTGATTGTTTTTCCGCCCAACAAACTCGTCGGCAATCTCGGCACCGTTGCTGTGTTGGAGCTATCGAGGAATTGGCAAGCAGGTCATCGAAGGCGTTGAAAAGTAGCATAGGTAGGTAGCAGTTTTTTAACATTGTGCTTCGGTCTGTTTTGATTTCGTTGAATCTTCAGACCAATAGGTCGATCGACGTCGACAGTTGGCTTGATAACCGGTAAAAACCGGATGTTTGTGATCGAAGGAGGAGCATTCGTCGAAAAATGCGGGGACCAACGCTGCTAGTGACGGGGCTACTGGCGATGCTCGGATGCTGCGTCGAGCCGTGCCACGGCCTACGGATCCTGGCCTTGTTCCCGCTCAACGTCAAGAGCCAGCAGACGATGAGCGAGCGACTGCTCAGAGGACTCGCCGCGAAAGGCCATCAATTGGACGTGTACAGCCCGTACCCACCTGAAAAGCCCATCGCCAACTACAAGCATCACAGTCTCGAGGGCACTCTGCCGTCCCTCGCCGACAGCCTCAACTACAGCGCTGCCCTCGAGCTCGAGGCGATCGATCCAGCAGGCCTGATCGACGCCATGGGCAATCCTGCCTGCAAGCTCATGGAGTTGCCCATGTTCGAGAAGCTCGTGATGTACCCGCGGAGAGAGCCACGCTACGATCTCGTCATCGTCGAGGTAATCGTGCGTTCGCGAACACGATATCGTCTTGGCCGTTCGCTCGGATAAATGGCAGGCGGAATCGGCGAGAAAGCCGGAAGCGCGTACATACGTCGCCAACAATTGGCGCTCGTCCGTTCTGTTTAGGTGTTCTTAGCCGATTGCTACTTGGTTTGGGGCCGACATTTGAACGTACCCATGGTTGGAGTGATGAGCGCCACGCTGATCGACTGGTACTACGACGCGCTCGGCAACACCATCAACACGGCAATCACGTCGAGCTACGGCGCCAGTTTCAGCGCACCGATGGACTTTCGGCAAAGGCTGCAGAACACAATTTACAGTAGCTACGTCAAATATTTGTTCGCGCGAGCGATCCGCGTGCAGAACGATTTGGTCGAAAAACTATTCAGGTCCGGCTACCCCGACGTAAACGAGCTACGTCGCGATATCGATTTACTCGTCGCCAACTCGCACCACTCCATCGACGGCATCATGCCTCAGGCACCAGCGATCGTGCCTGTTGCCGGCATCCACATCGACGACGAGGACACGACCGAACTGCCGCAGGTCACTCATTCTCCGACGTGCTTTTCTCCCGTGCGCGTCTAACCGTTACTCGAATAATTTTTTGTACGCGTGTTTGCCCATTTGCAGAACATTCGGCAATGGCTGGACGACAGCAAAAGCGGTTGCGTTTACGTTTCGCTGGGGTCGACGTTTCGATTGGAAACCTTGCCATTGCCAGTACTTCGGGCGATGTATAAAGCTTTCGACAATATCCGGCCGGTGCGATTTCTCCTGAGAGTGTCCGATCCCAAACTTTTGCCAGAAGGCTTGCCGTCCAACGTGATGGTCCAATCCTGGTTTCCGCAACTTCGAGTCTTGAGTAAGCTTGATTCCCTCTCCGAAATACAAGGAGACGCGATCACGTGAATTATACGCGCTCGACCACAATTGCATTCCAGAGCACAACAACACCAGGCTCTTCGTCACGAACGGAGGCTTGATGAGCCTCTACGAAGCCATATATAGCGCAGTTCCCATGGTTGGCATCCCGATATTTGGCGATCAGCACAGCAACGTCGACAAGATGTCGAAGAAGAAGATTTTACTGCCTATTCATCTCGAGGAGATCGATGAAAAAAAGCTAACTGTAGCCATGAAACACGTGATGTACACGTCGACGTTCAAGTAAGCGTTCGTTATTAAAGTTGGTTCTTGAATACAGCCTTGCGACAAATCACGGTCGATTAGCGCTTAAAGCAACATTTTTGGTCTCTCGCATACGCGTTTGTCCAACGAATAATATTACGCGACCCAATTGATTTGCCGGTCAACTAATGCTATGTTCTTGTTTATGCTTTCATTTTAGGCAGAACGCGGAAAGGCTGTCAAAAAAGTTTGTCGACCGACCAATGAAACCACTGGAGACAGCCATTTATTGGGTGGAATACGTTGCCAGACACGGAAGAAAGTGTTTGCGTTCGCCACTCGTCGACATGCCATGGTGGCAAACTAACTTACTCGACGTTTACGCCTTTACCTTTGTCCTCTTTCTTGCTAACTATTACCTTCTTCGGATGCTTATCAAAAAGATTTGCGCTATGTGTTGTGCGAAAAAACGTGTAATCAAACGGCCGCCTAGTAAACCGGAATCCAAAAAGAAGCGATAGACCAACGATGTGTCTTTGTGTCTCGTCTTTTTCCTCGATTGTCGACAACGCTATTTTACGCGAATCGGATTTCTTACGTTTGCAAATCACGGCATCATGGACTATGTATCCATCGGTTAATTCAAAGAAAGAAACAAAATCAACATCCCGTTTGATATGTACTAAATATTGCGCTAGAATTTTTATCAAGACCGTTACCGGTCGACCAATGAAACCAATCGAAATGGATACTCACCGGATATTCATTGGATGGAATATGTCATCGCACATGGGAAACAATACTTGCGCGCCGTCGCAAGATTGCAAGAGACTCAATTACTCGACGTTTGCGCATTCCTGTCAACCGTACGTCTTTTGCTGTGCCGATCTCTCAAACCTGTCCTCGGACTAATATTGCTGGAGTGCGATAGAGGAATTCGAATCTCGAAATCTAATTCGAACGTTATATCAAATTTGCGTGTATTTTTACAATTGTCAAATATGTGAATAAGATTATACTAAAATATACAAATGACAATAGCAACTTGATTGTTTTAACATTCACGTCCCTGCAAAGCTACAACTGAGCCGTTCCATTTTCAGACGATCGTAATTCGTTCGATGTTATTGTACGTAGAGACGTGCAGAAAAAACATTGGAAGACTCAAGAAAACGTAAGTAACCGAAGCAATACGGCGAACGAGATTTCCCGATTCCATTCCAATTAATTTTCGAACACAGCATTTCCCAGGCCTTGTACGTTTTTGAGGAAATACAAAAGTTAATTTCAGGCTATGCTTTTCATCAACTGTACTTGGCAAGCGTTTCCACGAGCACTGAGAAGTGGTCGCTGAAATAACAACGCTGATACTTGTAATTTATCGATACTTTATTTGGATATTATCACGCATATTGCTACGTCATACAATAGTTTTATGGTTGTTCAACAACAATTGTAAAGACCGTTACGAGGCTTTTAATACAGCGTTAACGTTAATCATCAATACTAACATCGAATTATCCAAGTTGGCGTATTTTTACATAGTTTTTCAGTCGATACTTAAAAATATATAGCTTCCATCTGAACGAGGACAACGCAATTGCAAACGCACGCTTAAACGTGTACGTTCGTTGATTAGGGTAACAAGTGATATTCATGTCGCAAGCGCAGTTATTTTAAGTACATAGTAATCACAGGTATCGTACAAATAACACATTTGTGGATTAGGCGAACGAAATAAGAGTCGTACTGGCATGATTTCGCAACATTAAATCGAACTTTCTTCGATAATGTGGCGGAAGTAAGAAACTTTATGAAAAATTGTATTACCGAATAGGTTCTTATATAGAATAGGTTTAAACCATTGCCAGCACGATCGAACAGGTATACGTATACGAATGTACAGGAATGAGAACAAGTACATTCTAATAGTCAAACTAACAAAATATGATTATTTAACTATGGTTAAAAAACACTCGCAAAACTTACAAACTAATGTCGGTAAAAATATAGAAAGTATATATAAGTAAAATAAGAAATATAGTACTACTCTTTTATAATCATGTAATATAGTTCGTCGGTACTCATGTTGCTTAGAATCTCTCGTATAGCCGTTGAAGGCAGCTGACAACAAGGTTTTAGAATATAGTAGAGCGCAATTTCAGCTTTATCCAAGAGGCCACGTCTGAGGTAACTTTGATTGAACCGTTCCTGAATCAACCCACCGAAAATGTCAAATTCTTTGACAATATTGTTGTTCAATTGGAATGCGGCTATGACGTCATCTCGCCTAGTATAAACAGCAATTTGATCGCAACTTTTCGCCACAAAATCGTGATAAGACAGGCCATTAATTAATCTTTTACTTTTCAGCAACCTCACTTCTTCTTCGCATCGCTGGATGTACGCCGGAATAATTGGATTACTTCTGAACATGGCAGTGAGCGGTTGTACCAGCAACAAGTTTCCTGGTGCCACAAAGGAATCGGCAGCGATCAATTTTGACATTTGCTTCATCAATAGAAGAGCTCCGATTTTGAGATGCTTAACTGTGAAATAGCAAGCAAATTCAGAGTCGTAGCGTTTCGAATTATTAAAGCGCAAATTGTTATTTTGAGCTCCGTTAAATTCGTTGATCCTGTCAAAGATATAATTCAACGGCGTGCGTCCCTCGTTGTCCGGCGTGTTAATGTCCCAATTCAAATCCACAAGAGCTTTAATAACGAATATGTTACCAACTTTAGCGGCATAATGAAATCCCGTTCTGCCTTGTTCGTCGCAAACCGAACTCACACTGTCGTAACAAGCCAGTATGATATTCTTGCTGACTGTTACGTAATTTGTTTCTTCTATCTCGTCCCTGTCCGCCCAACGTCCACTTCTGTACATTACGTTGATGCTTCCCAGATCGATGAAATATTCGGACAGCAACATTTTGAAAAGAGCCAAATTACGATAATTCATGAACGTAGCTTCGGTTTCGTCCGAGTAAAGGCTCATTATTTTGCCAAGTATTCGCACCACTTCCGTTTGTTTTGCACTGTAGGGTTGCATGTGTAATCTAAAAGCCTTGAACCAATTTTCGATGTAAATCATAAGAGAGCTATTCATGGCCACACACGAAATTGCACAATCTTCGAATCCCAGCGAAATAAAAAACCATAAGTCGCTGTACTCTATGGAATCGGTTTCCTTCACTTTGAAGCCATACTTGATCATCAATCTCACGACTTTTTCATCGGCAGATGTTGCATCGATCAAGCGTCTATAAAAGTGGAATCTCACTGCTGGAACATTAAAGTCTGGGTCGTACTTGAGTAGAAGTTCCAGTACATCTAATGCTGGAACTTGTAACGCACAACTCAATGGTGTATTGCCATCCTCGTCCTTTATATTGACACTAGCCCCAGCCTTTAAAAGTGCACTAACACGCTCATTATTTTTCGATAGTACGGCTCTATGCAACATAGTACTTCCAAATATAAGTACTCGATGAACATCCATATTTCCATTCATCATGTTGCAATCTGAAACATTATCGAATAATACTTATTGTTGAGTTTTCACCCTAAAATATTTAATACGTACGGATTACATTAGTCAAGTTAAAAATAACAAAAATCGTATATAAATAAATTCAAAAAAATCGTGTGCAATTGATTATCTTAACGCTAGTATTTACATCGATAACCAAATAGACTATTATCGGGAAATTGTTTACAAAATCATCAAATACTCACTTTTACTTAGTACAATCACTTTACTAATAGGCCTATAATTTACAAAAAAAGTACTAACACTATAAACTCAAACTGGAAAAAACGTACACTTTACGGAATTCAAATACTAAGTGAATAGTGATTTGAATTAAGCGCACGCTAAAGTCACACTTTTGTACGAATGGATAAAGTTGTAAAATTACAAGTCAAACGACCAGTGTGACATAAAGTACGTGTCAACGCCAACGACGCTACCAACGATCTGAAGTTCAGACGTTTGTGTCAGCATTGTCAGCCTACTCGCCCCACTAATGGGGTTGCCGCCATTATTGAGAAACTGCAACATACTATATGTACGTATATCTAATACAGAGTATATACTTATATACACTATACGCAACATCTTGCTCGCTCAGTTTTTACATTGTTCTTAATTCTAAATAGTGGGTGATTTTTGGCTATTTCAATGGCCCTAGAGTCGTTGGTCAATCGATATTTTCCAAACTTAGCATACTTATTACATATGAGGAAGTAAACATTTTTACAAATTTCTACGTTAAAATAACAATTGGGATAAAAGTTATTAATAAAAAAAACACGGCAATGAAAATTTTACAAAAATTCATATCTCAAAAACTAGTAAAATTGTGGATGTCTATTTTTTGTCAAATAAACGTTACGATTTTGACATCACACCTCTTCTCCATCCGCTTCTTAATCTGAGCCTTCAATCACTTTTAATTAAGCTAATCCGTCGTCGTTAATAAGCATATTTTGCGAAGCGCTATTGAAAGTATGTACACGTAGGCAACGCCGTGCAACCTAATACTATTTTCTATGGGGTTAGCGAATATTAGTGATACACGCATCGATTTGCAAGATCTTAAGATATTTTAAAACTGGGCCGAGTTTTATCGCTCGACACCGTGCTCAACGCTATTCCATGCGCGTTGAATGATCTATCGTTGTGCGAGGGCAAAATAATTAGTTATCAAAGTTATTTATTGGATTATCGACGATAAACGACAGGTAAGGGGAATCACTCGAGAGGGTCCATGAGGACTCGCTAAGGTACAGTAGGTTCGCTAAGGTATATTCGTTGGATTGAGTTAGGCGAGTGTGCACAGTTTCTATCGGTAGAGGGAGAAACTGTGGGGGAAGACAGAGAGAGAGAGAGAGAGAGATGCAGGGAAATAGAAAAGAAGTATAGCACAACTGCGAACCGAAAGAGAAACTTTGGAATACAATTACCACGGACTTCACTATAGACACGTGCTACGAAGACGCGTTCCTTTATTTAACGTTAGCGTTTACACGCAAACGGCGCGGTGGCGTCACTTTCACCGTAGCGTCTGGACGCTGTCCGACATTTTTCCCTGTCTCCGCTTTGCGTCTCCATTTTGCTCCATGAGTATTTAACGTATCGCTGGTTTCTGCCGATACTCTTGAAGTTGATGCTTCCGCGTGTGTTTTGTCGAATTTAACACGGAAAAATCGCTGGTAGGTCTCTCGGCTGTTGGAATAGATGCGAAGCGCGCTGATATCGATGATTCCAGCATCAGCCGGAGAACTTCCCAGTAACCAACCTTCAGCCGAGTAGTTTTTCGTCGTTCGCGTCCTATAAAGTAGCGTCGACTTACATTTGAGGTTTTGAAGTATGATAGAAAAAGATTTTTCGACAAGCTCAAGAGATCAGCTGGGCGGTTTGACGGCGGCAAATTGCCAGCCGATTAGTTTTGTTGTTGTACGTACAAGCGAAAATAGTACACGTTCACTGTCGTTTGAGCCACCTTAACTTGGCGAATTTTCAATAATTTTTTTTCGCAGTTATAGGCCTTAGACAAATTTAGCAAAAACGTGTTTCGACAAAATTTAATGCTCTTTTAGAATCTGGGCTTAGAATTATGATTGACCGTGTAATAAAAAAGCTATAGCCAATTACACAAAAAATCAACGTGTAAATTTTTGCAAAAAATCAAATTTACGATTTTTTTTAGTTATATTACCGTGAAGGAATCATAATATGAATATCATCAGGGGTGATCACGAGTATTAATGTATCTCAGGAAATTTTGGTGGAACTTTTAAACCACTCCTAACAAAATGACGGCCAAATCGAAAAAACATCATAAAAACATATCTCATTTTTTTTTTCTAGAAATTTATTGAGTTTAGAAAAAAAGTTTATCGAACAGAAATGTCTTAGAATTGATCATAGAACGCCCTCAATTTTTTTCAGAATTTCTGGAGATAATTTTGGAAAATTGTTTTTTCCAAGTTTTCCAAAATCTCAAAATTTTTCTCCAAAAATTCTAAAAAAATTTGAGGGTCTTCTACGATCAATTTTAAGATATTTTTGCTCCATAAACTTTTTCTATAAACTCAATAGTTTCCAAGAAAAAAAATGAGATATGTTTTTTATGATCTTTTTCGATTTGCCCGCCATTTTGTTAGAAGGAGTGGTTTAAAAGATCCACCAAAATTTCCTGAGATACTTTAATAGTCATGATCACCCCTGATCATATTTATATTATGATTCCTTCACGGTATCTCGCCTAGTATAAACGACAATCTGATCGCAACTTTTCGCCACAAAATCGAGATAAGACAGGCCATTAATTAATTTTTTACTTTTCAGCAACCTCACTTCTTCTTTGCATCGCTGGATGTACGCCGGAATAATTGGGTTACTACTGAACATGGCAGTGAGCGATTGTACCAGCAACAAGTTTCCTGGTGCCACAAAGGAATCGGCAGCGATCAATTTTGACATTTGCTTCATCAATAGAAGAGCTCCGATTTTGAGATGCTTAACTGTGAAATAGCAAGCAAATTCAGAGTCGTAGCGTTTCGAATTATTAAAGCGCAAATTGTTATTTTGAGCTCCGTTAAATTCGTTGATTCTGTCAAAGATATAATTCAACGGCGTGCGTCCCTCGTTGTCCGGCGTGTTAATGCCCCAATTCAAATCTACAAGAGCTTTAATAAATAATATGTTACCAACTTTAGTGGCATAATGAAATTCCGTTCTGCCTGACTCGTATCAAACCGAACTCATACTGTCGTAACAAGCCAGTATGATATTCTTGCTGACTGTTACGTAATTTGTTTCTTCTATCTCGTCCCTGTCCGCCCAACGTCCACTTCTGTGCATTACGTTGATGCTTCCTAGATTGGTGAAATATACGGACAACAACATTTTGAAAACGATAATTCATGAAAGGCTCATTACTTTGCCAAATATTCGCACCACTTCCGTTTGTTTTAGATTTTCGATGTAAATCATAAGAGAGCTATTCATATTCACACACAAAATTACACAATCTTCTAATCCCAGCAAAATAAAAGACCATAAGTCGCTGTACTATATGGAATCGGTTCCTTCACTTTGAAGCCATACTTGATCATCAATCTGACGACTTTTTCATCGGCAGATGTTGGATCGATCAAGCGTCTATAAAAGTGGAATCTCACTGCTGGAACATTAAAGTCTGGGTCGTACTTGAGTAGAAGTTCCAGTACATCTAATGCTGGCATTTGTAACGCACAACTCAATGGGGTATTGCCATCCTCGTTTTTTATATTGACATTAACCCAAGCCTTTAAAAGTGCACGAATACACTCTCTATTTTTCGACTGTACTGCTCTATGCAACATAGTTCTTCCAAATATAAGTGCTCGATTAACACCCATATTTCTATTCATTATGTTGCAATCTGAAACATTATCGAATAATAATTATTGTGGAGTTTTCACCTTAAAATATTTAATATGTACGGATTACATTAGTCAAGTTAAAAATAACAAAAATCGTATATAAATAAATTCAAAAAATCGTGTACGATTAATATTGTATATAATGGATGGGAATACTTACATCGACAACCAAATAGACTATTATCGGTACATTTCTTCTAAATCACCAAACACTCACTTTTATTTAAAACAAACACTTTACTAATAGAGCTATTGGAAAAAATCGTACACTATATGGAATTCAAATACTAAGTCAATAATGATTTGAATTAAGCACACACTAAAGTCACATTTTTTTGCGAATGGATAAAATTGCAAAATTACAAATCAAACGACCAGTATGACATAAAGTACGTGTCAACGCCATTAACGAAACCAAGGATCTGGAGTTCTGACGTTTGTGTTAGCATTATCAGGTACTCGGCCCACTATGGGGTTGCTGCCATTATTGAGAAACTGCAACATACTATACGTACGTATATATACATTATGTACATTATCTTGCTCACTCAGTTTTGTCATTGTTCTTAGTACTAATACTGGTCTAAATATTTTTTTTTAATTTATAAACATGTATCAGTTAGCGAGTTAGCTTGATTCTTGGCTATTTCAATGGCTCTAGAGGCGTTGGTCGTTCGATTTTTTTCAAACTTAGCATATTTATTACATATGAGGAGGTAAACATTCTTACTAAGTTTTACGTTAAAATAATAATTAGGACAAAAGTTATTAACAAAATAAAACAGCAAAAAAATTCTTTTTAATTTTATACTTTTTCGAATTTTGGTGAATCGACCAACACGATAGTTATGAGTTTCAAAGTCGTTCTTACATACATCAAGTCTACCAGCTTTTATGCTATTTTTTTATTGCGAGAAGCAAATTTTGAAGACGTTAAAGTACTCATTTTTAATCGTTTTACTGATTTTGATATGTCACGATTTTTTGACAATATAACATTATAGTTAAGTCGACTTTGCAAGGCGAACATAAACATGCCGCTTGGCCTCTTGCAGTGACGCCCGCTTGCCGCCGAGCGTAGCATTCTCTTTTATTGCACTACTACTAATTGTTGAATGTTAAAAACGTTTGGAAAAAAAATATATTGTTTTTTTTATTACATATTTTTATAATACAAGATTTTTTGCTTATTTAACAAAAAACAGACACCCACATATTTACTAGTTTTTGAGATATTAATTTTTTTTAATTTCATTGCTGTTTTTTTTTTTGTTAATAACTTTTGTCCTAATTAACATTTTAACGTAAAATTTCGTAAAAATGTTACCTCCTCGTATGTAAGAAGTATGCAACGTTTGAAAAAAATGAATTGACCAACGTCTCTAGAATCATTGAAATAGCCAAGAATCAACCTAACTCGCTAACTTATACATGCTTATATAATTAAAAAAATATTTAGACCACTCGTATGCTTCGAAGATTTTCATGTTCTTAAACAATTTTAACCCGTGAGCTCGAAAAAATTGGATTAGCAAATATTTGGTTAAGTTGCCTATTATCTAATGTATACCGACAATAATAATAATACGAATACTCCATACATTTTTCAATGTTCGTCCTTAATCTTTTTTCATTTTAAAAGTAAAAAATACGATATTAAAATAAAGCTTTGACGAAAATGCAAAATTTACCAATTAATAAACACGTTTCAATTTACTGGGTTCTTTTTTACAAGGAAATAGTTCATAGATTTTTTATTAATAATTTATGACGATTATTTTATTCAAATCTATAACGAGTCCAAACTTAACAAAACAATAATACTAAAATAAAACGTCTTTGCTATTATCTATGCTAGATTCTGCATCAATACGAAAATTTAGAATACCCGCGCTTTTATTGCTTGGACCAATCAGCGTCAGAATAAGCTAGCTTTAGTTTTCCATGCAGGTTCTCTCTCCTATCTAGGGGAAATAAGGGGACAACGCAGACTCGCATACCTCTCTGATACCGCGCGATTCGGGAAGTTCGAATCAGTAGTACACGTTTTTAATACGAATATAAGAATATTTTTTAACTTGAATATGTTTTCAAAAGTAGGACTACATTCAAGATGATTTGACGTTTATAATCAAGTATTAGGATACGTGTGCTCTTTTATATTTACTCATGTAATGGAATATTCAAGCTCAATTGATCATATAGGTTAGTTTACTATATTTCTTTATTCTAATAATCGACGACAATCTTAATCTATAACAATCACAATGTTAACAATGTTTGCGCGACACTCATTTTCATTGCTTCTTGATTTTACTTTATTGGTTACTAATGAATCTTTCAGATAATTTCCTTTAATAACCAAGTGAAGGTGTTGAAACTTAACAACAAACCAACAAGATGCCGCGAAAAGCCAGAGTAGATGTTCAGACAATGTTTGAAAAACTCAAAGATTTGCCTCTCTTTGATGAACAAGGTGAATTGAAGAAAAGAACACATCCAATATGGAAGGAAGCAGGAAAAAAGATTCCAGAAATGACTATTCACAATATGCACATTTTCATACATCAAAATAGGAAGAACTTAAAAGCTGACCTTATGAAGTATAAGAACATTGAAGGCCGTCTACCTCCACCAAAGAAAAAAGAAGAAAGCGGAGGTCGACACAACGAAGTTTGGGATGATTACGATTACTACGACACACTGGATGCAGAAGAAGAAAATGTCAGTGATTTTTATGCTTTAATATCTATGATAAATAGTGAACAGTTCAAGGATGTCATTTGCAAACTTGGAGTTAAACCTTTTTCTGTTCTCTATTGTCATCCGGACCAAGTTACAATGTGGAATGATCTAATCAATATAGAATCTACTGCATCGTTGATTATATTGGACAATATGGTTTCTAAAATTGTTGAAGATTTCGAAAGCAAAAATATCTTTGTCTGTGGTTTAACTGTGAAAATAGAAAATTCTATAGTATTATTAGCTCAAATGTTAACTGATTCAATCACATCTTCATCTATACAATTGTTTCTCAATTCCTGGCTAGAAAGCCGAGCGATTGCACCACCCGAAGTTGTTGTACCATATTCACGCTGCCTATTGAATGCCACCTCATTAACGTTCAATGTTTGCACAATAGAAACTTATAATTTAAGGTACGTTGGTAGAAGACCTCTTTATTAAATTTCATTGGATAACTTTGATACTTTCATTTTTAGGTGTTATCAATATTTGATAAATGAAACTGCAGAGCTACCACCGACATTGATTTTGGTAGACCTAGTCGGACTAATTAAAGTTGTGGATAAATGGCAATGTTTTGATAACATTGTGCAAGCAGTTAAGGATTTTTATCTGTGTAGTATAATGTATTTGAGTACAGTTGAAAGCTTAGATGAATTCAAGGATGCAGTCGTAAAAATTTTAACCCTATGTCAAAGTCCATATGAAAATAATGAAACCGAGTCAATAAGAACAGATTTATGGATGCACCTAACTTCAGACACAATACAGCAAATGAATCAACACTATTTAGAATTCATGACTGGGAAGTATGGACCTAAGAGCTTTTCCTTTTTGAATTTGCAGCAAGAATCGGTCATTAGTAATGAATCAGATGCTGTTTACAGCTACATAAATCAATTGAAACAAGAAGCACACGACAAATGTGATTTCACTTTGGACATTGAAAAAAGGCCCAATGATTATTACTGTCCTATTGTCCTGGAAGATTTGACTAATTTATTGGTAGAATTTCCAACGTGGACACAAGTAATATTTAAAAAAAAAAAATACTCAACATTAGTGTCTTTGTCATCCACCAAACATTTGTCTATGCTGCACGAGTTGAAAAGGCCCGTGACGGCCCCTCAATTTTTAGTGTACCACTTGGAAAAACTAGAAAAATTGACATCTATAGGGAGGCATACTGTACAACTTGCCAAATGTAAAAATAAATACAGAGTAAAAGAGCGACACAATAATCACGCTTATTTATCACAACTGATTAGTTCTTCAAGACCTTTATGCGATAGCAGAATCGAAATTAATATACCTGAAGAAGAAATGCAAGAAATGGACAACGATAATACCACTACCATTGATGGTATTCAAGATGATCATGAAATGGATCATGACTACAGTAATAACGTTGATGAGAGGCTAGATGATGTTGAATTAGATTTAGTTGCTTTCAAAAATACATTACAATCTACAGCAAATCTATTACATGATTTGGACGAATGTGTGGATAATTTAAAAGCTCATACAAGGCCAGGAGATGAAAGGAGAGTTTGTAAGGTTTTACTAGATTCTTGTGCAGTAACAAGCAAATACAAAAAAGTTTTTGGAAGGATAGCTGAGGTAATATGATATTTCTCGTTAAATATGCGCAAACAAATATTTCTCATTGATGTTTCTAATATACATACATATTTTTTTCAGAATTTTTGCACAAGCAACAATGGTTTTGCATCTTCATTCAAAAAAATATTTCTAGAGTTTTACAGAAAGGTTGATTTACAAGAGAAGAACAACGTTGAAAATGTTGCTAAATTATTTGCTCACCTTTTAACGTCAAAATCCATTACATGGGATATTTTGTCTTACTTAAAACTAACCATAAAAGATACCGTAGGTACCAAAAAGATTTTTACGGAGACTCTTTTAAAAGAAATGTCTGCACTTGTTGGAATAGACAAATTGAAACATTTATTTAAAAAAAAGTGAGTCCTACAATTAGATATAGATATAGGTGAATGTTGTTATACTATAAAATTTTATAACTAAATTGAATGTGTAAATATTTTTTTAAGAAACTACAAATTAGAATTTAAAGGTTTGTTCCCAACAAACCCTAAGGATTTAAAGTTTGCTGCGACTTTCTACAAGTCGATTGGTTTGAATGAATTGAGGTAAAAATCAAGTTTCATTTTTGTGCAATAACTGCGTCGTAATTTTTATTATCGTGAGTTTTTACGGAATTGTTTTAGTAATTTACTCAAACCTCAAGCTGAAAAAACTGGAGGAGAATCATCGGGATTGAGGCGTTCTGCAAGCAACTCCAGTTTATCTTCGACTGCATCTTCAAATGATGTTGTGATTGAATTAAGGTAATTTATGAGAATAAAATTAATAGATGTTTCTTGTTGAGGATATTTATTCAAGACGATTATTAAACCTTTATCTGATTTATTTTCAGAGTTTCTAGGAATGGAAAAAAACGAAGTGAGAATAACAAGAAAAGAAAAGTAATCGTGGTATGAAATGTGGCTTCGTTCCGAAATTCTTAAACAGAAGTAGCAAGTTTCTCCGGGATCGCTTTTTTATAAGATTATATAATAATTCACAAATTTTATTTGTGTGTCCATTGCGTTTAAACATTGTACGTTTTTCATCTCGCTTGACGAATTATACGAAAATAATTGAACATTGAAGATCATTGCCGGAATTTCAGAATTGTGCTATAATTAATACACACGTGAGTGATTTTTGCATTAATTTAAGACATTTCAACGAAACAAATGCATTTTCCGCACAAAAACTTTTGTTTATTTTCTATTTGAAAATATCGAGATACTTAATCTTCAGCATGAACCACTGACATTTGGAAACAAAATTTTCGTTACTTTGGTAAATGTATTAACGTACTAACGTAATTGTGTAATCAAAAGATACGATATATTTTAAATATCAAAGCTGACGCATAAACAGATGTAAATAACTTTTTAGAAATGTGTGATTTGGCCGATGTTCATAATATTTATATTTCTACAATAAAATGATGTACATGACTAAAAAGATTCGTGTCAATTCTCAATCTTATTTGTTGAGCGGACAATTTACTAGTTCTATTTTACAGCGCTTGTTTTTCAATTTTATCGGATCCACCGTAAACATTTGTCTTGTTACAAAATTGCGTAAGGTATGAAAATTTGGATAATAACGACAATGTCATATTCGTGTCATTTTTTCGCGCGTACTTACAATTGACGGTACGTTCAACGTGACTTGCGCACGTTGAATCGTCCATTTTTCCGAAACGAGCAGCTTAGACAACTAAATATTCGTGCTACAACAGCACTCTCGATCTTTGTCGACGAGTTTCATATTTTACCCTATTACCACGTGAAAATCCGAGCTTCGGCTGGATAACAACGCCGTATTTTATTCGATTTGTTTTTAGCAGCGATCGATGTACGTAGGCACAAATTGTATCAACAATCAGTGTTTCAAGCTAAAACAAGCGGCGTGGCACGCTCGTATCGATTCCAATCGAAGAGCAAACCAGATTAAACGATTCGCTCGACGTTCTATGCCTACTCCCATAGCCCTACATCTGACACGCGAAAAACAAACGCACGCACTACACGCACTACACGCACTACGTGGCTAATAGTACAATAACTGTGCTCGTAAGAGAGGAGTTGGGATTTTCAACAATCACCACAATTAGACTGCTACAGAGCGAGTAGCAGCGATCGTTGAACTCTATCAATACAAAGGAAGCCATTCGATCGATAAACGAAGCGTCCGCAAGTAGCCAAGATGAAAGTTGGAGCAAACGTTTGCGTGGTGAAATATACCGTTGGGGCGGCTGTGAAAAAAATAACGCGTCGGTTTAGTACGTGGCAACGTCAAAGATCGACTTTGTTCGAACGCGTCATTAGGATATCGCTCATCGTACAGCTATAACGGTCAACGTCCACGAGGTAGCTTTCACACAATAGAGCATGCGATCGTTACGTAGAACGCGTAATCGTGCAAATAAACCAATCGATCGCTCACCCGACAGCCAAGCAAGAGGTACGCTGAGCGTTCCAATGGAGAGGCTGCTTAGTTATACGGGCCTACAAATTGGGACGATTCGTCGCCTTTTCCTTGGCCCTCAAGTTGGCTATGGCGCTCCCAGAGCCGTACAGCACTTTGGCACGAACCTGAACCCGACCGCTGCTCAGGCTGCAGTTGCACTCGCTCAAATCCGCGCTGGAAGAGCAAATGTTGGAACCGCTCGCGGCCGGCTTGATGCCGTTGTTGCTCGTGTACTTGCTGGATTTGCAACCGTCGCATCCTTCCGACATGATCGTTGCGTACGCGTACAGTCCTGCATCGAGAAGCCTTTTATCAGATTTCCGCAGCTCCGTTAACGTCGACGGCGTCGCCAAGCGTACGGCTGATACTTACCGGATTGCCAGCAGAAGATAGAGCGCTGTTACGGGCACAACAATAACGGCAAACCAACTATGACTGACTGACTGACTGACTGACTGACGGCGAGAGAGGCGAGGCCATCGCCGAGCGTATACTGGGTCAAACCGCGAGCAGAGCGCGAACGAGGTCAGCCGCAGCCAACGGACACCGTTTCGCGCGGGTCACCGCCAGTGTGGCCGCGACCGCTTCACCGATTAGCCACTTGGACCGCCAAGCAAAACCAAGTACAACGCTATTCTGTTGCAATTCTACCGACTAGTCGCCGCTTCTGTCGCGCTCTACTCGGCTCTCGCGATTCCTCGCTGGCGAGCTCGCTTGTCATCGGCCGTCGTCGGCTGTCGTCAGGCTCAGCTTCTGCCTACAAAGCTTCAATTTCCGTAGAAAACGCATGGGTTTCGTCCGCACCCGCACCCATAATTCGACGAACGTTTTGCTGCGTTAAAGTGCGCCTTGGCCAACGTACTCAACTGGAATCGTTACTCGTTCCGTTAAAATCAAGCGAACCCGTTCGACCGGAACTTCCAAGAATACTTTTGACAACTTAAATTTTCTACTTCCGAGATCTAACGCAATATTACCGCGAACAAGGTACACTGTCGCGTGAACCTCCGTCTCGTTATCGTATAATTACGGATCTGGCGGATCTGGCGCAAGTGTTCGTTGTCCCCCGCAGACATCAATTGTTTGCGCGATTCTTATTGTAACGCGTAATTAGCGCAAGTGGTATGCGCAGTATTCCCGAATCGTAACGTGCGAAACCTACATCTCGTATAAATTGGTCTTCGGTTTAGACGAGAATCGAGCTATTATTTGGCCAAACCAAAGCGCCTTTTTACGTATTCCGTGCTAAAAGGTCAATGGAAACACAGTTTGATTTTGCGAACAACATTTCTTTGTTCTAATACATTAGGTACACAACGAAGCGTAGAGAACGAAGAGGTGCGAGTCTATTTAAACGTTCCACCTTGTACGGACGGTAGAATTCGGTTATTGAAAATACCATTGAACGTCCATCTATTTTACGCGCTTACTCGAATCACTCCCCGTGTAGTGCAAAAGATGCCTTTCGAGCGAACAATTCGCAGTGAGGTTTCTACGACGGAATAAAAAGTTCGTTCTTTTGAACAGAGAACACGTTAACGATATTGTGTTAATTACGGGGCGGACAACCGTTGGACACTCTCTTTCTCTCGATGTCCGTACACAAGCGACCGCTCACTTCGCGCATCTAGCACCCTCTGTTCAGCCTCCAGCCATACCTCGGGACACCTATGCGGCGGAGCGTTATAGCGTTGCTTACGTTTCGGTACCCATGGACGCCTACTACGCAACTCCCCCAAGATAATCACTAGTAACACGCGAACAAAGTCTCTTAGAAATCCACATATCGACTCTACGTTTACTTTAAACGGATTTTTATTCACAAAGCAATATTTTTGTTTCGTTGTTGTTATTCGTCATACGAATAGTAACATTCGTATTATATGCGAATTGATGCAACTTGATAACTATGCGTAGGTAGTTTGCGATCAGGCAACGTTGGTGTGTACGTTTGAATCGTTGTAATTTTGTACGACTTTGCTATCTTATTAAGGACAACATTAGTACTATTTCGCATTGGTCGACGACTTGGACACGTTGAATCTCAAACGCATTTTAGTACGCTTCAATGCAACTTCGTAAACAAACCCAATTGCGACATTTTCGAAGTAGAAATGTAAATTTGAACGTTGTGGCATTGGCTCGCCAAAGTCAACTGTACTCGATAAGCTAATAAGCCACCGGTTCACCTGACAAAGTCAATTGAAAGTTATGTTACGAATTTCAACAAATTGACAACTAGTTCAAATGCTCAAATAAGGAGAAGCTTTCGAAATTGCTCGTGAGTCCCAGTAATTAAACAAGTTTAAGAGCGCGAAACTCCAGCTTTGTAATAGGTCAACTTTTGGTGATCTTTTGCCATTGCCGTGTCAACGAAGGATCATTTACCCGAGACACAACACATTCGATACGTCGTTACAGAGCTATTCCGTTGTTTCAGCAGATATGTTTTTCATCGGTAAAATTTTGGAAAACTACCGTCGTAACAAACAACGATATAAGGCCAAATTACTCTATTTGTGGAATCGACTTACATGCGTAACGAATACCTAGTTATTTTGCAACATCTCTATAATCGAACGTCAAAGTAAAATACGTTCCGGTAATGGCTGCGTAACAGTACAAGTAATTATATACGAATAGAATAACTGATAAATCTTCCGACTGATGTCCAACAAAATTATGAAAATATCGACTGCAGTAGAAAATTCTTTCTGGAATATTGCGTGAAAGCAAACTTTTCAACGCCGAAAAAATAAATAGATACTATAAAAAATTGCGTAATTTTATTAAAAAACTGCGTTATAAATTTCACAACATAAAACGATTGAAATAGTTTATACATTATCGCAATCTTGATGAATATTTTCAATGACATAAAAAAAATAAAATTGAATAATTTGAAGTTTTAATAAATTATTGATTGTTCGATAACTAAAATGTAAGGCCCTCCCTCAACAGTATCCACAGCATTCTAATAAGTATACGAACAAGCGAAGAGAACGAATTTGCCGTTTCAATCTTTCCTATTAATCTTCCCAATCGTTTGCCTGGACGATAGGTCATCGATACTCGACAAAAAATAACATTGACAAATTTTCATACTCGGGTACCAATTAACGTTATCAAACGATTCTGCGCTGTCGTTTACAAAAAAAATGTCTCTTCCAGCTGTCGGAAACAACATTTTGTAATGCTACATAAATGTTGTTTCCGAAGACAAGGCTGCACGGAATCGTTTGGTAACGATGTCACGATTTAGTGATAATATATTTTTCCGAGTACCGATAATCGATCGAAGAGAAACTGCGGCGTATGTTTCTTCGTTTATCACATATTTTAGTCCACCGTGGATATCAATGAGGGCCTTCGTACGTAATTTAATACTCTCTAAATTAAGAAATAAAATTATGTCGTATTTTTAAAAGTACTACAAAAGTAATTAGCATAATCGTATAAAACAGTCGAACTCAATGTTATTCCAAATTCTCAAAAATCAATAAAACAAATAAATATGTGAAACATACAGTTCGACGATGGACATAAGTTAAAAAAATTGTTATTGCTTATATCGATTATAGGTTGTAGAGTAGCATATAAGGAGATAATTAAGAAAAACTTAAAAACGGTAATTCTTCAGTTTTTTACTAGCAAAAAGTCCATTCTCATGGACTTTGAAAAACCGGTGTCGCCTCAACAATCGCGTAATCTCAAACGTTTTATTCCATACAGTTCGTTATAAGCATCAACAATGTATTGCCTATGATGTGTACTTAATAGCGCGGCAGAATAATTTTTGTAGTGCTTGCTTATTAACGACAATCTATACAAAATATCGTCTACTGTTTCTCGGTTGTAAGACCATTTATCCATGGGTTGAACAAACAGAGGATCTTCTCTTCCATTACAGAATTTTTCCGTGAATTCCTTCATTAATCGAACTATCTGCAATGCTTTATCATCCTAGAATTCAAATATTAATTCAAAACGGGAAATTAACTACCAATATGAAATGTTTATGATCACAGGGACTAATACAAGTTTAAAACAATGATAACTATTACGAAGCTACTAATCTGAAAAGTCACGAATATCAATGATTCTCCGTGTGATTGACCTTTTTATCGAAGGAAAACATACGAAATTCGTAAATAATATAGAACTTTGAAATATATAAACTAATGTAAATTAATGAAACAACTTTGTTCCAAGGCTTACTCTCGAGTAATCGTTACAATGACTAGAAAAATATAAATCGATAGTTTCATAAAATAAGAGTACTGGCAACCAATGGAATCTTGTTTAATACAGCTTGGGATACAGATTGAACCTTCCCAGGACTCACAGTTTTACTGTCTGCAGATATCGCTCTGAATAATTTGACCCGCGTACGATCGCATACCCAATACCAAAAACATATCCAGATTCAAAGTAGGTCAAACTCAATTTTGCAGTAATAGTTTTTTCAGGAATTCGAACCATGAATTTGTATCCATCCATAAAAACAGCTTGATGAAGTTCAGTTTACAATTTAAAAAAACGATCAAATTCAGGTGAAAAACGATCTTTGCAATTTTTCTACATTTATTAGCTTATATTTTTCATCTGTGTTATTAAGCTTATTTGAGTCCTAAACCTTGGATAAAAGTTTATCTTGCGTATCAACGGGTTTATGTCTAAAAACCTCTTAATGCCGATTTTCTGTGTCTTTTGAAATAGTGAAAATGAAGAAAATATAACCAGTAACGTGGTAAATACTGTAAAATCCATATTCCTTACTTTAATAACTAAAGGTATGGTGGGCCAATTGTCATGACAGGGTTGACAATCACATTGAAATTGAAAATGTTCTTGCAGTATTTTTTGCCTTAACGCTTTCTCCATTATCAATGTTGGACCATATGTTTGACATAACTGAAAAATCATGATTTTGTACAATTTCATATAATAAATCTAATAAGTTAAGATTTTCCCAGAAAAAAAATGTACATGTATATATATATATCGTAATATAAATTATTTCATTTCTATAACATTTATGTCATTTTTTAAATATGTAACTTCAAAGCAATGATTTTTTTATAGCGATTTGAAAATAATCATAGGAACAATACCTGCTCTCCTTTTTTAATAGATCGGTTAGCAAATAGCATCATTTTCTTTCGAGCAATAAATGTTCTGTTAATATTAGGATAACAACTGTGATTAAAAAGGCTGCAACAAGGAATGATAACTATTCCCCTATTTTTGATGCAGTATTCTGAGCAGTATTCAAGATCAATACAGGGACAATTAAAATCTTGAAACTGAAAATAAACATTACATTTACATAAAATTAAATTAAAAATACTTTGTCAAAACGTCATTATTTTACAATTGAATACTTACATTGTAAGCATTATAATTAATGATACTCTTCAGTTTGCATAGTAACTTTTTAAAAGCTACAACTTTTAATGCCATTTTCTGATCTACGTGTTTTTCAATTTTTGGAAAAAAGTTTGTACGTCTGGATAATAAAGTGAATGTCATCATAGAAAAACTATCATCTTCTGGACAATAATGGCTTTGTAAATTGTAGCATGTCTGAAATTTGTTACTGTAGATTATGCCATTTGATGAAAACCCTTTCAAATGCATACCTAAAAATAAACGAATTTTTATCATTACTTCAAATGAGTAACTTTTAGGCTTGAATGACTTGAAAAAGTACCTTTTCCATTATCAAGTATAGTAGCTTGATTCATAACATTCTCCAAACCTTCTTCTTTTATCGCTATAATCAGAAACCTAATAGTTCCAGCTGTATTCATTGTGTCTGAATCAGTCATAATGTCTTTGCAATAGAGAAAAGGAAGAAAAGAACATTCTATATCATGATACTTATCCCAAGCTTCAGTTTTGCACTTTTGTGAACAATACAATACATAAGCACAAAAATCACATGGAATGCCATTCCAAGCATATTCCAAGCAATGAGAGCACACGGTATAGATTTTATTTGTCTTTGGCAAGGCAGTATAAGCTTCTTCAACAGCAATTACTTCACCAGGCTTTATATCACGCTCTGCTACAATGTATCTACCATATTTTTTAGAATATTTTAACGTGGTACTATCGCTGAAGCTGGGAATTTTTTTAGATGGCTTTATTTTTGGAATTTCTAACTTTCCATTAAGATCTAAATCTGCAAGTTGATCTAAGTCTCCTATTAAAATTTTCTCTAATTCAAATAATAAATTTTGAATATCCGTAAGCTTACTATGATTTTTTAAGCTTTTAGATATTACTTCTATGCTTTCCTGGTTTTTTTCATTAGAACCATTTAGGAATGCGTAACATTTTATTTTTCGAACAAGAAGTTTTTCTTTCAAAGAATTTGAAATTGGATTTTCGAGTGATCTGTTAATATCGATTAAACATTTCTTGTATTCTTGCAAGTGCATCCATAATGCTGATCTATTACTGTACGCCAGTGCTAATTGTTCTGAATTTATTGGAGCAAAAGCAATACTTTTAGAGTATAATGTCAGTATAGCTACATGATCTTCCAAATTCTGATGTTTATTAATGTAAATTTTATTGCCTTCTGAGCGAGCTTCTGTTGAAACTTTAGAGCATTTTTTTATAATCAATTCACTATGATCTCTTTCTATTTTTTCAAAAACTTGGTTCCATTTTAGTATTTCATTGATTTGATTCAAAACTTTTATATCCATTTTGATGATTAATATAATAAAAACTACCTGTCATAAAAATACCTACAGATAAATTTGTGCCGTACATTTTTGTTGTATTACAATACATTTAAACTACAATTATTCAGAAAAATTTAATTTATATGCATTTCTTTACGTATTTTGCCATAATTATGAAATTTGATCTTACAGATGGTATAGTTACTGAATACGTGTAAGTTATTCGAAAATTGACCGTAATATTTATCGAACAAATACGTAAAAACTGTGTATATATTAGATATTATACAATGAACTCATGTGTAAAACATACATGGGCCAATCTTTGCTAAAAAAAATCGAATACCCGATCAAATATAAATGCATTTCCCGACATATTTTATTATCCGAGTAAAACAAAAGAATTTTTCCATTTGTGTAATTAATAGGATAACTAGACAATAATTAATTACTACCTTATTTGGTGTTCATTTCCAACAGCTAAATTTTACAAAAATTGATTTATCTTCTTTTATACGACAATGGATGCTTAACCTTGCAGTCTTTCCACGACAAAGTAAGCGAGTAAAATTTGTAAAAAAAGCCTTCAAACAAAGGCCAAGGCATAGTATGTTTCTCTTCTGGGAATTTTTCGCAGAAATATAAACAATCTCACGCGCCATGTCGACATCCCATTCCTCAAACGTAGGAGTTACGCATTGCATGTACAACACACGAGCGCGTTCTGAACAAAAACAGATTTTAGGTGGACTCGAATGTTTTTATATATACTTCACCTTTCTTCTCACTCGTTCAAAGTGTTGGCATGATAAGCTATCGTTAGATATATTTATGTACGTTTGCAAATTACTTAATACACGTTTGTGATTAAAAACTAGTTTTAGTGATTTTATAACGTTGATGTGTTTCCAAAGTGAATTGCTAAACGCTAAACTGCTGGAAGATAATATTATCCTACCGTACCTTCAATAACTCTACCGCTTTATCAATTTAGAAAAAAGACAATCGACACTCGACAATAGTATGAGAATTAGTATCACCCGTATACATATATATGCGTATATAATACCTATTGACTGCAAAGGTAAATAGGCCAAAGTGCTTTGCATAATGTATTTACTGATTAATTAATTCTATAATCACGAGAAGCAAAAGATGTATTGTTTGTACGTAGGTTATTATAAATAATATTACTTGATATGTCGCAAGGTAGCGTTAATTAATTCTGATCCTTAGAATGTGGACGAAATATAACGTTGAATAAGGAATGAGATTTATTATTGTTCTACTATATTGTAATTTTTTTGTATAAGGCGAGAAATAACTATACAAGTTTTTAAGTTGTATATATAATATAATAATTAAACGTGTATGTTAACTATATCATTTTATATTGTACAGGTAATATCAATGTAAAGAATATTAATTCACGTGAAAGAAAAAGAGAATCGTATTCTGCAAGAGCAGCTCCAAGCGGCATGCCCTTATATTTGACCGATAAGAACTTTCAGGTAAAGAGGCGACAACCAAGGGCTGTAGTCGTCAAAACATAAAAACAAGAGTCATGGCTCGTGAGAGGGAGCTCATCGGTTAGTCAGTGGCCGATTATAAAGAAAGCAAGATGCCAAGCGAATCACTCTCTCGATCTTGTTATAGTTTGTAGCTTAAAATCAATCGAATTAGAAATCAATCCCTAAAATTGCAGTTACATTGTTTATGTTTCTTTATTAGTAATAATCTCGTTAAATAAAACAAGTTAAATTACTGTATAGGATTGAAAAGTAAATATTATGTTTCTAGAATTGTAATTATTAGTTGTTGAGTATTTATATTATACATAAATAAAAAAAGTACTGAATTGAAATTGCAGATAGAAAGAACACGGTATTTATTGACAATACGAGGTCAAATAGAACAAGCGTAATTTAAGAAACGACAACTAAATAAGCACGGTTACTCGTCTGGCTGCTGCTGAAAAACTTAACTGGAAGGACTTTCTCTTTCCGCAAAAGTACTGGTTGTTCTTTTGACAGTAGTGATCTGCGACGACGCCGGAAAAGAACGCAAACACATGGTTTATGATCTAGCAAAGTAAATGTTAAATACAGTACAACAAAAAATTGGAAGGCAGGGCCCGAAGAGAAATATATATATATATGCCGTTGTAAAGAGTACTAACTAATTACGTCTGTAATATTTTGTACGATTATACTCTCTTTTACAAATATGGATTAGTATATCTTCCGACGAATGCTCTTTGTGTATGTGCTGCTCTAAAAGCTATCAAATAGAAACTTACGAAACGTATCACAAAATAAAATGTTAAATTCTTTCACGTATAAACTTTGATCGTTCCATTTTGTTATCTCTTTCAAATGAACGTAAGGCGACGAGTTGTAATATAGGTGGAAGACGAATTAATACTATTTAGTCTGACAGACAGAATCTGAGAAATTGATTCTAGAAGAGGTAACAATACTTTTAATTGTTGTAATTTAATATCGTTGTTGTTATTAATAGTGATTATTTAACGGACGTGGTCTCAATGTAAAGTTGCTCGTCTACCTTTTAAAATGATCCCCGCGCCATTAATTTCGTGCATAATAGAACTCGAATAACCTGAACTATAAAGTTTCGAAAGAATTGATTTCCCTTTTTAAACGATATTTATATACTGCTCGATAACTAACGTTATACGTACATTACAGCAAATAATTCACGGCTTATTTTCACTGTTGAAACGTATAACTTATTATAAAGATGTTCTCAAAGAATACTGCAAAAAGCTTTGTTCGACAAAATATTTACTTGAAGCTGGTCGTGCTCAACACAAGAGAAAAAGAGTAAGAGTTTGCAAAAGTTGTAGTCTTTCGTCTCTTCTATTTTCAACGGACCTTTCTGCTTATTATAGCATTTGACGTTTCGAAAGCTATTACTGCCAGCTGCAAAACGATGAATTTGATCGGCGAATAATTATAACCTACGTATTTGTTTGTTTCATTTCATCCGTGGCGATCACTGATCTATTTCGAAAACACCCAATATTGGAAGTAGTTTGAAACTTATGGAACTATCGAGCCTTCTCTTAAGTCGCGTACAAAATTGTACGTCCATTGATGTTTACGAAATCAAAATAAATGGAAAAAAATCAGTGGTGGCATTCAGGTGAGTCGACGCTGGTACTTTCATGTATTTGGTTTTGTCGCCAAATATAACGGTGACATGGATAAAAATTATTTGAACGTCTATTTAATACGTATTAAGCAAATATTTGTCTCTTAAAAAATTGATACGGCGACTAAATAAATAGGATTGACTAATAAATGCGTGTAACTGCGCTACAGAGTGTTTATTAACGATGTTCGATATAAGTTTAGATGTATATGCCGTAAGACTTACACACATCTTAGATTAAACGATGCTCCAAGCGCACACCTCTATGACAAACAAGTAGAATAGACGACGGTAAAAAAGAAGCATGACTACAAATTGCTAGCGTAACGTGCACACGCGCAGCTGGATAAAAATATATCGTTCTGGAATATCTGGTTAGTGGTGGAATAGTCTGATACCGGTGTGGGCCAAGACGATGTCGTGCTCGTTGCAAGCTTCAATGACCGCTTCGTCGTTGGTTGAACCAGCGGGTGCTCCGATATAACGTACGCCACTCTGAAAAGTAAAGCAATCGCTCGTCAGCCGGTCGGTTGACGCTCGTTTCAAGCGATTCGACGAGCAATACTCACGAGTCTTGCTCTGTCGACGTTGTCGCGGAACGGGAAGAAAGCGTCGCTGCTGATGGCGACATTGTCGAGCTTCTTCGCCCAATCGTCCCGGTCGGCCTGACTCAGCTTCTCGGGTACAACTTCGTACATGGCTGCCCAAGCACTTTCCTCCATATCCCGGCCGATCGTTCCGTTCACGTAGTTGTCGATGGCATTTGAGATCTCCGCACGCTTCACACCTTTCTTGAATTTCATGCCCGTCACCTTGGGGTGCTGGCGCAACCACCTGTAACGGAACATAACGCTCAGCGGTCCCGTTTTGTCCAATTTATCATTGGCCGGCTTATCGAACTCGACGTGAGCTTCGTTTGGAGCCGTATCAAAGGCGCGAAGAGAGGTTGCGTCGCGCCTGTGGAAGACACTTACCAGTTGTCGGCCTTGTCTCCGGCGAGCCGGGTGCAGTGTATCCTGGACTGTTGTCCGGCTCCGATGCCGATTACCTGGCCGTCCCTAGCGTAGCACACGGAGTTACTCTGGGTGTACTTCACGGCAATGGTTGCTACAATGAGATCTCGAACAGCCTCATCGGAAAGGTCCTTGTGCTTGGTAACGACGTTGGCGAAGGTCGATCGATCGATTTTGGCGTCGTTGCGTCGCTGCTCCATGGTCAGACCATACAAGGTCTTGCGCTCGATCGGAGTGGGCTCGTACAGAGGATCGATCTCGAGTACGCAGTAAGCACCGTTCTTCTTTTTGCGCAGGATCGCGAGCGCTTCCTCGGTGTAGCCAGGGGCAATTATGCCATCCGACACCTCTCTGTCGAGCAAAAGTTGACTTTCCGTGAGAAACGAGCGCCGCGCGACTTCTCGTCGAACCTACCTGGAGATGATCCTGGCGGTAGGGGCGTCGCAAGTGTCCGACAGTGCGACAAAGTCGCCAAAGCTCGACATTCTGTCGGCTCCGCGAGCTCTCGCGTAGGCCATGGCCAGTGGGCTCAGCTGATCGGCCAAATCGTCGACCTGCAACATCAAACGGAACGTCGCGTGAAGCGGAACGATTGGAGGTGCACGAGCAAAGAGAGACCACTCACCTGGCAGAGCTTGAGAGAAACGGCATCGAGAGGAACCCCGACGGCGGCGCCAGCGGGACTGACGTGCTTGAACGAGGTGGCGGCCGGCAGTCCAAGGGCGGCTTTGAGCTCCTTGACGAGCTGATAACCGTTGAGCGCGTCGCAGAGGTTGATGAAGCCCGGCGAGCCGTTGACCACCGACAGCGGCAACTTGTCGAGGGTGCTGAATATTTGCGCGGGCTTTTGATGCGGGTTCATGCCGTAGCGCAAACTCAGTTGAGACGCGTTCTGGGAGTACTGCTTGCGGAGGTAGTCCGAGATGGCGTCGTCGTACTGGGCCGTATGATTGAACGCCTTCAGTGCCATTTTTTGCCTGAGGGTGCGTGCGTGAACGTGCGATCAACAACAACAACAACAACAACCACAACAACAACGAGGACGACCGCGAGGGCGACCGCGATGCCATTGGCCAAACAAGCGCTCCATGGCGCGTACGTGCACGTACACGTGCGCTATGGTACTTTTCGCAAGATGCGATTAGCGATTAGCGACTAGCGCGCGTACCTTGTTTGCAAAGACGTATCTTTGTCAACGGAATTTTCCAACTCCGAGATGACCTTTTCGTAATCATTGGGGTCACAGATAACCGTGACTCTCGCGTGATTCTTAGCGGCCGCTCTCAGCAGAGTCACTCCTCCAATGTCAATGTTCTCGATAGCGCTGTCGATGGTAACGCCGGGCTTGGATACCGTCTCCACGAATGGGTACAAGTTACACACCACCATGCGGATCAGCTCGATGTTTTGCATGGCCAGGTCCGCCTTGTCGGACTCGGTCGACCTTGCCAATATGCCTGTACGCATTATTCCGCATGAATGTCGAGAGCGATACGAGCGCGAACGGGCGCTTTGATTAGCGATCGTTTACCTCCGTGTACTGCGGGGTGCAGGGTTTTCACTCTGCCGCCGAGCATCTCCGGTGCTCCAGTGATGTCGGACACATCCTTGACCGGGAGGCCGGCATCTCGTACCGATTTGGCAGTGCCTCCAGAGCCAACTAGAGTCATGCCTAGTTCGTGGAGTTTTTTAGCAAAAGGAAGGAGGTTGGTCTTGTCCGAGACACTCAGTAGCGCTAAAACAGCATCAAGAAATACACCATCTCGTCAGCGTCGTCAAGTATCATTCGAACGTTAAACGCAAAGAGCCTATTGCAATCCAGCGGCGTTTATTTAGATTCGTGTTTTTTACTCAATTATTCGAGTTACACGTTTAGACAAGTTTTTCGCTCGCGCAAGTGCTCCGAAAAAGATACGGGTACAAACCCCTCGAAAGTTGGACTAAATGTTTTTTTAACTCTATACGAGATATTCGGTTGAACGGAATTTAGTTTCGAAATATAGCATTTTAGCCTCCGACGAACGATCCGTTTTGAAGTTCAAATCTGGTACACCAAGTCTTCTTTTCACCTCGATTTTGCAAATGTTTAGCTTCCGATTGCCATATGTTCTATTGGCGCGTTGACCGAACGTGTGTTTGTTTGCTTTCGTTGCTTTGTCAAAGAAGTGATGGTCCCGCAAAGTCGATCGACGTCGTTTAGCTTTACGCGTTAGACGAGCTCTTTTTAGAGCAATCTTCAGTTATTTATTGGACACGATCACGTACAAGATACGCTATCCTTATAAGAGCTACGATCTTACGAAGTACCTTCAGAAACTCGTTTTACGTTATTTACATAACACACCGAAATATACTACGTACATGAGAATTTCCTTGTACACCAATACCGTAATATTACAAAATACTAAGGTTTTGCGTTTCACCGAACACAAAGTAAATGCAGAAATATTTTCTCATCGCTAAACTGAAGAATTCGATTACTATTTCTTATTTGCAGTTAAAAATAAGGAGGCCATTGTGTAGCTCCTTACCTTGTTGTTATTATTTTTTGTCATCGACAATTACATTGTACGCATAGCATGTACCCGCGAACTATTAAAAAATAAACAAATTTATAGAAATTCGTCAATGGCAAAATACACTGGTTGGAGATAGTTTGAAACGTCAAAAGTGTCCCATCTAGCGACGAAGTTTGAAAGCAGCGAGAGTTACAGCAAAACAAACGCCTATAACCGACGTACTCTATATGTATATTAAAAAAGAACGGAAAATATGTGCTATTAAAGAATGCAATACGTAAAAATGTGGTCGTAATTAAGATATTTACAACGTTCCGAAGGGAGAAGATCCTCCATCCGTATATTTAATCGGTTCAAAAACGCGTACTATTGTACAAGACGTTTTTTATACATTTACACTCCTGACCGTGATATGTACTTATAAACAAGTTCAAACTTGGCCATTTGTGCCACGTGACCTTGGTATAACTCTCAGTCCCCGACGTGATCGCTCTCTGGCGAAACATGGACGAGCGAATAGAAGAGCGAGATAATACAGAGGTTATGTATTGTATAAATTTAAATACTCTCGATAAGTACTATAAGAGAATGAATTACACGAAGAAATTCAAAAAAATTCAACTAGTTGTTTCCCATCAGCGGATGGTTTAATTCAAGTTAAATATCGAATACGAACGTGTAACATTTGAATAACTTCAATGATCTCAAAAAAAAAGAGTACTTTTTATGAATTTCCGAGAAATATATAATACAAATATAGAACGTACCAATTTTCCCCGTGGCCATTTTCTCAGTGAAAAAGACTCGCAATCAAATAAAAAGATAACTGACACCGATGGACGAACAACGTGTCTACGGAGTATAACGACAAAAGCGTTTTCTGCTGTGTCTCGTGGATCGTTTGCGTCCAACAAGTGTGATCTCTGGCGCGCGCAATGCTTCTGTCGCCGCCGTGTGGTCTGATTCTAATCTCCAGCAACTCCCAAGCAGGCGTGGAGCTTCGTAATAATTCTTACGAAAGCAAAAACACCAAGAATATAAGATTGCCCCCACTCGTGTTTTTCTGTGGTTTTCGTAGCGTTTTACATCGATATGGATCAGTGACGCTCGATCCGTTTATCATCTCGAGTGGTATCTGCTTATTATCGTCTTGTTAGATATTTATAATGCATATTCAACTATGTTTTGGCAAACTGGCCGTTTTCAAAAAGCCCAATTCCGAAACTTTATTCGAATTCTATTTTCGCGATAATCACAAACGTAATAGCCAGGACATAGAGCAATGTATGCGTCGACTAGATAACTAAATGAAGCAGTTATTTGTTCGCTTGGCGTGCGTCCGTAGAAAAATAGAAAAAATAAGCGTCAAAGTGTATCGTGGTGCGTTGATCTGCGGGAGTCTAAATAAGAGGCGATTGTGCACCGCCTCGTCGACTAAACAAATACGCTCGTGAAGATTGGCGATAAGACGGCCACGTTAAGACTTGTACAAAATAACAACGAGTCCTCGGGCCCTCGGAGGCCGCAATATAGGCTGGCGTGCGCATTCTGGTAGATTTCACTTAAATTAACCTTGATGAGGATTTTCAAACGTATTGGGGATCAGCTGTCTCTGATGTGTATAATATGGCTTACAACGTGCACAGTAACCATTGGAGACGGTCCATGCTTTGTAAAAGCACACGAGGAAACATAAAATAGACACATTTTTAAACACCACGTATATCGTTATTTCGCTCATCTTTATCGGCACCTACACGTTTGTAAGGAAAACAGATTGTGCAGAATTCCATTAACAAGCTTAACAACATCGTAGTCCGATAGTCCAATTGTTCAACGTGCATTTGAATTTTCCACCGTGTAGTCACGTGACATCCGCTCCAACGTCACCACCGCGTTGCGCCGTTGTTCGTTGCGCGTCTGCGTACTCACTGGCTCCTTCCTAGTTTTTACATTTCTCTCGGAAGAGACGCAGTATAACGACATTGTTTATTTTTCAGTCGTAGCCGTCGATTTTTCAAAATGCACAGGTTTTTCGGTCGTGCAACGCCTAAAGATCCACCTCCAAATATTGACGACTGTATTGCTGGGGTGAGTCTTCTTCAATGGATTTTCCAGACTTGAAAAATTGATTTGCTTCTAAATTGAGTCACAACAATCAATTACGCATATTCTTTTTCTAGTTTTTCTCAAGGACCCATCGTCCGATAATCTTATTTCACAATATCATCGAACGTAATTTAAGTTAATTAGTTTTGAAAGAATGGACTGTCTTATCTTATCTGGAAATCCTATCCCTTTGATTTATTTGTCGTTCTTTGTTTGAATAACACACCTACAAGACTTTTTCCATTTGGTGTTTTTGACAATTTTTCAAGCAAATCAATTTTCACATTGCCATTCTTATTTCTTACAAATTTAAACGATACATCTTCCAATTAATGGTTTATAAATATCCGTTGAAATAAGTGCACTATCTTCCACGTCGTTGAATTATTATTATTATTTTTATCTTACATCAACTAATATTATTAATGCTCCACAAATCAATTTCACTTCTTAGCTATGAATTTTTTATATCTTTAGATCGAGAGCAGAGCTTCTACAGCAAGGAAAAAAGTTGATAAACTTGATATAGAATTGAAAAAAGTTAAGGACCAGCTGAATAGTTTGCGAGAAGGCCCTGCTAAGGAGGAAGTTAAGAAAAAAGCCATGAGCTTAATAAGGCAGAGAAGAATGTACGATCAACAAGCTTGTACTTTAAGACAACAGGCCTTTAACATGGAACAAGTACACTATGCTACAGATACATTGAGAGATACTCGAGCCACGGTTATTGCTATGAAAGACGGTGTCAAGCAAATGAAAAAGGAATATAAAGACATCAGTGTTGATGAAATAGAGGTAAGAATTTTGTGTCTTTTGTTTTGTTATAGAAGAAAACAGAAACAAAGATCACTTTGTTAATTCGTTTCATTCTCCATAGGATATGCAAGATGACTTAGCTGATATGATGGATAGAACTGAAGAAATCCAAGAGATGATGGGGCGTACCTATGGCGTGCCTGAAATTGATGAAGATGAATTAGCTGCAGAGTTGGATGCTCTTGGAAGTGATCTGGCTACGGACGGTGATGCTTCTTATTTGGATGACGCTATTACAGCTCCAAATGCACCTGACAAGGAACCTGGTGCTGCTTCAGTTACGTTCAAGGTTTGTCTCTTTTTCTAATTTATTTTCCTTTTGAAAAAATTTTTACCGGTATTTATACAAATACATTGATTTTTATTCAGTGTAACAAATTTTAGTATATCTTTGTACAATATTTACCTGTTATAGTATTGGTTTTAATTTTATAGAAAGAAATTAAAAATAAAATTTACATTTAACAGTTTTTTTCTTGGATTTTCAACTTATCCTGCATTGATATCTTGGATATCTAAAATGACTATTTTGTTTCAGGATGGAATTTTGGTCGATGAGTTTGGGTTACCTCAAATACCAGCTAGTTAAAATCGTCAAGTGCACTGATAAATTTGTTTGATTTTATGTAAAGTCATCAAGTGTTTTGGCATACACGACAATGCTTTGCAGTTTTACAATATCGATTCAAATTAATCTTTTTCGTATACATACAGATTAATATCTACAAAAGCACTTGAGAAATCGAAAAAAAAGCTTGCGATATTTTAGAAAATACATATACTGAGCAATGTTTTTATTTTATTAATTTTTTTAAATAGAAATATATATATATAAATATATGTACAATGTATTATTTGTATCTGTTGATAAGGTAGTCTAATTTTTTGTGAACAATTTTTAGTGATATTAAGTATGATAATTACATTGCGTTTCAGTTCAATTAGTAATTCAGTTAGTATTAATTTCCATGCATGATATACTAGAAGCTCTAATTCTTTTTGAAAACTACAATGAAATCAAATTTTTAAGTAGCAACGCTGACTCATCATAAAGCTATAAGCTCAATTGAGTTGTAACCTAGAAACATTGATTGGATTTTGTTTCTCGATCTTGAGGTATCGCTCAAACACACTATAAATCTTTTCTCTACTTTCCATAAAATCATCTTTCTCAAATTGCTCTACTTGCAAATAATGATGGATGTGAGCCTATAATCAATGTCGCTTTTTAGAAAATGTATGACATTTAAAATATAATTCTATAACATTTCTATTACCTTTTTATTGTATAACCTGTCAAATTGATGAATTATATCTTTAAATAAAGAAGACATAGCGGTAGAATTCATCATGCATAATAAGGAGGCTGGATGGCCTGCAGGTGGAACTGAACATAAACCAATTTTCATTGCTTCTTTGCTCCATGCCGTGAACTTGGCTTTGTTTTGAAATCTAAAATTAAATTATATTTTATGAATTACATTTGATGAAAAGGATTGACGTGAATGAAAAAAATTCACTTTATTTACCTATTACTTTTAGTGAAATAAATCGAAATTTTTTAGGAAAATAAGTATTATTTGTAGATTAGGATAAAATGAAATGTCAACTTATCTCTAAAAAAGATGTGTTACCTTTCAATATTCCTTCTTATATCAGTTAACGAAGAGTCTCCTCGGTATATGTGTGCAGCTCCAATTACAAGTGAGCCTGATTGTAAAGGATCTACTTTTATTAGCTGATTATTTTTAGACCAGGCATTAGTGAATAGTTCATCTTGAAATCTTCAGGAGAATCATGAGATTAGTATCTCTATGTTGGACATTAAAAAAAGTTTATAAAAATAATAAGTTGAAGACAAATATATTTACTTTGCACCATTTGTTGGTGAAATTTGTGGTGCAGTTAATGCAACTGGACTAACACTACTGAAGATGTAATGAAGTTGCGGATATGCAACAAGATTAGTTGCCAATTCATTCATATCCGTGTTTAAACTTCCAGGAAATCGGGAACCGCTAAAAATCATGAAACTTGAACATTCTATAACTACTTATCTTATTTCAATTATTCAAGAAAAAGTTTAGAACTAAATGTTGAGTACTATAAAAACGCTTGAATTTGAGTGTAAATTGATGTATGAATATTCATATCATAAAATGTTCACTTTTGTGGCTATTTCTTACTTATTTTATTGATAATTAATTGCCACTGTTATGTCGAAAAATTACCTTGTTAAATGCAAAAGCATATTTACAATAATACTGTTCATGTCTTGGAATGGCAAACAGGAAGCATTGTACTTAGCTTGATCAATGTTTTCTCTCTTATTGTTAATATATACATTGCACATATCCTGTAAAGCACGATTTTCTGCAGGAAATACACACGTAGCGTGTTCAATTAATTCTCGCGTTGCCAGAAGTACATTATAAGGGGCTGTTACTACATCTTGAGTGCTAGCAGGATAAACGCAAGAAACAAATCTGAAAATTTTTATCTTGTTATTCAAATATTTTGAATACAACACGCAAGTCTAAGAATTCAGATGGAATAATACATCATATATTTCTGTTAAACTTTCAACATTTGATTGCTTAAGATTATTATTGGTACAAGAGGTATTTTATGACTACAAAAATTATGCATTCAACGATAAATATAATGTTGTAAGTATTTAACGGTAAAAGTAAATAAAAATATACCTATCCACATGAGGATACAAGTCATCTAGTAATTTTAACGTTGCGGTTCCTAATCCAGAACCAGTACCTCCTCCTAACGAATGCATCATCAAAAATCCATGAAGACAATCGCATTTCTCAACACTCAGTCTTATTGTTTCCTCTAATTTATCGCGATACTCTAGGCCATGAGTGTAGTAGCCAACTGCCCTAAAGAAACAATTTACAAATTTGAATATAGAGCAATCGTAAATATGAATCCACTTATAAAGGTAAAGATAATTATTACAAACCAGTTGTTACCTGATCCTGGATAGTTTGTCACCGTACAAGTCTGATCAAATACATTTCGCAATGTTCCATGACGATACCTTCCCACCACGCTATCTTCCATGTCGACCAGTACAGCCTAGAAGTAATTATTAATTTTCATTTACATATGTGTATATGTATAAGGAGACCGTGAAAAAAAGCACGAGGATAGTAAAAAAAAAATAAATAAAACGAGTAGATTAAAATAAAACTTATAAAAAAGATACTCACCCTAGCTTTGACATTCGCAGACTCCAAATCTGATAAAGTTTTAAAGGCATAATCTCTTTTGTGATCCGGGACGTAAAAGAAACTATTGAAGGCGTCTGACAATTCTCTATTATTTCTGCCGTAATTTTTATGAGTTTTGAGGAGGTCCACTCCTCCACCTGTATTTTGCACACCATATTCGTGCAAAACTAGTGGCCAAAAAGCTGCTCCAATTTGATTTCCACATTGTCCAACTGGAAATCATTGAATTCAATCGATCAATATACGAGATAGGTATGGGGACTTGTATTATTTATCACGTGTGCAACTTCATCGTTGGCATTTACAATTGTCAACACACTGAACAATAACGAAAAATGTCATAGATAAAAACAATCGTTGCAACTTCTTGACTACCTTGCACGGTGATAAATTGACTCATTTTTATAACATGCTCAACCAATCAATCCAAAGCCCTGTATCGACAAGTTTTCTTCGCGCTCTTGGATACTAGAAATTTCGCAAAATGCATCTTTAGAGTTGTGAGTCACACAGGTTACACTGCACGACACCACGTCAGACCGCACGAAAACTACACGAACACAGCTTCGCGTATACACGCGTATGTAACGCGTATCTGGTTAAAGCGCGCGAACGTGCGAACGTGCGTGCCTATTCGCGCGAATTTCCATTCTTGTCGATTTCAAGGTTAAGCGATTTGAACGCGGAGCGTGCGCACTTGCGTCAGGTGCATCAATTAAATTGCTGGGGAATCCCCTTGAGAAGTGCAGGTTGTCAAAGCAGTTTTGAACTTTGTTAACGTATAAAAGAAGTACTCGGCGTGTTGCAACAGTTCAAGCTGCGGGTACAAGGATGTCCGTTGGAATAAGATTAGGCGCGCGATTCAACAAGCCGACATTTTGGTAGCTGTTCAAAGCCGCGGACCCCGAGCGTGCGCTTTCCTTTTGAAAAAGCCTTTTCAAGTTTAACAGCACATCGTTGGTCCTGCAACAATGTCACGGTCTTCAACGTTCGCAGAGCCGACGGATCCACGTTTGCGAGCCGCTTCAACGTTTCCTTTTGCGAACGGACGAGAATTTGAAATACACGAAGCCACCGTTCTACGGTCGCAACTCTATCGTTTCACGAGTCGTCGCCCCAGCCAGATCACCTTGGCTAGCCCACGACGGTACTTGGCATGATTCGAAAAACTACGCAATGTCGAATGTCGCGTTAGTCGATCGACGGACGGAACGATGGAGGTTTTTTATCGTTTGCACGATTCTCGCGATGAAATTTGATGGAATTTCAGGATGTTTTCCTCGGTTTGGGCTTGGCTATCCTCGTACAATCGCAGTAAACTCAGGACAAAGGCGCGCTCGATAAGCTCGACTCATCGCGAGCTTTGGCGGCAATTACGTTGCATCTATAGAACGGATCTATATAGATTGGACTGCCACATTTCCACATCGATTCGAGTGCAATAGGCATTGTTTAGGCGTCAGTCGTTCCTACGTAGCCTCTCGATTCACCGCCGACGCAGCCCAGTTGGAGCGTGGACGAAATGGAGGCATCGCGCGTTTTCGACAGTCCCTACTACAGCATCAACAAAAAGCTCCTGATCGTTCTCGGACTGTGGCCCGAGCTCGGTCGAGCCAGGAAAAACTCGTCTCTGGCCATCTTCACGATAGTGTGCTTTTCGCTGATCATTCCGATAGTGAGTAACCCGTAGGGAGGATTGCGCTAACCGAGAGTCGTCAACCGAATTTCTTTGCAGCTAGCGGGCTTCAAGAGGCTACGCTTGGAGGTCGACATGGTGGCGATCATCGAGAATTGCGTTGGTTTCCTCTATTTGATAGCTATATACTCGAAATACCTGTCGACCTACTGGTTTCTCGATCGAGTGAGTACACGCGACGAATCCTCTCACGGGAAAATCGGACGGCAGTTCGGTGTGGGCGAGCCGAGCCAAAGCCCACTGGCGCGTACGCCTCGGAACGAATCGATAGCCGCGATAGCCGCGATAGCCGCGATAGCCGCGATAGCCGCCAAGTAAGCGTCGACGGACAAAGGCCCTACGTAACGCCCACGATAATTGCGCAATTACGAAGCAAATCAATTGGCAAGGGAAGGAAGCCGAGTCGACGATTCGACACGTTAACGTTGAAACAACTCGCGCGTGCGCGCCGTCTGGATAATCCGCTCGCCAGAGCTTAACGCGCGCTCGCAATTGCAGATCGAATTGGTGTACAAGCAGACCGTGATCGACTGGGCAAGTTTGACGGACAAGGACGAGCTGGGAATACTGCACGGCTACTCCCGACTCGGCCGACTTCTCACCGTTATTTACGTAAGTGCGAGGCGTCAGCCCGCAAACCTGCAAACCGTTAATTCTGCGAACGCCGTTGTGCTTGCAAGGTCGGTTACTCGGCGCTGGCCGTCTGCGTGTTCAACAGTTTCCCCTACGTACCGCTAGCCATGGACCGACTGATGCCCCTGCAAAACGAAACGCGCCAACGCATCTACCCCTATCATCCGGAATATTTCTTCGTGGACAGCGAGCGCTACTTCTTCCAACTGTTCAGCTTCCACGGGATCTTCGTCGTGGCGTTTTCCACGCTGGCGGTGGCCGCCATCGACAGCATGATGGTCGCCAACATCGTGCACGCCTGCGGCCTCTTCGCCATCGTGTGGCAAGTATTATCGGCGAATCGCTCGCGTAAGCGTTGCGCGCGTTTAACGTGGACGCCCGAGCCGACGCGACGGCTCGTTTCTAGTCACAGGCTAGAGAACATCGGACGGCGGCCGAGGTCCCGGGAAGACGCTACTGGACTGCGACTGGTCGACGATCGCGACGTTTACCGGCGCTGCCTCGAGGCCTGCCAATTGCACTTGTCCTCCTTAAAGTAGGTACAACCGCGCAAGGTCTTGGCCAAACGTCGCAACGGCGGTGCGCGAATATTTCGACTTAACGCCATTGTCGACAGTAGCGTCCGCGGAATACAAGAGTCCTTCAGCACGAGCTTCCTGGTGGTGATGGGCGCGGGCGTGGTGGCCATTGGGATGCTCATGTTCGACGTAAGTCGACGACCACGTCGCCGTAGAGTCGCCCTGTCAATGACGAACGCCCCTGTAGTTTCTGTCCAGCCTCGACGAGCCTCTCCGACTTGTCATCATAGCGGTGCTGCTCTTTGGCATAAACGTATGTCTATTCTACTTGAACTGGGTTGTTCAGCAAGTGATCGACAGCAGCGAAGAAGTGTTCCAGTACGCGTAAGTCCACGGCCCGAGTCCGACCTGACAACCGAGCTTAACGCGCGATCCACGTATGCCCGCAGCTATTACAGCCAGTGGTACAACCTGTCGATCAATTCGCGCAAGATGATCATGATCATACTGCAGAACAGCATGAAGCCCGTCGCTCTGTCCGCAGCCTCGATATGCGACTTGAATCTGGAGATGTTTGCTTCCGTAAGTCCAGCTCGCGGTTCTCCTCTCGCGTTCGTTGGCCGGACGCCGCGCAACTCGCGGACGGCACTGTCTCGCGTACGCTAACAACCGCGTAACCTTTGCTTTAGGTTGTCAAAACGTCGATGTCTTACGCTACGGTCATGCTCTCGATGCAACAGCAATAAAAATATCCACCCGCTGCAACGCATCCTCTCGGTCTGCCAACTACGACGTTCACCTTCGAATCGCAGCAGTCTCGGTACGTTCGATACAGTTGGGTCGCTGCGTTATCGGTTGATCTCGTTCCCTCGATCGAGCCGAGGTGGACGGGCAGCCTACGACGGGCCGGTTCCACGAGACGTTCACCGATTTTCAGCGCGCACCACTGTCCTTAGCGCGGAACTCGACGCTCGCCGAACTTGCGAGCGTTCTCCGGAAAACCTATCGCAGCGACGTCTTTTCCGGAGAATTCGCAGGAGTCGCCCTTGGTCGTGGAGGCGATTCCAGATGGAAATTCGGGTTGCGCGAGACGGACGACAACGCCGGATCTGGAGGCGCGGTGTGCGCGTGAAATTTCGCCTCGATTGTAAGCGAAAAACAAGGCTCGCGAGTTTTGGGGACGTTGTTGGAAACGCGATATCGAGGCGGCTAATTTTAAAGCAGCGCGCGTTTTCTACAATCTGATTGGGGCCGACAATTTGCGCAACGTTCGCGACCGGATCCAAGAAGCAATTTATAGCAGAGATCGTCGATTCGAGACAAGTCAATAGCACAGATTCGATATTTGCGACGGACGCGCTTGCCAAAAACACAGGAAAGCGAGCTTTCGCGCGCCAGCGTGGTGTTGGCCGAGGGAGCAACCGCGGTAAACACGCGCTAATCAAACGCGGCGTGGACTTCCCCGTTGTCGGCGACGAGTGAAATATTGCGTTGGACGAGTTTATTTTGGAGCGGCGCTATTTTCCGAGCGTTAGCGGTGTTGCTGCGTTCCACGAAATACCCGATAGATCCCCAGTGTCGACGTTGACGACGCGCGTCGTACGTTCACGGGAGCCGGAACGACCCGTCGAAGCACCCGTCGCTAAAGATCGCCGCGTACGGCCTCCCGACCGACGGCCCAATAAAGGCAAACGCGAAATTTCGACGGATCCGTGGCTATAGGTGTAATTGCACGGGGTACGCGCATAGGACGGTGGGCAATTAAAAGCGCGCGCGATAACGCGGCTCGAAATAGAGCGCCGCTGGCGTCGGCGGCCGATCGAACGCAAATTGCAGCAGCTACACCGCGGCTAGCTCGCAGCGGCAAATCAAATATAGACACTCTGGCGTCGAGTCGAAGGTAAGCTTCGCTACAGTTAGCGGGCGACGCGCATTTTTCTCACGTGTTCGACATTGCCGTTGTCGATCAAACATCCCGCGTCGAACGAGCGAGCTCTGTCCGTGCTCGGCGTCTCTCGGCGTCACCCGCGCCGACTCGCTGCGCCTTCCTTGTTACCGCGGGTTTCGCGTTTTCCGAATCAACTCGCCTCTCGAAGACGCCTGGCAGCCACCCTTTACACTCGTCACGTACGTCATCTATTTCACTGTGCTCTTGCGATTCTCTCGTTTGTCGCGTGTTTTGTCCACGCTCTCCTCGCAATTTTACACTCGGTGCAGAACTGCGCGTCGGGCTTCCGCTGTTCTGCTCTGCTCGCCTCGATTATAAGCAGCTTGACGTTCGATTGGCCCGCACTTTGCGGCTACCGGTTCAAGTAACCTTCCGTCGATATTTATGCAAGCGATCGTTATAAATAGGCAATTGATACGTTTAATTGGTCGCTCGTTGCGCACCGATACGCTCGCTTCGATAATTGAATCGTTGGACAGCGCGTAGACCGTCTCACGGCTAGCTCCTCCGAACGAGTACAGTTTTCGTCGTCGTCGACTTTTCGTTAGTTTAGATTCGAATGTCGCTATTCGTACGAACAAACTTGAACTGGGCCGACACGTGACTTATATTACAACTGCACGCTACCGACGTCGACGTAAGTGTTACGATTTCCCATCGATTTTTGGCTTTTCGAAACAATTGTCTTTTTGTCCTTTTTCTGCTTTCGCCTTCTTTTTTTCGTACGCTCGGCGTTGACTTCGAGCGTCAACGTTGGCCACAGCCCGTGTAGATGGTCCGCGAGCTCAAGGTCCTTGATAATCGGTATAAATTTAAAGGGCAGCACGTCTGTGTCGTCGCTATGGCAATGGATGATTCAATGTTGAGTAAGTAAAGTCGAGATCGATCAACGAAGAACCGATTGCGTAGAAACGAAGCGATCAGGAGGCAAACGAAAAGCTTGTAAAATGCGCGTTGTTTTGGGGATTTCAGTGAAATTGGACGGAATTGCGGTGGCGGGTCCATGGACGGGACGACGCTTTCGTCGCGAGAGCAGCGAAATAGCAATAAACGCGTTGACGCGGTTGCTGCGCCAATTTTTCGACGAGGCCGACGGCCATGGCTCGCTGCAGAGAAAACCACCGACTGCACTGCAGACTCCTCAGTACTTCAAGAGCGTCAACGTCGCATCGTGCTACCCAGTACCCAAGATCCACTGGATGGCCTTGGTCAATGCCTCCAACTACAAGAAGCAGCTCTCCGCTACCGACAATCTCGACAAAGTACAGAGGCCTCGAGCTACACTCACCGACGAACCCCGCGTTGCCAACTGATATTTACATCTTCTCCATAATACACGCGCTGTCTGTTACCCCTTCGCATAATTGTTTTTCCTTTGTCTCTCTCTCTTCAAAAACTGTACTCGTTTACATAGATTATGAATTTTAACCAAACCTACTACTCAAATCATACAATAATCCAATCACCAGTTGTTTGAACGAACGTTTAGTTATACCGACACGCTTGAATTAAAGCTCAATCTGGATTACACGCGAGCAAACACAATAAACGATTCATTGTATTTAGTAATACAATGAACGAATTTAATGCGCATTTCAAATGTCTGTTCAAATGAATAACGATCGCTTTCAACTAATCTCACTTTACGATTGTATTTTAATTTCAAAAATAATATTACGCACTATCCTACTAATTATCAATTTTCACGATATACCTGGTTACTCGGCAGATTGTCTAATTGAGAAAACGCATTTAAATATGTATAATGAATATTTTTTCTTTGAAACTGTCTAAATAATTCAAGACAACTTTTTACCTTTCCTGCTCTTTAAAAAATTCAACAAGTATTAAATAACTATGTATTGATGTTAAGAGAACTTCTCTCGTCCCAACTTGTAGCTCAGGATAGCAATAAGCGTGCGGACTACGCGTAGTACTGGATTCTTTGAGTTAGGCACGCTTCGATGTTATTTTATCACGTCCTATACAAATTATTTGTTGACATTCAAATAATAATAGTATTAGGTTCGATTGTTAATGTACTTTTCCCGGTAATATTTGTCGTAAAAACGCCGTTTGTCAGTTTGACCAGATAACGATAAATTCCAAATCAGATTCGTAGACCACGACCGTCTAATATTCGCGTAAATAAACGAAACTTGCGTTGTCATTATAACTTTACTACAAGGACAAAGGCAGACAGTGTTATTAAAAAAATTAATTGGTTAAAAATACACTTGCAGTATGCCGAGTTGAAATAAAAATTCACTATATGTACATATGGTATATTTAACTTGAGTTTTATTTGAAACAATATAAACCTGTGCACATATTCACAATTTTCCGAACAAAATATTACAAATATGCAAAACATAAAATGTGATAATGATCACAAAATATGATTCTCAAAAGATCGACTCGTAATTACTCATGTTTACCATCTCTATCTCAACTGTAATCATAAATGCTGGAATGAAAATAACCAACTTTATAGTTTGTTAAATCCAGATTTACTATTATCAAAGCTGTTGCTCCACATTGACAAAATATCAATGGATCCCGTCCAAAATGTGAAGCTTGATTATTTGTACTCTTTTGCTAATGCTTTATTAAAAAATGTGTAATATTCTAAATTTTCATATAAAATTATCTCACACAATAGTGAGTTTTTAAGGCTGTTTTGTAAAAAATAACTGTTATTTATTTTTACATTGATTAAGTCTATAAATACTTATCTGATGAAAAAACTAAATAATCATACAAACTTAATTTTTATCAGTTTGTTTTCAATATGTTTAATGTCTTATCAAATAAAAAAATAGCCTATTCTATTCGTATAAGAATCTTATAATGGACAGGACAATGTTTCCATAGCAGATTTAACTTCGTCGTATATGTCCTTGTAGTCTGGATGTTCCTTAATAAGCACCATCAAACTCCCTCGTTTAACACCAAGAGCAGATCCAATATCTTGTCTTGAAGGAGTGTAGCAATATGGGATACTCTTATTTTCACATACTACTGGTAAATGGCACATTATTTCAATAGGATACACATCACCAGCAAAAACTACGATTCTACAAGACAGAAACATAATATAATATTAAAAATCATGTTTTCCAACAATATTGCGTTATTCTCAATAATTATAACTTATATAATATTTTCAGTTATATTGTAAACAAACCATAATGTAGTAGAAAAGTATCAATATTTATAAACTGCACGAAATAATACCGAATAATAAAGTTATAAATCTTTTTGCTAGAATCTTATTGATTCACCTAATATAAGTCTAGTTTGTCCCTAAATCTATAATTAGTAAATTAATAAATACTCACCCAGTTTCACCTTTCCTAATATGTTTCTGTACATCCTTTAATCCGTTTCTAAGATAGCCCTTATGTTTGGATGCTTTCAATAGAAACAAAATATTCCACAAATTATTATTAATTACAGTAACATTTAAAAAATTAAATGAATAATTGACTACCTTTCTTAATGCACTTGTATATTTTCTTAGTCAATTTCTTTGGTGCCATAGGGCTGGCTATTGCATTTACAATTTTCAATTTATCTTCATAACTGACCTCTTTAACAGTTGAGAGATCTAGATTTTCTTTCGACTCCTCATCAATCTCCATTTTAATTTTTGTTTCTTCCATCTTTGTTGGAATATAATTATCAATTAATTCAACGATTGAAATAAACCTCCGTAAGCACGTGCTCGCTGACCATAAACAAATCTGAGATATCTATTTCTAGGTTATGTGTTCTGAAAAATTACAGTGCTACGGCAACCGCATGGCGATCAAGGCCGATAATCAAGACAATTTCATTAACGACATGATTTTAAATTTAGATGCATCAATTATTTTAATGAAGTTATATAATGTTAGTCTGTAAAAATTAAACGAATTAAATGATTTATTAGAGTTAACGAATAGATTATTGTTTTTGATAAATCAAGTCAATTCAATAAGATTTTGTCTGACACAGGGAATGTTAATTTTATTAGCGTATTACAAAATTTCAACAATAAATATAGCTCCTCTCTTGTTGTAATATTGTAAACTTACGAAAATTATATAAATAAATGTTTAATCTTTACTAATTACATTTGCATGTATAAACTAAATATTATTGCATTTATCAGTTACTTTTAATTTAATGCCATAAATATGGTCAAAAACAGACCAAAGTATAGATATTAATGTAGCAATAGCATATGAGGGCTCAGATAATTTCTTTTTGGCTGCTTTGATATCTTTTGATAATCCATCCAGTACGTTTGGATTAAAAAGTTTACGATCCCTGCAGTTAATTAGAGCTTCATATTTTTGAAGTAAATAGTTTTCAAAACAATAGTTTTTATTATCTTCAAAATACTTTGAATGGTTCTACAAAATTTTAAAAATTATTATTTCATAGTTTATATTGAAAATTCAGTTTAAGATTTATTTTTTAATTTTTGTATTTTCCATGATATTTGTACATACTTACACGAAGTAATAAAGTTGTTGGCCATTTTTCTTTGCATGGCGGGCAATCACATTGAAAATTGAATTCCTGTAGCATTTTTTTTCTTTCCGCGTAAGATTTATCGAAATAACATGCTATGTAAGAATCAAATAACTGAAAATTGGAGAAAATTCAAAATACAAAATTCAGTATTGTTAGTAGTAATGTAAAACGAGAATAAATAAGTTGATATTTCATTTGATGTATACTTGATCATTTTTTTTAATTGGCTGCAAGGCAAAAATAACAAGTTGCATATCTTCGGTAAAACATTTTCTAATAGTTGGATAACAGCTGTGATTGAAAAAACTAGGAACTGTAGCAAGACAAACACCTCTTTCACAACAGCGATTAACTTGACATGTTTCAATGCTATTGGCAAATCTGCATGCAGAACTACCTTCCATTACCTTTATTATACATGTACATAGTAATAAACATAATTACGAATTTTCCTAAACTTGTGTCTTACAAGTTCAACTCGTGAAAAATCATCTAAAAATTTGTTATAGTACTTACACAATGAGCATTAATGTCACTTATTTTCAAAAATTTTAAAATTAATGACCCAATGAATAAAACATTCTCATTCGCTAGTAAATCTTCACTTGAACAGAATGTTAGGCTTTTGCCAAAAAATGTAGTAGATTTAGCTAAAGCAATTAAAGTTAAGACTGCATGATCAATGTGACAGTCTAAAGTTTTGAGCGAAACATTGCTGGTCAAGCTGTAAATACTTTGGAAGCAATTTTCTTCAAATTTTTCATTTACAAAGCCTTTTCGTAATTTGGCTAAAAAATTAAAAATACTGTATGCATCATAAAATTATCATTGAATACAAAAACTTTTTAATAAAAAATAAGATAAAATAATCTACTTTGATCATTGTCTATTTTTTTCAATTCTTCTTTAAGCTTCTCAAAACTTCCAGCTTTTTTTATGGCCATTATAGTCAACTTCAAGCTAAGTTGTTTCCAATAATCAGAGCTATGATTGAACTGAATATATGGTATCACCCTACATTCAATATCATGATACTTTTCCCATGCTTCATTTTTACATTGCTCAGAACAAAACATACACCAATTACAATAATCACATGGGATACTTGCCCAACAAGTTTTTAAGCAATGACCACAAAAAGCATAGAAGGTATTCAAATTCAAAACTGTAACATACGGTTTTGAGATGTTTATAATTTCTCCAGGTTGTATATCTCTGTTAGCAATTAAATGTCTTCCATATTTTTCATTATATTTCAAAGATACACATCTGAAAGGGTCGCTAAACTTTTTTTCCTTCAAAATACTGTTTATTTGAAAAATTTCTTCGCTATCAACGTCACTGGCAAGTAACATTTGACCTATGAATTTTGCTGTAATTACTTTATATAACAAAGATAACTCACTCTATCTTACCTGGAAATGCTATCCTCAATTGCAATTTTAGAAAATTCTTTTCTGAGCAAATTTGTAGTTTGTTCCACAAAATTAATAGTTTTATTTATTGTCTTAATTAACAGATCTTTGTCTTTTTGTTCGGCTTTATCAAACCAATATTTTACTTCTTCTAAAATATTTTCCGTTCCATTCATGCCCAATGTAGAAAAGCATTGTGACTTTCTACAAAGAAGTTTTATTTTAAGACAATCCAACTGAGTAATCCTCAAAGCCCTATCGATATCCTTGATACTATCTTCAAATTTTCTAACGTGCATAAGGAAAGCTGATCTGTTGCCATAGGCAAAAGCAAGATCTTCCGATGCAATTGGTGCAGTAGCTATACTTTGCGAATAATACTTCCAGATTAACTCGTGTTCTTGAGACGTATGATGGCATTTTGAAAACAATTTATTTCCCTCTTGCCTTGCCTTAATAGATACTGTGGACACTTTTGTTGACAATTCATGCCATGCTTTCATAATTATTGTTACTTTTGTTGTCATCAAAGCCTCCTTTATCAATGATTCCCCAGCATCCATGGCAAAATTAAATATAAATCTATGAAAATATTTGGAAAATCAATCAAATAATTGTTTCATGGAAACAAATCGTTAATTGCATACCTAATCGAAATGCTTTACGTTTATTTCTATAATTGCACACATTCGTTTGTTATCCATTACTATAATACGAATTTTGATCGAATTACAAAATCTATTTAGAATTGATACTTTTAACTTAACTTACTTATTTATTTAAACATTGATTTACTTACATTACTTATACAGTAGCTTTCAACGTGAGCTCTTAATATTATTTGAATTGGAGTAATTCGATGATCGACCAACTCGGAAACAAAGAGTTTGTGTTCTTGCCGATTGCCGCGCGGTCGCCGCGTATGTATATTTTTTATCACGTGACTGAAGAAACTTAGACTGCAAGCCAGAGAAATCTCTGCTGCAAACAATGACATATAATACCAAGTGTACGTGTGTAGTGGCAAGAATTTTTTCTTATATATACATGGGTATGGGTACTGTATGTATGTTGGTGTAAACGAAGTAAAATAAGAAAAATAAAATAAAAAATGCGACGTGAAATTCTTAAAACATTTGGCATATTTCAGACTTTTGTTTCGCTTTCAATATTCGTTATGGAAATGACAGTTTTCACAACATAATATGGAACGATAAATGATAATATTATTTCAAAATGGATAGCGATAATCATATTAGCGATACAAGCGATGTCCGTTCGATTATAATCTTCTGGTCTCTGAATGGGAGTGAACGCGCGAGAGAGAACGGGGAGGGGTGGATCTGGATGGGGATGAGTAGCGGCGATGAGGGGGTTGTGCTGTAGACGATGCCCAATCGTCTAGATGCGTAGAGATCGAGTTGCAAATTAGACTGTACTCGAGTTGGAGTGCGAAAACACGTACGCGCTGTTGAGGACTGAGAAATAGCCACCCGGTGAAGGATAGCTCTCTTGAGGTTGGATCAGCGTAAGCGAGACGGACACATGTCTACGGAGTGCTGAATGCAGAAATAAGCCCCCAGTAACCTCGTACGTCTTCATCGTAGCGCTTGGGTCACGGATACGGCCCACTGACCTCGCAATGAGCACGCGTGCGTATATTCACCATTTATTTGTGGCACGTACACGACAATACGTCAAATAGCCATTGAGATGAGATATCATCATTGAATACATACTTGCATTTGCCACAACACTCTTGCATTGCTCTAATTGTCGACCTTCTACTTAAGCTTAACTTACTCACGTTGAAATAGAAAGCGATTAGTGGCAACGAATAACACGCTTAAGTGATTTTACCAAAGTCCAATCATCGCGCGTACTTGCTGGTCATAATAGCTCACAGGGCGACAATTGTTGTTACTTAAATTGTAGAATTATTCGTCATTGTACGATAGCTGCATTCAAGCTTAGATGTCGTTTTATAGAGTATTAAACTTTATACATCCTCGATCGCTCGATTAGACGTTTCGAAAACTTTCTTCATCTCATCTATTATCGTAATAAATTCGGTAAATGCATAGCCTTGGTATTTTTTCCCATTTTTCGCTGTTCCTGGATCACTGCATTTGAATTGACATTAGACGAGACGAGACCGCAGTGTACGTCGACGTCGAATTAGTCGATCGGGATCAATCAGTCGAAATCAGCTTATGCAAGTTTGACCATATCTTGTGATAAGGTCGGCAGTGTATATAGACTTTAAAGCGTTGCATTTGAATAGTATTGTGAAAATCGCATGGAAAATCGCTGAGACACAATCGACACATGTCCCGTGAGAAAAATGAAAGAGAAAGCAATTTGTAAGCTGCAGTTTGAAAATTTGACGAGTCAGACGGCTGCGTCACGTGGTCGTGGATGCAGATTGCCGCGGAGGGTAATTGGGTTGAGAGGGAGGGGGGAGAAGGCAAAGATGTCTCTGGCGTCGAAAAACGGTTGGAAACGTAAACCGGCAGCTTAGCCACAAGCAGAGCGCGAGCGCGCGAGACGGGAGCGAAAGAGACGAAAGAACTCTGTGGCCAATTGCGTCAAGGGGCTGAAGCGAGAGGGGAAGAAGCGTATCTGGCGTCAGTGGAGTTTGCTTTGGGGCTCGGCGGCACGAAGACGCCATATTGGCACGCGGCAAGCAGAGCGGCGACGAACCGACAAGTGCGAAGTGCGAGAATTACGGGCCGCCAATACAACGGAGAGTAACCTCCGTCCAGCCGATTGCAGCAAGAGATTAAAGCTGCTTTAGTTCCGAACGTTTTTCAGTGATCAATTGTTCTTGTAACGAATAGTTGGGTCGTGCGTGTTGTTGCGCGTGCTAGCATCGAGCAAGCATGGATCCGGCCAAGCTGAAGGTCGTGGAGCTGCGGGCCGAGTTGAGTAAACGCGGCCTCGATACCAAGGGCAATAAACCAGTGTTGGTCGACCGACTACGTCAGGCCCTCGAAGACGAAAAATCCACTGGCGTCTCCTCGGACTCGCGTAAGTCTACGTTTGACCGACGTCGTCGGCGGATAAGACTCTAGCCCGCGCCTTAACCTCTCGCCACTATAGCTCTATCTCTGTCCGACTCCCGCTTCCCTCGCTTTTGGCGTCGCTACGCTGTTTTGACTCGTACGAGTGCGACGAAGACAGCGATAAGCGGCGCCCCCGACGTTTGTCCAATGCGCGCCTCTATTTCTCTGCCGTGGATGCATGTTTTCTCACCTCTTTTCAATTATCGTCATTTCCCCCTCAGTCAGGTCTAGCACATCGTATCACTTTATTGTCTCGTTATTGTATCATTACATTTGGTTTATCTAGAAATCCTAATGGCTTTCATCTGATTCTCAAAAAAAACAAAATATGCATATCTTTGGCTGTGTTAAATTACATTTACCAAAAAATTGCTTGTTTCTTCTAAAACAACACTTGAATTCAGCTACTTCCATTAGTTAACTATGAATTGCTCAACATTGCCATTTCGTAGCTTGTACTTAGAATAAACATCTCAAATTTTAAAATGTCGTTCACAATTTACTAGTTATATCGGACATGATTAATTCTCATTAAATGCAATTCCCATGTACATCGAGGTAATTTTTTTATATTTTATTTTAGCAGCTGATGTTATTCAGAGAACAGATCAAGCTTCTGAAAGTGAAGATGACACATCCGAATCCGCAAAGCCACCACCAAGAACCCCTAGTAGATCATCCAGACATACTTCTAGGGAGCCCACAACCCCTGCGAAAACACCGACAAGAAGGAGTAGTTCCAGATCTTCACTGAGCAGACAATCACCTGCGAGAACTACAGCTACAGAAGTACATAGCGAACCTGCCTTAGAACCAATTGTCGAGGAGGAGAAGTCTTCACCTAAAAAAGATGCAAGTTCTACAGCTTCACCCCAGATAGAAGACGAATCAGATGCATCACCTAAGAAAGATGTTGCACAAATTCCAACTCCTAAAAAGGAATCAGAATCTGAAACTGATCTTTCATCCTCGACAATACCCAAGCAAGAAACTGTTATTACGCCACCTAATAAACAAGAGGTTGAAACTACACCTACAAAGGATCAAAAAGAAATTTTGGAAAATGAGGTAATAAAAGACAATTAGCAAAAAGCTTCTAATTAAACTATGATATCAAGAGATGGTAATATTGATTGTTAATTTTTTATTTTTAGTCTCCTAAGAAAATCCAGTTAGAAATTGTCAAAGAAGCCGAAAAGCATGTACCTGACAAAGCACAGGAAATCACTCGACGATCCAGTGATGAAATCCAAAAATTACAGGCCAATGCCCAGAGTCCAGTTAAGTCACCTATGACCATGGCCCAAAGTCCAATCAAACAAGCTACAGCTCAGAGCCCAATTAAGCAGGCTGCTCAGAGTCCTGTTAAAGAAGCTACTCAAAGTCCTGTTAAAGAAGCTGTTCAAAGTCCTGTCAAAGAAGCCACTGAAAGTTCTGTTGAAAAAGCAGCTGAAAGTTCTGTTGAAAAAGCAGCTGAAAGTTCTGTAGAAGAAGCTGCTGAAAATCCTGTTGAAGACGTTACTAAAAGTCCTGTTAAAGAAAAATCTCAAAGTCCTGTCAAGGCAGCAGTACAGATACCAGACGAGACTACAGAAAGTCCAATTAAGGCAGCAACACAGTCGCCGATCAAGACTACAGAGAGTCCTATAAAGGCAACTACACCTAATCCTGATAAGCCTCCTACCACTCCACAAAAGGTTGGTGTTTTATTTCTTCTAAGTCTTATAACTGATATTTAATCTGATTCCCAAACAAGTGCATTTCAAATTTAACTGTTTTATTATTTAATCAATTAATAAACCAAAATGATGTATTATTATGAAAAAAACTTTATTAGATAATATCGATATTTTGTTGCAGGTTGAACAGACTCCAGTAAAGGAAGCCACAATCAGTCCAAATAAAAAGTTGAACGCTGAGTCATCAGAGCCCATGCAATTGGAAAAATCTGATATCAAAGACTCAAAGATCAAAGAAGACGATCAGTCTATGGACACTGACCAAGGAAATGATGGCAAACTTATGGAAACAGATGGACAGGTATTACACCAGTTCTTCCCACTTTTATTATTATTCATAGTACCACATCTACATTGAACCTATTTCTCCACTGTCTAACTAAACGAAAGTCAATGATTCAACTGATAACAATGAACGCATGTAACATTTTCAGCCAGAAGACGATCAAGAGAAAAAAACAGAAGACAGAAAACGGAAAAGGTCGCCCAGTCCACGCGAAGAGGCTCCACGGGCTCCACCAGTCGCGAGACCTGAGAATGAACCAGTGGTCAACGAAAACTCAGTGTTACTGTCATGGTGTAAGTATTTTCATGTGTACGAAAAACCAAAACATTAGTTTATTTTATTTCAATAGTTTTGAATGTAAATGTGAAATGTGAAATGATTAATAAATTTTCAGATGACTCTGATGTAAATCTGGTGATCAACACTTTGAATTTCCTAACGGCGGCCCCAATGCAAGGAGACGGTTTCAACTTTATGTGGGCTGGTGTACGTGCCTCACATGGCTTTAACAAGGGTAAAATTTACTACGAAGCGAAGGTTATATCCGAATTCGACAATGTCTCGGCTGGAGCTGCTGTTAGTAAAGGTGACAATACCGGTGCCATTCCTGCCGATGACGAGAAGATACCTAGTATTTTGAGGCTTGGTTGGTCGACCGGAGGCACGTCCTTGCAGCTAGGTTGGTTGTAATTCTCTATGTTACAAAAAAAAATATCTATGGCAGGGATAGATAGCTAAATAATAATGATTTGTTTGGCAGGCGAGGAGAAATTTTCGTATGGATACGACGGTTCGGGAAAGAAATCGACGGATAAAGAGTTTACGGAGTATGGCAAAACTTTTGCCAAAGACGATGTTATCGGATGTTACGCTGATTTTGAAACTGACGAAAATGTGACATTGATTTACACAGTGAACGGCGAGACCCAAGGTCCTGCGTTTGTCATAAAGAAAGACGAGCTAGAAGGTAAAGCTTTGTTCCCACATCTATTAGCCAGAAACTGCTCGTTTTCAACAAACTTTGGACAAGAAAACAGCTGGAGCGAACCTTTAGAAGGGTATGTATTTTTATCTCAAAATATGTGATGAACAAGACGTTCGTATATTTTTCATGCCTGTCCACTCTGAATTTGTAGGTACCAATTTATTGAGAAAATCGACGAAAACGATAGAATTCTTGGTCCTCGTCGACCTGAAAAGAGAGAAGACTGCGAGGTTATTCTCCTCTGTGGCTTACCGTTATCTGGAAAAACATCATGGGCTATGAAACACGTTACTGAACATCCAGAGAAAATGTACAACGTGTTGGGAACACATAGTCTTATTCAAAGAATGACGGTATAAATTATTGTCAACAAATAACTTTGATCAATTACGTGTACAAATATGACGTTAAAAATGATTTGTGTTGAAGGTTGAAGGATCGCCATTGAAAGAAAAATTCAAAGGACGTTGGGAACACGTTGTTGAAAAATGTTCACGAGCAGTTAACAAGTTACTTGAATCAGCTCCTTCGAAGAGGAGAAATTACATTTTGGACCAAGTAAGTTGCAATTGATTTATGAAATCTCAGAGGTTTGAGTTTGAAACAACGAATGCTACTTATGACCAAATCGATACTTTTAGCAAGCGAATGTATACGGATCAGCTCAAAAGCGAAAGATGAGAAACTTTTACGGATTCCATCGAAAAGCAATAATTTTATTACCAACGGACGATGAATTGAAGTCTCGCATCGCCAAACGCAAAGAAGAGCCCGATGGCGAGGAGATTAGAGAATCATCGATATTGGAGGTGAAAGGTAAATAAATTCCGCCGCAGCTCGTTACCGGATAATATCGGAGAGCGACACGACTAATAATACACGACGATTCGCAGCAAATCTCTGTGTGCCGACCGTCGGCGAGTCATTTGAGGAAGTCGTATGGGCAGAGCTCGCCGAGGAAGAGGGGAAAAAACTGATCGAGACTTATATTGCCGAGGGAAAATCTGCTGGTTACGGACAGAATCAGCAGCAGCCGCCAAACAAGCGATCTCGCTTCGATAATGGAAACAAAGACCGCAACAATCGAGATAACCGCAGGCCAGGCTGTAAGTCTTAGCCTCTCTCTCTCTCTATCTCCGGCTGCCCTGTTATTATACCGAATCACGCGAATCCTATTTTTATAGTCAACGACAGAAGAAGCGGAGGAGGACCATGGCGTGGAGGATCAAGTGGAGGCTGGCGCGACGGAGGTCGTATGCGTGGAAGCCCAATGGGCGGTCGCTACGGAGCACCAGGCGGTTGGCGAGGCAGAGGAGGACCACCTCCTCCCAGGATGGGAGACCGCAACGACAGACGTCAAGGAAACGACCGCAACAGACAGTCTGGACGCCCCGACAGATGGAACGCCATGGGGTGAGTATCGTCGAGTGTTGTTCGGTCAACGTTTGACCAGCTTGTGCATTTGTCGTCGGACGATCGGTGAATTATCGACGTTCGATTCGACATTTGAACGACGGATCGTTTAGCACTGCGGAAGGGCGAAAATCACGGGACGTCGCATGTTTACAGTTACCAAGGAGGCGGTGGCGGTGTGATGTGGGCCGGTCAAAGCAGAGACCACTGGAGCGTCAATCGATCGGACGACTACTCTGCCGCTCAACGAAGCTGGGGTGGCATGGGCGGTAGCTGGAAGGGCTACGGCGGCCAGAATAGCTACGGCGGAGGCTCCAGTGGCGGCAGCAACAGCGGATCCGCTGGTTACGGCTCGAGCGGCTACGGAAATGGCGCAAATTGGAACAACTGGGGTGGCCAGTATTATAATCAGTATTGGGGCGGCAGCCAGCAGGCCGCCGGCACCGGCAGCGCTCAGAACACCTCCGGCCAACAGTCCCAGTCGGCCCAATCCGCGGCCTCGCAGCCTAGCCAAGCCGTAAGCAAAAAATAATCACCCATCACGCGCGACACCCAACGCTTTCGACCGAACACCCTCAAGCGACAGAAAGTTAGGTATTACGCTCTCTTCGCTCGGTCGATTCAACGATACTTTCTCGATCTCTCACTTTCCCCGCTCTTCTGCTCCCCAAGCCCAACACCTAACCCGTCTCAATTTTATTACTTGTAGACAGCAATTACGATGGTTATTACGGTGGTTATCACGATGGCAATGTGCGCGTGTAGTGTTTTCGGACGGTAGTACCTTGAATGAGAACTCGATTTCTAGGCTTCGCACTGGGAGGGGGTGGGGGTGGGGGGTGGGGGTGTGTGATTGCCGTGGAAGCTTTATGAGCACAGATTTACAGGGATGAAATGTTGTTTCTGGACAACCGTTGGCATGTGTTCTATTCTACATTTCAGTCGATTTGATGTAACGCCGATTTGTTTTATTCTGTAAAGCGACGCGAGTACATTCGAATAAAAAGTTATCTATCCAGTTGCTGCACATACCTGCACGCAAGAAGGACAAGTCGCCTCGGTGAAATTTAAACAAAAGAATACGTGACGTTTGACAGGCTAAACACCTGGTGAGATTCGATTACCGTCAAAGCAAAATAGACAAATACCAAGATATTGATATATTGCAAAGTATCGACGAGGAATAAGATAGCGCCGTAAGAGTAACGAGTTGATTGTCTGGAATCGCAAACAATATTTCATTTCTTTGTTCTGGAGAAACGCATCAAGGTGTACAGTGTCTCAATTCCAACTGTCCATTAATAACATCGCTATAAGATTGCCGTAAAATTGCATTGTTGAAAGCAGATCATTATTTTTTTTTACGCCATGTATTTAACTTTGATACTTAATTTGATTAATCATACGAATAATTGAATGTTAAAAGTAAAGAATATTACTTTTGTGTATGTTAGAACGAATTTTAGACGAGAAATTTGACAATTTCTACGAAACATCAATTGTACAATTATATAGATCAATGATACAATTGAGCAGACACGATCTATGCTTATTGAATATTCAATAAAATGTTGTAAATTTTTATGACCAAATAGTGATTATACTTTATAAATAAATATAGTAATATTATTACAATATTACACAGTGAAATAAACTTTTGTAGTTTATTATTTAACGCCCACTGTACAGGTATGAATCCATTGATTGCTCCAGCGGGCTCGTATCGTCCGTACCCTGGATTCGAGTCAGTATCTCTATCCTTTGAACGATCCTGCAAGTATTCTCGCGCCAAAACAGAGCAAAGAAAAACACGTCGGTCCCGAAAGCGGTACCGCTCCAGTTTTTAGCAGAGAACGATCGCTCGCACCGTCGAGTCGTTGGTTTTCCGCGCGAAACCTCGAAAACCATCGTTCCTTACGATCGAACAGCCAAAGAGAAACATGCGTTACCTTACTTTCTGACACTTATAGTTGCTTGCAATGTTCGCTAACTCAGCTGCCAGTACTAACAATAGAAGTAGTTGGGCCAAATACTCGAGCGCACTCGCGTTAAGGGACGCGTTTGACGAGGAGGTCGGCTGTAGAGGCGGGAGTGAATCAGTCGGACTGGGATCGGCAGCCGTAGTTAGTTGGCGATGAGCTTGGGGTGATTAACGAAAACGTAATGTTACAGGCGAGTGGCACTAGCACGACGACGGCCACGAGCGACGGCTACAACTACTCCAATTGGCAGGACTATTCGCAGTCGGCCTACGGCTACTCGGCGACAGACTCACAGAGTCAGCAGCAGCAACAGCACCAGTAGGATCGTTGTTAACGGGCGCTCCGTTGGAAGATTAGCGATTTCGACGCCAGCGTGCGATCACTGCCCATTGTATACCGCGAGGTTACGAAGCTGCAATCGCTAGCTCGCGAAACCAATCGAGAACGCACGCTCGACGAGCGGCCGAGCGGCCGAGCGGCTTCCGTTGATTAGCGCATTCTCCCTTATTTCCCTCAGATACTTGGTCGCACGAGAGACACGTAATAGTTGGCCGTGGACGTGTACGTCCACAGGTTAGATCTTTTTTTACACGCATATACTTTATCATTATTATAACAATGGCAATGCTGCTCGTTTGTGGATTGACGTGCACCGAGCGATCGACGAGCAAGCCAATAAAGCAGGACGAGCATTTCCGCGGTTTACGAGTGCAGATTCGTAAGGACGCGACGCGCTTGCGTCGGTACTGACTATCGGCACGAGTTTTTGATGCCTGGACCGTGGCATTCATGCTGCAGAGCTACATGTAAATATGTATAAACAAATTTATACCTACTTTTTGATTTGTCAATGACGCCGCAGCACCACTGCTGCACGGCGGTGTTTCCTTTCCTTTCGAACACGCCGATCAACCGTCTGCCTTTTTCCTCCTCGAAATTCCGTAGACTCCCGCCGTCTAGCAGCTTGCACCCTGCACCTTGCACCTTGCACCTTGCGCGTTGCGCGTTGCGCGTTGCGCGTTGCGGTATCTCAAAGTGAGTCGACGTACAACTCAATCTCGACGCTTTCCGAGGTACTCGAGTCCCTCTCGAATGACCGCCCGCGTCTTTGTTTCTCGAGCTACCCACGGTTATCGACCTCCTTTTACAAAACACCCATCTTTCTCGTAGTCTTATTTGCTCTGCATCTTTTTGTCTCGCGATGTATTCCTGTATATCGATCGACGTACACCAACGGGCTATATCTCGTAATTCCCAGCTCATGAATATTACGCAGGTGTATTCCAGCATACAAGAAAAACCGCCTTTTTTATCGAGTTGAAATGTATCAGTTACCTTTACTATCTTGTTTTTAAATACAGTAAGAATAATAAATATACTTGAAGACAATTCGACTCTGCCTTCTTATTTCGTTGACGGGCCTCAACTCGTCCTCGTCAATTTGATCAGCGCCACGGGCGGGCGTGCACGGCCGCCAACTAGACAGCCTCCTCCTCGGTGAGCGTGCCTTCAAAATGAACGGGGCTTCACGATGCGACGCACAGGCGCTAGGTTTTCAAGGAGCGGAAAAATTGTTCGAATGATTTTTAAGAAATAACCAGAAAGTTTATTCAAATTAGAATTATATAGCACACAATACTACCACAGCGTCACCGCTTTTGGAAGGTACTTCAAACGACACATATCATTCAAATAGACATTTCAGCGTAACGGCAATTACGTTTTGTCCACGGGCAACGTACGACGTAAAGTAACAAATTAGCGTTAAAAAACGGTAAGTATCAAGTCGTATGTTGTAGAGATTTCATCGTAAACATCCTTTTGATTTCGGTTAAAAATATACCAAAATTGGCATTAATAAACGTTTTTGACATTTTCTTTCTCAAAATGTCCCTCCAATGTTAGAATTTGATCGCGTCGTTACGTTAAAATCGATCGTTTTATTCGAAAACTTGTTAAAAAAGTAAAAAGAAAAGAACGATAATCGGAATAATAAAAGTCGTAGTCTAGGCAAGAAAAGAATAGGAAAAATTTAATAATAAATTTGTGACTTAAACTCTAGTTTACTAGAAATCGATTATAAATTTAGTAAATTACAGTAAACATTAAAATTTGACATAATAGATAACATTGAAATAAATTTTTAATTTAACCGAGCTACAACACTCTTAATATTACTTTTTCACATTTCGCAGTGAACTTGAAATGTATAATTAATCTTGACTTACATAACTTGCATGATTTTCATTAAAGCTATCGTTTTGACGTCGACCATCAATTTCGATTCAGTAGTCGCGAGTTCATCATTAAATTTTTCCATGTAAGCAAACGAAAAGAGCCGATACTGTATCCATGTGTAGGCAGAGTGTGAGATGTACGTAACAAACGAGAAGCAAGCGGCCTTAAAGGAAAACGTACAAAAAGCATTACCGCGTCTACGTATACATCGTAATATAAAGGTACACAGAATTCATCGAGTATGAAACTATTTCAAATTGTAATCGACTATGAGGGTTGCTTTACGAGGCATTTGAAAACGAGAGGCTCAACTCGTGCTCTGTACAAACGAGGCATGTAAATGGCGTAAAACCTATCGCTTTACTTGAGATTATTACAGGTTGCTCACTTATCCGAAATAGTCTAAGCGTGACAGTATTGGGTGATCTTTTCATGCGTCCTCAGAGTTAGACATCCAAGTACCATTTTAAATACTAGCTTAGAGTGAGATTGTCTGCGACTCGATTTCAACATTTTGAAAAGATACCGAGATTCTATTGAAAATATAACAACAAAGTGTTTTTTCAAACCAACATTTTGTGTTCTGCAATATTATTTGTACCATGGTTATTGCAACGTGTCGACAAGCAATATGGTTAAAAGTTGTTTTCAACTATTTCAATAATATTGAACAATTGATTAAAGTGATCCAACTCTAAAATGACAGTTTCGATACTATATTCAATATGAAATAATAAGAAATGTCTCGCTTTGACTTTACAGCTTGTTCATTTTTATGAAACCTTAACATTCTAAGAAACTATGAAGTTTCGTAAAACGGAAACGAGAGAAAATATTGTATAATGCGATCCAGTCGTTACAAAAGTAACGCTACGAGTACTAAAAAAAATAGTCGCTAAGTTCATTGAATTATATTTGAATTGTCTACACCCTACGGGGTTAATTACACCAGGGTTATGAAAAATATAATACTAAAGGTTGCGCGACACTTTAAGCGTGACTTTTATCGAGCGCATTTCATAATTTGTACAATCGACTATTCTGGTTCTAACAATGATTGATCTGATAAAAATAAAAATAATTTACAAGTAACTCTGTACAGATGTATTTTCTTCAATATACATTAAATAACGTACGCTGTACAAAACAAAAAAAGTCTATTGACAATTTGTTTAAGAACTTTTTTCATTTCGTAGTTTTCAAATTAGCTTATAAACTTTTGCGATACTAAATAACTATTTCATGCGCGTCTCGTTACAGCTTATATCTTTTTACACGCATCGGATTATTTTGAACGATCCGATGAAATTATAATTACAAAGGCGCTCGTGCCTTCAATTACAACACTGCCACTCAACGTGCAACCGATTGTTTCGGTCTAAAATTACGTGGAAATCTCTTTTTTTTTCTCTTTTTTTTTGTTTTCAGTTTATTAAAATTTCTATCCTAGTTGCAAATTGTATTTCTTTTGCACGAAACGTCTCCTTTTATAAACATTTTGAAAGATAGCGCGTTTAAATGCTACAAATCACGCACCCAGTTGACTGAATTTGTCGAATCGTCACATGCTGCTTCAGTCTCTTGAGTCGCCATTTATGCATTTAAATAACCTGCGATAGAGCAAACGACACAATTATTCAATCGTTCAAATGGACCCGTGAGATATGAGGGGATTCTGAAATGAAATACAAGTTACCCAATATCACGGATTCAGGATACCTGGGCGCTTCCGGTTTCGTCGGTTACGTTCCAAGAGATTTGACGCATCTACAGGTTCGTTTTTATTTGGCAATTTATCTAATAAATTAAGCAAAATGCTATTCAGTCTCTTTTTCCTATCCTCTCTCTGAAATGAAAATGTCGATTATTTTATCGCGAGGTTCAGTTCGCGCTAAACGATCGGTCGAACGAGGGTCGGACAAGTTGGTCGATACCTGAACAACGTTAACTGGAACGTTAACGACTGGAATACCCGTCAACCGCTTTCGCCCTCTGGATTTGCCTGGCTTTCGTTTGTTCGATTTTCCCTTGTTGCGGGATTCCGATTTACGGGTAGTCGGCTCTGCTTCCGAGTTATTTTTTTTCCGATCTTTCGAACCCTTGGTCATTTGGATCCCTTCGAGGCTGTGAGGCTAGAGAATGGAAAAATTACGTAGAGAAATAATACGTGGTCCAGCACGATTTCAATTGGACAGAGTAGTCGAAAGAAAAAGTTGAATGCTTACGAAGTAAGTTCGATAGTGTTTGATTCGCTCGGGGAAAGTTTCGAAAGCGTAAGGTTTCGTGCAGATTTGATGTCGTGATCTAGCAACTTTGGTGAATAGCCTTGCGGCTCTGTCCACGCGATATTCGCATACGTATATATGCTCTGGACTGGCGTTTACCGGTCGACCTGAAAAATAGCCAACGGTGTTCAGGCTATCGTCCCCGAAATGTCGTTTCAAGCCCAGCACGAGGTGCGAATGGAGGACTAGAAGAAACGACACGCAGAAAACGAAAAACCCTTACCTTTACAGAACGTGTGAACGTCGAGGACCCAGCAACGATCTGCAACTAGATCGCACGACACAGCTTCGTACAACGGGGCACACACAACCTCGTTTTCGTAGAATTTACGCGTTGGTTCGTGATACGTTTCGTGTGGTCGCAGGTAATGATGCCCAAATACGAACCTCTCTCCGCTACAACGAAGAATTCAGTCAATTATTATACCGAGGTACGTGGGTTTTCATAACGTCTAACAAATCGCAAACGTACTTCTGATCCTTGTACAGCCTCTCGATTCGAAAAATGTCCATCTCCTCGGAGTCGAACTTCTCGATGGTCTTGTAGGTGTGCTTTTCCGGCGTATCGCGCAACACGTAGACCGTGTCGCCTGTTCTTAACTGCAAATCTCCGCGCATCAAGGTCACGTAGTACTTTTTGCCGTCCTCGTCGTCCTCGTTTTCCAGCGGGATTTCGTAGTCTACCTCGCGAGGCTGACATCTCTCGCACAGATACGACTCAGCACTGCCATCGGCTTTGACGCAATCGCAATGCTGCCAGACAAGGCAACGCTCGCACTGGATCATTATTCCTTCGTCCCTGATTGGACAACACGGTGACGATTTTGGAATAAAGGCAATACAATAAAGCTGTCGTCGCTGATATCGTTAAATCAACATCGAGACTCACCGGTGCAAGCCGCAGATACAGCGAATTACGTCCTCCTCCCCAGCGGTCGAACCCCTCGGTGGCAAGAACGCCTGCGATGGCGGCGACCCCGTGGCTTCGGTGATCGGAACAACGAAGTCCTTTTTACTGCCGAGGTAAAGTTTTCGAAGTCTGGCCGCGGAAATCCCGATGTCGGAAGTGCGCCCAAAGAAGCGCACGTTGTTGTCGAACATCTTGATGACATCCTGATCGAACTGCTCGGGCGTTTTGTACTGTCCGTTCTCGATGTTTTGCTCGATCGTCGTCAAGTCAATGGGCTCTAGAACTTTTTCATAGTACTCGGACAGTCTTCGTTTCGGCGGTAGCGTTATAAAAGGCGCGCACAGTTGGTCCTCGTTCTCGTCTTTGGCGCTCGTCATCACGCTGTACAAATCTTTCAGTACCTAGCGAAACAACAGATTGTATTGTTTTTGTTCTTTCGCACTTGTCCAACTTTACGAATGTTGTTTTATCCAATAAGTAGAAATGTACCTTAGCCAATTTAGCCGTCTTGTTAACTTCGGGGTCGTCTTGGGCCTGCGCGAGCCTCCTCGTTCTCACGGTTCTCGAGCCGGTGTTGGTCAAAGACGTGAGGTGCGTGAAGAACACATCGGAACTGGTTTTCGCGTCGACGTTGCTCTTTTCTTTGACCACTTGAGTCCCAACTGCGACGCTGACGTTAGGCTTGGTTGCGCCTTTGTTCTGTAACGTTCAACGCAGAGGTCAACGATACGTTCGCGCGTAACGCGGGCGAGTCGAACGGACGGGCAAGCATACCTGGACGTTGGGCTGAGCAGTCGGCAATCGGGCTTTGCGTATCTTTTCGATGGCGCGTACGAGAAAACAGCGGTGTTCGAGAACGAAGCCGCGCTGCTGGTGGGAGAGAGGCTTGGGAACGGGCAGAGGCAAAGGATTGCCGTCGGGACCCATTCTCCGCTTTTTGCACAGTCCGCTTTTGCGACCGTCCGATGGATTTGTACTTGGGTTCGACTGCTGCTGCTGTGCAGGTTGCGCGTCGACGGCGTTAATTTTACGCGCATTCTTGCGCGGCCGGCCGACCGAGCGACGCTCCACTGTTGTGGGATTGGCGGGAGAGCCGCTAGCGATGGTCTGATTTGCCGGGGCTGACGGTCTGGCCACGCGCTGACTTTTGCCACCTGGAATAGGGAAACAACAAGGGCGTCACGGTGAGACATCGGCCGAATCTGCGGTCACCGGCTAATGATCGTCGATCGATCGTTACCTATGACGCCGCGACAGCTTTCGCTGCCGCACCTGCACTCCTGGCCCTCGGAGGGGTTGAACAAGGCAAAGTTGTAATCGTAGGTGAGCTCTTCGCCAGCTTCGATGTCCCTGGAGGCGAAGAGAGCCATGCGCGGCAGCCCGTGCACGCTCCACTTTTGCATGTCGCAGTTGGGCTCGCACGAGTGATTAACGAAGCGGCCGTCGCCGCCCATCCGGTGCCCATCGATTACCAGCCCACCGTCCAAGTGCAGACAATAATGATGCGTGTCGTTAGCGTAACGCGTTGCCATGCGAGATTTGAATTCGCGCTCGGACACTACCTCGCCCACGTACTCCAAGATGAAATTGCCGCCTGAAAGAGACAATTGGATTCGTCAATTGGGGCAACTAGCTTGCGCTGTCGATCGCCCATCCGCGTGGGACGATCGAACCAGCCGAAACGAAAGAGCAGCCTACTTTTAATGGCTTGATGAGTGCGAACTCCCCATCCCTTGCTCTCCGTCATGAACCTCTGAAGTCCAGGTGACCAGTCGTGCTTTTGTATCTTCTGATTCTTGCACTTATCGGCGCATGGGCAGAGTTGGGGCGAACACTCGCTGAAGACCATGCGATTGATGCAGTCGTCGCCGCATCCCGCCTCGGGTTTGCACTCGCAAGCCTGTGCCTCGTACAGCATCGTCGGCTTCACGTCGTAGTAAACGTTCGAGCGAATCTTGCGGTAGTTCCACGACGGCACGAGGTCCCTACCCGGGAGTCGCGAGTGCGTGTGCAACCACCAAAGGTCGTACGGCAATTGGAACGGGATCTTGCGCTGTCGGAGGAACTTGCCGCAATGGTACGGCGGTGGCAGCAGCCCGTGAGGATGCTCCGATGGCTCGTACGCGAGCTTGTTCTTGTTGGCTCCGCTGTCCGAGGCTTGCGCTTTTTTCGACTCGTCCTCTTTGAAGTAGTCCGAGAACAGGCCAGCCTGCAGATAGCGTTTCTTCCATCGAGGTTGCTTGCGTCGGTTCCGTACCGGACCACTCGTCTGCTTTTTTAACAAAAATGATAACGATAAGGATAATAATAGCGTAATTAGCGTCAAATACGCTTCTCGAATCGCCCGTCGATACAATCAGCCAGAAAATTGTCAACGAGAGCGGGTAGTGTAACTCGTTTGACAAACTCGTTAAACGTGCATTATTCATATTTACGTCAATATTCAGGTGCGTTAAAAAATGATAATAATGAGCAAAATAAAGATGTCTTACAGATGGGACAAGAGAAATGCAACTCGCCTGCTTGTCGTGATCGTCGCTAGCGATGTCACTACTAGGCATTGCGTCGCTCTCCGTGTCGTACTCGTTGCGCAGCCTCTTGATATTTCTCATTGTCAAGATGCACGGGCTCGCCGAACCTCGAATACGCCTGTGGTTGTTGTTGTTCAAGAAAGCATGGGCTTCGAGTTTCACGCTCACGTGCGAATTCGCGCACTCGAGCTTGCGAACGTTTTCCTCGCTTAGCACCGCTATTTTTTGGCTTTGGTTGTATCTGCAAAAATGTTCGATTTTGACAATCAACCCACCTATAGCAACGACTGTACATCGAGACGAAACTGCTTTACCTTTCCAACGATTCCTCGAGCGTGGCGTTTTCGTCGTACATCCGCGAATCTTGAATCTTTTCGTACTTCACTGGGCACAATTTGTCGCAGGGTTTCGTGCCGTCGCACTCTCCGTCCACGTCCGTCCTCATACTGCTGGAGCACGTGTGCTCGCTTTCTTCTAAAGTCATCCCGTCGTCGTCGCCAGACATCGCGTCGTCGTCAGTATTCTTGTTGTCGATGTGTTTTTCAACGACAGCTACTTCCTTCGGCGCAGGGGCTCCTTCGGGATTCTTCTTCTCTTTATTTTCTGCCCTCGGCTTCTTCACCTCGACATTAATGACGACTTTCGGATTTTTATCAACTATTCTGGCAAAGCTTTCCAGTTGTTCTTTATCTTGTAAAACAGCAGCGATTTGCTTCTTCTTCTTTTTCTTGAGAGTAGGGAAGCCCGTACGATTGATCGCCTTCCTGCGGCGAATTTTCTTCTTAAGTACCTTCACGACTAAGGAACTAGTGCTCGCCACCTCGGTTTTTAAGGTTTTGTGCAGAACAACCTCGCTTTCCTTGATTAAATCTAATTTATTGTCTGTCTCCTTTTTATATTTCTTAGCTACTTTGCCAAGTTCTACTTCCCTTTTCGATTGCTTGGGACCCTCAACGCTATCTTTCTTAGATATCTTAACTGGCTCGCTATCTCTTTTAGTAACTTTAGTACCGTCTGATTTGTCTGCGTCCTTCTTTACACACTTATTTGTCTCGGCATCTTTCTTCCAAGTTTTGTTCACTTCGACATCTTTCTTCACTGCTTTATTGTTAATTTCTACATCTTTCTTTACCACCTTACCGTTAACATCCGCGTCCTTCTTCAGTAACTTATTGTTAACGTCAACATCCTTTTTCACCGATTTATTATTTACATCATTCGTATCTTTGTCTTTTTTCGCAGCTTTACAGCTTGTATCCACGTCTTTTTTCGCCACTTTGCTGTCGGAATCCGTGTCTTTTTTAGCGACCTTGCTAGCCTCGGCGTCCCTTTTACCGAGCTTCACGACCTCGGAGTCTTTTTTCACAGATCTGCTTGAACTCGATTCCTTCTCGTCCTTTGGTTGCTTGTTCTTGGCGATTCGTTCGGGGCGATCGGAAGAACGAGTCTCGGGTTTATCAAGCTGGACCTTTGCAATTTTGTCGATGCTCACTTTGTCAGCTTTAGGCGACTTTTCCGCGGGAGGCTTGATCGTCTTATCTCCGGCGCACATCTTCTCCAGCTTCTCAATTTTATCGATAACGTGATTGTTCTCTACTGGAAGTTTCGTTACCGTCACGCGCAAGTCTTTAACGATTTTCTTCTTACGCCGAGGTTGCGAATCGGCCTGGTGCTGCAGTTTGTCCTCTGCTAATTCGCTTGCGTCGGTTTCTGAAAAAATACATGAGTTTGCACTTCAAGCCAAATATCCAACGCTAAACCAGATTTTCAATCGAGTGAACATTTTGATCGGTCCTATCGACTTACCTGTTTTATCGCTAGTCACGCTGTCGGAAGACTCCCTCTGCCTCTTCTTGGATTCGATAGCGACAGGAGGCAAAGGGTTAGCAGGCTCCTTTTGAGTAGCTTGGCTGCTCGTTTCCGGTGGCCTTTTGACCTCGCCCGCCGGCTCCTCCGCCTGATTGTCCGACGAGCTTCCGCCCTCGTTCTCATCCTCTTCCTCGTTATTGTCTTCGTCCTCGTCACGCTCGTCAACCTCGTCGTCGTGCTCGTCGTCCTCTTCGTCGACTTGACGATCTTGCGCATTGCTATGCACGCTGAGCACGTGATAGTGCCGCTTTTTGAGAGGCAAACGCTGCTCGTTAGGGTTGCTTGACTCGGAGACGCTCGCGTTGCTGCTGTTACTGCCGCTGCTGCTGCCGCTATTGGCTTTCTCCTTTTTTACGCGGCGTTTGACTTTACCTGAACAGCCAACATTACTTTCACCTTACCGACCTCGCTTTACTATATTCGTGCAAATTAGCGTTCGTCGGCGAAAGACGTTCATCTGGGTGTATTGGCCAACGATCAACCAATCAACGATCATCGTGGAAATCGATAATCCGCGATCGATTGACCTGTTTATCCGTCGACAATACCAATAATCCTGCGCATTTTGTAATAAAAATAAGGGAAAACTTACGATTGCCGTGCTGCTCGGCAGAAGTTGACGTGTCGCAGCTGCCACCTTTCCGCTTCTTTCCAAGCTTCTTCACTCTGCCAAAGATTTGCGGCAGCAGCTCCCCAATCTTTCTTACCACGACAGCCCCGTTGCTACCGTAAGCCTCGCCACTGGTATCGATCTGTCCAAGACTGCACAGCTTGGCAAACTCCTCGACGATACGCTCGAGCTCTTGCCCGACACTTGGATCCACGCGGATGGGCGTTTTCGGCGGGGGTGCTCGTCGCCTGTGTTTGTGGTGATGATGATGTCGATGAGACTCGCCGTTGCTCGATCCCTGCTCGAACAGTCAAACGACATTCGATCGATGGAAAAACAGTTTGTCCCAACAGGCCAACGCTCTTGAAGCGTAGAAAGCTAAGCGAAATACTTGGGATAGCGCGGTCGGTCGGTTTCTATTTGCTTCGAATATTTCCGACGGGTCGTCGAAAAATCAGTGAGCCAGTCCAATAATACGCGTGGCGTGATTGCAGGCTCACAAAGACTCTAATACGCTTTAACGGTGTTTGACAATATCCCCGAATGATCCGGTAAAACAATCCTCATCCGAGAGCCGGTAATGGAGCTTCCGAGCGACTGACGAGGGGGGGGGGAGGAGGAGGAGGAGGAGGAGAGGAGACCTTTGTCAAACAGTGCTCGGCAAAAAAGCTTGAAAGGTTGGGAGCGGGCATTGCCGGGCATTAATTAGCGGACGCGGCGGCCCTTTCAACGGGCGATTTGGCCGGCACCCTCATGCATCTTTCATGAGTGGTGAGCCCTAATCGGCCACGACCCTCGCAGAGCCAAGTCTGGTAATGGAGAAAGCCAGTCGGTGCGCTAATCAATTTCCGCGCCCTGATTAAGCTTTGTACGCCGGCGGCTTCGAGTCGGAAGGAGGCCAGGGACCGTCGTTCGTTGGCCGATAGATTCGCGACAGCGTTGCGCCTTGCCTCGAGCACTTTTTGTCTCTTGTTCAAAGGGCTGGATTATTGTAAAATTGATCGATTTTAATCACCTTTCTATCGTCGTCGACAATCCGCATAGGATTGATCACGGGCAGCGATATGATGGTCTGTACGGCAACGCCGTTCGTCTCGAGTATATGGTCGTTGTTGTTATTGGCGGCGTTGGCTGCTTTCTTGTTGGCCTTGTTTTCCTTGAGGATCCGTCGAGTCGGTTGTTGGCTCTTTCGCGTCGACAGTTGTCGCTTGCTCAGACTCATGGTGTCGAGCCTATTCTCCTTGGAGCTTTTTTTACCGTCCAGTTTAGCTGCAATTTAGCGAGTTTAGCGATTTTTAATCGGTCGGGAAATAAGGAACCAACAGGAGGCAAGGGGCATTTTACCAGTAGCGGCATCGTCGAGACTCGAGTGGGCCACCTCCTTCTTGGCCAGCGTGTCGCGTCTGACGCGCTTACTCGGTTGCTCCTCGACCGGCATCTCTTTGGCTCGTTTACCGAGCGACGCCTTGTCGGGCTTACTGCTGAGGCACTTTTTGCGCGTGAGGCACACCTTCCCGTCGCCATCCTCCGGCTTCTTCTCCGCAGCTTTTCGGCCGGGCTTCCTCCCTTTGGTCCTCTTTCTCTCTTCGCTCTCCAGTTGGCGGTGATGTTGCTTGGCCGACGGCTTAGTGCACTGCGACACTACCACCTTGGCTCTCTTGAGGCACGGGGCGGCCTCTTTGCCGAGACTCGCTGAATGATTGTCTTTTTTGGCAGCGTCGGGCCTGAGTTTGGGCCTGCCTGGTCCTCGGGGCTGCGCCGTCGACAGGTTGCTGATCTTGGCTGGCCTGCCGGGCTTCCGCTTGGGGGGATTCTCCACTCGATCGACGTTCACCACTGGGTGGGCTTTCGCCGCAATGGCGGCCTTCACCGCCGCCGAGGGCGAACAATTTATGGTGGCTGGGCCAGACGTAGACGCTACGACGTTGGTAGCTGCTATCACCGGTGCTAAAATTAAACGTTTGGTACTTTCGTTAACGCGCCTCGTCGTTTCCCAAATCCATTACTATTCCATTGCAGTTACATGGATAACGACGTATCCAACGACACGTCAACGATATTGCCTTACCTATACTGCTAAAGTTCTTGCTGTGGTTGTTGTTGTTATTGTTGTTGTTGTTGTTCTTGCTGTGGTTATTGTTGTTGTGGGTCAAGCCAGGGTTGGCCACGGTCGCCGAGACGATATTGGCGGGTTTATCCGGCAACGCGATGACCGGGATTGCCGTGGCTACGCTCACCGGGGGACTCACCGGACTGACCAAGTGCAGGGGGCTATTGTCGACCGACTGTATGCCCGAGTCCGGCGAGACATTCGACAACAAGGCGTACTCCGAATCTCTCGGTTTGCTGGCCGCTTGCGAAGACTGCTGCAAGAGCGAGTGCTGCTGGGGAGGCTGCTTGCTGCTGGCGTTGCGTCTCTTCGAAAGTAAAGCTGTCTTCTCGACGAACTGCTGCAGAAGCGAGGAACTATAGGGTTGACGCACGTTCTCCGAGGAGTCGGAGTCGTCGGCGCCCAAGGTCATCCGCTCGATGGCCTTGGACACGAGACGACCGCTCTCCGAGTCCTCGAAACCATCGAACGCCGTGTCCTCGTGCTCGGGCTCTGGCAAAATGGCCGCCAGGTCCTCCTGATTGATTTCTTGCAGGGGTTGCGTGGCTGACTGGCTAGAAGGCAAAAGTTGCGGCGGCGGCGGCTGCGACGACTGAGGATACATCTCGGCTTTAGTTGCGCTGTGATTGAGCTAAAAGGTGTTTATACGTCGATTAACCATCTGGTTTGCAGATATATCGTGAGAGCTAGTTGGATAGTATTGTGCGACTCGACGGACATTTCGACGGACATTTCTGCCTGTCGATGCTAGTGTTCGGTCGGGGGATTGGGCATTCTTACTGTGTTCGGGAGTTGACTTTGTTGTTGTAGCTCTTGCTGCTGCTGACGTTGCTCGAGGGCCTGCTGTTCCTTTAACCTCGACAATTTTGCCTGTTGAGCCATTAAATGCTGTTGAACTTTGGAGCATGGTATCTGGCTGATAGAAGAATCCGAATCGTCGCTGCTGCAGTCCGGTATCTGAAAAATAAATTATTTTCAAATTTAGTCATGGCGGATGTTTTCCATGGCCGTTTTATACCCTATCCGACACATTTAAGAGTAATTTCTACAAATACATCACGTACACCAAAGAAATTAATCTACTTGAAATTTAAGTATTCTACAATGTCTTTAGAGAAGAACTTTCTTGTTAAAGATCGAATCGTTTGTGGAGAAAGTTTTTAGCTACTTTATATTAGGAGTTTATTTACTTTATTACTGTGATTTTTAGTTCTCCTTGGTAAAAGACGTTTATTTCTCTCGTATCTCAATTTAGCTAAATCTTCCTTTCTGGGTATTTTCATACTTATTTTTAACTTCAATCCACCCTACAAATATTTAGAAACAGTCATGATTGTTCTACAGTACATGATGGGTTGTGCACCTTGTCCTACAACAGCTTACCTGCTCAAAATTTGTTTCTCGAATGGAAAATGCTTGCTCGCTGTGATCGGAAGAGCAGTCCGAGTTGGTTTCACTGTCCCCGTCACTGCTATCGTTATCAGTGTCAGAATTGGAATCTGAACACGATCCACTACCATCGCTACTCTCATCGTCGGAATCGGAATCCTCAACAGAGTGTACCGTGGTTACACCTTAATCGAAAAAACAGTATTAGCAACGGGATCAAACGATAGAAATGCTTTTATCTGTGTTTGTTTGAGTGCAGCTGTTGTTCAATAAACAATAACAAGGTAAATTAACGCGATTTGAAAAAAGTGCTAGACATACCGGTGACTGGATTCCAATTACCGCTATCTTTGATGGCATCCATATCGACTGTGGAAGGAAGCTCTTGCTCTGGCTCGTCATCAGGACCACCAACCCAATCCCAGTTTTGCAATTCTAATTCTGATGGATGATGGATAACAGCATTCCACCCTGAATCACCAGACATGGTTTGGCTTATCTGACATCCACTACACTCGTAAACAATGTCATGCCTTGTTGTTTACGTTGACACTATCAACTTGCTTATATTTTCACCAACTTCATTTTAGCACAGTACGTTATAACTTGTAATAAATTCACAAAACTGAGCAATATTCACATGGATTTATTTATAAAACAACACCAAGATTTCATTTCACTATGGAAAGCACCTTGTCCACGGTAAACAATGAATTGTCATTAGTTCTCGTTAGCACTGAATATGGACATGTACCTGTAAAAAAAAAAGACAAATGTTAATAAATAAGATTCAAGTTTGAAGTCTTGTAAAAAACGTGATAGTCTACAATTGTTTTGTATGAATTGAATAAGTGTGATATTATTGGATAAGGGGCTCCAAGAAAAATGAAGAAGAATATAGACAGATGCAGTTTATAACGTTTGTAATTCAAGTCCTATAACCCATCATAGGCATTATATAATTACTCAAGAGAATACTATTCTGTGAAGCAGAAGATGTCAACTTGTCATTACTAGAGTTTATTATGAAAACGACAAAAATTGGAAAAAAGACACAAAACAGATGGTGGATGGAGACATTTAAGGAAAAACGCAATATCTATTTGAAACGAGATATTTTTAAAGTATAATTGTAAATCTTGATCTTGATAAAATGTCATAATTCTTGATTCTTTGGTTTGCATAAATGCCGTTCGCGAACGATTATCAAACGAGTGTTTACAACAACAAACCAAAAGCGAAAGTAATGCATTTGTAAATAGAAATAGAGAGCAAACTGAAACGTAATAAAGTCGCGTATAAACGGTAAAGAGTCAATTGATATGTGTACACAGCAATGAGCATGGAAGCAGCTATAACCTAGAAAACAAAATATTTTGCTCGATAATCACGGCTGGCAATAAAAGAGCAAGTTGGTGTATTCGACGGTGATTTTGATTCGCAAAAAAAGCCTAGGCATGGAATAAATACGTGTCAAAAGTGTTGTTGAGCGTGCAGAAACGAACGGCGCGAAAAAGGGGGGAACAGTTGTTCAGCGAGAGAGAGAGAGAGAGAGAGAGAGAGAGAGAGAGAGAGAAGAGCGAGAGAAAGAGCGAGAGAAAGAGCGAGAGAAAGAGCGAGAGAAAGAGCGAGAGAAAGAGCGAAAGAGCGAGAGACGTCAATCAATCAGAAAATCCACACAAGTGCAATCAATCGGTTGATTCCATTGCACTGAAATAATGGACAAACGGCTTCTCTCGCGAGTCAATACACGAAATCTCACCTGGAGGATTCGAGAGCGTGCTCCAAAGTGTGCACATCGACACACTCCACGGACGACGCAATAATCATATGTATCGAAAAGAGCGACACTCGGCAGCAAATACCTGCAGAGTGAGCCAGAGTATAGGTATTGTTACACACTTATAGTTGCACGCAAAGCCCAGTGGAAAAAGGCGACTCGGCTCGCAAAAGATCGAGACGTAGGCAGACGACGGTCGAGAGACGACGAGAGAGCAACAAATAGTTCATACGTGTACGATAGACACGCAACCAGAGAGAAATAGGAGCACCTGAGCAGAGCGATAGACAGTTGGACAGCTGTGCTTAGTCCTGGGGATGACTAGCCAGGTGTGTAGCGCGAGAGAAAGACAGAGAGGGAGAACGATCGGAGCGGCGAAATTGGCGCGAAACGAGTACGCGCCCTACACGCTTTTTCTCGTTTTACCGCCCCATTGCACGCACTACCGCACTAACACTTTACGGTTTTCGCCTCAGAGGGCCGTAATGGAGAAGAGAGGAGGACGGGATAAGAGAGGGAGGTGGGAGCGGAGGAGGAAGAGGAGGTCAACAAAGACCACAACTACGACGACAAGGACGAGGTGGCCGAATCGTACGTCTCACCTCGTGCTAAAACGATTCGTTGGGGCACGAGTATAATGTTTACGTCTTGGTTGCGCGCGCGCGCTAGTGTCACACCATCACAGCGATAGCCCAACTGACTGGTTCATGCGGAGCGGAGGCTTTGGCTGAGCGCGACTCTTTCACGTGCCGTTGTCTGCGTGCTTGCCTGTGTGTTTTTTAGAGCTAGGCAGGCGCCTACTCTCTCTCTCTCTTTCTCATATACGCGCGCGCGCACACATGCACAAAATGGCTGCTGCTAGCCGCCGCACCGTCGCACCAACAAGGACACTCACTAGCACTCGCTCCGCAACTCTACTCTATATAGACTCGGCTTCTTGACTTCTCTGCTTCTCTCTCTCTCTCTCTCTCTCTCTCTCTCTCTCTCTCTCTCTCTCTCTGCCCCGATGTTCTCTCTCGCCTCTCGCCTTGTAGTGGGCCGCGTAAAGAGCATCTCTAAAGTGACGGGGAGGCGCCCGGCGTATAGACACCTCTGATCCTAATGAGAAGGGACGCCAACGGCAGCAGGCGATATTCCACTCGAGATAGGGAGACGTTTGCAAGTAGAAAAAAACGAAAAGTGAGAACTTTATATATTACGCGACGATGGCGGCGGTGGCAGCGTTGGTGGCGGCGGAGGAGGCGGAGGTGGCAGTGGTGGAACGAGACAAGACGGCGGGAGGCGAGAGGGAGAGAGGAAGGGAGGGAGAAAGCGGATAAAAGCTTAGCCTGCGGCGTATAAAAAAGCCGAGAATCACACGCGCAAAAAATAAGCAGCTGTATCCATGGGGTGTTACCACGCCAGCGCCTTGGCCGCAGCCCCAAACGCGACGGTTACCGGTTAAGAGAAAACAAAATAAACCGAGGTCCGGTTATCCGCTCAAAGCAAGCGGGAAGCATTGGGGCTCGCAGCCCGCTAATCGCGTAATCACTGCCAAATAAGCCGAGCTCCTAATTGAAATAGCCGCTGCCGTTCGGGGCTTTTCACGGCTCTATTGCGCGTTGCGTTGCCGCGTTTGGCCCTTAATTGGTAGACAACTCGAGGAGCAACGTAAGCCGTACGGACGGCCGACGCCGGATCGCAAAGGTGAAGCGGCAAGTTTTAATCGGGTCGAACGATTATACAAGCGACTCGCTGTCTCGAGGAGCGAGGAGGAAAAACGCGAAAGCCAAGCAGCCAGGGTAGACGAGCAAAATATGGCCGAGGAGGCTAACGAAGATAAGGCATATTCGAGCCAAAGTTATAATCCGGCCAAAGAAAGCGAGCGAGCGAGCGCGGGCATAAAAAAGAAAAAGAGAAGGAGCAAAGAATAAGGAAGGAAGGGCGGATTTTGGCGAATAGTAGCTCCCCTTGGTTTGGTCGCCAGCTCGAGCGGCTTGATGGGTAGGGGACCGAGCATAAAAAAGGAAGACAAAAGAGGCAAAGTTGCCACATGCAGGCGCGCGAGCGCGTTGGAAAATCGAGCGAAAAAAGCCGTTCCGGGCGGTATGGACACCGAGGGAGGGAGCGGAGAGAGAAAAGAGAGCGCTCGCGCGTGTATGCGCGCGTGTGCGGGGGTGGGGGCGGCCGCGTCGTCGTAAATCGCCGTCGTTCCGACGGACTATCGCAGGCTCGGCCATCGACGCTTTAATAATTCATCGGCAAGCCTGTACACGTTGTTGCCGTTGTTGAACGTTTACGCACGGCGTCGAGCGGCGACATCGGTGCAGCGTCGTCCGCGAGCACGCTGCACCGATATCGCCGCAGGCTAATCGGGCTGGCCGACTCTCGGACGGTGCCTGTGATCGATTGGCCGTTCGCGCGCTGCCTCCTCGGGCAACCGGCAAGAGGTCGGACGATCGAGTCGCGAGCTTGCAGGCGTTCGCCGAGCCCGAACTGCGGGACACGAACTCGCGGCAACGATCGTTCGATTGGCCGGTTGCACGCCGAAGCGCCGAGCGATCGTCGGTCCGCGCGACGAAACGCTCGTACGCCACGGAGATCTCTCGGCGGAGAAACTCGTCGGCCGTCCTCGTCGTTCACCTCCGGCCTGTCCCAACGCGCGCGCACAACGATCGCTCGGCTGGCTCGGAATTGGATTTACCCGTTGCCAACGCGATGAAAGCGCGCTTTATTGCCGTTCAAGCGACACGCCAACCCGCAAAAGTACGAGTCACCTCGTCAGCGTGTACGCGCAAAGGAGAGAACGAAAAGGCGAAAGGAACGAACGCGCAGACCAGAGATTGGAACTCGAGTGGACACGGCGAGACGAGCTGCAAGCTCTCGGGATCGTCGCGCACACCGGCTTCGAACGCCAAAGAAAACGCGCGTCGAGTATCGAATATACGCGTAGCTTTCGTCGGACGGGCGTTATTGGATGGCTTTGCTTCGAGTCGCAAGCTGGAGCGGCAAAAAGTTTATTATCGGCGAGGCGCTACACTGGAAGGGGCAAACAGCCCGAATTACGTTTGATCAAGTTCGTCGAAGCGAAAGTTATTGGGTTGTTAGCGCGTCCCCGTCGACTCGGAAGCCCGTGAAGAAAGCGACCGAAAGGGGCACGGGGAGTTATCACAGAGCGCATCTCGGCGTTGCGATTAGCTCGCAAGTACGCGTAGCCAAAGTACAAGTGACGGCGACGAGGACGAGAACGAGGAGCTGATTAGTCGAGAGGGCGCTAAAAGCGTACGAGAGGAGTTTCGAGCTCTCGAGACGAAGCTTGCAAAACCGTGAAATTCGGTTTGGCCCCGCGGGGCACGACTACCCCGCGTTATAGCGACTGGCGTAGGCGAAGGCGTATCGGCGGGGGGTCAGCTGCCGCCGAAATAAATGGGATGCGAGAGAGAGAGAGAGAGAGAGAGAGAGAGAGCAATGGAAGTAGGTGGTAGGTGGAGGGTGGAGGGACAAATTGGAATTGAAATCCATTGTGCAGGGCCGCGCGCGGCCACAACGACGAGCGGAGAGCCTCTCCTCTGCGCCTCTCCTCTCTTATTCGCATTCGGCTTCTTATTTGCCAAATTTAATTAAGCACGCGGCTTCTGCTTGGCTTTCGCTTTCGCTCGGTCTCGCAAACGGAAAAGAGCTAGGGAGGCTCTCCGTACTCGGGTTCGGTCTGCGGAATTTCGACTCCAACTTCGGTTCGATCGGGCGGCAACGCAGCGTATCGATGCAAAGAACGGAACGGAAATGGCATACGCGCGCGATACAGGGGTAATCGGTTCGCGAGGCTCGTTTGTCGCGCGCAAACCGACGGATGTGCCTTTCCAGCCGACTGCTTCCACGGCTTTAGCAAGGAGGCTGCGAAAAGCGTCGGACGAACGGTCCGGCTCGGAGGCTCGCGCGAGAACACTCGCCAACCCCCGTTCCGAGCTTTCTCCGCACTGTCGGGGCGCACTTTTACTTTCGTACGGGATATCGCACGGGATATCGCACGGGATATCGCACGGGATACATACCTACGACATATTGATTCGTCCCCGCAAATAACGCGCCCTCCCTCCTCGAATCGCGCTCGCCCATTTGCGCCCGTCAATTTCCTCTCCTCCGCCGGCTATGCTCGCCCCTCTCGCCCTTCCCCGCCCAATCCTTTCGACGGAATCCCGCTACTGCTGCTGCGGGCGCTGCCTCCAACGAAAATGGACAAAGAGCGAGCGTGATCCGCTGTTATCTCGCGCATTGATCGGTCTATTTACAAATGGCTTAGGAAATCCTGCCTACGTTACGTCGATCCGGAGGTCGACGTTTCTCGTTTCCTTGCTTCGAGCCGTAAGCTGGCTCGCACCGCTCGACCGTGTACAGCGCTGCCACGTGTTTATTGCGCGCCCAAAGTAGTCGAATGCAAATGCCGAGCGAACGAGAAACGGCGAGCGCGTAGCGCAGGGCGAGCGAAGAAACGCGGAAATACAACGACGATAATCTCGTGCGTAACGCCGCGACGGGGAGGAGTAGGGGCGCCTATCTCCGTCCCTCTCTCGCTGCGTAGGAGGCTCGTAATTTACATGTAAATCGGGGCCATTGTTAATTAGGCGGACGGGAAGGGCAAGTGACTCGAGGGATTACTCGTGCCTCGTTCCGCGCTGGAGCTCGCTCTGCCCGATTAATCAACAAATTCGAGCGGCTCTGCTTCGCTCTCTGCCATGATTAGTCTCGCGACCAAAACTTAAGCTCGTTAAAGCCCAACTCAACTTGGTCGCACCTACGCTTCGCGCCTGCCAACGATCGTCGCCAATTAGACGATTTTCCGCGTTAAGCTCAGCCCTCTTCCCCCGGCGTGGCGAGTTACGTCGCGTCGCTGTGCCGAGCTACGAGCTACCGACGACCAGCGACGTAGCAGATGCGCGAACGAGGAAGACGGTTCGGAGGAGAGCGGGGAAAATGTGAAAAAAGACAAAAGACCAAAGCAGCACGCGCGTGTGCGTATAACAAGGGGAGAAAAAAAGGTCGATGCCTGCTTGTGATTTGATTCGGGAACAATGGCAAACTGGCAGAGACGAAGAGGACCCGAGGAAGCTTCTTCTCCGCGCTTGTTTCTTCCGAGCTATATTCGCTCTCCCGCTACGCGTAGCCCGAGCGCCTATATACATTTACGATCAATTATAGCCACCCTCAACGCACAACTTTGCCGATAATTCCGTCTCTCTCTCCCTCCCTCTCTCTCTTTTCTTCTGATTAATAGTCCCCGATTTCGCGACGCGCCTCGCATATCGAGCTGTTTTTCTTTTTTGTCTTTTCTCCGTCCCTCCGAAGCACTCGACGCCGATAAACAAGGGGACGTCCACGCACGCGATGCATGTATATTCTCAAAGTCATTTCACCGAAACTTGCCGTTGGCGCTGCTGCTTCGAGCAGCCCATGTCGATTGCCAACGCAATCTCGATTATTCACGCAACTACGTCGCTGAAAATAATGCCGTTTACGGGTTTTTTCCACGAGGCGAGCTAAAGTGGCCGGGGCGCGCTTGCTCGCCGCGTCCCTCGCTCCGGCGAGTTTAACGACGCGGCGCCAACGGTATCCTTTGGAAGCAACGCCAACAAAAAATAGCCTAATATTAGAGGTCTGCGGCAGTCGTGCAATTTCGTTTCGCTCGCAGCAGTTCGCAGCGGGCTTCGCTTTTACGACGACGAGCGACGGACGGCAAAAACAGCCACGCCAAATACTCGTAACATCGACGACGATAAAAATCCTACGCTTCGAAACCCCGGCTTCGCGACTGCCACTTGGCGAGTGCCACTCGGCGACTGCCACTTGGCGACTGCCTCGTCCGGAGTCCTCTGCACGAGCGTGATCGCTGTATCGCGAAAAATCCGACAGCGGGCCGCGTTGTCAGTGTTTGACCGTTCGCAATTGGAACGAACGCTTCAACTTTAAACTTTCCACGACGTACAGTTATTTAGGGGCTTTCGAACCCCAGCGGAACGACGAGACGACCTCGGTATTCCGTTTGCGTGCGTCCGATCGACCTAAACGCTTGTTTTTTCTCCAAGTATCTCCGAGGAGTCGTTCTCCCCCTCGACGTTCGTGCGCTCCTAAAGTTTCCCTTCGTTTTCCACTGTAAGCGAGGAGGCACGCTCCGCGTGCGTTTTTAAGAAGCTTTACCGACGGACGACGACGGCTGCACGCACTGGTCGTCGCTTGCAACGGTTTTTGGACGCTCAATCGACTTTGTGGAATTAGTTGGGATTACGTCGATCAAAGTACGTCTATTCGTTCCCAGCCCGCGCCTCGATCAAATATCAATTAACGTCGAGTAGGGGGTACCGCCACTGGGACGAATCCCTGCGACTTTTCCACAAAGGACGAGAGCTCGTTTTCGCGCAGCGTTCGAACGAGTTTGCTCGCTGTGGCCCCGGTCGATAATTCAGCTCGTATATTTTGACACTTTTAAACGTCCGTCTCGTCCGTTGGTCGATCGGATTGGCCTAACACGGAAGCAAGTGCTCGCGAGAAAGGAAGCGAACGGTGACGAGTCTTGCGAGGTTTTGCATCGTCCGGATCGCTACAGAGTGCAAAGTAGCGAGAATTGAGGTACGTTTCGAAACAAGGGAGTCGCTTAGTCGGAATAATCGGCCTCGTTCGCGCTTGTAACGTCGCTGTTCTATTCACCACTGATTTTATCGGCGTCACGAGCGTGCCTCGCACAACGGAAATACGATTGGTACGAGGCTCGACGTGCACGACCTACGCGTACGCATCGTCCGCCAGACTTGCCCGTGCTGACTCGCCGACGGCGAATACGTAGCAACGTCGCGACGCGAACGCGATTGATCGCTGGCACAAAGATGGGGCTAAGCCCAGCTGTACGGAACGTTCGCGTGGACCAAAGTACGCGCGTGTATGCGTGTGCGAGTTTCCGCGAATACAAGAGAGACGAGACGATACGGGGGAAACGGACAGGGAAGGACAGTGAGCGAGAGAGAGAGAGAGAGAGAGACAAGCTCTCAAAGTAACGCACCAAGGGGTCGCACGTATTAGATACGAGATTGTCGAGAACGCGTAGACGCGTGCGCGTGTCTACTAATGGAAAAAGCCGCTATCCGGATACGTATATACGATTCATAATCGAGACTTTTTACGCGTATCCGCCAGACGATCGCGCGACCCGTCCGTCGTCCGAAAGTCAACCCGATGCCAAAAGAAGATCCACGTCTCGAGTTTAACAAAGTTTCGTTGCTTTAACGGGATGTTATTGTTCTTCCCAACCCGTTGTACGCGTTACGCGCGCGGTTTTCCAGGCCGAGAAATCCTCTGTCCAGCGCGACGCCTTGCGAACAGAGCCCTCTCGCCCAATTGTCGTCGTCACTCGATTCCCTAGGATCGCCTTGTCGATTAAAAATCACGTCGAATAAAACACGCAAAGTGTCGGTCGAAAAAATCGTGCAAAGTTACGGGGAACAGGTGTCCGTGTAACGCGCGAGACGTCCCGTGGAGAGGCAGATTTGGGGGGTAGTACCACGCACGGCGTACGCGTAGAGTCAAGAGCCAGGAGCTCGAAACGGATAGTATTTGTAGAGTAATGTATCGAGGGGTTAGGCGGCGCGCGTGGTGCGGCTGTGTACTTAGTGTCGCAGCCGAGAGAAGGAAAGAACGAAAAAAAGAAAGGGGGAAAAAGCGGCACGTCGGCGTGAATCGCATTCGCGATTGCGACTTTTTACGCGTATGAATAATACATGTTTGCGCGCTACGCAGTGCCACCCCACTCTCCAAATCCCATTAGATTATTGGCTTTTCTCATATAGCGCCAATCGCGTCAAACGTGTACCACCAACTCCACTTTTCGCTTGGTTCCTCGTCTTGAGACGTTTCGCAACGTGCTCCGTGCGCGCCGATGTACGCGCGACTCGGATCCCGATATAAATATCGATTTCGAATCAGGCAAACAACAGCGGTTATCAATCCCGAGGACAGCCGCGCGAATAACGCGCAGTCGTAGCTTTGCCAAAAAAGACCATCCGTCCGTCGACTCGTCCGTATCCTTCCTACGTCCCATCGTCGATCCGTAATCTCGTCTGTCGAGGCCTGCTCTAAGCTGCTAGGGGGCGATTTCTTGCTCTGCCTGATAAACGTATTTATCGATCGCTGCTATCAAGCTGATTGTTTCGCCGCGAATAATAGACTGGCCGCGGAATCGTCCGCTAATCCACCCGCTACCCTCGCAATCGCTCGCTTCTGGTTTCTCGCCGTATCTCCGGAAAAACAACGACGGCAAACGATCGAGAGTACCGCGAGCTTGTTGGCTGCGACGGAACGTCCGTTGATTTTGCACGTCCCACGGGCAGATGCGTATTCGAGCGTTCTCGGGCGACAACCCGAGGGTAGAGGAGAGAGAGAGAGAGAGAGAGAGAGAGAGAGAGAGAGAGAGCGCCGTGCTTTCGACGGGGGACAAAGCGCAAGGCTAGTCACTCGCAGTCGACTTGGTTTTCGTTGACGCGTCAAGAGACTGGAAAACGCGCGGCTGCAGTGTCGTCGTCTCGAGAACGAGCGAGAGAGCAGTTTCGGAACGAATAACATCGGCTTAACGGAGCGCAACAAAGCAAAGACGGCTTTTCGCGGCCAATTAAAAGTTTTTATTCGACGGGCAAACGGGCAAAAGGAGAGCGCGTTAAATGGCGCCACAGACGTAGGCTCGCTAATGCGGCGACTGGGTCGGTTTACGAGCCGAGCACACACCAGCTGCAGCAGCGGCAACGGCTCTTTGTTCGCGCGCGGTGCGGGCGACGCGCGCCTCGACGCCGAGTACGACCCCCTTTACGACGAGCCACGCGCGCGCTTCTTTGTTTCACGAGCGCCGCTCTCGCTCTCGCTCGGTATACGTAGCAAAGCAACGTACCGCGCGAACGCAAAGAGTTGCACTAGCCTACGGAGATACGTCGCGACGATCCGCGTTTCTCGAATCGATCCTCGCCCTTCGCCGAAGCGTCGAGCTGGTGCGTGGCTCTGGCCGAATCCAGCTAATAGGCTTGACTCTTACGCGTACGCGCGTAAATATAACAAAGCCGGCAAAGTCGATTCCCCTCTTCGTCTCCGTGTCTCGTTTGTATTCCTTCTCCCTTGTCGGCTCTCGCCTACGCGTCCGTGCCTGTAGGCGTACGGGCACACACGAGCGCGTGTCTCACGGCGTACCACGGCCACTTTGGCCACTCGTCCGTAGCCTCGCCGTTCCTCTCGGTCCGCGTCTTCCGCGTTCATCGCGACGAATCAACGGCCCGGCTTGCGATCTCGCTTTCCCGAAGCTCTCGGTCGCTCGCGGGAAGCCCACGCGCGAGTTGTATTCGCGAGTTGACTGCAACGTTGGCTCGTGTAGTCGTACAGCTGCGACGACGGAGCGGTCAATCGGGCTGGCCGTTCTACCGACGGCGTCGGTCGACGTTCCAGAGCGATCCAGCTTCACTCGGGCAAACGAGCGAGTGGCTCGCGGAGTTCTCGTTCCACCCAAACCCGTCTAAATCGGAAACTCGGTACGGCGCGAAAGAGCAGCCACGGCGGTTCGAGCGACGCAATTACGCCGATAAATCCGACAGCGTAGGTGGTCGCGTAGGTGGTAGCGTCGGCACGCAGCTGCTCGAAATATATAGCCGTACGCCACGTAGCGGGTATAGCCGTTGGCGTAGCGACGGATTCTCGCGTGAATAAGTGCGCGCTGCTGCCTGCCTGCCGTTGCCGCGTCCGGCGTCCCTCGAGAAGCGCGCTGGCTCTCTGATTAAAGTGATAAATCTGTCGATAAAGAACGGCTGCTCGTATTTTCTTATTTAACCAGTCTCGCGTCGGCGAGCAACGCGACTTTCCACGATTCGATTGGCCGTTGCTACGGTCAAGCCAGTCGACCGTTCGGGGGCTCGCGGCTACGAATCGTTTCCGCGAGCGCTGTCGCGCGTTGCAAAGTTCTGGGTTTGCATTCTCACGGAGTGGTGAGAACCCCCGAGATACGCGTCGACGAGACAGACTTCACGCGGGCTCCGTCCTTACCTGAACTCACGTTTGTCGCCACTAACTCGGTCTTCTCGATTCCCGATAAGCGTGCGCTTAACGCAACGTCGAACGTTTCGGAGAAAACTATCGTACGGACTCCATCCGTCCGTACGACGAAACGAAGGTATGGTCGAGCGCGTCGCGCAACGGAGATCAACGACGGCCACTGCAACGTTTAACGAGCCTTGGCAACTTACCGCCCCATCGCGTTCGCGTTCTACTTACCCCAGCTGTTGGCGATGTCACGGGTAACCCCTCCCACGTCGCCCTCCCCGCTAACACAGGAAACCTGTCCCGAGCGGAACACGCCCCGGCAATGAGCGCGACGACAGCCTGGGAACTACTAGCCAGAAAACACAGGCCCGTACGTTGTACTCGTCGGTTTCACCACCTTCGTCGGAAACATTTCCAAAGCGTAAAGCGATCCCGTGTACGTATCAGCGAAGCCGCGTCGAGTCACCACTGGTTTCGTTGAAACACGGCCCGTGACGCTCACCTTCGACCGTCAACGCCTCCCCCTTAACGCCTATCTCTACTTCACGAGCCACCCCGTTGAAACTTGCCAAAGGACGCGAAGATCAAACGAACGTTAACCCCTGATTAGCTTCGATTTCAATACGTATCGACTGCAAAGGCGATCGCATACCTACGTTCGGACAACGTCTACGATATCTCTGTTCGCAAAGAGATCAAAGAATTCGCCACGGATAACGGGGAAAAGAAAAGTAGGGGAGCAGCCGCAACCCCAAACTCGCCGTTCGAGAGCCTATAAAGTCTTCGACGGAAGAATGCCTCGATCGAACCACGCACCTCCTCCAGCTCGGATAAATTTTCCGTCGCGACCATCCGAATCCGAAACTTCTCTCTCGCGGTCCCAGCCTCAAAACGGTTCGTCGCAGGGATGCTCCTCCAGTCCAGCGCTTTACGGTATCGGTGCCGGAGAGTTGACCTTGGAACTCGTCAGCCGCGAAGCCCGTATCACTTTAGACGCTGGAACAAAACGTTCCAGAGGCGGCGGTCGGCGTCGTTGAGCGTTCACTGCTAACTCTAGACGCAGACTTGTTTTGGTTAACGCGTCTTCGATACTTTAGCGCAAACATTTGCCCCCGCCCTCTCGCTCGCTCGCACAGCGACTACGGCCGCCCTTGCGTCCCGCAAAACACGCGCAAAATCACTATTCGGCAAAGCCAACCCAAAAAGGATCGACTCGTCTCGAAATAACACTGGACAGAGGCTCGGACGTTGAACGATTCAACGATCCCTCGCGAGAACGCGACTCGCGATTTCCAGAAGCGCGTGGCCCCGGTCCCCTAACGTTAGCTTCCGCGTTTTTGTCGGCTCAAGCTCGCGCCGCACAACTCGCTCTCGAATACGGCGCGTTGAAAACCGCAAGGAAAGCCGTCGTCTTCGCCGACTCTCCGTCCGCGATCGACGACGTTTCGTTGCGATCCACGGCAGTTGACGAACGTCCGCTTTTCCAGCTCGTTTAACGGTTGTTTGCGCATCGATAGCCGCGAACGTTGTTAAACGATCAGCGCCGAGTACGGAAAAAGTACGTCTTTTTTTTCGCCGTTAATTATCGCTATTCGCGACAACTAACCGTTTGTTGCAGCTACGAATAGTCAGTTTGCTCGTTGAACAACGCACAGAGGTCGGTGCGAGGAAGAAGCCGTTGGCGAGGTAAGGTAACGCGCGCGTACAACGGTTACGAGTTACGATGGAAAATTATTTCGTCAACGAGAAGTTGCTCGCGGCGTAACGTTACGTGCAGAACCGAAGATTCTCACTCGAAACGAGGGCATTTGTTACTTCGTGGATAAAACTTGGTTTCCAACGAAAAGATCGTACGCTCGTTGCGCTACTTCAAAACAGGTTTTGCAGCGTGATTATGCGCGTTATTAAAACTAGGCTAATTCGCTAAAAATTAATATTAAACAACGCGTTTGACAGTCCTTGGAAAATCCGACAACTTTAAGCCGTGCTCATTTTGGAGACGCGTTGCGTCGCGTTTTCCAGAAGCTCATTTCACGGAAACTCGTCGATTGCGACAGAATCGATTACCGTATAGTGTACTCGGGTGTACCGTAGGTGTTCCAATACGAACGCTCGTCTTCGTAATTTGTCGCTTCTCGATAGCGCAACGCGATTTATTTATAGTTAATCTTGCAAAAAAAGCCTTAGCAAGTACTCGACGTACAGCTTAGAAAACACTAGAAAATACGAGTGTTTCCAACGTATGGAATCGACTATCGTCTCTTCCGTATCAGCGTTCCGGGAAACCTTTTATCAAGGCGACTCGAACGCTGGAAAAATTGATGGGATTTTTAAAAGGACAACTGGAGTGGTATTTTTGCAACGTTAATTTTACAAGCGTTACAGCAACTCGTCGTTTCGTACAGTGTTCTTTCGTAAATACAGTACTCTGCAGTTGACGTACGTCGTCGTCAACGAGGACACCGTCCGTTTGTCCGTCAAAACTCCTCGGCGGACGCCTGCAGTACAGCCTTCTTCTTGGCAACGGCTGCCAAGAGTTCGTTGACGACGTTGGTATCCGAGAGGCCGAAGTACGGCTGTCCGAAAAAATCTTCCGAACGACGCACGATGAACTCGATCGCTGCACCCTTCAAAGTCGCAGCGTCGTGGGCGACGGCCAGCGTGAGCAGTTGAAGCGCGCTGTCGACGTCGAGGCGATTAGAGAGCGTGTTTTCGCACAACTCCTTGAGGTCGGCAACGGAGTACACGTCCGCCGCTACGAGCAGTTCGACGGCCAAGCCGTCGATCTCGTTCACTCTGTTCGTGTACACGAATCGAACGACTTGTTTCATCGCCTGGTGTCCGACGTGCGCGACCTCGAGGACGCTCGATTGGCTCTCGAGCATGGCTCGGAAAACGGGACTCCGGCTCGCCGGTATAACTTTGTGCAGGCGAAAGCTCTCGTACGGCTGCGGACCGGCGCTTTCCACCGCTCGCACCGGACACCGCGTCGGATCGGGAAAGGCGAGTTTGCACACGATCGTTATCGCGTTGTCTCCGAGCGATGGCCTCGCGGCATTTCGAACGAACGATCGCCAGACGAACGCGTGATCGCCGCAACGAGCCAGCGCTCCGCGCTGAAATCGCGCTCGTCCCATGACGCGTTCCAGGGCCGCGCCGCCTCGCTCGGCGTCCGCGATGGAAAGCGTCACGCGAGCTACCGTCGTCCAGGCGTCGCCCAAGTACTCCACGAACAGCGAGAGGTAATCTTTGTACGCCCATTGCGTTCCTCGCGGATACAAAGTCAAGCGCCAGCGCGTCACTCGGTCCGAGTGCGCGCTCGAGAAGACGGGCGAAACCAAACGTTGACCCACCAGGCTGCAATCCGAATAGCCGCTCACTTTCCACTCGTAGCCGAGCACGTTTCCGCTCGCCTCCGGAGCACCCGTCGATCCTCTGCTCATCTCAACGTCCGCGTGTCCGCTCGACAAGGGACCGTGCACCTAGGACAGGCCGTTGACAGGCCGAAAGCCTCGCGCGAATATCCTTGGCCGCGGAGTAGGATTCGCTCGATAACGCGCGCGAGTCGCGACTGTCGCTCGACTGAGCGCGCTCGTCACCCGCGCGCACCGATTCGGGAAAAACTTATCTCTCGTCGTCGTTTCCATCGTTGTTTTTCTACTCGCGCTCCCCACCGACGTCGACGGATCGCAAACGTAACAGCGGCGTGATTCGCCTCTGCATTTTTACTCGATCGCCACGGTCAACGGCTATTCGCGAGGGGCTTGCCATCGGAGCCCGTCGACGGACGTGGACGAGCCGGTTCGCGTCGGCTCGATGATTTAGGTATTCCTCGTCCCTTGTACGACGACCTCGTAAATCCAGCAAAGACTCGAAAAAAGATTCCTACTTGGTACGTTCGTGTTGCAGGGGAGCGTTACACGGGTCGTTTGGGCGAGTCCCAGGGGAATTTTCCACAAAGGGCTGCACCGAACGACCCCAAAGAAACATCCATTCCTCGTCGATCAAATCCTACTGGCGCGAACAGCGCAAAACTGCGAGTCTAGCGGGTACTCGAAAACGCGTACGAAGCCAATTGGTTCGCAGCAAAGCCAGCTACCGTGATCAAAGCGACGACAAGTCCCGTAAACGAATCAGCGTAATCGTGGCGTAACCCCGGCCTCCTTCAAAGTGCCGAAAGTTGGATTTTCTACAAAATCCAATTCCGAACGCGGCGAAGAACGGTGAACGATTCGCGAACGGCGAGAACCCGAAGAGATTGCACGGTCCAGCGAGCGTAAATACGAGATCTCAAACCCGTTCGGTCGATTCGACGACCACCGAGTCCGCGCGTTTTGCCCACTGCGCTTTTCCCCAACGTGGAACTGGTCAAGACTGTTTTCGCGTTGGCAAGAAAAGTTTGCCAGGGACGCGACTGCCTCTTGTCTCCGTCGAGCTATCGTTAAAATCAGCGTCGGCTACCGAGGTAAACGTCGAATCCCGTCCGTAGCCCCTCTCCCCCACGGAATCAATAGTCCCGCTCGACTATATTGTCCCGTTAAAACGTACGACACTAGACTCCCTCTCTTTCTCTCCTCTCATGCAACTTATCGTTTTTCCGTTGGCTCGAACTCGGTCGGTAAGCGCGCGGCAAAGATCGCGTGGACCGATAAAGCACGACGATCAACGACCACTCTGGTCGTTCGCGGGTCGTCGCTCGATTCGCCGTGCATCGTTCGCCACCCGATAGTCTTTGGTTGCACCGCCGAGAGCCTGCGTTCGAAGAAGGTGCGTTTGTAGCCGAGAATGTTCAAACGACGCCTCGTGCGTACCGTGTACATCTGTACAGTACACGCGAACGTAGCTTGGACGCTTGTTCGAAACTCCAATCACGCGACGTACCGCACAACCGAGGATTTCGAGCAACACGACGCGACAGAGCTCGGTTCCGCTTTTCCTACGCTTCGAGCGATGGCGCGCGATCAAGGATTTGGAGTAATCTAGAGGAACGCTTTTCGAGACGAAGATCCGAACGTCGGGACTGGAGTACGGGTGCGATCTATCGCAAATTGGGTTGAAGTGCGGAAGACAATCGCTGGGCTTCTACGTTAACCCGTCGCAACCCGTTCCCCGCTACGTCACGGACGTCAACGGCTTCGGCAACCACGGCCAGACGGACGCTCTACCTACGCGGGAAGCAAGTCAATTCGGTATCGCCCGCCGTCCTCTCGTGCCGGTGCTCGTCTTTTTGTCCTCTGTTTCGGCGAGCATCTACCGTCGGAAGACGCAAAGGCCTTTTTGCCGATGTAAAAAATGTGCGTCGCGAACGTCAAGTTCCGTCGCGATGCTCGTTTCGAGTACAAAAGTCTCGAAGATTACTAACTACGTACTTCCTTCCAAGACGTCGAAGATTGCGAAGCACGCGTTCTGTTTTTATCGCTAGGCCGCTGCGAGTACGAGAGGACAAAGCATTCGTTACTTGTTCGCTTTCGCGAGCAGTGCGTTCGTTCGGACTCGACGCGAACGCGCGGTTCGATCGTCGAGCGTACAACCCTTAGTCACGCGCCATTGCAGTCGGCGCGCTTTGGCGACGCCGACGCTTCGTACTTGCGGCTATTTACTTGGTATGCCACGGGCTCGCGCCAGTTTCGTTTTCGAGCGTAGCCGAGCGATATTCGTCCGACTACGTCTCTCGTCGTTTCTCGACGACGCTCAGCTAGTTGATGCGGTCGAGTCGAGCTGTGGCGAGAGGCAAAACAGGCACGCTTTTGCGGATCGCTCGAGTTGTCGAAGGACGCTATTGGTCCGCTGAGGGCAACGCGAGGTCGTTTGAATTGATAAACGACGGGTGGAATGGAAGGCATTTGCATCGGTGGGTGTAGCGCGCAATTTGTACGAGCGATGTACGCTATATGCAGCTGTTAATGGCAACGCGCTACAAACAACGACAGCAAGTCCATTAGGCTGGTCAGGCCACGGAGGGGTCCGCGATTCGCACGAGAGTCACGTACAACAATGCGCGCGACTCTATCGAGGGGTGGTAGCTTTCAACTTGCGAATTATCGGCGGCGCATACTTCTACGCGTATACGTACGTGTACGTAATAAATGTATCCGCGTGGCGTATAGATCGACAGCAGCAGAAGCAGAGAAGCGCTCGTAGCGCTGGTATAGATAGCGATCGAGGGATGGGGTCAATTTGAATAAAGCTGTTGGCTATTAGCGGCACGCTAATAGATTCCCTCGGAGCGTATTGCGCGCGTAGGCGTTGTCGTTGATTGCGCGCGAGCGCGGATTTGCATCGAAGGGGTGGAAAAAGCCGATTTATCATTCGTGCCCTCCCCGGTTTACTTGCCGCTCGCCGCTTGCCGTGCTCTCTCCAGCGACAGCGACCACGTTTCGTTATATTTGCTCTTTCGTGCGTGCTCGTACGTATTATCGTTTTCGCAGATGTATACCTCTCCCCGAACCGTTTTGTTCGACGTACGCCTAACGGTAATCTTGGCTCTGCGCTGTGGCGTAAATTGCTGGAAATAGTGGCAATCAACTGGACAACGGCATCGATCGTTTTAATTATTTATTACATACAAGCATTTTTTACATTATCAAGTAATTTAGGCTTGCCCGATGACGATAATACGATTTCTCTCATGTACGCATCGTTCTCTCTCTCTCTCTCTCTCTCTCTCTCTCTCTCTCTCTCTCGCTCGACACACGACATTCAATCGAGCGCACGGCGTGCGTCGTCGCATTCACCATCGTGTATATTTCTCTCGTCGACAATTCGAAGAAACGAACCATTTTGACAGCCTCGTCTCGATAAAGCTAAACTAAACAACAAAACAGACCGATCGAGCTCGTAACGCAGAGAATACGAAGACAATACATGTATAAATTCGCAATTAACGAGGAGGGGGGCTCGTTGGGTTAATGCAGCCAAGCACACGAGCGTTCGTATGTTTACCTTGTTCGACCCCTGAAAAACGTCGAACCCTTGACGCCGAGTGACTCTTTCCCTTCGTTACGCTTTTTTTAAATCTGTTTTTGTTCACGCTGCGCTGCGTATACGGTTCGTTACCCCGCTCGCAGTGAACCCACTACGCGGATTATCAAAACGCGACGTCCTGGACGAAAACGGACTAACCAATTGCGCTGGAAAGTCTAGTTGCCCAAACTTCGTAGTCCGCCCGGTTTCGTCCATCGACGTTATTTCGCTAAAAAAGTAAACGCCGAGTGATCTTGAGGTACGTACGTCCAGCGGCAAATAGAACGAACAACGAAACACGATCGAACGTCGTCTCAACGAGCTCTGCCTCGTCGTCAATCCGCATTCCCTAGCGTTAACGCTAACGTCCGTTCGACCGATTAAGCGCTATTCTCTCGATTTGTATACAATGCTACGTAACATAACAAATGTATGCGTATAACATTCAATATAATATATAGCGATCGAATTACAGCCCCTCTTTGAAATGCCTCCAGTAATTTACGTTTAAACTTTAATGTACACCGTCTAAGGTAAAAACATATATTTAATACATATATACTTGTGTAAATAGCTGCAATAATTGTTATCGTAGATGGTTAAACGAATCAGCGCAACCGAATATCTATAAATAACGAGAACGAGAAAATTAGGGGTATTGAGCTTACGACTTGTGATGCAATTCGCTCCAACTACCGTTAACCCCTCCCTTCCGTTAAATTCTCTCGACAATAATCTGTGCACGAGTGCATGGCCTCTCCGAAGCAGCTGCCCAAATTGCACCTTACAGTGATCACCCACGCGTAAAACCGCAAGAATGTCTCGAATTACCAAATCGCAGTGTTATCGAGTGATTTTTGTTGCATCAACTTTTTTGCAAAATTTACGTTCGCAGCGATCGAGTCGAGCAAACGCGTCGCCCTCGCGCGAGCTGCAAGCTGAACTATCCGACGAAGATCGCAGTTGTACGACTCGCTGAACAAACCAAGTTTTTCAAAATACAGTTAAAATACACAGCACGTCGTTGGTGATCAAAGATCAAATATCAGCGGATTATTACGATCAAATTTTATTCCATTTATCTACAGTAATTTAATTTCTTCGAGCTTCTTCCTTACCCTCGTATCGCGACAACTTTTCCAATAAATCTCATCTCTTTCTTGGGGCTTTCCATTTCAAGGTCTCGAGGCATCATCGTTTCGCATTCATTCATTTTCACAATCTCTCTCATCGTAGTCTCCGAACGAAGTGTAATAAAAACATTAAAATCGCTTGACTAGTGAGCGCACGCCTCAAAACACGAACATTGCTCGATGGAAGAAGGACAAGCTAACGCATTCAGTTTTCAAATTGTATCTTTAGAGTACAAACAATTTTATTTGGCTAAACACTTAAATCGAAAGCTTCGAGGCTCGATAGATGCCAGAACCAGCCAAGATAGGTGCTCGCAAAGCGTTCGTCTTGGCTGTTGTGGCGGAAATTGTCAGTTTTACATTGATAATTTCTGGCTATTTATCGTACGAGCACGAACAAATATAAAAAGACACGTTGAATTGCAGCGAATTTGACAATTTCTCCATACAAGTAGAGACACGATTAAAATAACACAAAGGCTTAATTTGAAAATAAATGCTTAGCCTATTTCAAGACGTCGTTCACATTGACGTTCGATCCTTATCGACCAAAGATATCGAGTTAACGTTAATACACAAGGTCAAGCTTCGAACCTCGATTGCATATTAAAACGGAACAAAGAACCAACACGCGTATCTTGCAATCTCAATGACGAGTGCTAGCTTAATCGACACATCTGTGCAATAACATGAATGTTCACATTGAGCTCGTTGTCAGTTAGGCGCGATATATTTACGATATACATCCCTTGCAAAAAAGAAAAAAACACAGTTAAGATCCACTAAAGAGTTAGTTTCAGTAATCAAGATATTAGATTTTACAAACTAAGAGACGGGTGTACTTGTGTATACTAACCATCGTTAACAATAATATTAATTATTATTATCATTATCATTATCTTTATCATTATCCTTATCAGCTACCACTACTACTTATTAATTAACGTTATATATTATTTTACACTAGATAAACCTGCCACGCGGTTAACACATTCAAACGAAAAGCTCTTGGAATCGCCCGTTAGCTGTGTTCATCGGCAGATTAATCTCATTCCACTCCTTTTATTTACACTGCACTTTTTTCGAAGAAGAATACAAATCCACGACGCCGTCCATGTCACCCAACGTCAGACCTGGATCATTTTCGTAGTTTCTTCTCTCGTCTATCTATCTATCGTAGTTGTGCTTACGATTCAACGGCTTCCTTAAGACAGAAGATCTGCGAACAAAATACGTGCGATTTTTAGGCAAGGCGCGATTTTTCCGCGGCAGGACGTTGATCCGCAACGGATCGTCGCGTCATCCGAACGAGACTACGCTACTCACCTTGCACTTGATTGTCTTGCTGTATGTTGCTGACAAATGGGTCCTGAAAAGGATTCGCGTTGGTCGCCGCTGGTATGACGAAATTGGGCATAAAGGGTATTGCTGTAGCGTTGAGGTTCGAGTTGACGCTATCCTCGTTATTGTTGGACACCAGTATGGGAGTACTGTTACTATTGCTCAGCAGGTCAAATTCCGACAGATCGAGCAAGTTGTTTGTGACGTTATTTTGTTTGCTATAAAAACCAACAAAAAATCAACAACAAAAAAGTAACGGACAAAAACGAGCAATGAGACAACAAAAAATATTGAATTTTTATGGAGCTATGCATTTGCATGACATACCCTAAAACACTATATGCAAAAGCGTACATTTTTGTCGACACATTCCGCGTCAAATTGTGTGCGTACGCACACGTATATGTATATATATATATACATATATATATATATATATATATATACATATATACATATATACACACACACACACACTCACACACATAGAGGATGTCCATCACGGACGATTCAAACACTTTTCGATACGACTGTGTGCTACGGCAAACACGCGATACACAATGATATGTCGACAAAAATTGCGAAAGCATTCCAATTACGATTGTCCAAGACAGGGGTTGTTCGTGAAGATTAAATATGGCTTGGGACATACTGTATCTAGGAAATCTCGAGCCGCGATGGCTCATGGACTATGTATACATTCACGCGCTCTAAAGTCCATACATTAATAACAGCAGAAATATAAATAAATTACTCTCGTTTTACAGAAATGAGTCATGCAAGATGAAACAAAATAGCAATAACAATGATGAATGATGGTTTTGTGTTCTATTGATAACAATTAAATAATAAAACGAAAACAAAGTTCGACGTTTTTTGTATGAAATTGCTGAAAGACCCGTAAGAATTGTTGAAAGACGCATTTTCCATCGTATCGATGCGAAAACTCGATTGCACGGAGTGTTTTTACAAAGATCGCGGAATTCACAAAAATAAAAACGTTACTAGCTAATCCAAATCAAACCATACTGATGAAACAGCAAGAACACTACAACAATTTGGTTCACTCTTTTGCAGAATCATTTTTACGACTACTGAATATTCTTATTCAGAAAATCAACTATCAGTCTGAAGCAGCAAGCCGTAAAGTCGCACAAAGTCAAAAAAAAACGTTAACTCTGACCGTGAGAACATTGAAATAAAAGTTGGCACAAAACAATATCAACGACCGCGAGATAGAATTCAAACGTAAATTCAAAATAGTCTAATCGGTGTGGCTAGGTGGACAAAATTTCAGCTTGATTTTCGAACTTTTCTATACAAAAGAAATAGCGCTAATCTACGTCGAAACTCACTTGCGCACTTTTACAATTTGTACAAATAATCGCAAACTAAGCCAGAATTCGTGATTGATATTCACACAAAAACTTCTACGTACATTACTGCGGTAATGAAATAATAATCGATTCGCATCAACGCAGAGGTGTGACTATATCAATTTAAAAAAAAAAGACAAACAAGTTGTTATAAGTTTACCAGCAGAGCACTGATGGGCCATTAAACCTTTGGTACACGGCAAAAGTAGACAGAAAGTTGACGTATAAATGTGAATCATCACATGTAACACCAAAATTTTACCAGCGTATAACTAAAAGCAAGCAATGTGGAGAAATAAGTTTACTAGTGGTCGTAAAGGTGTGGTCTATGAGCGTTTGCACGGTATAAACAGTGAGATGCAATGCAAACTTTTGATAATTTTAAACATTGTTACAATCGACAGCAGCAGTATGTAGTCGGTAAGTAAGGGTGGTTTTACAAAAAAACGTCAGCTAAAGTTGTTTACATGTCTATCAAAATTTATGAAAATCATTTGGTGTAGAAATAGGAAGGTAAACACTACGTAAACTTGTACTGCACAACGATATGACAAACGAAGCATGCACGTGACCAGAGTAATTTCCTTCGCAAACACTCGATAAACACACCGCAGGTCGTTTTACACAATCCAACACTTTTCGAACGGTTGATTGCTGGTCGGGCTTCTTTTCGTAATGCTGACTGTGCTTTGTACGCCGTGGTCAGGACCAATTTTGTATTCAACTTATAAGAAATGTTATAAATGTTCGTAGGTAAAATTAAAAAATTAACATTTCAAAGGGCTTCAAGGAAGAAAACCAAACAAGAGCTTATTAAAGACTTTCAGCGCTTGAACGTTGGCTCGAATCCCATCACTGCATGGACGAAAGGAATATAACAAGAACGTCTCTAGTAAGACCTCGTTATTATTATTGTTATTATCATTATTATTATTATCATCAAATCATGAACAATCTTTTAGATGACTCAATGCATTTATGCTATTCTTTCATCACTTTACATTATATACACTGTATCGTTTAAATGTAATCGCAGCAAAACATTGATCTTTTCGAAATGTAAAATACGACAACCTTTGTGTATTAATGTTATCAGATTAGTTTATTTAGCTCAAATATCTTATTGTGTGCAATTAATTACTCAAAAATCACTCGACAGATAACGTTTGCAAGACTCTCCTTGTTGCTTCGCGTTTGAAGAATACATAACTTACTTTTGTCAAAGTTTTGTTGAATTATCGTTTAAAAGAAATTCGCTAGATAGCTTGTATAAAAATGCGTTACGTATGGATTCACTGGCATCACTCTAATGGAAAAAGAAACGGATACAAACACGTATACGCTTTGAAAAATGTACCGAATGCGTTAATATTGTTTTGACGTATAACAACGGTATGATCCGTGAATACTAAACACAATAATAGGTATCTTCGACTGGAGAACGGAAACACGCATATTTCTTCTCACAAATATAAAATGTACACGATGATGGTTAATGTACAATTACAATATACAAACTTGCGGTTAGCGTAATTCTTACATTTGACATCGTGTCTATTCGGCGAGCGGCGGTTTAATCTCAAAAATATGTTATTGGCGAGGGACCATGATCGTACAACAGTCAACTCTTCTGGCTACTTTTGCAATGTACAGTATGCGCAGTGCACTTATACTCGCGAGTATTTTCTCCGCTCTGCTACGAAGCTCAATTTCATAAACAACAGGCAGTTTGTTATATTATATCATTTGTTATTTCGTTAAACATCCGCAGTCGTGTTTATATTTTATTTGTCTCTTTGCATCATTGTTAAGATTCCACGATAAATGCCGCCTTCACAACTTTTATGCTTCTGACTGATTTTTCTGCAAACGATTTAAATTTGCAAATAACAATGAAACTGCGAGTATCCGTCGAATCGGTGCGGGCCGCAGCGAGCGATCTTTGACTCTTAATAAGTAAAAGTTCGCAAGAAGATTGTTTGATTTGCATTAATTGCTCCAATAATAGTCAAGTATGCTTGTCAGCATATAACGCGCAAAAGTGATACACGCACAGACACTTAACGTTAATTCACACAACGGATATCATGGCATCATAAATTATCAATAGAGCGTAATCCTTCAATCTATATAATTTCGTCAGCGATAACCGTAATAGAGGTATATTATGCTCGTAATTTCACCTAAGCATTTAGCAATAATCAAAGAAGCTCGATACTTTAACACGCTTTTCGCCAAAAATCGGACATGCTTGTAATAGCTACGAATAACCGTGAATGCATTTTCAAGAATTGAATTGAACGGCAAATAAACAAACGACAATTCATTACGGAAACAAACAAAATTTTAAAATAAAGCTTCGATCGATTCTCTACTATTGCGCAGATAAAACTTTACCAACAATAACGTGTAATGTTAAAAACCGAAAAAGTACAACTAGCAGCGAGAACCGCGCTGGAGAGACAGTGGTCTCGTAGGCACGCTGCGCACATTCTGCCCGAAGCTCACGAGAGCGCATCTTTGCGATGGCTCGCAGCCTCTCTCGGCGAGGATTCGTCTGGCCCAGTTGCACCTTGAGCGCGAGAGCACGAGTGAGTGGTTCCAATGGCAACGAAGCGCAGCTGCGAAAACGGAGTAGTCGTCGCCGAAAGTGCAACTGGCGACTGGTGGTTGGCGAGGTGCGTCTTCGTGAGTCACTCGCGTACTTACACGGTGGCGTTGTCGAGGGCGATGCTCTGGGTGTCGATGCCGTTCCCATGGCTAGAGCCGTTGTTGCGATGTCCATTGAACTCTTCGTTGTTGAGGAGCAACTGCTGCTGCTGCTGCTGCTGTTGCTGCTGTTTGGTGGCGGGATCGTTGATGCCGTTGCTCGGACGGCTGGTGCCGTTGCGTACGACGTCCGCGTCGTGGGCCTCGTGAGCGCGCTGTTCGCTGCTTATCAACTGCTGCGTCGCCTCCGACAGGAGACTAGTCGTCATCAGATTCTGCACGGACTTGTCGTCGCCCGCTCCTGATTTACTCTCCTCGCTCGGGCTGTCCTCCTTCGACTTTTCGCCATCGTTGCCCTCGCCCTGTCGATCGATCAACGACAACGTTATCGATGCCCAGTCCACCCGCACTCGTACGCCCCACTAGGCGCTCTACTCGCTTACCTTTTGAGCGTTCGGTTGAGTCTTTGCTCGAGTTCTCAACATGATGGCCTCGACGCGCTTGCGTCTGGCGTTTCTCTCTTCTTCCTCTTTCTTCAGTCGTTCGACCATCTCAAGCCGTTGCCTGCAAACCGAAATCCAATTTTGAGAAAGTTGACGTGCTTTTTGCGTGAAAGCGAGCGAGCGAGGCTGTCTTCTCGAGACCGCAACGCTGCATCGAATGTGTAAAAAAGGAGGGTAGCGAGGGAGAGAGAAAGAGATAAAACGAACTTTTCAGCTTCCTCTCGAGCCTTGCGCTCGGCCTCCTCCTTCTCGAGCTTTTGCCGGAGCTCCTCCTCGCGCCGCTTGCGATCTTCCTCCTCGCGCCTCTTGGCCTCCTCGATGGCCAGCTGCAATCGCTGCTCCTCGGCGCGTCGAGCTTCTTCCGCCAGACGGATCGTCTCTTCTTCGAGACGGCGCTGCTCCTCTTCCTCGGCGCGTAAACGCTCGGCCTCCAATCTCGCCTCCTCTTCCTGTAATCATCAACGCTTGGCGTTACAACGACAGCCTCTTGTTTCTGGGCTGGATTCGCGTTTCGCCCGCGTTACGCGCGACGATCGATAGCAATGTACGCGAGTGCCGGTTCCAGCCTAGCGTTGCTGTATTCGACGCGTCTCGGTAGTTGCGAACAACGGGCTGCCTACCAGTCTCTGTCTTTCGAGCTCGGCCTCTCGTTCGGCCTGCTCGCGCGCCAATCTTCGGCGCTCGGCCAGCGCAGCCTTGGCCTCCTCTTCCGTTGTAATGCGGATCTTTTGAATCATCGAAGCTGCAAACGAAACAAATTGGTCAGAGGCCCCGACAAACGGCTCGACGAGCGACTCTAGACGGTTTTTTACTAGCCGCTGAGAAGCCGAGAAGCCAGTCGTACCTGTCATGTCGCACTGCTCCTCGAGATCAGCAGCCTCGGATTTGTTCTCGGGCTCGGGCGACTTCCTTCCGCTAACTTTGGCCTCCTCTTTCTTCTCGAGCCGTAGGGGCTCCCGAGTTTGCTCGTCGCCGAGCCTGGTCGGCTTGTCGCCAAGGCCAGCCGCGCCGACGACTGGCTCCTCTTTCTTCGGTTCGCGTTCTTGCGGCGATTCGTTGGTTGCGTCCTCTTGGCGTGCCTGCGACGACCAAACGACCATCAGAGGAGGAAAAGAGCGAGAAAAAGAAAAAAATCGTTCGCTCGAGAGGAATCGTGGTGAGTACGTACCGGCTTGAGGTCGCAGGCGGCCGCAGAGGCGGCGGGCGGTTCCCTCTTTTCCTCGGGTAGGAGAGGCTCCACTTTGGCGGGCAGGTCCGCGATCTCGTGAGGAGGCACCTCGATTCCGGGGCTCTGCAGTGGCGTGGGTTTGGGGGTGACGCGCGGCGAAGCCTTGGCGCTCCTCGTCATCGTCGTCGCGGACTTGCGATCCGGCTTGGCTGCCGACGCGTTGACGCTGTTGCTGCCGTTGTTGCCGTTGGCAGCCGGTGTCGCGGGCTTTCGCGGCGTACCCGCGCTGCTGCCGTGTACCTTGGGCAGCGGCGGTTTCGCGTCTTTCTGCTGCTTCGCCTCGTCTACGGAACGGAGTTTGCGCGATTAATTGTGGCTTGGCTCGTCGAGGGCGTTGAAAGAGCGCCCTTTCGTTGAGATCGTTTTCCAAAAGTATTTATTTGTGCAATGTAAACAAACGAATCGAAGCAAGCGAGCAAACGCGTTCGACCGAAGAAAATGAACGCGAGGAAACGAGGCAACAGTAACGAGCAATCGCGTCAAAGGGTTGGTCGATGGTGGATGTAGAGTCGATTGCTCGAAGCGCGGATCGGCTCGCAACTTGCATCGTACGACGACATTGAAAGCTTTCGGATGCGAAGAAGATGAGGATGAAGATGAGAGTGATAGAGAGAAAGAGATGGCATGCTCACTGTGTTGGAAGGTGGTTACACCGGTACCGGCGATGGACGCGGGCCTGGGTCGTCTGGGCGTGCTCGTCCTGGGGCGCAGGTTCACCGTGCTGCTGGCCACGCTCGAACTGGCGCTCTGTTGACTCATCGAGCTGTGCGGCCGCGACGGACTATTCGGCGTCACTTCTCCGCTTCGTAGACCTACGTATCGTGCAACATGTTCCGTTTTCACCACTGTTTTTTCCATGTGCTCAAATTTATCTTAACCTCCGTCGTGTTTCGCTTGCCAGCTAGATTCGTGCTGTCTTTTTCTTCCACTATTTCGCTGTTCTCATTTGCCAAAGTTTCAAGCTGGGAACGTGCAAGCTCGAGTTTGACTCTGGCCGGCTCTCGTTGGTTTTCCCAAAGGGCGGAGCCGGCGAGCGACAAACTGGTACAAAATCGAGTCCTTGTCTCGCCTACGTTCCCGCTTGAAACTTGCCATCGCGTCGACATCGGAAATACCTCTTTGTACGATCGTCGCCACGAGCTTTTTCTCATCGTTACTCTACTCTCGACGATTTGTCGACGTTTAAAGGTCCAACCGCGTCAAAAAGAGCATCTCGCTTCGCTCAGCTTCGATCTACAAGAGGTCCACAAAGATCTTGCGATTAGATGGCAATCCACGCGATTTCGAGCGTGAATCGTCACTCGCTCTTATCGTTTATGTACAGTTGCAATTTAACTTCTTACTGCCTACGTTCAACCTCGTTTGGTGACGCTCAAGAGTACTGCCAGTCAACTTTACTGATTTCTACGTTCTCTACGGTTCAACGACAAAATCAACCGAAATGTGCAGGTGAACAGTTGACCGACAATTGCCGACTAGTGCAGTGAGAAATTAAACTCGTTCGATTATTGGGTGTACTCGCCACGCGTTGTTATGACAAACACACACGGACAAGCCGTGATCAGTAATTTTAATAACGTTAGCGTCAAACAGTATGCCCACCACCGACAGTCGAAGCTCGTTCGTCGCTGCTAATGCTAACAACGGAACATCAATGAAACAAAACAAAAATCAAGTTGGAAGAAAACGATGCGCCGTTCGTCGTAGACGAACGAACAAATTAAAGGAAAAAAGCAGCACAATCAAGAAAATTGGTGAGATTGTGGGATAAATGGTGTTATTGCACAATAAATACGCTTGTTTTTTGATTTGTTGGTTGGTGTTAGTCAAGTATTGAAAAAAAAATTATACGTCTTACCGAGAGCGAAGATATAGTTTGTTACCATCACCGTTGGCTTCCAAAAAGCTGCTCCGTACTGGCCGTTATTGAACTTTATCAAATGCAAAATTCGACAGCCTCTTGCCTATCGACGAACGGAAGTGTACTTCGACGAGCCTTTCGTCTAATTTGTGCATCGTCGACGCGTACGCAAACTCAACGCAGCGTACCGCGTCCTTCGGAAAGAGGACGACAGAGTATATCGAGAGTGTATCTAACGCTTCGATCGATCGATTCGCAGAGGCTGTCTAGCGTTCATTTTTGTCCATCGAACATGCAAGATACGTGTGTGCTCCCAATTCGCAGTGCGCATTCACTTTGAGGAAAAGTTTCGTGTTTTTTTTTCTCGTGCATTCGTGCGTTTTATTGGCGTTGATTGCGAGGCGTCTCGTCGGATTAGTACACCAGGAAGATGAACGCGTCGAGAAAGAAAAACAGATCGGAGGTTGGGTTGTTGGGTAGCGCGAGGTTCGTCGTCGTGTCACTCGACCGGCGGAAATTCGTAGTCTTCGGACGTTACAGATAATCTAGTCTTGTTGGTATTTCGGAGGTGGGAGCAGGGCCAGGCGGGAAAGTACGTCTACAGAGTTTCGATCGGTACGTGATACATACACCTCGTGCAAAAGTGCAGCTAGAAAGTCACAAGTCAACGGTAAAACGAAAGATGGAGGCTTGAGGGTCGCTGAAAACGAGCTGGTATCCGAGGTTCGTGTCGTCCGTGAGCGATGGCGAGAGTGACGTGTGGTGCGTACAGTGATCGAAATGCGATCGACGAACAATGACCAAGCCAGAGGCGGGGGTGGACGAGGGGGATGTCGTAGGAGGAGGGCGGCGGAGGGGGCAGTGGGAAGATAGCAAAGCGAGCGGCGCGTGGGAGAGCCAACGGCACAGCACGTAACGTCCGTCCCACGGGCGGTGGACTTACCTGAGTGAGCGAAGGTGGCATGCTCGCGAGCCTTGCGCCTGAGGCGCTCGGCCCGCGTGGGCCTCGGCTGTGGCTGCAGCAACTGCAGCGCCGGCACGTGGTGCCGAGCGGCGTGGGCCGAGCCGGGCATGGGCAGCGCGCCCATGCTGCGCGAGTTGTCGCTGCGCTTGAGCTTGGCAAGTTCCCTATCGCGGCCAGTGGCGGCTCTGGCCAGGTGCGACATGCTGCGACTCATGCTCGAGGCGGCGAGCGAGTCCGCCACCGCCGCCGTCACCGTCGCGGCCGGACGCCTGCGCGGCTGGGCCAGCTGGTCCAGCCTCGACATCGAGTATGTCCTACCTGGGCTGCGCGTGAACGACTTGGAGCTGCTGCTCGCTGCGAGGCTCGAGCTGCGTCCGCTGCTGCCGGCGGCCAACGCTCCTCCCAGCGGCTCCCGTCCCTCGCGCGGCGATGGCAGCGTCGGCACCAGGTCCGTGCGACGTCGGTTCACGTAGCGCGTCGTTATACCCGCCGCCGCCGTCGCTGCCTCTCCTGCTGCCGCTGCTGCTCCGGTCGCTCCTACTCCTCCCTCGTCACCTGCGACACATTCACCCGGCCAACGTCAGTTGCGCTTGCTCCGTCCCTCGCAGCAGCTCTCCGCGCCTACCTGTGCTCCCTGAGCTACCTGCCTCTAATCGTCGTCCGTTTGGTCGTCGTGCACGCCAACCCTGCCCATACTTACTCGCTCTCGATTCTGCTTCGCCCGTTGCGAACTCCCGCTCTGCGCGCTCGACCACGCGACGGCGTAGCCAGCGCAACGCTCTGCTGCAACGCGACACGCGCTCCGACGGCACGACGCAGTGGCTGCGTCACCGTTTATTTTCGCGATCGAGCCCTGCGAGCGCGTAGAGCCGGAGTTTCCTAATTTTCACCGCCCCTCCCCCTCCCCCACACCTACCCTACCGCCGACTCTCACTTTGCGACGGTATAGCGTTAATAGCTCGCGGATGTATCGCGTTTGCAAGGATTTTGAGTCCCTGCTAATGCTGCTCGGATCTTGCTCGGACTTGTTTCACGCGAAGTAGTCGTAGATCGGCAATGTTGCCTGCAAATCCGCCGAATAACGGACAAACCAAACGACTACTACTGTGGACGAGAGAAGAGTGGCAGAAAATCGACCAAATGTGACGAGCGATCAAACTGTTATCCGCACTCAATGCAAACAATAAACGATCAACAAATAATATTGGAAGCGCATGCAACGACAAGACTACGCATTCGCTAGAAAATTACGTGTAATAAGCCAAGAGGGGCCGACGGGATAAAGCGTTGAAGCTGCAAAACAAAGAGCCTAGTGGACGCAGACGAAGCTTAGCCGAAGATGTGTGAAATACGAACGAGCGATGTACCGACAGAGAAATCAAAGTCGAACGGTTGGTCTTGACGCGATACGCGGTAGATCGCCCGTTCGCGTGGTCAATGTCTTGGGCGATAATCAAACCAAGGAGGGCCAAGAGAGAAAGAGAGAGAGGGAGAGAGAGAGAGAGAGAGAGAGAAAGAGAAAGAAAGGGATAGATAGACAGACAGACACACAAGGATTACAGAGTCTTGCAAACTTGCCAAGAGATGCTACGGGATTAGTGTAAAAAAGTGCGAGTGCGCTAATTACTTGGGCTGACAAACAAATAAAACAAATGCGAATGGGTGGCTTGCAAAAGGAAAACTCACCGCGCTGTGTCGGAATATACGATAAATCGTCGATGGAGAAGACGTCGGTCACAGGGGGCAAAGAGAGACTGGCTCTCTTGTTAGTAGCTCTCGCAGGAGTTAGCGAGGGATCGGGCGCGCTATTCCAATTGAACACCTCGTACATCGACGAGGACATTCTCATATCTGCAAGCACACGTACCCTCACTCTGCGACTAGGTTTCTCTCTTGACTTTCGTCGGGTACCCGCTAATTAAGGCTTTTGTTCTTTGAAAGGGGCGCGTACGGTCTAATCGCTTTCGGACAAACGAACGAACCGTTGTCGACAGTTTGCGGGAGCAACACTCGTTCGTTACCACGCACCCCTTCCAGAGTTACTACGATCAAACTTGTCAGATATTGCCGTCTGATCGCTTGCGTTCGTCTCGGCTGTTTGACAAACTTGATCGTAGCATTGACATGTAAACGAGAGAGAAACAAAGAAAGAAAAAGAACGTTTTTTCCGCAACCATCGCGAATTATATACACGTCAAGTACGGTAAGAGTAATGTGGTGTACAGGGTGTCTTATACGCTTACTGGATGCTGTGAAAAAATGCTTGATTAGTAAGTCTGTTCAATGCCGCGTGCGTAGTCTAAGCCTTTCGACGAACACGACGATGCCGCCGTGCGGTTTTAGCCGATCTCAGCGTAGTTTTCGACGGAACGGCGCCAACCACCGCGACGGTTAGCACAACGACCTTGTCGCGTTCGTCGTAAAGCTTGGACTTGGACGCGTCCAATAACCGATAACCGACTACGCTTCGGCGAAAGTCTTGAAAAAGAAGCGGATAGCCAAGTGGAAAGCACGGTGGAAAGTATACCAAGAGCCCCGTATCAGTTGCCAAATGACGACAGAACCAGCGGACAGCGAGAGCTCTACGTAGGAAGCGAGTGAACAAGTTGGCGAGAGAAACGTAGAGGTAGGCTGGCTGAGGATGGCGTGACGAGTACAACGCGGTGCATCGCCAAGAGAAATCGAGTGCCGCTTGCTCGCAGCGCAAACCGATGGGAGCGATAGGCGGTCCTCGAAGAGCCCGTTTCTCCGTCGTCACGCGTGATCCATCTCGACGCTGATCTTCGAGGACTTGGTTGCGTGAACGAGTAAAGTGGTAAAAAGCAAATGCAATCGCACGCAAGGTATAGGACGAATCGCGAGATCGTTGCCAGAGTAAGCGAACAAAATAGCACGCGTTAAAATCCAGTCGCTTGGCAACGGAGGAATCTTGGCAGATCGGAGTTGACGGGGTAAACGTTGGAACGGAAGAGCGTGCCGCGATCGAATAATTGTACGACAGTGGACTATTTGCAATGGAGCGGCCATGGGACTACGGGAGATTGTTTGGCACATCGAAGAAAACGAGCGGACAAACAGGTAAAAAGTAGGCTAGTTTCGAGCTTGAACGGCTGAAAAAGTGACGTGCTTAACGTAAAAAATATTTCAAGGGCTACTCACGTAGGCTCGATAGAATGCGATGAATGGCGGCAACGATGCTTCGCTCGTGAAACAGTCGGAGAGGGAAGCCGACGTCGCGGGCGCGCGGCCGGAGGGCCGAGGAAGGGCGCTGGGAAGGGGCTTGAGGGCGGGGTTCGAGGAAGGCTCTACTGACCTGGCTTGCGTTCGATGCCGCCGGCGGAGGTGGCCCTCTTCTTGCTGCCGTCGAGCTCGCGTTCGGAGCTGCGCCTCGTGAGGGTGGTCGGGTGGTGAGCGGCCGCGAGGGCGGCGCTGCCGCTGGAGGCCGCCTGGTGGAGGCTGGTGAACATGACGTTGGAGGTGGAGGTGGCTCGTCGAGTTCCCCAGAAGCTGGCGCCGCCCGTGTCCGCGGGCTCGAGCATGCGAGGCGTCGAACTGCCGAACGCGAACACGATCTGCGAGCGTTCGTTCTTCCGCTTGGCCTCGATGCGCGCCTCGCGCTCCTGGTTCTTCCGCATGATCGCCTCGCGCCTGTCGCGCTCCGCCTCCCAAATGAGCCGCTTGCGCTCCTCTACCTGGCTTCGCCTGCAATCACCGCGTCGCAACGTGCGACGTACGCCGATGGTCAATGGACCTCGTTCAAAGCAGCCTAAAACAGCGGAGAACAAGACGCCGCGACCCGACCGTTCCTGCACCGCGATTTTCGATTCTCGACGTGCTTCGCGAATATCGCCGAGTCAAGGACGCTGCGCTTCTTTTCCTTTCTTTTCCGGCTTCGCCTTCAAGCGGATTACTCGCTAAATCAACGCTCGACTCTCTCAACTCCCGCTCTCGTGCGCGCGTTGGTTTTCCTTGATGTCCCGTAGCCAACGAGACTGTTTGCTGCATACCTTGTCGGGTAAGACTTTCCTCGGGTCTCCATCTTATCCGCTCGCAGCGCGTTAACAACGTATCGCAAGAGAAGCAAATAAAAGCACTTGAAAGGGAAAGGCAACGACGTCGCGCGCTAATACGGTCGCTTAGCCGATTGACGACCGAAGCGTCCAAAGCCGTGAGAAAACGTGGACGCTTGGAACCCCCGGGGCCCGGGTACGGTGTTGCAGTTGGACCTCGGTGCGCCCAGCCCAGCGTTGGACGACCGTGACTATACCGAATTTCGTCCGCTGGGCTTTCCTCGCGTACGCGTTTCGCGTTGGATTTGGCGAATTAACTTCGAGATCACGAATCGGTAGGAGCATCTCGATCGTCGATTGGTTTGGACATTGGTCGCTCGGCAGCGCACTTTCAAAGCAATCACCTTGACGTTTCGCGGAAAACGTTAGGTTCAGCACGGAATTCGAACGCGCTCTACAGTTTCCGTTGCGTCGTTTTCGTCGGCGCGTTTGCAGCGTAATGCTCCACGTCGACGCACGGATTAAAACGAGCGTTCGAGAAGTACTTTTAATAGTTTTCTCGTCGAGATGACGGTGAGTTTATTGGAACGTACGCGTGCTTCGGGCTGCTCTGCATGTTTTTACGGTTGATAAAATATCGTAATATTTGCCCCCATAAACGTACGTCCAGCCCGCTCGTCGACCCCCAACCGTTTCTTTCCTCGCGCGACGTGGCGCTTCTCGAGACGCCCAACCACCACGACAACGTTGCGCGGGTACCGGGAAAGACGATCGATCGTCGTTCCTTCGAAAAATCCAAAGCCAACATCGATGACGGCGCGCGCGTAATCGACCCACAGCACAATTGCAGAGCGAGCCAAGCTGAGTCGGCGAAGGCGAAGCCCCGCGAACGCGCGTTGTCGAGGTTTCGTCGCGCATCCGAGTGCGACGAAACCTTCTTTACAAGCGCGTCCAAGTTTGACCTACCTGTCGTTGTCGCGCAGGCGAAGTTCCTCGATGCGTCTGCGGCGCTCCTCCTCACGCTGCTCGCGGAAACGTTGGGCGGCGAGGGCCTGCTGGCGCAGCTCTTCGAGCTTCCTCTGGCGCTCCTCCTGTTGTCTCTCGCGGACCAGTCGTGCCCTGTCCAGCTCTTTGGCGCTGTTGCTCCGCTCGACTCCCAAGCCAGACGCTGCTCCATTGCTGCCACAGCCGCCCGCGCTACCGGTACTCGACTCCCGACCTGCGAACCACGCACAGATCGTCACACCTCCTGCCTGCAAGCGCTCCTCCGCTGAATCCCTCCCGATCGCTTGCGCGAACTGACCGCTGACCCCCTCCCTCCGCTCCATCGCCGTGGCCTTCCTACGACTTCCTTTTGCCGAGCAAGAAGCTTGCAACGACTGGACGTGGACCGGTCAACGAGCGAATGCATGGCCACGGCAAAAATGATCTCGACTGTCGTCGTTAAACTCTAATTGCATGCGTAAAAATGATTGTCGTATAAAAATGAATATGGATGAGTTCACCTTGATGTTCGTATGGATGATCGCCGTCGAGAGAGTCTGCGTCGAACTCGTTACTATTGCGCCGCCTCATATCTGCCGAACAACAAATCACATTGTTTTCTCAGAGAGATTCCGTCAAATGGCATGCTTTTTCGCACTCGAGCTAGCCGGAAAAAGTGGCTCGTGCCAACAGCCAAAGCCTTCCGTTGGGCCGTACGCGAGCAAACTTTCGACCCGACGACCAAGTCATCGCTAAGGTCGATAGGCACGCAGGATTCGACAGCCGACGGTTGATCTAGCCGACGACCAGGCGCGACCACCTTCGACGTTCCGCGAAGCTTTTCGGCGCTTCCATCCGAAGCTCGCGCATCTGCCCTATCGATCGGACAAGGGAAACCGCCGATGCAGCGATCATGCAACATGCCTCTAGAGCCTCGATACGACAACGTGCACGTGGAGAAAACATTGCGCTTGTGAAACTCTCGTCTAGTACTTTGGAGTACTTTGGACAACGAGCGCTAGTCACCGACGTAGGACGTTCGGCGCTCCGAAATCGAGCGATGCTTATCCTTGGATACGAGTGCGTTTTTCGCAAGGGACTCTCGAACAAGAGGCATCGGGCTTTTTAGTAAGCTTATCGGCGAACACGCGCTACTTTTCCGTCGTCCTGTTCCGAATACACACGCGAGCCGTGTCGTTGAAATACTAGCAAAACATCGTTACAACGTTAATGGTCGCATGGTAAGTATTGCACACGCACAAACGAATGTTAGGAAAGAGTTGAGTGTTTAGTTGTAATTGATTAAGAGAACACAGCACTCGGTTGATATTTTACCTGACGCGAGAATCGCATCTTCGTTGGAACCAATTTGGGCGAACCAATGCATCGTTTGTTCTATGAAAACAAAAACATACGAGAATGAAACATCGACAAAGCGTGTACGTTGGGGGTGAAAGGTCGAAAGTAGCCACAGTCGCAGCGCTTTCGTTTATCTTCGTTATCGCTTATCCGTCGAAGGGAGGAATGCGGCCGTTTAAAACTTTGACGTAAACGTCGCCGATATCACCTATCGAGGCTAGGTTCATTGGTAATCGATATCCGGCGATGTTTTCCGTCAGCCGTCAACGTCCATCTTATTCGTAAAAAATGCTTTGGCCAATATCGCGCGCGACCTCGCTGCTCTCGGCTTTCCATTCGACCAGCCACCGTATAGACCAACAATTAGCGCATCGCTGTCGGCAAAAAAGTTTCTCGATAGATGGCCTTGTTCGTCGGTTCGGCTGTTCGATCAATTACGGGCGAGAGTCGCGACTCTGTCTAGAATCCCGCGAAACGTCCATCTTTCCGAACGCCACATTGCCTCGGCGTCGTTCAAGAGCGATACGCGGCTCGGTCAACTGCCGATATCGTACGCGAGCTACCTGGATCGGTTTAGGCAAATCCACGGAAACTACGACGATTCCAGATCGAGTACTATACGTCGGCAAAGCCCTCCTTAAGTCAAAGTCAAAAGTCAAGAGAAAAGGATCGCGTTCGTATCGTTTACGACGCGGTTAAAAATAATCTCGGAACAACGTGGCGTCGAAGATGTCGGAGCGACGAAACTGAAGGAACAAGCTGGAACAAGACGGTTAAAGTAACTTTAAGTCGAACTGGGTCACGGCTCGGCCGACGAAATCGCTTTCTTTCTACTTCATCCGCGCTGTAGTCGGAGGTGGCTGGCGGTAGCTCTTATCGTACGGTACGTCCCCTCGTCGCAGGCAACGTTTCCGCGTCGCTATTTACGAGCTCGGCTGCGCCGCGTTAACGCGTTTTGCGATCCGCTCGAACGTTATAACGATGAGTTTTTTCGTCAGAGTTGCGTCAATGCTGGAAACCGAGTCGTTCAAGCGACGTCGTTAAATTAATCCGAGAGAGGCAGCGAGCGCTCGTTAACGCGGTATTTTTACACGCTTAAAGGGTCGAGGCTTCGGCGTTTATCCGCAACCTAGCGCGCGCGGATTATCCGGTCTCTTGCTTCGAGGCTTAATCCGAGTTTTCCGCTGGGCTTTCGGCGCTTTGGGAACGAGCTCGCTGCCAATCGCGTTCGCGACGTCCTGAATCGACGCTTGAAATCGACGCGGAACAGAAGAGACGTTGCAAGGAAAGAGGCCGCGTATGGTATTCCCAGCGACAGCGGTATCGAGGAGCGAGAGTCGGGCTAACCGCATTTCCTGCATCACGAGACGCATTGCCTCGCGTGCATTTGAGCCTGTTAATGGCGAAAAAAGAAAGGGCGAGGAGGGGGGGGGGGCTAAGCTGGCGTAGCTCGCGGGTTTTCTTAATCGAGGCAGAGCTGGGCGCGCTGCAACCGGCGTCACTCCCTCGACTCTCGACTGTTTTCTAAACGCACGTATAGTTATGTGCAATACGAAAGGAGCAGTCGACGTTCGTCCACGGGAACGAGCTGCGACACCAAGAGCCGTTAAGCTCTCGCGATCTGACCCTCGCGTACAAGCGTACGCGCTCTCCTTCTCTCTCTTTTCCAGCAAAAGCTGTACAAACCTAGTCGGGCGATTTATCGATCGCGATTATTTCGCGCTACAAAGGCGCTCTCCTCCTCGACCGCTCGCGGGCTCTGGGAACTGCAGTCGCACGAGTAACCCAATGCAGAGGCCATTACGCCCATACGCCTCCTCGCTTTCGGCTCCGACTCCGTTTCACCACTTTTGAACTTTGGTGAGCGACAGTCGGTGCGCGGCAAAATCTTGGGCGATCGCATCGTAGCCTCTGCTCCGACGCACGGCTGGCTGGCTGGTAGGAGCTTTTCTCTTTGACGATAAGAGTGCGGCGAAAATGATTCGCGCGCGAATATTCGATCGCCTCGACCGTACGCTTACGATCAACGCTCGCGCGTGCAACTGCTAGGCAGTTTCGCCTTGAAACAAGCACGAGTTTCTAAGAAGTCTCGTGGTCGTACGGCGAAGCACGCAAGAAGCACGCAAGGATAAAACAGCGAACCACAGGTCAGTCGTTCGATTTGTTTCCGTTCTCGGGTTCGAGTTCCGTTCGGAAACGTCGCTGCCGCTTACCTTTCGTAAGAGACTGGCGTTGGTTGTGTGCAGAGCTGGACCGATGGCTTTCGTCCAAAGTCGCTCCGGCTGAAAGGAAAAAAGGCCATGGTGAGAGCTACGATCGTTGCGATCAGGAGCGAGCTGCCCTGGCGTTCATCGCGCAACGGTGGGTGAACGAGGCGCATCGACGGAGATGCGCTTGCATCTTGGGCACCAGGCTGGCCGAATCGACGTTCATCGGAGCCAGCTCGTCGTAACGTCGTTGCGCGCTCAGGGTTCGCCACGGAAACTGCCGTTTATTCTCTCGCAGTCGTGCTTCTTGCGAACGAGCTCGACTTGTTGCGCAACCAACGTTTCGCGTTACCTCGGCCGTTTGCGTCCAACGAGGCCTCGCCAACAAAGGCGCACGGAAAAGTTGGCCGACGTCGCGGGACAACAGCGAGAACGTCAACGCTGGCTCGCTCGGGCTCCTCCTTAATTCTTGGATTCTCTTCTCTTCGTCGATCAGCTATCGGCCGGAAGTTTATCGCGAGCGACGAGTCGCCTCGGCTACGCTTTGTTATTTCCGTTAGGACTAAAGAACCGACGCATCCAAATGCAAGGAGCAGATTCCTCGAATGCTACGCGTACGCGAGTTGACTCCAAGCTTCGACGAACGCGCTCGTTGGAAAAACGCTCGCACTACGTGGCGAATACGCCGCCTTGGCTCGCCCTGCTTCCCCGTTATTACCCTTGCTCTTTCGCCAAACGGAAGACGCGAGATTACTCCAGACCGCTGCGTCCCTCTGCGGACGCGAACACAACTGCAAAGCCGGGAACGGATATCGAATTACTCGCGACGGCGTAGGCGCCAGAGCTCACGTCCAATATTCGTGTATTTTTTAGGACAAGAGTGCCGGTTGGCGTTTCGTCTCCGGGCAGTTTCGCTCGAGAGCGTATCTTGCAAAATTTACGAGACACCTTCTCGGGGAGATGCAAAGTTGCAGCGATAGCGCGCGTGCCGCTGTCGAACTGCCACCCAGAACGAGGATTAACGTCGGCGTGCGAGTGAGTTATCTTGTTCTCGGCGTTGTCCTGTATTCCTAGCCCGTCGAGCGTCTCCCGAGTCGATAGTCGAAGCAGCGCTTGCCACGGCGTTTAGCCGCGCGCGTTCCACTCGAACCTGCGGTGGCGTTTCGAGCGACGCGCTCGATTGCAGCATCGTCCAAAGGGCCGTTGCGTCAATCGACGTTTCCGCTTTGACGAGCGTCTCGACGCGAGCCAAAATCTCCTTCTCGAGCATCTTCCGCGTTGGCTCGCCTCGAGCCCGCGCGACAGCGCCACACGAGCGCAAGTTTGCTGCCGGGAATCGGGAATCGTCGAGAAAGTTGCGACTAGCCGGAGGCGTATCGCGAGGCTAGACGCTCGACCGTCTCCAACGATCGTCGGACAAAGTTTCAAATCGCCGTTGGCTCAGCGGAGTCCACGCGTGCGCGCGCGTATGTGTGCACGCCCGATCAGCTCTTTGTTGCCGTCGGCGTACAGAACGTCGACGGGCGCCCGAGGCACGCTAGCACGTCTCGCTGTATTTGCACGCAACTGGATTTTCGTTTGACTTTTATTTTGATCGGAGGCTGTAGCCGGAAAATGGGCCACTCGCGGGCTAATTGCATCGCTGCTGCGAGGTTGATGGAGGGAGAGCCGAGTTAGGTGCCGCGGAAATTGGAGTTTGATTCGATTGTCTCTGACGGCGCTAACGCGCTTGGTGGCAGCGACTTCCCGAACGTCGCAGCACCGCTGCACGCCTATCTAGTCGAAGCAGCCGCGTCGTTTCAACGCTGTAAAACTCGTCACGCGGTAAAACTCGACGGCTTCCCTGCCAAAAGTAACGAACGAACGGTGGCCCGAGAGAATCGTCCGTTGATTTTCGGGGAACCTCCTGGCGGTGCGTTGAGTCTTCGTCTAACGTTCGAGCAGTCGAGAGGAGAGCTGAAGAGGGAGAGAGAAAGCGACGGGGTAGATGCGCCGAAGAAACGAGCGGAACAAAAGGAAATGGAGAAAGACCGCGTCTCGTCGAAGGTGGCGGAAAGCACTTTCCCGCTCCCTTTAGCCTTCGTCGAAACTCGGTTATTTCAGCTCCGCTGTTGAATCGAAGAACCGAGCGCGATTGCAACGGCGAATTAGCAAAGAGCTTTGAACAAGGAATTCCGCCGGAAGGAAAGCTGGCCTCGAAAAAGAGAGCATCGATCGGTCGTATCCAGAGAGAGGCACCGGTAAAAAGCGAGAAAAAGTTGCGCGAGGGAAGGCGAGTCGATGCAGGATGCCTCGTCGCGAAGGCCAGAGATGTACGTTGTACGTAGACTCGTAAACGCTCAAGTTGCGCCGTATAATCCGATATAATCCGGGCGACTAGCTCGTGCAGCTGCGCTTAATAGTCGTCTCGAATGCGGAGACTCCGCCATTACGCTCGGTACTGGCTTACAGCCCCGGGCCAACTATTCTTGCCTCCTCCCTTCCGCCCCTCCGCCCTTTCTACCTCCGAAGTTAATAAAACGCTGCAAGCCGACGGGACTCACGTGTTCGTCCGCAAATCGTCCTCGCGCTAGCCGTCGTTCTTTGCCCCTTTCGCCTAAACGTCCAACGAGCCCATCCCGTTCCCGTGCCGAAGAGCCGTAACAGCACCTCGACTCGCCAAGCAAACTCGTCGGCGTAGGTCTATTTCGCGGGACGAAAGGCCAATTTTTTCGCCAGCGCGCTTCCGCTACAAGTACGCGCGCGAGCGCAAAGTTGATCGGCCCAGGTACGCGACCGACGCGACTGACTTTTAACGAGACAGGGCCGTGCAAGCAGTGGTTCTCGCCAGCGTTGCCCGTTGGAGGTAGACGCCGCTGCCCTGCCACTGCCCTACGGCTGGTTACCGTCGAGTAAGCAGTGATACCGACTGCGCCTGCGCCTGCGCCTCTTACTCCTTGGATTTGCCGCATTTGGTTGGAAAAAGCAAACAAAACGGAGCGTAATTATGCATCTCCGTTGGCGCCAGTAGCTCTTATCCGAGGCCCGACGCTTCTCCATCTCGATAAGTGGCACGCCAACAGGCTGGCGAGCAGGCCAAGGCGGGGGGACTGGAGGAGCCCGCCGACAATAGAGCTGCTGCCACAAAGGATTTATACGTCTAGAACCTTTCTTTTCTTCTTGTCGTTCCCGCGAGCTCGGCTACGACGACGCGCGCCAACGAGACGGCAAACGACTCGAGGAGGAAGCGAGCCCACGTCCACCTCGCGCTAGGCCACGCTTGGCAACGCGCGCGAGTTGCGTACGACCTACGGTCACGACGCGCTCGAGCTTTATCGTCTCGTCCCTTGGCACGTGCCGACTCTCCACGAACTCGTCTCCTGCGCTTAGTCGTCTTGGGCGCGACGTTGCACTTGCGCCACCGAATACCCGCAGCTCTTCTCGAAAGCGGTACTCACCTGAAACAGACAAACGTCGTTTTCGTGAGATAAATTGGCTCGTGCATCGATGGGATTGGACGAGGCTGTTTCGGGTCGAGGGGTAATCGGGTGCGGGCTGTAGGGCTACGCGCTATCTGGACTTTGGCGAAAATAGAGCTGCTGAACAGGCGCCAGTCCCGGAGTAATCCAAGGAATGCGAATTATGAAGCCGACGAGTATCGATCGGCGGCGACGTGCACCGACAAAAAAAGGCAACTTGGCCGAGGCCAACTCGGCTTTGATCGTTGTTTATCGCAGCCCGTCGCGCGGACACCTCGTTGTCGGTCGCACGTTCGTGTCTAGTAAGGTCCGCTTTCGACGCTTTCGCTCATCCACGTTCTTCGCCGCGTACGTGGCACGATCAAAAGTTGAACGAGACGATGCCAACGAATGCGCGAACAATCTCGTCGAACCTCGACGTTGTTGAAAAACAACAAAAACGAGAGAATAGGATCAAGTCAAAGGGCGTGAGAGCATTTTCGAGAGGCTCGATTGTCGAGGATCTTGCGAGAAATGCACTTTAAAAGAGGCAAATGTCGAGTAAGCAGCCGTAAGCTCTATATCCGTGTAAAGCAGTCGCGACAGCTCGAGATTCGAGGTTTGGCAGCCGCTACATTGGCCGTCGATCAAGAGTGCCGAATAAGTCAGCGCGATTCGCGCGAGCAGGTGAGCCGTCTCTCAGCTGCGTCGCAAACTAGGCAGAAAAATCACGACTTTGTCTTTTCTTTTTTCATTTGTTCGTGCGTTCATTCGTTGATTTTTTCTTTTTTTCTCGTTATTTCGTTGTTGCTCTCCTTGACTCGCGTAATCTCCATTCTCCCACGCTCTCGGTAATAACGCCTTTTCTATTCGCGGACGCTCGGTCGTTATTTTAATTTATAGAAATGGCATATTCCAAGATCGAAGCGCACTCTTTCGCAACGCAGTTATTACTCAGCAGCGCGAACAACAGATAACTAACGTATAAACAGCAAGGCCACGCGTGCGCCTGATGCTTTCTCGTAACAAGACAGAGTGTTACGTACGTGATCCAATGACTATGGAAATGCCACGTTACGAAAACCAAGATAAACCGGCTAATCAGCTCTTGTAACGCAAAGGCTATGGTTTGGAGACGCGAGAAATCTAGTATTCGCTTTGCTCTTAGACGAGAGTGCTAGATTGGTGCGAATTTGGAAAAATGGCTCGTAAGTTAGCCTGCCTCGCGTTTGCCGCTTTCGTCGTGTTCCAAAGGTGACGTCTATTCCTTGGTTTTGCCCGCAAACTCGGCAATTGTTCACTCTTTTTCACGTTCCCTTTCAGCTCGTCGAGCGCCGAAGCGTTGGATTTGCAGGTCCTCAGATCCGGCACTCACCTCGTCAATAAAAGGTATTTTGTTCGTTCGAAATTCAATTCAAGTAACGTTTGATCAATGCCAACGAAAACGTGGAAACGTGTGCACTTTTAGGATTACCTCGCGGATCCCTTACGTGGCGGACGAATACGCGACCACGACAGGTAGGTATTTGCAAGACGAATGCGCGTGATAAAGATAAAGCGAACGTAATGTTCAATCAGGCTGCGGTGGAGTGCTGAAGCAAGCCCCCGGTGAAATAAAGCAACACTTTGAACTCGGCAAGTCGTCGAACGTCGAGTGCGCCTGGAAAATCCACGCTCCCACGGGTCACTCGGTCTTCGTTAGGAGTTTGGAGGTGTTTATCACGTCTTTGCCCGGCAGATCGCTCGGCGACCTAACGGACTCGCTTGAATTGCAAATTTACGAAGGAAATGACGTGTCCGAGGCCAAACGCCTGTTCGAGTAAGTACACGCTCGACCCACCTACTGCGTATCGACGGCACGTGGGTCTCCCAAAACCACTGTATTCGCGCTGTTTTTACAGCTTCAAAAGCGACTCGTCGCTGGACAAGTGCATCAGCAACGACCAAATAATCCTGGTGGTTTTGAGGTACACCGAATCCGGATTGCACGCGGAGCATGACGTTTCTCTGAAGTACGGTTTTGCCAAGCAGTCGGACCTCTCGGGTCTACTCAAATGAAACGACGACGTTGCTCGTCGAACCTCTTCTCTTGTATGTTCCAATAAACCAAACTATTAGAGTCAAATTGACTGCAACGTTGTGTGGATTACTCGTGGCAATCGGGGAAAACGAAGCTTTGTTCAAAAGTGTTGATTTGCGTGGCGATCGTGGGACTCGAGCGACTCGGGAAAGGAGGGTGACGACGGGCGCCGTGACGATCGCGTTGACGAGACTCGCGCGTTTGTGGTTTATTGTCGCTCGATTCGATCGACAATCCACGGTGACAAGAAACGTCCAGTTTTTAGCGTGTCCATCATCTTTATTATCGACTTTGCTTGTACAGTGAATCGATCGTTTCAGGGCTTGCTCTTGCCGTGAACGATGTATTTGCCGTGTTCCTTCCGAATAAAGGCATACTTGAAGGTCATTTTTTGATACTTCATCATGGGGGCGTAGAGACCCCAGCGTTTGCCGCTCAGATTTAGATCGATTTCAATGTCTCTCCCGGTAGAAGTGACGTTAAAGGACGGTTCATGGTGCGCAGCTCTACAAGAACGACAAACAAATTATGCAAAGCGTAGTCGGCGCTTTTTTTACGGATTCGTACGAAGGCGCAAGCGCGTAGAGGCGCATCCGTAGACAAACCTGTACAACAGCGTCTTGTTATCTGGCGTCCCGTCGTAAAAACTCGCCAAGCCCGCCGCTGCGTACTTATTGTTGATGCATTCGTCTTTGGCGATAAACTGGTAAGAATAAAAGTAAAGGTAAACGTGATAGCCTTGCGGCGCCTGAAGGTTTAGAGCGCAGTGCTCGGGTTCGCCTGCGTCCGACAACGGACTGGCTATTTCTTTGACAACGACACCGGGGCCAACCGTCAACTTGCCTCCGCACTCTGTGGGATACAGTCAGTTAGGCATACCGGACGAGTTTTCGTTCAAACTTGCGCGCAGCTTCAAGCTTCTCGCCAACACCTACCCATGTTGTACGTGCCAACGTCTTTGCCAAACGTCCTGTGTATCAGCTTTCCAAAACTGAAATTTGTTATTCGTTTACGAGCGGTTAACCGCAGCGATCGGATCGACGTTTCGCGATCTTTCGGAAAACGTCAAACGTCAAATTCATACGCAACCTTAAATCTCGTTTCGTCACTGTATCTTCGTTTTTACAGTAGCCAACCAAAACTTCTCCCTTCAGTCTGCCGGACACGAGTATTCTGCAAAATATTACTTATATCGCGACTGTTGCAAAACATTTTTCGAACGGGCGATCGAACGATCGACCAATCGACCGTTTCTCCTTAGACTAACCTTTGGGTCGACGTTGCAAAGACAAACAGAAAAATCACGAAAAATGTCGGAGAATCCATGGCTACTAGCAAGCTTTCAATTTGAAACGTCGCGTTGCGCGCGTAAATAACTCGTTTAAGAAGAGACCAACGACTAAGCGTTCGGAAGGAGACGGATGCCCATATATACGCGTACACGAGCAGCGCGTGTCAGCCAGATCAAGAGTTTCGTCATAGGCCGCCAAAGTCTCCAGAGAAACCAGATTCCGGTGTATTCGTTGTTGAGGAACGCGTTAAAAATAGTAGGTTCGAACGTACCCTTAGCGTGGCAAATGTTAAGGCGAATTTTAACGCGAATTTTAATGGAAAATGTTAATGATCAAAATAGGAAAAAACGTATTTGACTTTATCATAAGCCAACGAATATTGGGCAAACGATAACGCGTGAACTTTGCTGCCAAGATTATCCACGCTAGCTGGGAATTCCCACTTTTTCACTCTTTTTCTTTCTTGCCTTTTTATACTTTTTTTTAACGCGTTCGATGAATTTCACGGTCGACAACCAATGTCGAGGAATAAACCAACGTTTCGGTTTTTGCCAACGAATAATCCTCCGTAGGTAACGCACTCGTTAGTTGATTTATCGCGTTTTGTCGGCCTGCCAGCTCTCCTTGCATTTTCGTTTTTCGCCTTGCGAACCTCCTGTTTTTCAAAATTAATACGGACGCGTGTATTTTTTGCTCTTTCGGAGTCGTTCCAGCAAAACAGATAAACGAAAATTTCGAATTCGCATAATTAAACTGTTTTTTTTATCGCCGAGCGAGCGATAAATTGCAGGAGAAAAAAAACAAAAAAAGAGCAACACGGAAGATCGCGAGAGGCGGTGGTTTGCAACGACGATGCGGAAGGTTAGGCGCAGTGTATAAATTGCGAGATTACGGCTGGTCGAGAAGCAGTCGGCACTTTGGTTTCGTAGTGGAATTGGCAAATATCGCTTGCAAATACCAGTCCGTCAATATGAACGCGAAAATACCGAGTTTTGTGTTGCTCGTGTGCGCCACGGTTCCGTTCGTTCGTGCTCACCACTACAGTCAAGAGAGCGTGAGAAGGTATAGCGATCGTTGGTGCGACTCCCGCGATATTTGGTAACGTTAAACGAACTAAATGAGAAATTGATTTGTCGTAGCAATGTATTCGAGCCGCTGAGGCCAAAGCACGCTCCTAAAGTTATAACAGGTAAGAGGACGCGGTCGAGTGGTATTTTGCGAGAATCGCAATTGCGAGTACTAGGGTAGGAAAGTAACGGTCGATACCTGATAAATCGTAGAGTGCGAGCAAGTCATCACGGAAGCGTACGGACTCCTGGAAACTTCGTACAAGAGTGGACAGGGAAAGCAAGGCTCGAGCTGCAGTTGGACACTGAAGGCTCCGGCTAACCACGTGATCAACGTCATCTCGGTGAGCTTTGACCTGCTCGACCGGACCCCCTCGGAGATAGACTACAACGACTATTCCGGCAGCCTGATTACCCTTCACGACGGCACCAATCCCAATTCGATTCTCGCGCAGTGAGTAGACGACACGTTTGTCTTGTCGCTTGCGCAACGAAACAACAACAACAATAATGCACTTTGTTCGGCGTAGGTACACCGTAAACGAGAAACAGCACGTCGGCGCCTTCGTTTCGAGTATAACCAGTCAGCCGGAGATGCTCGTCAAAGTCGAGTATCGCGACAACAAGGACCATGCTACGCAGAAAATGGCCATCAAGTACGAGTTCCTCAACGTCGACGACATGAACAGAATGCTACGAGAACGCGCCAATCAGTGATTCGTTTGTTTTCACCGCGACTGTCGCATCGTTGATCCTTGTTCTGCTTGATGTATCAATAAACGTCGCCAGCGATAACCCGCGTGACTTCTTTCCCATTACTGTCCCAACTAACGGTACGCTTCTCCCGGGCGAGTGTATCGCACCTACCGAGTCGTCCGGTCCGATCGGTTCGCGTTGACCGACAACCGCGAGAATTCGGAGAAATGCTCCCGTGCGTTTGCACGTTGACAATGGCCGCCGAGCAGAGCCGAGCTTTCTCTCTATTTTGTCGTTGTCAGCCTTGTACTCTTGTCCGCAGACTTGTCGTTCGATCGCGGATCAACTCGAGGAGCTCCATCGCAGACGAGCGGCCTTTTTTTGTCGGCTTGCAGTTAAGCGAACCACGCGCGCCGCCGATCCGGGTTCCGCGTACGCGTTATTCCGCGAGTGGACTCGGGGAGACGAGCCGATGTAATTCTAGCGGGAAAACGCCTTCTCGTTCTCGTTGAACGTTACGATAACCGATAACCGATCGGATTGGCCTTGCCACCGTTCAATCGGTTCGTTTCAAGGGATTGCGCGCACCGAGTAGCCGAGTCAACAACGCCTAAGTCTATCGTCACCTTGCAATCGTTTCCTTTGCACCGTTCGCGACGGTCCCGCGACCAACACGCGGTCCAAAAGTTCGAACAGGGCGCACTTGAAACGTGTGCGGGGCCTCGCTGACGCGCGTTTCCAGAGTTCGGACGTCGAGTGTTATTTTGAAACGGGAAGCTTCTCTGTGCTGAAATCGAGGGACGGCAGGGGCTCGACCGAGATAGCGTCGACGGTCCAATAGTGCTGCTGCTACCGCCGCAGTTGGGGGTAGGCTGGCGCGACGGGCCTTGCCGGTGACTAAAGCCCGGGGAGCGAACGTGCGCGTGGACTGCCTTGCAATTGGTCCTCGTCGGGTCGATACACTATACAACAGGTGCTTACTTTTCGCGCGAGCACAACTTTGCCGGAACGACGTTGTCCTACTCAGCCGTCCTTTCGAGCGCTTTCCAACCGTTCAACTTTCAATTCACGTCGCTCTCGTGTCACTGCGCTTACCCGTGACCGCGCGAACGCTTATCCGAAACGACTGCAACGCGAGTTGCACGATACGCGACAAACGGGGAAACGCCTAAGCCCACTGGGCTCAACCGTGGACGCAACAAAGCATCTTCAACTCGGCAAGTCGCGACCAACGCCATTGGAGCATCGCTGCTGCTTTTTCTTTTCGCGCGACGAAAACACTCTTCGCTCGAGTATCGGCTGTAGCTCTTACGAGCGTATAGCCGGTGTACCGCGCGGGTTTCGAGTGCGTGGCCCGAGTACACTCGTCGCGTATTTGGCCGGGCGGCGCTCGGACGAGTATCGAGCGGTCCTGTTTACCGTGCAAATGCGTGCCCGGAAAGCAACAACGAGAGGCAGCCGGCCTTCGCCGTTACGCGGATAACGCGAACTATTAGGCTGGCAAAGTTGTTTATCGAGAACCCGAGCTCTCACCTGCTATCCAGTTGATGTTAGTTTTTGCGATCAGCGTTCAAATTTGCGTTTAATTCGCTTGAAAGTAAGCTCCCGAATACACCTCGACAAACAGTGTAACTACTGCGTCGCGCTGATGTTGTCGAGAGAAAAACATAGCGAGCGCGCGAGCCATTTCATCTCGCGAGGGAGCTCGCTAACGAAAGAAGCAAAAGCCGACGAAGGCTGCTCCAGAGCGCGGCTATTCATTTTTTGTCGGGACCTTTCGAGCCAAGTCTCTGGAGAGCCTGCGCGCGGTCGTAAGAAAGAGCGCGCGAGTGAGAGAGAGAGAGAGAGAGAGAGAGGCAGATAAAAGACAAAAGAGAAAAAACAACAAGCTGGCTTCGCGAGCTCTCAACCAAATCAATTCACCTCGATCCAAAGCCTCGTATTTATTGTTTCAACTTGACAAATCGTGCCCGCAAAACGTTCGTTTGCTCAAAAGCGAGATTTATCGTCGAGTTTGCCAAAGACAGCGCGAGCAAAAAACGGCGCTGCATTGCCCAAAAAAGTGACGCGCGAGTCGGACTTGCGCAAAGCAAAGGACCGTGCGCGTGCCGATCAATCCAGCACTGCCTTTTCGCGAAAGGATGCTCTCGATCGGATGCCGTACACGCGGAGCAGCTTTGACGAGGAGCGCGGACGCGACCTCTCGCTCCGGCTTGCTCCAAAGCTCGTCGTATCGCGATTGCCCAGGCGGAACTCGAACGAACCACTCGCAAAGTTTTCGCGTCAACCGACAGTTTCTAGTCGGCTCCCCTACTCGGAAAATAAGGACAACGCGCGCAAGCGACGTTGCGTTTGAGCGGGAAAGCGCTGCGGCGACGGGCGTAGGCAGGACGGACGATAGCTGACCTTGGTCGTCCGAGGACTCCGGAGAGGAGGACGGCGAGGCGGACCTGCAGCGGCCGCGACGGTGCGACGCGCACGGCTGCTGGTGGGACGAGGAGGAGGGGCAGGAGGGCGACGAGCAGTCGACGCTGGCCGCGTAGGGGGCTCGCCGACCGTCCCGCGACTCGAGGCCGCTGCTGGTACTGATGCCGGTGCGCCGTGCGCCGAGGTCCGTCGGCGTGGCCAGCTTCTTCCTGCGGTCATTGGCAACGAAAGCTTAGCGCGGGTCGACCGAGGCTCGCTCGCTTAGGGCTTTATCGCCTACTCTCGTATCTCGTAAGAGTTGGACCTCCTGACCACGTAGCCGTCCTGCTGCTGCTGGCCCTGGAAGCGGCTGCTGCAGCCGACGTCTCGCGTCTCGACCCGCTCTCGCGTCTGCTGGTGGTGGGCGCTCTTGTGGGCGATCGATGGCTCCTTCGAGGGCGACGGAGGGGGCGAGGAGGACGGCGAGGGCGAGGAGCGCCCGCTGCTGTAGCAGACCGCGGCCTTACGCAGGGTCTCCCTGCACAGCTCGGAGAACATCGCCAGCCCAGCCCCATGGCAGCCGAACCCGCACTCACGCTCGCGCCAACATCGCTTCCGTTCTCCCTCTACTCTGTCTCATTCCTTCGTTGCGGGGTCTACGCTCGTGTCTCGTCCATCGGCTCGACGCTCTTGTGCGCGCTGTCCTAGGCCCAACGTTGCAACGACTATCGCGGACCGCTCGCCCTCGTACGTCGGTGTTTCGCGTAACTACGGCTCGTCCCTGCCTCTGGTGGCTCGGCTAGCCTTCCGCCCTGGAACGCTTGCCCGCGCGCGACGGACGAACAGTTTCGTTTCCTCCTCGCTGCTTCTTTCCTCTCGCGGGAGTTGAAACAACACCCGTTAACTACGCGACAAACGCTCGGCGCAACGGACACGGTTTTCGCATTTTAACTCTTATCTCTCGGGTTGCCCGTAACAACTAGGTCAAACTTGGTTTTCAACGAGCTTCCAAGTGCTGCTGCAGCAGGTTGCTTGAGAAAACAAACGGATTTTTGTTTGTTTCGACTAATTGGAAGATCCATTTGTCGGCTGCGTTCAACGGAATAAACGTCGAGCAAGTTGGAGAGCGAGACTAAAAGCAAGAAGACAAGATAGCGTTAACAATATGCCACGTGGAGTACGTCCGCGGAGCGTCCGAGTGTACGCGCGTAACGACAACCGAGCCGATTGAGATTCGATTTGGAAAAAGAAGCCGCAAAAAGTTTGCAATGGACCAAACCCAAAGAGCCCAGCGCGACACCGTGCAGCGAGGACAAAACAGTGGCGTGCCGCAGCCAAGCGACCACGCGAACCAATAGCCTAACTCGCTTTTCGTTGGGCGCTGCGGAGAGCAAGGGACTGCGTGAAAAAGTTACGACGCAAAACTTGCCAACTACGCTCCGTGCCACCAAATGCTCTGCTTTTGTTGTTGTTTTTGGTTTTGGTTTTGGTCTACAACTGCGTCGTACGACTTTGGAGCGCACGATCGCGCGTTCGTTGTCGGGAGACCGCTCGTTTGACAACTGAGCGAACGAAAAGAAAATCAAGGAGACTCGTCGATAAGAGAGGCGAAACCCGTCCGTACACTTCTCTCGGTTCGTTCGACGGGCCTCTCCATTGTCATCGCGCGTGACTTTTCTCACGCGATCCGTTAGTCGTGATTAGTTATCGAGCGACGTTCTCTTTACTTGTCCCTTTGCTCGTCAGCCGAGCCAAGCATCGGTACCGTGTCATTTTTCAGATCGGAGTTTCTCTTTGGTAGGTCGATTGCGGCTGCCGCGTGTCTCGTCGATAGGCGCGTCCCTCGCTAAAGTTGCCGAGCACAAATTTGGACAGCGTCACATCAACGACGAACAACCTCGGTGACACGCGAAAGTATCGCCATTTAGGGTGTTTTATTGGCGATACTTTTGGGCGTTTCGATATAGAACAAATAGGAACGAACACTGGCTGTGTAATAACGGCGGTGAGCGTAGAGCAGCAAGCGGTGTGGCTCGAGTTTAATTTGATTTCGCAAGGCGGACGGAAAAGGTTTGGATGTAGCGGCAAAACTGGCAATCGATTCGTAAGAGCAACGAATATCACAGCCTCTCGTGCGTTTTCCAAACTATCCGATCGAACTGCTCGCGGTACTGTCAAGTCTAGACGATAACTTCCTACAAGTTGGCGTGCACGGTAGACTGTATCGATGATTGCACCGCTCGATGGATACCACGAGTGGTAGCGAAACGAGATAGTCGTTGCAACGTGCTGTCGACCGTTTGGCCAGGCAGCTGCGAAAGTACGCGTAGCACGCGAAAAGAGCAACGAAACAACGGCAACGGACGATGAGAGGAGAATCGGCCGATCGCGCACTCGCGACGACGTCTCGCTGTCGCTGTCGAGAGTCTTCAACGAGCGAATAACGTCACGAGTAGGAGCGAGCACGGAGAGATTGCAAGCTCGCAGCTCGACTGAGCTGCACTCGCGCACTCTCGCTCGCTCGATTCACCAGAGGGAGCAGCTCGAGAGAGCGAGGGAGAGAGAGGGAGAGGGAGGGAGAGCGAGGGAGAGAGAGAGGGAGAGCGAGGGAGAGCGAGAGAGATCGAGGGAGAACGAGGGAGAGAGAGAGAGAGAGAGAGAGGTGACCGACGGGGTGGCTGACTGCCATGCGCGCCGACCGACTCTAACGCGCTTCTACGCCACCCCTATCGCCGCCTTTTTTGTCTTTTTCACTTTTGACGTTTTCCCTTTCAAGATCGACTGCTACTGTTACTGCTGCTGCTGTATGCCAAGTCAGCTTTTGTCTTGGAAATTGGCCTCGTTGATTATTCTCCATATACGTAGACACGAGTCGCCGAGGACTCAAGCAGCTTGAAGTCAGACGCATCGACTACTCGACATTCGCAGAAATAAGCCACGGGAAAGCGGTGATTGATCAGCCAGCAACTGCGCATCGTACGAATGCCAGCGAGCTTTCGTCGAAAGTTCAACAAAGCCGTCGACTGTATATTTTCGCGATTAATACGCTGCAGAGTGGTGGTAGTGCTGCTGCATGCCATACGCGAGGTCGAATCTCGAGATGAGTGCCGCGCGCATTCGCGCTTCCGCAGAGGCTACACAACGAAACCAGCCCCTGCATCGTTTCTCGATACGTCCAATGCTAAGCGCGCGTACGTGTATATTTACGTACACGTGTGTACATAGGTATGCCGAGGCAGATGGGTAGCCACGACCTCGTTCCTCGAACAAACCTCGTATTTGTCGCGTCGACTTACGCACACCTTAAATGCTTAATCGTTAAATGCTTCAATTGAGCAATCGAGCGAGAGCACGCGCGTTCAAGGCGGCTACGATGGCCAAAGCCAATGCTCTCCGCGTTCGCGGCTTCGAATTGTACGAATAAACAACGTATTCGACAACTTCGACAACGCAAAAGCAGTGTAGCCTTCGGCGCTCCTTTTGGATGCTCACTCGACACCGGCTACCGATCGAAACCAATGGCAAATGCAATTCGAGCTCGATAAACTATTGCTATCGGAAAGCGACGTCCGAACGACAGCTTTGACGCCAAGACTCGGCGAAGCAAAGGAGCTCCGTTCCGTCCCTTTGGGCTTAGATCTCTTGACAATTGTATCCCTGAAGCAACGCGGTCCTCTCGCTTCTTTTTTGTCTCGGTCGTACCCCCCCCCCCTCTCTTTCTCTCTCTCTCTCTCTCTCTCTCTCTCTCTCTATTTCTCGACCAAACCAGTTTAACTTTAAACCAGAAATAGTGCACGCTACGGGCATTTTAAACGACAACGTTAATGACTTATCTACAAGACGACGAGCAGTTCGAATTAAACCTCTCCTATGTAGGCGGCAGAACATTGGCTGGAAGAGGTCTGTAAAAGCCAGCGAGATGACTTCAAAGTTTATAGCTTTATCAAGATACGAGTGTGCAGTACGCCGGATAAGGCGATGTCTTTTTTACGACGATACAGCGCTACTTTGGTGCGGCGTTCAAGTTTTATACTTGAAACGTAATTGAACTTATCATAGGTTTTCGAATGAAAAACACCAGCAGTTTGCGTGTTTTTGTCAAACTGACACCTGTGCATTCCGAAATTAGCAGCAGACACGATCTTCGAGGCGATGGAGGTGAACAAGTATTAGGCAAGCCAAGGTATTTTGACGCGATGCGTCAATAGCGGGCAACGCGAGCCGCGTAATCGGACTATCGCACGCCAAGTACGCAGGCAACGTAATAAACGTGAGTTTGCTAGTGGATCGCAGGGAAAATGTTAGCCAATGTGTGCTCGCGTGGAAACGATCGAGAAAATTGACTATGACTGCGTGGATTTAAAAGTCAGCAGCAGCATCAGCAGCAGCAGCAGTAGTGACTCGAGAGCCTGGGGATATCCAAGAACGTTAGTGTTCGTTCGAGCCCATATCGACTGGAAATCTATGGCAAGTCTACTAAAGGCTAGACGGAGTCATGAATTTGTGCACGCTGCGCCATCGCGACGGTGGTGAAGCTGACGATCGATCTGCTCTATCTCTCTCTCTCTCTCGCACGCGACTACAAACGCGCAGTAGCAGCAGGTGCTCGACTCCCGGAAAATTTTCACGACAAGTCCTCGATCGCGCTGGAAGAGAGGAAAATAAACGAGTGCTTATTCGTATAATTTGTAGCGCGAGGAAAACAGACTGGCAACCTTGAGACTCTGGCAAAAGCATTCGGCTCACGTTCTTGTTTTGGCGTTGCTCGCGTCTCTAGAAACGCACGAGTCGCGACTACTTTTACCAGCGCGCACTCTCTTCGCGTTTACCATCGAATTTTATCTCGATCGTCGCTCGTACTTTGCTCTAGTCAACCGTGTCTCGCGATACGGCGCGTCTCCATCGAGTCGATATTGGTTTTTGCATACGTTATGTTTTCTCATTGACAAGCGGACGAGCAGCTCGACGTTAATCGAATCGCCTCGGTGTCATTGACGCTCTTTGAATTGGCATTGCAGGCGTACGGCTACGCGACACAGCCATAACAAAGAATACGACAACGTTCTGCTCCTTTCGTTTTTCCGCTGCGTCCCGAGGAGGGAGCTCCGTTTCCTCGATCCAATCGATCGACTGCGCAAACGGGGCAGCTTAGCTCGCGGCTTCTCACCCGACTCGGACAAACGACAAGTAGGCGAGGCCTCGCGCTTCTCCTTGCCGACGCGAAGCTGTCGACGGTGCGTTTATCTTGCCCTCGGGAATGCAGGCCGCCCGGTCTGCACGGTTTGCTCCAGCGCGCGATCGTCACGCGCGTTCTCCTCGAACAAGCGCTCGTTAGTTGACTCGTTGTCGTTTTCGCTGGGCTGCGTTAACTATCCGACTGTGGTCGTAGGAACGTCGCGAGCGCTGCGCCGCAGCCGACCGCACGCTCGGTTATTGCGTATTGGAAGCGCGGCGCGGCAGCCTGATTAACTTGCTTCTCCGCGAGGCGAGTCCACGCGTGCGCTGCCTTTCGTTTCTAGTCGCATATTCCTGTGCGCTCTTTCAACGTCGAATTAGCGAGGTGCGCGTGGGACTAGGCTGGCGGAGTACGAGGATTCGTTCCGAGATTCACTCGCCGATACATTATTCAGCGCCAATCCTCTCCTCCTTCTCTCAGTGTCGCGTCACTCCGCAGCCTTTTACTTCCTACGGCCCGCCAATTATTACTCGCGTTAGCCACTTTCACGCGTGCCCGCTCAGCGGAACAATAGGTACCTCGTCCCTCCGAGATAGCTCGGTTGTACAGCCAGCAACGTTCCCACGCGGAATGGACTTGGATCGCCGCTTTCTCGACTAATCGTTGCGCTCGCGCGTCGAACGAACAATTGCCAGTCGACGAAAATCGACAAAGGGAACAACGGCGTTGTCTCCTCGTGGCTTGCGGTTGGCGTGGCGACCTACGGGCACGCGAACGAGAGTGCGACCGGCTGAGCACTCGTGGTCGAGAACGTTGTTCGGGATTAGCCCCGGTCGACGTGCCTCGTTACTCTTATCCTCGCTCGCTGCTCGCTCGTGCTCACCCGTAATCTCGTCGTTCGTTATCGTTGTTGCTCGGAGCGACCAAGGCAAAATGGCAATCCATCGTTTGTTACGCGCCTTCTCGACGCCGTTTGACGCGAAAAAATCCGTTGTCCGACGAACGTTCGCGTATTCGACGAGCATGTGCGCTAAGAGTGTCGAGCACTTGGCTCCAATTAGAAATAAGTGTACAAATCGGAGGACGTTTCAACGGTTCGTTTCAACAAAGACAAGCGCAATAGTCGGCGGCTCTGTTCGTCTCGTTGAATTGGCGTTGTAAAAACAGCTTGTTGCGACAACAACCATCCATTGTGAACGTTTACCGTGAAAATTAATTTGCGAAACGGAAACAGAGAAAAACCCTTATCAAGTAGAATGTCGATGGTTTCGGCGATTGAAAAGGTTACCTTTTCGCGAAAACGACAAACACCCGCCTCGATTCGATAACGTGCAGATCGCGTTTATATCGCGGAAAGGCTCGTCGCGCGTCGCTACCTCTTCAATTGGCAAAATGTTTAGCTAGTCGACCAAGCGCTTATATACTCGTAATTGAACCGATGCCATTACCGAAGTAATTGGTTTGTCGACGCTCGGCTACGCGCGTGCGTGTACGTAGCTGGCGGTTAGAAAGGTCGATTAACGAGAGTCGGTCAAACGAGAACTTTTCGAGTAACGTAGAACAGAAGGGCGAGAAAGTGCGATTGGGTGGCGAAACGACAATGGAATTAGTCAAGTGGACGAGGATTAAATAAAGTCTCAAACTCGATATTAGCGCTGAAAAAAAGATCAGCTGCCGAACGACGTCGATCGATAAAACCCTTGGCTAACGACTGCCAATTCCATTAAAAGCCACTCCCCCCCTCCCATGCCTTCTCTTTGTTTGCTATTGCCTTGAAATTTGCAATTTCTAGTTAATTCGGGATTGGTTAGTTTCAACCAAACTCATTGATTACTCGAGTCTTTTTCTTTTTTTCACTTTTTCACCTCTCCATCGGCGTCGTTCGATTGTCCAGTTAACCGTTGATTTATCGTTGACGAACGTCCAAGCAGACAAATATCGAGGGCAACTGGATTTTAATGAAACGCTCCAGCAGAGTCTTAATGCTGCAAGCGAAGGGGAACGTCGATGTATCGCTCGTTAATTACCAAAGCTAAAAATAAAAACAACGAAAAAAATGATCAAGTGCAAAGGCATCCGTCGATTGGAAAAGCGTTGAAATCAAATTCAAATCAAGCGGCCGAAGCGTATTCAACGTTGGAACAGGATGGCACTGCGCCTATTCTTGGTCAACTTGTTCACTTCCGCAGGCTCCTCTGAGCGTGCAAATTGTTTTCTCTCTCTCTCTCTCTCTCTCTCTCGTCGAGCTGCTTTTTTCACGAGTGCTACACCCACTTTGACGGAATAGCGGTCGTTCGTACAAACGTCGTCGTGCGGAAGTTTGACGAAAAAGCTTGGCTTGGCCCAAGGAAGAGTTACTGCTCGAGTCTCGTATCGAGGACAGACTCGTCGGCGATTAGCGAAAGCACGTACCGCAGCGATCGCGCAATAAGCGACAAGGCTCATTGATTCTCAAAACTCTCAATTGCTGTCTCGTCGTCGGAGCTGTTTCGCTTGCATAAACAACAGGGTCGATTCGCATCGCCTCTGCACACACCGACGCTCTTTCTTTCTCACCCCCTTCGCATTATGGACTCGTCTCCGTAACGGCTTTTTCCCATTTTTCCTCCTCTTCGTCTACGACTCGCTCCAGAGAATTTCGAGGCGACTCGCGCGTTACGCCATCTTTCGTTCGACGCAAGTCGTGGGCAAATACGGCAAACAAGGCAAAGCAAGCAAAGCTCTCGTAGTGCGGGACACCCGAGTACACGCGCGAGCGGTGGAAGGATCCGCCGAACGCGCAAGGCGCTAAACAACGTCGAGCGTGCCTGATGCATTAGCGGCGTGACTCAGACCCAAAGGGAGGGCTGGTAACGCGCAAATTTAGCCAACACGATGCGTCGGTCGCCGTGCACATTGGCAGCATCTCGGTATTTCGTCGTTTTATCGGTATATTTGACAGTTCAAACTGAATGCCGGATTCCGCCAAATTTCGCGCCACGAGCTAATCCACCTCTAAGCAGCTTACTTTACGGAATTCCCAATGAATGGCATCGGATGGAACAACGACGCTCGAGCTTCTACCCGATCGAACGCTTCTTTTTCTCCGACGACTAGTTTCCGAGCGCGCTCGACTACCGAACAATCGTTGTATCGGTTGAACGATTGTCAGTTGTGTAGAATCAAACTAAAATGAAGGAGTAAACGGTTTTTTACAAGAGCACTACGCACAACGATCCGAGGATGTACGAGCTGACAGAAACGTTGGCGAGTTTGCAGAGTGGTGCGCCTCGAGGCGTGTTGTTTTGTTCCGTTTGGCTGGGCCGTTGGCAACGCGCGTAAATCTGGATTGCTTTTACCCTCGTGCTGTCGAGACACGGCGAGTTGTGGCCTCCATCGCGCTGCCTCCGCGTTGGCGCTCCTCGACGAGTCATCCAGCGAAAGGGAACGGAAAAGCGCGTGCACGTATAATTGAGCGGAGAGCCGCGCTCGGCAGGCATACCTGCGTTTCAACTAACGAGCAAACTCGAACTTTTTTCGCTGCAAGAGAATCGTTCGCGAAGGCGCGGGCGAGCAAAGGTTGCCGCTAAATGGAGCGGCTGCGCGAAAAAGTTGCACCAGCGGAAACAAGGCAATAGCGGCACGGGCGCGGTGCACGACTTTGCTCCGAAAGAAAGACCAGTTGCGACGTTTACTTTGCCCAAGTTTTACTCGGCTGCGTAAACACGCGGAGAGAGCAGCGTCTTTCTGGCGAAGAAAGAAAAGAAGAGAAGCGGAGCACTTTGACCGTGAGAGAGAGAGAGAGAGAGAGAGAGAGAGAGAGAGAAAGCATCAAGAGTTGAAGCGCCTTCGTCTCGCTCGGCGTCTTTCGCTTTCTCCCAGTGACGGCTCACATTACTAGGCGTATCGACCTTTCGCCCGCTCCCTTCCCAACTTCGTTCCTGTTTGAGCTGCTTCTTGCGAAAGTACATCAAAGTACATCAATACCAGATACAGGTGAACCGACTGGCCACCGGGCCATCGCCCACTGCCTCCCGTTCGAACCAACGCGATTAGCGCGATGCGCCGTTTGGCGACCGTTGCACTCGGACCTGCAGCCAGTTCCACCGCAAAGCCAAAGCCCAAGACGGCCAACAGCTGTAGCGGCTCTCTAAGTCAGCGACAGCCTCCGATAGACTGGCAGTTTCAAAGTAGCGTAGGAGCATTCCAACAAACCCAACGTGTCAAACCGTCAATTGTGCTTTTGAAATTGCGACGAAACGTTGGCAAACACGAACGCGCGATCGAGTAGCCACTTCGAGTCCATCGAGTCAAGCACGAGTGCCTTCGTCGTAGACGAGCGCTATTAGCTATCGAATGTCCATGCGACCCACTTCAAGAACAAAAGCATCTTCGAGAGGCTGATTTAAGGTAGCTCGACTCGCCTCGGTTCAACGATACCTGTACACCCGTCGAACGGACACTCGGTACTCGAAGATTGGCCCCCCCGAATCGAGAACCTCGGTTACCTGGTAAGTGTCGTCGCGCGAATCCATACCGAAAGTGGCGATGTCGTCGGCACGAGATACTCACCTGAAACAAAGAAAACCAGTGCACACGTGAGCGATGCAGTTCACAAATATTCGCAGAGATATTATACGAGGAAATTTCGATGCTCGATACAATCATTGGGTCCGTTGGATGCGCCACAACGGTAGTTGGACGCGTTGGGCAGCTCCCTTTATCGGCTCGCGCGACCACGAACAGTCGCGGGATAAATCGATTGACGCTTCGATTAGCGAGGATCCCGTCGACCCTCGCGGCGTAGCGTTTTAACAAGCCGGCAATATTCGTCGTTGTTCGTTCGTTTTCGTAAACCCGTGAAAAAGCACGAGACAAAGGTGGAAACGGGATCGGAAACTGGGACGTGGGAGGGGGGAAATGGGAAGAGTGGTCGTATCATCGACGGCCGAGGACGGTCGGGAAAACGAAGGTGGCTCGAAGAGCAAACTACAGTACGCTGGTTAATTAACGGCGAAGGAGAAAGTTGGCGTTCGGAGTCATTGGGCAAGCGCGCGAAGCGGAGAGCGAGCGCTCCGTTACGAGGGACTGGCCAGGTGGGATGGCTGCGATACCTGCGGGACAGCACGCGCCAACTAGTCGTCGGCCGATGGTCAAGCGGCGCTTGAGCGCGTGGTCGTGCGGGCCAAGGTTCTCGCTGGACAGGGAGCTCACGAGGACGCTCCGCAGCGCGAGTAGGGTGCCTCTGGGTACGTGGCGCTCGGCCATGTTCCGGTTGCGCGCTCGATGCGCTCGCTCGTCAGCTGCCGCCTCGTCTCATCCCCGCTCGCGCTTGCCAATAGCCGCCAGAGGCCTTTGCCACGGCCACCTTCGGCATCTCGGCTCCCGTCGCCGCTCGCCGTTGCTCCCTTGCCTCGTACTCGCTTGCACTGCGCGCACAACTATTGCCGTTATCGACTCGCGCTCCTCGCACCTAGCGTCTCGCGCCCCAGACCGGCGGTGCCGTCCGTTCTTTCCCCGCGGCTCTCGAGCCGGTGGAGGCGTCGCGCAAAACTGCCGAGAAATCCGGGTTACGACGCCTCGTCGGTCTCCTTCTCTCGGCTCGCTTTGCTCGATCTCGTTTCATCGCCAAAGGCGCGCGCGAGTCCATTTCCACGCCGACGAATGCGCTTGGGCCGATCGCGAGCGAGCAAAGACGCGCGCGCGTACGTGCGTGCGGCCAGCGGCAGTCCCACGGCTCGAGAGTGAGTCAGAGACAAAGAAGGCGTCGAGTCAAGTACGAATCGACGGATCGTCCTCGCGGCAGGCGCCAAAAAAGAGCAAAGAAGCGGACGGCCGCGTCGACGCGAGCGAGAAGCCTGCGAGGCTACGTGCGCAAGGCCGCTCGCGAGGGAATAAAGCGACGGAGAAGAAGAACGAGAGGCGAGAAAAGAAGAACGTCGCTCGGGCGTGCTCGGCTCGGCTCCGCGCTCCATCTCCGGGGAATGCGCGTGCAGACGCGAAAGTACGTTTCCGCGCGAGACGAGATGCCCGCGGCACACGTTGTGCCAGCTCCTCTTGATCGCGCGGCGCGCCTGGAAAACTGTGGAAAAATGTGGAAAACCGTGGAACGTAACGACCAATGCCCGCGGAGCGCTTTCGAGCTATCCGGTTGTCGCTGCGGTCTGCCGCGTTTCAATGTCGGACAAACCCTCGCGAGACCGCAAACGATATGCACTTTCGATTCGAAGCGAGCAATGCCAAAGCCACCTAATGGCACGTAGCTCCAGTTATACGTGCATCGTCGTTGCACCGTTATAGAGGACGGCGTAATTAGCCGAGCGCCGAACGAAGCGGCAACGGCATTACTCGACGCGTCCCAAACCAACGTCGAATCCTCTTTGCGAGTCCGATCGCCGAAGCTCCGCAAGACTACGTTCGCTTCGATGGCACGTAACGCGATTAACAAAGTGGACAGCGATGCGGCGATTTCGGAGTGCGAGGAGGCGCGAGGCGGCTATCGATGTAACGACTGGCAGGTCGTTCGCACTTACACTCTACACCACTGACAACGCGACTGCGGATCGGCAAACGACTAGCCGCGCAGTAAAGACGACGCGTGGTTCGGTGGGAAGCGCGCGCGTGGACTGAACCGCGGTGGCCCGCACGGCTCGATCGCTCGCCGCCGCGTCGGAGAAAGCCCAAGTGTCCCTTCCTCGTCGTCGCGGCTCCGCCTCTCGCGTGCCGCCGTACGCGTACGTCTCTCAGCTCGGACGTCACTGAACGCTCGAGCTGCTCGAGCTGGCCCGTCCGACTCGAATTTTGACCCGCAACGACGTTCCGAACGTGGGGAGGGACTCGCGAGCGTTGACGTGTCCACGGCACTGGGCTAGCCAAACGAACGAACGAAGCCTACGTTGACGTTGACCGTCGATCGAACGGAAAGCAAACCTGTCGGTTGGCGCGAGGTCGAGTCTGCAAGATTCGAAACTCGTCCGTCGTTGATGCAAGATGCGGCTCGACACGGACGAGGTAGGGAACTCGGCGACGCGTCACTCTTCCATCAAGTTATTAAGACGCGAGGGAAGCCCGGAAGCTCATAAGCCGCTGTGTATATAGCTCTACCGGCGGCCACCTTCGTTGCGCAATCGACGCTCAGGCACCGCCTTTATCGAGCGTTCCGTTTCATCGGCAATCGAGCGACCGCGAGCTGCACCGTTTCCGTATAATCGTCCGTTTGTTTACTCCACCGTGTGCAATAGGCGCGTCGAACGCGACGCCTTCGTCCTTCCGGGCTGTCCAAACTTTCAACGGCGTAGCGTAACGGCGATCAGCCTTTGCGATCACGTGACTTCGACGCTCCGTCGCGCTGGCTCGCGCGATTCGATGGCCCATTTTCCTGCTGAAAGGTATATCGCAATTGTCGCGATCGCGATCGTCCGTATTCGACGACGCGAGATCGAGGAAAGTTCCGCTGGAGTCGTTAGCCGAAGCGTTAAAGTCCCTCGAAATTCGGTCGACGTCGGAGGAGAGCGGCGAGGAGGTCGGCGCTCGATCGACACCGTGCCAAAGCAGCGAGCTGCACGCGAGTAGTCCTCGCGCCAGCGGCGCTCCACTTTCCTCTCTGTGCCCGCTCCGCTGCTGTGCGCTCTGTACGCCGCGGCATCCGAGTCGAAAAACCGCCTCTACGATTCACGATCGATACAACCGAGAGACGTCGGCTCTGCGTAATTCGGACTCGAGGTACTCTCAACGAGAAACGCAATTGACTACGATTACTCCCGACTGCCGCCTTAATCGGTGTTCGAGGCGCCACGGTATTCGAGCTACGCGCGACGAGAACGACAGCTTCGAGCCACTCGAACAGCTGTTGCAAAAAGCGTCGTTCCGCGTGCTTTGAAAATGCAACGGTGGCGTTGAAACGAACGTCGTGCGATTGTATGGAACCTATTGCCGGTGACAAGGCGCGCGTCGCTCTCTCGAGATTCGCCAGTCATCGTCGTGCGCCACGTACTACCGTGTATTCGCAGCGTATTTGCGGCACTTGAGTCCACGCGAGTATCGTTGCGCATCCTCGTTCGCGACTCGCGTATCGAGCCTGTTCAAGGTACACGTAATAACCATCGCGCTCGTGGCCCGAGAACGATTCAAGCGTTGCGAGTCTTGGCAGACTTACCCGATTGGCCAATCGCGGGATGCAAAGTGCGGGACAACGACGATCGCGACGGATAGCGCGGGAGCTGACTCCGCGAACATCGTCGAGTTTCGAGTCCGCGTCAAGTACAAAAGCGTCCGTATAGCTGAGCGATTGCCGGCGACGGGGTATTCGATTATGCAACAACGTTATACAAAACGAGGTGGCCGTCCAACGCGGCCAGCCAGTTCTCGATGGAACCGCATCGCTCGCTCGTCTTTGAAGCCATCGATGCCACGTTGATCCGTGCTCAGCCTGGATTCTGGCACGTAGCTCTTTAACGCCTAATACAAACAAACGGGAAAAATCCTTGAGCCGTGCGTTTGCGTACCGTTAGGATTGCTCGTGCCTCGTATCGACAGAAATGTCATCGTGGCAAGAAAAATTCATCGACAGCTGCCAATACTTTTTGCGGAAAAAAACGTTGGAAAGTTGGCACTCGGCGTTGGCAGCGTCTATTCCAAGCAGTTCTGCTCGCGTGCCTAATCGCGTACGCCACCGCGTGTATTTATCGCTGTATCGTTTGCCAAACCAGCGCGATACTTGCCGAATCCCGTAGGACGCGACGAAGGAGAGGGTCGTTTTCGCGGAAGAATCCGTGACTTCGTTGTTTTCGAGCCTCGTCTGTTTAGCGCGAACAAAGGGCGCGACGCACGAGACCTCGCGGTCTTTGCACGTTTGGCTCGAAAAACGAAACGAAACGGCAGAAAGGTTTTCGCCGTTTTCGCAAAGCGACGCGAGCGACGCGAGCGACACGTGCACGAGTACGTAGGCGCGCTAGTTCACGAGCGAAACGAGTCGGCTCTTGTAAAATGCTTTGATTAGCTTGCAAAGATCCGTTGAGAGCAGCGAAATAAACGCGATGCTCTTTGCGTTGGAAATTCGAAAGCGTTCGCGTTCGCGCATCGCCTGCGATTCAAGTTGGAGGGGGAAGGCTAACTGGACCGTAAAATTCAGCTAATTGCGAACGCTCGCGAGTCGCTGCTCGCAATACTGCAAGCTCAAGGTTGCTCGCGCGATCGTTCGATAACGTTCGACGACACCTATACGGTATAGGCGTACGCCGTATACGTCTGGAGAAATCCCGGAGGTCATCGTTCTGCCCACGCGATCAATCGACCTTCTTCTATACGTTATACCAGCATCTACTTCCACCGTCGTCCGAGTTATCGCGTGCGTCTGCTTATGGGTGCGCGCAGCTGTGCTCGTGGCGTCCTCGACTCGCCATATTCGTCTGCCTCCGAAACACCCCGCTGTTTCGTCACTCGATAGACCCGCAACGCTTGATTCACCGCCAACGCCGTCGCTTCCTTTCGAAGATCCGTACTCTTGTTCCGTTTCTTCGCGCATCCTCGACGTTCTCGCCGTCGCGTTGCTATTACCGCTGCACTATCCCATAATTGGCGCCGACTGGCGTGACTAATATAAACAAACAAACGGCCGAGGCTTTCGGTCGACTGATTTAAAATGCAAATCTCGACTGGCCTTGCTCGCTCGATTGTCGTCGCGTTCTCGCCGATACGTAGCGCGGCGTGCGACTCTGAGCGACTTTGAGCAAACGACGACCGTCGACCGAGTCCCGCGCGGGCCGAGGACTCATCGGTCGCGAGGGAATCGACAGGGTCGCGGGCTGTCTCTTGTTCGGCGCGCCAATCGAGGTAGCGAGCAACGACGTAGCGACCTCAGCCGAGGGCCGCAAGGCGCGGTGCCAGCGAAAGTGTCGCTCGCGCGGCCGAGGTCGAAGACAGCGAAAAATCCGACGAACGGCGAGCGGTGCTCGCTCTAGGCGCGTCCTTTTGAATAATGCTAATGCGAGCGCACGAGCTATAGCCGTCGGCAAGGTGTGTCCCGCTCGGCGCGCGCTTCTTCGTCGCCCGCTATACCGTTCGTTGCCAAGGCTTGTTGGATTAATTGCTTTCGAGAGGCCAGACGCTTCGTAGTTGCGAGTTTGTCGAGCGACAATGGAGACGCCGGTCTACGTGACGTTGCGCCAAACAAGATGCTCCGCGTAACTTTGAACGCCTGGAGAACTGGCCCATCCGCGTGGAGAGTCTCGCGACCTCTCGAAACTCCGTTGTCGCTTCGCAACGCCGCGAATCCTTGAAACGTCCTTATCCACTGAAAACACGATTTGAACGAGACCGCAAACGGGACGGCAGGTCCGAGACGCGGAGTGGAACTTGCGAGGCTCGTCGTCGGCAAAAAACCAGGAGACTCGAGCCGGACAAAAAGTTTGGCGCGCTCGTACGTGAGGTAGCGTGAAGTTACGAAAGTTGGAGCCACGTACATACGTAGGAAAGTCCCCCCAATGGGAATGGAGTGCGGAAAGCGCGCTGAATTTAATCTTGGATTGAATGGCGACGAAATTGGGCTACAAAGGAAAAAACGAGCAACAGCCGTGGCTGTAGAAGCAAGCGGAAAACCGCAAACGAGACGCGACGAGTGTACAAAAGAGTTACGCAAGTGCAGTCTCACGGAGGAGGCGGAGAAGAGAGGAGAGCGGCACCTCGACTACATCGATATTCGCGGCGCGTCCTTGCCGAGTAAACAGACGACGAGGATGCGACGCACGTCGGATCGCAAGAGCGCCGCCAGCTGCTAGCCGCTGCCGCCGACGACGAACGCTCGACGAGGCTCGGCATCGGCTAGCTACCTGTCGAGCAAGGAGGGAGCTCGGTGGTTGACGCGCGCGGTCCAGTGGGCAGTCGACGGGTTGGCGAGTGACCGACCGACGATAAGCCGTTCTCCAGCTCCCTTGGGCCACTTTCCGTCGGCTCGTTACTCCCCAACGAACAATCGCCGGCACACCCGTGCGAGCTGTACTCGCGGTCGGTCGCGCAGGGAGCGCTCGCAGCCGTCTGCCTTACCGGCTTGGCCGTCGCGCGACCAACGCGCAGCCGCGGTGGCGGGAACGCGGACGACTTTTGACGAAGAAACTGCGTAGCGCTCGGTCGCGCTGCTCCGTTGAGCCGTGTTCGCGGAGCTAGCGCGCGAATCGGAGCGGAAGGAAGCTAGGCAATCGAGTCGAACGGACGAGCCGAAGAGCGGGCGCTCGGGGAAGGAGTCCGGCGTGGGCGAGTGGCCGTGTATCGATCAGCTGGGCCGCTTCGAACGAGAGCCTCTGGTGGGTCGGCGACCCTTGGGGTCCGCGAGCACACCCGTCGCCACCCGACCACCCACACTCGTCAGTTTTACGGCCGCGCGCTGCCGCCCGACCTGCATATATTATACGCGCGTACCAGCGCGCGTGCTTACGCGGCTCGCCTCGTCTGGTCGATCGCCCGAGTGGAGGGTACAGCGAGCAGAGGACGAAACCCGAGACACCGACGCGGCTAACGACGAGGAGGCGGCGAAAAGGGAGAAGCAATGGCGAGCGGATCCGCGGTCCAAGTACATCTGCGACGCTGGCGTGCGTCGGCTAGGCGAGGCGAGCAAAAGGCACGAGCAAAGCCAAGCGCAGCTTCGTTAGACGAGCCTCGCTTTTTATTTTGTCGCTCGCGTCGTCTCTGCGTAATTGGCTTGGCCCCTCGTGCATTTCGCATTGGTCGAAGCAAACGCGACTCGTTGCCGCGCCCTAGCTAGGTTGGCGTCCGAACCCAAGAAACATCGCGCGTCTAGAGGCGAAAGCTTGCCAAAGTGCCCATTAGAATCTCCTATCGTATCGTAGCTCCCGTCCCTCTCCTCTCTCGCGTGCGCGCGTGCGTAAAAATCAGAGATAGCGCGGACGACAACTCGTATAACCAGTTATTTAATGATCGATCGGATGGGATCGAATTCGATCAAGCCCAGAGCAGCCAGCGCGCGCCGGATAGAGATCTCTAGGCCGGCTGTCGCCGTTTTTTCCGAGGCTGCTCGATTTTTCGACCCGGACGAGCGGCATACGTAACGCTCGATCAATCAGCGGGCTTCCGAGGCTGCCGCGCGCTTCGATCCTGTCCGACTCAAGGCCAGCAGCGACAGCGGCAACGGACGACGACCGTCCGACCAATTCTGGTCTTCTTCCGTCGAATTGCAACGACACGACTAGCCTCGCGTTGGTTCCCGTCTTTGTAGCGAGCAACGAACCTCGAAACAATTGCACTTGTACGAGCGGCCTTTATTCGAGCAAGCGAGCTCGCGCGTGGCAATGAACGGCCTAAAAATAAGGTACGAGGGCGAGGGCGAGCGCAAGAAGAAAAAAACACGCGAGAAACGCGCCCTCGGAGCCACAAATAAACGGCTCGACTGCGCGCCCGATACTCCTGATCCCGACTCTCTTCGCTCGGTCTACTTTGCGTAAAAGGCCCGTTTATTTTCTGCACTCTGCCAAGGGCTCGGAGACCTTTGACATTTTTACCTTGTTTTTCTTTATAGTTACCGCCTCTGACATTCACGCTCGCCGAACGAAATATTTCGGGCTCATCCAACGTCTCGATAAAATTCAACGAAAATCTTCCTTTCGATCACAAGCCGAAAGCTGCCTTCTAGTTTGATTTTTTTCGTCCGCGCGCCATTCGGCCGATTACTCGAGCGAATAGAGGGAAAATCGAAGGGGCGAAAGTACAGTGCCGTTGGCGCGCTGGCGAACTTTGGGATGGAATATAGTTCAAAGGAGAGCTGCGAAGTGGATTGGCGGGTAGGTAGGGGAATACTCGCCGCTCGACAACCCTCTGACAGTGGTGGCTGCTTCGTCGGCGTTACGGGGTTGGCTGATCGAGCGATCGCGTGTCGCTTCTGTAGATATAGCTAGGCTAACCCGTCGATGCTTATCTCGAGCCCCGCGAAATAATACAACTGCGCTCTTTCGCGCTCGCCCTCTCTCTCTCTCTCTCTCACTCTCTCTCTCTCTCTCTTTCTCTCTCCGTGAGTTACGTTGCCGATAGCATCGTTAACTCTGCCGTAGACCGCATTTGCAATTACCGACGACCGTTTCTTCGTCGTTGTTGTTGTTGTTGATGTTGATTTCGAGCACCGTGAAAGGATTTGTGGGTTACGCGGTGACGATACTGTTGTTCTTGTGGCGTCGCTACGCGCTTCTTCAAATTGTTGGCCGCGATTCTCGTACAGTTCTGCGCGCCTCGTTGACACCGCGAGAGATCGTCGATTACCGCTGGATTGCCGCCGACCGGACTCGGCGGCTACCGTTCCCCGATGGGTCGATGGAAGCGATCGCGGTCGCGAGTACGACGAGACTACGACAGCGACACGCGGAGAGGAGCTTCCCGATTGCAGCCGATAAACAAATTGACGGCGTGGAGCGCCGTGCCAGTGGCGCGTAGACGACGGCTAATGAGCGTTTGTTTTGAAAAGGGGCTGTGTGCGTACACGGTCCAACGGCGCGACGCGCTTGCAATTAACGGGTGCGCGCACGCAGCCGCTGGAACGACGATCGCCTTTGCGGAAAAATAACGAAACGTTTGACGTATCGCTCCGCTCGAGCCGCTGCATCTTGGTCGCCGGCGACTCGACTCGCGCGGTTCCATCTGCCCGAGCGTGCCAGGAGGGGCTACCGAGAGACGAACCGCGATTGCCAACGACTGGCCATTGACCACGAGAATAGAGCGGGTGATCCGGACGCTCTCCGCGCGCGCGTCGCCTCGAGTCGAAATCGCAACGAGCTTTACGATTATTCGCGTGCGCCAGTGGCGCGAGTTTCACTTTCTCCTTGGCTCGGCCGATATTCACGGCGATCCGCGTAAATCCGTTCCATTCCACTTGGCGCCACACCGTTAATCCGCGAACGCCCCCCTCCTCGCCATGCACCGAACGCGCTACGTTTGCAAACGCTTCGCCGCTGCATTCGAGAGCGTTTCTCTCCGAAGCGGACTCTAGCCAAGATTACGCTACCAACGTTCGAATCGTTGGCGAGCCAAGGCAACCTGGCCGAACTCGAGTACGGCCTTGTTGATAAGGAAACGGCTATCCGAGAGCGTTGTGGCTTGGAGATTCGGCGTGCAAGGTTGGGAGACCGCAAGCAACGCGAGTACGTGGGCGTCAGTCTAGCTCGTCTCGTCCGTTCGAGCTCTTTGCTATTGCGTTCGGCTTTCGGCTTGTAGCGCCTCTCACTTTTCCGCTGTCGATAGGTTCGCCTCTCGTTTCGACGATCGTTAACAATATCCGTTTCGCTGTCTGTTACGCAGAGCTTATTAGCGTCGTCGCTTCGATCGATTTACGTTGATAGAAGTCGCTTCGGGCGTGAAACGCGTCATTGGTGTGTCAGCCTCGCGGAATTAACTTACCCGATACGAAAGAATAAGAGAAATAACGAATAAAAGGCAGTCGCGTGGGTCGAAGCCTCGAAGGCCAATCGGTTGTTTATTTCGTTTTGTTCGGTTAAATACGCGCGGACAGGTCGGAGGAAGAAGTCTATGCCTTCTCGTTCCTCGGGCGCCCATGGGACCGCTAAGCAACAGCGCGCAGCGTCTTCGCGGCTGCAACTTGCCCTCGGACGCGTGCGCGGAAATAAACAATGGGTCGCGAGTGCACCAGGAGAGAGGGGCCTGTTTGGGGCGAGCGTACGGACAAGAGGCAGCCCGTGCGCTTGGCTCGTCGCTCGATGGAATCGTCAAACGACGAGCGCTCGCGGACGAACAAAACTGGACGTCGTAGTACGCCGTAGGAGCGTGTCGTTCGTCCTGTGGACAATGGGAAGTAGTGGAGAACGGATGCGCGCGCCGATGCAGCGACGACAACGTGGGCTGAAATTATCGTTCGCCTGCCTAGCTGTACATCGCCGCCAGCGTCGCGCCGTGCACCGATCGCTCTCTGCCTGGCTCGCTGCTGTTTCGACGATCAATTAAAACGCGTTCCGCGCGCGTCGTTCGCGTAACTGCCACCCACGCAACGACTCTCTTAAGAAAATATCCAATATCCATGCGATGCGACGATGCGACGACGCGCGACGTTTCTTGAATCGCGAGGCGCGCCCTCGTCCAACGTTGCGCGTGTCCAGCTGTCGACGGATCCGAGATTTCCCAGAACTTAGATTTCGATCGATCGATCGTCAGAATCAATCGATCTCCCGCGGTCCGGTTCAGCGATTGGACGCGTAGCGACATCGTGGCGCATGAGCTTTCGCGAGCGTTGCCAACGGCAAGGAGAACGCGTCCGACGTTCGATGGCGAATCCACGGACGCGCGTCGCCTGCCTGGATTCGTACTTCAGCAGGGAGAATAAGAACGCGGTAGAGAACAAGCGCAGGCCTTTGCGAATGGCTCGATTTATTCTTACGTACGAGTACTTTGGACGCGTGCCATGCCACGAGATGTTCCCAGATTCGGATGCGTCCGACGTCAGAGCGGTCTACGGTGACGCGCCGAGAACGAGATCAAGCGGGGCTCGTGAAACGGCGATGTTCGCTGATCGAAGCTTCGAACGGACGAACGAAGACGGAAGCGGGTTTCAAGGCCAGTTTGTAGCGCGACCGCTCGGTTGTGGAGTCGATCGATTGATCTTTGTCGAAACGCGATTGAATTGGCCGCGCGTCACTTGTTCTCGAGACGCGGGTACTCGCGTATTGATCGCGCGAAATCGTGGAAGTTGAAGCGATTGGTGCGGAAATCGTGCCAAGCGACAAGTGCAGAAATTTAAGTAGAGAGCTGGAGGCAAGACGAACGGAGAGTTGCTGCTGTAATTCGCAGTGCACAAGCTCGATCCCGTAGAAACCTGTAACGCTCCAAATGTATTCGTCGAAAATGACAAGTTGCGCGATGTATCAAATAGATATTTAGCGAAGAGCAAACGAGTGCCAATTAAAACTCGCGGAGATGAAAGTTGCGATAGGAGTTGGCGTAGATGGGCAGGTAGGTTGCCGGCCGTTAACGCGCCAAGCACTGCTCGAAGGAGGAGGACACCAACGGCGAGGGCGAAGAAGCGGTACGCTCGCCGCCGATAGCCAATGCAGAAACGTAAGCATCGAGCGCGCAAGTGGCTCGTCGCGGGCGGACAAAGGGACATCAATCGTCGTCAACGAGCTGCACGGGTGCAGCAAAGCGCGCGAGTCGCACAGTCCCATTTGTAAGCTCGGGATTGAAGCGCGAACGAGTCGATGGGCAACAATGGGCCATCGTCCTCTCGTCTCGGCAAAAGTAACCGCTCAACAATACCCATTCGGCTGTGCAAACATCGTTCACTCGGTCGCTCATCGCCCACCAACAGCGGTTTCCCACGCTGCAGTAGTCGCTGTACTCCTCTCGCCTTACCCCGACAAAGATTACGAGTGCGCGCAATGGCATCTTGTCCACATCGGATCCTTGTGGACAAGATGTCATTCGGCAGAGCCGCTTTGCCACGGTTTCGCCAGCTCGCCAGGTTCTCGCAAAAACAAACGTCCCGGTAAACAACGACTGCGAACCGACGTGCGTAATGGCTCGTCCGATAGCGCCTGCTTCTCCGCTTCTTGCGCCGAGGCTACTCGCGACTTCTCGGAATCGCAATCGCGCGCATCTCCTTTTCGCCAATCCCTCTCGCGTCTCTCCTGTTCGCCGCGAACAAATTCATTCGAACGATGCTCGATGTAGGCCAGCCTACGCTTCTCTTTGGCTCGTTTGGCCTCGGCGCTCGACGTTTCTGCAAACCACGCGCCACTTCGAGACTGCGTTTCCAGATCGATGCGCAGTTCGCAACGACGTGTCTCGCTTGTTCATCGACCACTTGTCCCGGCGAGCGTTGCGCCGCGTCGACCGACGCGTTGGGCTCTCGCTCCCACTCGACTCCTATTCGACGTTTATACGGAAGCACAACAACAGCACCGCGCAAGCGATAAAAGTCGGAGGATGGCTGGTGCTCCGACCGATCGTCAACTCGCAACGTCGATTCGAGGAGATGTACCGTTAGCGCTGAGACGACCTCGCGCGCACGCCTCTTTAATGGCAGCGTGCCAATTAAATGGGCGATGCCTGCTACTTTGATCCTGGCTAAATTAAAAAGACCACGCGCACGCCGGGTTTTGCGGCAGACTCAAGTAGCCGAGCAAAAGCACGCCGCTCGATTAACCCAATTGGCTAGCTAGCCGCGGGCAAATAAAGCGCGCAAAGTCGGCAAGCTACGTTGGACCGACGAAGCGCTAAAATATCGCACCGAACCTGACACGTGGAGAGAGACGACTTTCCTTTCCGGATTCTCCCGTTCGGCTAACAACGTTTCGAGATGGCAGGTGATTCGGGTGCACGTAACTAGAGCCCAAAACAGCGAGTACTCACATAGCCAAACGTTGCCCCTGGGCGCCGAGTGCAGCGCGTTGAGGTGGAGGCTGAAGTCAAGCTGGGCGAGGTCTTGCCTGAGGTGGGTACTGTCCATGCCAAGGGCCCTCTGGGGCAGCAGGAACAGGTGGTCGCTGCCCTCCAGAGGACCCAGAGTCCCGACCCCCCTCATCGGTCCACGAGCCGTCAGCATATCGTGCTCCCCGACATGTCCTTACGAGTTTGACGGTCGACCACTCTCCGACCGGTTATCCCGACACTACAACCACTAAACCAGCGGAGCGCTAGTACCGGCGCGCACTCTCGTCAAGGTCAACACGTGCCTGCTTACGGCCAAAGCAATCAGCGGCGGCGGCGGCGGCTGCTGCATCAGCTGCGCGATGACGATTGTTCTGCTCAATGCTCTTTCTCGCTACTCGACTCTAATAACCCACAATTGCCATGATTCACGCGGCGAGCACCGCTACTCGGCATTCCTTGCTTAAAGAGAGAGAGAGAGAGAGAGACGAGTCGGTCGCTGCTGCTGCAGCTGAGCCGTCGTTTGTTTTGAAAAAGCGCCAAGTCCAAAGAGCTAGGCGGCGCTCGCTTCGACGGCCACTCCGCGACTGACTCGACTCGACTCGCGGCAACGCGATACAACGCTACGACCGCGCCGGGAGCGGAGAGGGAGTCGTTGTCGCATCTCGTTGCAGCATCTCTCTTCGAGTGCAGTAGCGAGTTGCAGCCGCCAAGTAGAAAGCGAGAGTGAGCTTGCACGTAGCCACCTTCGAAGCGCGTAAGTACGTCTGCGGCAGCGCACCACCCCTCCCTCCCCCTCCCCGCCCGCAGCCCAACGTCGGGTCGAGGCAACCTTCGAAGCAGCTGCTTTGCATTATCGATCGAACGCGCGCGAGGCGGATTCTCTTGGAGGCGCCAACGACGAGGCTTTGTTGCTCCCGAGTGCTGCATCGACCTAACGTGGCTTGGCTCTCTCGCGAAATTCAACTGGTAAGCCGTCGAGAGCAAGCGTCGTTGAACGACGGCTGAATACACAACTAAGCGAGTAAGTAGCGTGACCTAGTAACTTAATCCCAGAATCGTTTTCATCCCGTCCACGTATCCTTAAACCCGTTTTGCAAATAACGGTGCTGCTATTCCAAGGAAGCGCGTCATTTTTATGCACTCGCGCCTCGTTCTTACGGACGTGTTTCTTCTTGTTCCTTGCGTTTCTCCAATACGAGCCACAACGCCATCCAACTGCGCCGTTGTTGCGCAATTTTATTCTCGGAATAGTACTTTTTGCGAGACTTTCTCCCCGAGATATTGCAATTGTGCTCGCGAGTCGATACTTTGAACGAGCTTCGATAAGCAAGATTGCGTCGCAGTATCGCATCCGCGACTACATCGCACCTCTTCGTCCGTCTTTCGCGCTACTCGTCTCCGTGCCGACGATCCGCGTTCCGGCTGTTCCGTCGATGGATCACTGGCCTAAAAACGAATTCCAAACGGACGGACGCGCGACCGCTGACCGCTTACGCGCTTGCGAGTGCTCGAGTGAAAATCCATCGCTCGCAGCGATCGACGCGTACTTACGTAAACGCGTAAATCGCGTGGAAATCGCTAGGAATGACTCAGCCGAAGGATCACACGGGGGAACGGTACAAAACGAACGTTGGCGTGTCGAATATCTGCTTGAAAATGTTCGGGTAGGCATGCGCGCGAAACGAATAACAATCGAACGAACGTCAGAGCGAGATGCGAAGATGTTGCGAAAGGTCGAATGGAAAGGCTCGGTAAGCGGCTATTCGTAAGGTGTCGTTAAAGTTGTTCCAAGAAAGCGTGTAAACGCAGCACGACGTGGCGCTGTTGAAACGTTACATCGAGTCGTAGCGGCCGAGTGAGAATACGAGCGAGCTCCTTTCCGAGAACCATTTCCCGGGCTGGCTAGGCGTTTTACGAGCGATAAGGATCGCGAGCGTTGAACTCCGGGTCCCTTGTCGTCAGCAGTGTCAGCAGTCGCAAGGACGATTCACCGGTTCTCGCTCGTTTCGCTCGACGAGGGCGCGACTCGGCCGGCAGCGTGGAAACCCGGGCGTTTTCGAGTCTTTGCTCGGTTGGCCGCGAACAAGGTCCCCGCCAAAACGGACTCGAGGTTCCGAAGCACGAGCGACCGTTCGTGTGTCCGTCCTCGAGGTCTCGCTGAAACTCCGAGGTACTCTTTCCGCGCGTACTCTCCTCGAGCGCTAGCTTGAGAAAGTGCGAAGCGAATAATCGATCTATCGGGGTGCGCCGAAGAACAGCGGGACGAAAGCCCGACGGAGCGCCGTCGGTATTACAACGAGGTCGCTGCGAGATGCCAGTTTTTTCGCGATAAATCATGGCTATGTCTTTGTGGAAGAGCCAAGTGATGCCCGCTGCGCGCGGTCAATTAGCTGCCGAGCGAAAGTTGCGCTCGATCGCTATCGATAACGCACGCCTCGTTTGCTCACCACGTCCAACTTCTCCGCGGCTCTCGTGGGTCAAAGCTCAACGACGACCGATCCTCGAGTTGCACAGCCGCGCGGACACTTTTGCATTCGACGCTACGGTTAGAAAGTAAGCTGCGATCGTTGGCTCGTTACTCGGACGTCGGTTTACGAGCCATCAAACGAGATTCGTCGTCGAACGAGTCGAACTCGGGCGTAGCTCGGGCTCCATCGCTCGATTTCACCGACTCGGCGCCGCAACAATACGACTCGTTCTTCTCGAAGAAGGCGACGAAACGGACCAAGCCAACAGCCGCGTGCTAATAAAGCGCCTGGTGCAACGATTCGTCGCGAGGATTCGAGAGGAGAGCTTCGACGCTCGGTATACTTTGCACAATGGACGATTTGTTGCCGCTCGCGCCAGACTCGCTAGTATTCCGACGCGCTATTCGAACGATCGCTCGGGAGGAAAGAACACGCCACTGCCAATCGATCGTCTAATCCCGAGACCGTTCTCTCCCTTTACACCGAGCAGCTTCCTGGACACGCAGTCGCCGAGAGAGCGAGTTCGCGTTACGCTTTGAGAAATTGTACCATCGCTTGGGCAACTCGCAATAGCGATCTGTGCGTAAGTATCATTAAGATTGATCTGGCGCAACAACAAATAATACTTGGACTTCCTAGTTGCAGACCAATTAAGTGAAATTCGAGAGTGAATTATTTTCCAATTAGGCTTTTTTTCTTTCCCTCTTCTCTCTCTCTCTCTCTCTCGCTCTCTGGAAAACTCGATACTCTTGGAAATACTCTTGAAAGGCGCGAGCGCTCGAGCCAGCGATACAATCGGCCAAGTATAAGTAAGCGTAATAAAATTCAAACGATCCAATTATACAGAGGCCGAGATTTCTCCGGCTCAATTGGCGTCTAAACGCACTCAACGCGCGGCTAATCTCTCGGCGAGAGCGCGCACCTACCGTACGATCTACAGGTGCAATCGAGTGCGAGCCTTTCTCGCTCAAGAGTACCGAATGTAGGCGAGAATACGAGCAAGACCAGCGGCAAAACTAGGCGAAGCATCGACGACGCGCGAAGGCTCTGGCCAAACACCGGCCACCCGACGACTCTAACGCACTAGGCCAACGACCACGATACAGCGCGATGGCAGAAAAACAAGTGGACGCGAGTCAAGTGCACTCCTGCGGATACGACTGAACGTTTTCCAGGCCGGAATTGGATCGAGCACGATGATCCACGCGGACGGAAATAAATGCAGAGCCGCTGCCGCTGCTCTGCTCTGCTCGGCCGACCACCGTTTCTCCTTTTACATTCCGACCGAACGACGGAGAGATGCGACGCGGACGTTAAATTTAAAGCTCTCCCTGCGCGGCTAATCCGCGACTCCTATTTACGACACCTATAACCACGGCAGCCGCTTGCACAGCGTCGCAGCGGCGTTGAACGAGGTTATCAGGTGCAGCGTACAGACGCTGGTTTCCTCGTCGATCGCGACGATCACTTTCACCGAGCGAGCTGCTCGCGGCCGCTTTTCTTTTGTCTTCCACCACGTTACGCGACGGTCATGCGACTCTCGACTCTCGATTGCTCGCTGGATATAGCTGATGCTCGCGAAAGTACGCGGCGAGTCCTCCTCCGTCCTTCCGCGCCGATCAACGCGTCGGCGAAACTTTGACTTTGGATTTCATGCGCCTGTCGTATTGGCTACGACGTCTCGTTCGATCGCAAGCCGCTTTTATCAGCGCGCAACTGCGATTTTCCGCTCGGTTCGGTCGCCAATCAACGTCGATAACTGTACGGACACTCCGCAACGGGCCCACCGCGAGCTTTCGATCACGAGGCTTTCTTTTGACTCGTCGACAAAACTGCCAATAACCCATCGACAAGCACGTTTGCCAATCTTACGAGCAATTTCCCCCTCGAATCATTGGCGTGGAACGCGAAAGCTCCGCGCGTCAGCGGGAAATCCCGAGAATCGGAAGCGTCGAAGTATCGCAAGGGGACGTCGCGTTACGGGAGCGCTGGAGGACGCGGCACCGTGCATTGCGACGTCCCAACGACGAGTCACCTCGTCTGGTTGTTCGCGTAGCTGCAATTGACGAAGCGCAGTTGGCAGGCGCTTTTGTTGGCAGATGCAATTCGTGCCGCGGCGATTCCTCGCGATACGCGTCGTAAAATTCACGCGGACGAGGAACGGACAACGGTCGATCCAGCCGGGTCGTTCGCCACGGCGCCGACAAATCGCCCGAATAGCTGCGCGTATTTTTCCAAGAGACCCACGGACCGCCACAGGCATACGCATACGGATTTATCGCGACGGAATCGCGCGTTTCGCTGGATACGGCCAACGCAAACTGCACCCATTTGGCCGCGAAATCATCCTTTCGAAGCGGGACGCGCGCTCTTACCAGGACTCGCTCAAGGAACACGCCGAAAAGGCATCGAAGCTCGAACGAAACGCTGTCGCCGAACCACCAACACCAACGAAGTCAGAGTTGGCCGGAGAACTGCACGACCGACCGAACCGGCTGTGGAGCGGCGAGTAAGTCGAGTTGGTTGCCCGGGAGGCGGCGCCAACGGACTTCTACCGGGCGGCCTCTGACGGCAAAGTTGCCAATCGTCGCGAGTATGCCGCAAGCGCTGGCATACGTGCCATTGTACGTTACACCTACGCTAGCGCGAGTTCGACGGTTAAATTAGATGTAACCGGGCACCGACGCGGGGCGGCCGACATCTGCCACGTTTTCCTCGGCGTCGTCCCCGAGTCGCTCGCGCTCGCCTTCTCGCTCGTCTTTTGCAATCGTCGTTGTTTTCATCGCCATTGCGACCCCGACTAGACGCACGGTCCTTTACGCAGCAGCTCCGATCGTCGGAAAGCCTCCGCAGGGACACTTGGCCGTCTCTGAACGAAGACTATATCGTCGCAGCTCTCCCGTTCGCGAACACTCGTGTTTCGACGAATCCAGAGAAGCCGATCCACGGACACTCGAGTCGACGGAACATCCGCAGGCGTGGAGACGAGCGTCGGTCTTTGCATCGGAAGTCGTCGGCGGAGTAGCGCGGCCAAAGTGGAAAGTCGGATTAGGTTTGGCCAATTGTCCGTTTTTGATAGTCGTTGCAACGCGCTCAATTTCACGCTCGTCAGAGGCAAACGAACTCGGCTTCCAAAAATAATCGATGCGCCACGCAAAGACTTTCTCCTCCGCGTTGCGTCGAGTCGTTCGACATGCTCGCAAGGAGACGCCAACTGTACGTACGTTGAACAACGGCGACGAGCGATACGCGTGTGCGTACACGCGGGTAACAGCCGCAAACTCGTCGTCGAGTGTCCGGGCGCCTTGGCGACGAGCATTCGTACGCGTTTTACCGGGTTCCCACGAATAACGGGGCTTCCGGCAACGGCGAATTTCGTCTGCTCGCTTTCGGACGGGGGTGATCGGCGATCGCGACTACTGGCCTATCGTCCTCCTAGGCCGTTCTGCCTTATCGCCCTCGACGCACGCGACGTTCGCTTGCAATTTCTCTCTGGCAACGAGCGTCTCGGAAAACGCAGCTGCTACCCCATCGATCGTACGACTCGAGTCAAGTTTGAGGCTCGACCGCGACGATGCTCTCGCTGTCCGGACGTTGGAGTTTCGAAATCAGAGAACGTAACCGTCTCGTCAACGTCGCGCTACGGAGCTACGGAGCACCTATCGCGATTACTCGTCGCTCGAAGATTTGCCGGTCGCACGAACGACGGCGACAACGCTCGTCTGCTCGCCCAACCGATTGGAAAGACGCACAGCCAAAGGGCGCGCCGCAGCGGTACGACTGGTTGAAAATGACCGCGCGAACCGACGAAGCTGGGTCGAGTCGTTGACGCGCGTCGACGCCGATCGCCTTGGATACGCGCAAGAAAGCGAAAGTATAGGTCGTGCGCTCGACTGCCGATAGCGGCGCTCGGTAGCGGAGCTCTCTGCCCGGACAATTACGCAAACGAATGGAGTTTCGATGTCGCTTTTCTGCAACTTTTCCTTGGTCGGCTGCCGTCGAGCGTGATACCATCGTTGCCGAGACAAGACGCACAACGACGCTGTGCGACGCTTGATCTCTGCAAAGGAGACCACGTAGCTCGGACGCAGGAAGAAGAGAGGACAATCGAGAGAGCAAACGGCAGAAGCAGCGATCTCTCGGGGTCATGGATTTGCTCGGAGCTGACTATTGGAAGCAGGCTCGTTGCTCCGGTTACCACGTACCAGCTGCAGTGAAATTATCCTCTCGCTAACAGCCAAGCGAGCTGATCCATTTGCGCACTCGTACGTCGGCCGCAGCCGTTGTTCGCGGCTATAATTTCGGGCTAATTGTCTCGTCGGTCGTCTCGCGTGACCCGTGACTCGCGATTCCAAAGATAGTTACTCGATATAGGGCTATTCGGTGTTCCAATCTCCGGTTATCGGAAAGTAAACACTCGGATTTTCTCGGACGTTTCAAGGCAAAATCGCGCGCTACTCGGATTTTTTTTTCGAAACGCCAACCGGCAAGGGCAATTGAAATTGCGCAACACCGACACATTTTGCGTCTTATTGTGCCGAACAAAAGAACGAGAAAGCGCTTGTCAGCAAGTAGCTCGCGGTATCGCGCATCCTTGACAATAGCACTTCTTCAATTGACTATGTTTCAATGCGCCGTTCGCGTTGTCTTTTCAAAAATAAACGTCGCTGCGCGCTACTCGATTCGCGACCGCCAAAGTTGCCCCGAGCGAGCCTCAGGAAACGCCGCCGTCGCTCATCGAGCAGACAACGCAAACGTTGCAAAAGCCATTGACGGAAGCCTAGAAATTGGCTTCGCGAGAGCTAGGATCCCTGGGTCCGGTGCGTTGGCGTTTAACGGAGGAACGCGCATCCGCGTATCGATGCTCTCTACGCACGTGGCCTCCACTTCGTATCCAATTGTTTCGAAATACTCGTTCACTCTGGATAAAGCGCGTTCGGCCGCGAGAATCAAACGAACGCGAAAATCCAGGATCCGATCGCAAGGTATCGCGCGCGAGACTTTGACAAAGTGTCCGACGTATCGCGATTGCTATCGGTACTCGCGAAAGACGCCAGCAGCGGAAGCAGCAGCTGCAAGCGCGAACGGGGAAACGGGAGGTAGCCGAGCTGATTGAGCGCGAGTCCGTTGCGTTGGCGGTGCGTAGCCCCGTTCGGCCGTGCGGAGTTTAACCGCGGAGAAATATGCCAATGGCCACTAGTGGGGAAGCTCCGCTGCTTCTATTAGCAACTCGGTCAACTCGATCTTCCGCGCCGCTTCTTCTTTTCCCTCCTTTCTTATCGTCGATCAGGCTCTCCGACAGGCGCGTTCGTTCGATTAGCGGAAAGCGGCGATCGCGAAATACTCGTCAAGCCAACCGTGGGAGCACGCGGGCAGCCAGGCTGTGCGAAAATGAATTCGCGTTGCGCCGGCCGACAGGAGCGTAACGGTAATGCACTTGAAGAAGCGGCCGCTTATCGCGCTTGTTACGTAAGATCGGCCCGTGCGAGTAATTAAGGAAATTCGCGCTCGGTTGGGCCGCTCGCACGCCCGGTGACCGCGATGCACACGCGCGTACGTGCGCGTACGACTAATCGATGAACTTGCAACGTCGCGAGGTCCCTTTTCGAACAATCGTCAAGCGGGCGAAAAATAACTCGGCGCAAGCTTGTTCGCGTGCAGATCCGCCGGAAGTCCGCTGCTTTTCCGACGATAATCGCTGTACCCGTACGTATCGAACGTGGCGTTTGACTCGCCGTTCGATCGCTTGCAAATGGGGCTCTGTTTCCACTTAACGCTCGGACGCGAGACTCACCCGTGCGGCTCGACGCGACCTTTGCGAACGCCGCAATCTCGGCAATCTCGCTAATGTCGCTGTTGAACGCTTATCGGAGAGAACGGAAAAAGGCACGGTTCAACGATTTATCGATTCCAATTGCAGAGCATCGAACGAACAGTCGTCGAATCGACGCTGACAACGAAAGGCATTTTGGGTATCGACTTCGTCCGATGGAACGTCACCTTGATCGAGAGACTATGCGTACGCGTGTGCCTGCGTATTCATACGTATGTACAACGCGTAGAACGTTGTCGTCGATGACGAGCCTCGGAACGAGCATCGTCGTCGTGTTTCCATCTCCGTACAACGGCGGTGGTCGAGGCGTATCGTCGATGTGAGAGACGCGCGGGTCGAGGACCAATCAGTGGATGCAAAGGTAGAAAACGGACAACGTGACAAAAAAGAAACGGCGCACGTCGTAACGCGCGAGATCGCGCTGCTGTCCGATCGTCGGAGACGCCAGCGTCGAAAGTACGTTGTAACCGAACCTGTCGACGACGCGTTGAAACACCAGTGACGTGCAATATCGCACACTCGGACGTGTCGCTAACGCTGTAGAAAACGGACCTGATTTAGCGGAGAATCGGAGAAGCGACGACGTTAGCGCTAACAGCAACGGCGCCGAGTATAAATGTACAAGGCTGGCTATTCGCATTCCAGTTTGCTGGTTTGCCCGGTTCTCGTGGCGCTCGCGCTCGGCCATACCAGTCCCCGCCGCCGCCGCCGCCGGAATAAATTGAAATTCGCTGGCCGGCCAGCCAGCCGACAACTGCCCTCCCGGCCGAATTCCAGAAGCGTTATGTAGCTCGGTCCAAGCCACATTTTTGACGGTTGGTCTCTTACGCGGAGAGCTATGTTTGTCCAAACGCAAAGCGCTCGCTGGCCTCCTCGACGCGGATACAACGTACATCTCCAGAGCTTGCATGTTTCTCTCTCCTCTCTCTCCCTGGCACATCGACGTCGCCGTATCAACCCGACTACCGACCACGCGTCGCGGACGTTCGACCTTGGCACGCGTCCTAAGTGTCCGACATAGCTGGTCCCGACCACAATGCACCCATCAACGAGATAAGATCCATCTTACGCAAGCTCCAAGCCGAGCTTCGTTCGTCGTTCGTTCGGCAAGAAAATAGACGAACGTCCTTCGAACGGCGCTGTTGCGCAGCTGTCGGGAGCCGCGTTTGTTTGGCCTTGACGGCCCCAACAGCGTACGCGTGGGCCACGTTCGTCTTTGCTTCTCCTCTTCTCGCCTCGCGCTAGTCGGCGCAACGCGTTCCAATTCTCAAGCTCGATCAGCCCTTGCCAGCGTTCACGACCTCCCGAGGGGGACGTGGACGAGACAACCGAGCCAACGGGCACGCGTTGCTGCGTACGAATCGATCGTCGACAAGGCGGTAACTGGCGCGCGGCAGCTGAGCCAAAACGATAGCGCTTGGAGTCTGCGAAAACGAGGTTGCGACAACGAGGACCGAACGAGGTCCAAGTGGACGTCGCCTACGCGGACCACTGTCTTGTGGCTGTACAGACGAGTCGGTCCGCCGCAGCTCTCTTAAGGAGCAACGAAGAACGCGATAAGGGTAGAGGGATGGAGGGCCGACGCGCGCCTCTCGGTCGTCGCAACCGCGCGTTGGGCTTGTTCGAAGAGCTACGCGATACGGAGTGGCGTAACGAATCGCGTTTAGATGGGATTTGCGAGACCCGACAAGGAAGAGAGCGCGCGCGCGCGCTCTCTCTCTCTCTCTCTCGTGCTTCTTCTTTGTTATGCTCGAGTTGAACGCACTCCTCTGACCGCAGCGGACTTAATTTTAATTCGTATCGAGAACATTCTTACTCGTTATACACGCATCACGCCTACCAACGTGCCGCGCTCTGCGGTAAACTGCTCGTTGAACGTCGCGCATAGGTCGAACAACAATCGCGTGGTATCCGCAACTGGGGCTTCCCTGGAAAATAGGCACATCTGCGATCCTCGAGCGCGACGAGATACGCACGAGGCTGCCGAAAAATCTGCGGATTCGTTTCGCGAGCGCGCCTGACTACGTGCAAACATCAGCCACCCAGATTAGCATTCTAATAATATACACGCGCCACGATCCGTGCTTTTTTTCCTCTTCGTTCCCAAACCACAGCCCCGCTGCTCTCTTTCTCTCTCTCTCCCTCTCTCATATCCAGCTATTAATGCCGATTCCTTTCAAGATTCCCGAGGTGTGGTCGGCGTGCAGCCACGGGTACGCGCGTAGGTATGCCGTTCGTCGAGTTGTCGCGACCGTGCCATTCGGTCGCCCATTCATCCGGGTTCCATGTTTCCTTTGGGTAAACGCACTTTTTTCCGCTCCGTTATCGTCCGCGTACGAATCCCAATCGGAGCGACAACTCGTTTTGTCAACGTACACGAGCAAAACGCTCGCAATCTAGGCGCGAAAACGCTCGAGCTTGTCTAATCTTATCGCTGTGTACACGCAATTGCACGTCTCGAGGTTCGACGAGGTCTCTTTGTAAGAGACGAGCCCGTACGTTCGGTCGGCTCGACGCCTCGCGCGTACTTTGACGAACGCTTATCGCTTAATCGAGTCCTTCTTGCGAAACGAGTGTTTTCGGCGTTTTCGTCGGTTCCCTCTCTTTGACTCCTTCGTCGACGTCTCCAAACGGACGGCCACGCACAACGAGCTTTATTGACGCGAACGGCGCCTTCCGTAATTCCCTATAATTTCCCATAACGCGTATAACTGCAACCGCTAAAGACGGTGGTTCCGTACGACGGACGGATTTAATTGGAGCAAGCGAAGGCGTGCGTTCCGTTTCAACGACGGCTCGCATGCAACGCACTGCCAAGGCAATTATCCAACAAACGCAACGTTCGCGCTGCTGTTGCTGCTACTGGCGCTGCCGTTCGTAAAAGATCGAGTGAGTTGCTCGTTACGGGCGCTCCTTGTCACGCGGAAACCTCAACGCTCGACGAATCCGTTCGACGCGAGCCCGCGAAAGCTCGCGCAGTCGTAACGGCTGTCAGCCGCATCGCCGTCGTTGCCAATCCCATAGATGCAATTTCTACTCCCGCAACGCGTACGAGACAACGCTGCGGCTACCGGACGTTGAAACCAGTGCCCAGTGCCTTAAAATATTCAGCGCGTCGACGTTTTCTTCTCTCGCCGTTGTCGCGTTCACCGACACCTTCGTACGACCGTGCACTCGAATGCCTCTGAGCCTCTGAGCCGACGACGCAATTTCCGGCTGCCAAAGATCGTCGATCGCGCGAAAATAGGAGCAACGCTCTGCTTCCGCGCGAACTGCCGCGTTTTCAAGCGGTTGGCGCAACGCGAAAATCGAGCTCCGAGAGCGTCTTGCGAACGTCGATCTAATTACGAGGGAAGCAGTCGGGCTTGCTACGTATGGTTTCCTCGAACAAGTAGAAGCCGCGAGCCGAGCTCGACCACGAAGAGATGCGCTACGAGGAGAGCAACAGCCAGCGCGGCTACGTAGCAGTCGGGAATACGATTGTCGTTGTTTATCGGAGCATGACCTTGGGACGTTGAGAGCTCACGGGCGCGCGGCTCGCGTGTTTCCCGCGCGCACGAGTCCAAAGTAGGTAGCGTAGCGGATAACCAATCGCAAAGTTGTTTGATCGCTTCAGTTGGATACGGATGAAGACGGTTAAGCGTCCGGTGCAGCGCCAGTTGCGCTGTACTCCTTGTTCGCGAAGATTCGCCGCGTCGACAGCGGCGTGTCCGCGAGGAGGCAGCGCGAGAGCCCGAGCTTATCCTCCGACGATCGCCATCGATACCGAGCGTCGTCGGCGCGGCCGTCGGACAACACTGTCATCGCTCGTCGTCCGACTGACCGGGCCAGTCGTATAATCTCGTTGACACGGATACTCGGCGGTGGGGCACGCTTGCTCGCTCGCGTGCGTGCCGTGCCTTGGCGCGAGCGCAACGGACGCCCACGCTCTTTCGCTGCGCCCGAGCTAGCTCCTACGCTCGTCGTCTTACTCGCGAGCCCGGGTGCTTCGCGTGGTTCTTCCCCGTCGACGCCCGAGCGTCCTTGGGCGCGATAACTGTCGAGCAGCATCGCTGGGTGACGCGCTAACGTTTTTGCCGAGGCCCGGCCTCTTCGATCCTCGAGTACACTCGTGCATTCGAGCAGATTCGAGCGATCGATCGGGCCAGCTTTTTCGATTGCATTATTTATCGGCCCGTCATTTCGCCGCGTTGTACATCCAATCCAGAGTATCGATCGTTCGCAACCACTCGACCTTTCGATTGCGCAATCGTTCGCGTTGAACGTTATCCATCTTTGAGTTGAAAGTACCGTCGTCTTCGGTCGACTCGATCGCTGAACGCCCCCAAGTCGACCCAATGGACTTTTGCACTCCTTAGGACCGTCGAGCGACGAGCCGGCACCCACGAGCGAGAGTCCGCATTCGAGACAACTCGCACGCGTGCCAGATGCGAGGCGGTTTTCGTGGCAGATCGCGCGCGTCCAAACCAGTTGGTCTCTGGATCTTCGAACAAGAGATGGAGAAAAGAAACCACGCCGACGAGAGGATTGCAGAACTGGACGCGCGAGTGGGCACGCGTGGAAACCGCAGGGCGGAGCAGAGGGAGAGAGAGTAGGACGGATACGATTCGGCGCTTCCTTCCGGGCCAGATGTCACGGGCTACGCGACGCGTGGCTGCGCGCCGCACCGCTCGTTGTCGGAGGGGTCGCTTACGCTTGGGCCAACGGCGAGATCGTTAATACAGCGGCTCGATCGACAAACGAACAAAGACGCCGCTCTGCAGTGCCGATGCGACTTGCAAGTTCGGTGCCCCGCGACGAGCGTCGCTCTTTGCCCGTTTATTTTCCGTTTGTCGTCGCGCTGCTCCCGACAGCGACGCCTGCGTTTACGCCTTCGTTTCCACTCGGTTACCATAAATTTCGAGCGCACGCCGCCGCCTGCGACCAACCGGCCTTATTTTTAGACGCCCTTCCCAAGTGCATTACCGCCGGAGACTCTTAGGGGGCGACCCACGATCTCACCAACGTCCTCGATCAGTTTCGGCCGTTTTTCGTCAGCGTCGACGCGTACTCGGACGCGAGGCGAGTCAGCGAACCGCCAAAGCAGCCTACGCAGGTCGAATTTTCGTCGAGCGATAGGCCCTAACGGCCGCGACTTGCGTCGAAAGAATAGCTCGGCTGGCACGGATTCCAGAGTGCTGGCGTCGCCGTATACCATGCCAGGCGAAAGCCAAGCTCGACTTCCGAAGCGTTAATCGATACGTCTCGCCGCTCCTTGCCCGCGAGGACAATCAATGGTTCTATTATTAGGTCTCGCTCCCAACGATCGCTCGAATGTTCCAAGACTCGTGATCCTCGGTGACTCCCTCTCCCCCGCCCGATCCATCCGCCAAAACTATCGCGAGCTCAGCCCGGCCGTCGCGAAGCGCTCTTGTTTTTCTTGCGGATCGTACGTATTGCGTAATAAACGAACCGTGACAAATGTATCCCAAGGCCGATATCGACCTCGCGTAACCTACTCCACATCAAACCCATCAAAGCCACTCAACTCGCGTGCACCGGCTATGACGTTCGATGGCTCGCGTCGCAGGCGAGTCCCGAAGCAGAGCTTTCCGCCGTCCGAGTTGAGCGGGCAATTCTGGACGCAGCGTGTTTCCGAGCGAGCCCGACGGTTTTTTCGTTGGGCTGTTAACAAAGGTCCTTTTTCGCGCGTGCACCGCGTGCACGACACGTTGCGTGTTCAACGACGCTCGTGGAATTAAGTAAAATCCATCAAAGGTGCCTTATGGCTGAGCAAACCTAACCTCAAAGCACGGGCAACCACCCCGACGACAACGAGCCGTTCAACGCTCGAGGAAAGGCCTCAACGTCCTCGGCAGAGGGATAAGCGCTAGGCGTGAGGAAATTTTCGGAAATACGCGTAAACGACATCGTTTGGATGCTACAAGGGAAAAGGTGCCGGCGCATAGGGTCGAGGTCGAGAGGTAGAACGATAGGCCGCCGATGATCGATCCGGATGCACACTCGCGCAGCTCCCTCGTCGAGTCTACTTGTCAGCGGACAATACTACTTCCCCTATTTCCTCGTAGCGCCACGTTTTACAGCGTAATCCATCGTCGCTCGCTGGAAATCCAAAGAGAACTAAACAACAAACGGATCGAGCAGCTTTCACGTGTTTTGCGTCGCTGCCTCATCGGAGATTCGTGCTGTTTACTTTTGCAAACGTTGTTATGTACATCAAATTAGTTATGCCAACTTGACTTGTCTTGAAAAACCTTCAAGAGCGGCACATTCGATCAAAATAATTCTTTAATCGAGGAGCACGAGCTTACGTGTCTCTTTCCGACTATTCGCAAAATGACTTTTAGCTTGATTCGAGAAATATTTGCCAAGATTTGCCAATCATGTGAATTTAATTACATTTCCAAAGCTGACGGTTCAGAAGGTCATTATGCAAATTGAGACAATGACTTGAAACAAGCGAGCAAATGGCCTCGATATACTTTGGAAACTTTCTCGCCAAAACATAACAATAACAAACGCGTACTGTTGATACAATCGATTCAACGGACTATCAACGTCGCGGACGTGTTTGCTGCTACTTTTGTCGTTGGCCACACGTCGAATCGAGTCCCGTAAAAAACTAAACGGATTAAACGGTTGCTCGTATAGGAAAAAAGTCGTGTGCGACGATACGAGTGTACGAGTATTTTTTGTCGTTTTCTTTTTTCGCGTATCGAGAGAGGGATGTGTACGTACATACGCGTAGGCGCACACACGCGCGCGCCACACACCACACACCCAATACCAACCGCTAGGCACGTACGCCTTTTTTTCTGCAAACGTGCGATTCTGCGAGCTTCTGGAAATATCACCTAACCTCAACTGACAGAACAACAGCACGCGAGCGACAGCAAACTAATGTTACGTGTATAGCTATAACGTAAAAGCACTACTGTTTTTGACGCGACTAATTCTTGATTAGGGCGTGCCTTGTCTACGACGATTCCCCAAAGAGAGCAGACAGTTTGTTGACATTCTCATGTGCTTCTGAAGGCGATTAGTGCTATCGTATTTTTTCGAAACATGCAGAGGATTACGCGATTATTTACGATGATAAATAAATTTGTTGTTATTTCGCGCAGCATAAATATCATTTTGAAGCAAATTTAAACAACAAACTACTCAGTTTTTAAGGAAGCTGAACTTTGCTTTTGCTCCGACAGAAGATAAGCAATTGCAAACTTTTTTTTTCCGTTGTCAAAGCCAAGTCTTGCGGAGTATCCGCAAGGAATCTGCAAATGCGCAAAAGAACGACTACTTTATTAGATTACGAGTTACGAGCGCTGAGTTGACAGTTGATAGGTTCAAGGTACGAGACCGCGCGTTAAACCATTTTCCAACCAATTCGGAATGAGCAAAACAGCTGCTAATGCAAGATAACAAAGTTCGCAAAATAGACTTTGGCAATGCCATCGGGAATGCTTAGCACCTGCTATCTAGTAACTGCAATTGGACCATAGGTGTAAAAGTTGCGAGTAGCCAGTTCGGATTAGTGGCAATAAGACGCGATGGCTGAAAGTATTATAGAAAGAGAGACTAGCTGCGGCAAGGCCGATGGCTGCATGTATACACGCGTGCGGCTGACCTTAATAGGCCGAGTGATCGAGGAGCCAACCCGAGTTCCTTGGCCAGCGAAAATTAACGTTATGCTTTGTAGAAATGATTGGATAACTGTGCCGTAGTCCGTGACTCACCGATGCACGTACAAATATCGTTAATAAGTCAGTCGATCAAGTTTCTAGAGAAACGACACGAGTGATAGACGAGACAGAAAAATACTTTGGTCGAGCGTAATCTAGAGTAGCCGAGTACATCGTTGTCTGCTCGCGAGCAGCGAACATAACCTAGAAGCCGCGACGGCTACTGGTTTGGGAGGAGTGGCAACGTCATCGCCGAGACTAATACAGCGAGCGGTAGTGCAGAGCGCAGCTGTTGGTTAGCCGGCTGGGGAGGTTAAGCGCACGTACCTCGTTTGTCTTGCTCGTCCTTGTTGCTGCTGCTGATGGTGTCGGCCATGTTGCTGTCGCGGCGCCGACGACGACGACGAGGACGGGCTCGAAGATGATTCTCTGTTCTCTTTCTCTTTCTCCTTCTGCCTCACTCTCACTCTCTCTTTCTCTTTCTCTCTCTCTCTCTCTCTCTCTTTCTCCCTTTCTGTCCGCCTGTCTCTCTCGCTTTCTCTTGCTCGCTCTGTCTCTAGCTCTCGAGTCAAGTCGAGTGGAGACGAGTCGAGTTTGTTGCACTTTTCTCTCACTCACAGGTGCACGCACAATCAATCACAGGAACACTGGGACAACCAAGGGTGATGACTATGCGACATGGGCGCGACACACATGCGGACACACTCGCACACTCGTCGTACTCGCGGCAACTCGCGGTTCGCAGCTTTGGGCAGCGTTCGTCCGTGCACTAGCACGAGCTTCGTCTGCATACGAGGGCTCAGGCTCAGGCTCAGGCTCGATTCGCCTGCTGCTGCTGCTGCTGCTGCTGCTTCCTAGTTCGTCCGTTTCGTTCTTTACTGCTGCCTCTCGCCCCCGCCACGCGACTTGCGCGCTCTCTCTCTCTCTCTCTAGCTCGCGCAGTGATAGTGCGCTCTGCAGAGTGTAATCTTACACCCAGCGACATCTGCAAGAGTCTCACGGCTATGTAGTACGCGTGTGATATGTATACACTAACGTCACTTACCGACTAGCACCACTAGCAACGCAACGTCAAATCGACAGCTCGTATTCGTGCTTAATTCGCCACTATCGGCCGATATCCCTCTTCGATTGGAGCCTATTACAGACTATTAAAGTGTTTTGCAGAACTCGGCCATTTAAATACGAACGACCGTAACAATGATCATTGTAACCCACTCGAGAGTGAAGTCGAAGACGCTAAATATTCTCTTTTTTCGACCAACTGTCTGAAAATGTTATGTAACTTGTGCGTCGATTGTACGTTCTTTAACTGGGAGACAATTATCACGAAGCGCGGTACTCTTTGAGACGAGCGCAACTGCACTGGTCGCAGGAAACGATACGCGTAGCCGTGATCGCTGCTAACGATTGCTTACAAAACTGCAAGAGAATGGATAAAGTGCGAGACCGAATTTAATTAACGGCTCATCTGCTATATTCATGGAGGTTTGATCAGCTGATTTGTATTCCGTCGACGTCTCGAAGGATTGTCTTTGATTTATCAGCGAAAACTCGGGGAAACTTCAAGACGGTGTACCTTCGCGAGGAACGAAGCTTCGCGTGATACCAAACCGAATAGAAGGACGTTGAGCTTTTGGGTGAAACTCGAACGGAGCTCGGTGTTGGGCATCTTCAAATGCTAGATTACGGTTCACACTCGCTCCAGACAATACAGCTCGTGGCTGCTTGGAAATACGGATCGGGGAGGGAAATCACTCGAGCTTAATACTATCTCGGAGAGTCACGGCGAGAGTACGCGTAGGTCGAAATGATCGGAGTCGTTTCAAGAGGTTGACGTTTATTCCGAAACTTGTAGCGATTCGCTCCGTGCCACACGTTCGTGATTATGTCCGAAAACGGAGCTCGCTTAAGCCGAAAAGCGGGTTTTAGCCTATTTTTGTTTACTGACCAAATTACAAATGGTTTTTGTTCAGCGTGGAGAGCATCGATATCTGTTCGGTTTATCCTAAAAGAAGCTTCGATGCAAACGCTATACGTCGATATATCGCAGGTGTATGCAACGATTTTCCGTAATTTTCTCTAATTATAAACTGACAAATTTTTGTAAAGCAACGCAGTAAAAACAGATACGTAACAAGCTTTTTACGTGAAAACATAGACCTTGGTGTTTGAAACTTTCGTTAATTTCGCGTTTGTTAACGACGATACGTTTGGTATATCAATACGTATAACAACTCGACGATTTGGCAGTTTATCCAATAATTGAGCTTGTTTGAAAAATCATAAATATGTATCAAGACAATTAAACGACCGAATACTTGGTTTGCCACGAAGCTACTTACCGCGAATTTGATTTTACCAGTATACATTCGGAGCATGGTCTCGGATTTTTTAACGTTTGGTCACGTATCGAACGTCAGTGTGAAAGTCGTCACTTGTACCAAGTTCTACGCTAAAGTATTAATTAATTAAAAGCTGATTTTTGTGCCGATTTTTGTGCCGATTTGTGTCGTTACAATCTTGTGTTATCGTTAAATTGTTACTACGATGAAATTCACAATTCGATTCTTTGATCGCAAAAGCCAGTATTTAACACGTTTGTTCTTTGACCTTACCAAATCAGTTGCTATTCGTTTATATTGTTGTTTCTATTCTTTGCGTGACTGTGTATACGTGTGTGTGCGTATTAGGTCAGCGATTGCGTCACTTGCATAATTTTGCCGTTCATTCGTTCAAATTAATTAACAACTCGCGCGAATCTGTGCGATTTATCCCGTAAATCGACGGCACTGCGATAGCGTTAGACTTTGTACGACGGGTAGTCATAGCGCGGGCTCAAAGATGAGAGAGGGTCGTTGGAGGAACCGCTAACAGAATACGTGATATTCTCCAATCTTCGTTAATAAAACGACGTAAATTTCCTAGTGGTTGTCTTGCAATCGCGTACGGTAAATTCTATGAAAAAATTGAACCGTTGAGCTTAGCAAGGGTCTCGGATAAGCTTTTTTACGCACCTCAAGCATATCGCGAAGCGTAACTAGAAACTAAACCAATCGTTAAAGAGACGCTCTCTAAGTAGAACGAGCGCGTCCACTCGTTAGCTTTGCCCTCGGGAAACACACGCAAACGGCTTGACCGATTGTTCGGTATAGTTCTTCTTCGGGCGTGCACCGACGTATCGCGTCTCTTTCGATAGAACCTTGAAAAAACGCGTTGAACGTTGACTGGAAGGGGGTATTGGCAAACCTCGATCGCTACGTAGGCATCAATCATAAAGTGGGGAATTCCTCTCTCGCTCGCCATCTGCCTTCCTTTCAGACTCCGAGTCGTAACGCGGAACGCGAGATTGGCAAAGATCACTCTCCGTTGGGTTCTCCGTCCTGGAGGTTTTCCAAGAGCGCGAGCTGGCACCCCGTCACGCGCGACGGTCGACTTAGCTCGACGACTCCCTTTATCGTCCGTCCTTCACCAGCATTGAAGACCTAGCAAAGTTGTGGTAACGACCGATCAGTGCGAATTCAACCTCGTTGTAATAATGGCGACGACCAACTCGATTAAAATTCACACCTACAACGTTCACTCGCACGCGAGAATCGCAATTTCCGACCTCGGTTAAACGGTCATTTTTGACCGGGGTACGAGGTGGAATTCGGCAACTTTACGAAGTGGATACGAACAATTGCAATTGAGAGCAAGAGGCAAGTGTCGGATCCGGATGCCGCACGCGTTGTACGCGCTTGCATTCGTGCAAAAAAACGATAGCACAACACTTAGCGTCAGTGATAGGTCAGCAGAGAAACTCGTATCGTTAGCTCGCATAGAAGAAGATAAAGTTTATACGAAAGTGTGCACGGACGATTCAGCTGATTCCATAACAGCTGTGATTTTCGTATCGTGTTTTATGCTTCGTAAAACATACGTGCGTTAGAAGCGCAGAACAAGATAAAGGAAGGTTGTCGACAGCTATGCGATCAAGTAATTACTGCAACTTTTCGAAAAGTATCGATGGGAATAAATTGACTTTTGTACGGCAGAATCTTGGCGTTTTTCCAGAGCTTTTTCCAAGAGTATTACAGAACTTGGCGCTGTTTTTGTACGGAAAATATGCCTCTCTCTCTCTATCTCGACTTGCAAAACCAAAGTAGGACAGTGTAGAAAAAGTAACATCACCTTGAACCCTCGTGTGCTTGCGGTAATTACGATTTATAAAATGCACACGTGGACCGTCTCAAAGCAATGCACCCTCAACGCGTAAGACCTATTCTTACTTAACGGTTGATGGCAAAGCTTAAGAATGGAATAATCTCAAAAGTACGTTTTTGCAATTAGTTGAAATACGCAAAAATTAAATGTAACGTTATAACTAGACGATTGCCGGAGCGAAATTGAAAAATCAGCAACGCTGTTTCGTAGAAAAGTTGTCTGTTGATAATGCTTGGAAAAAGACTATATGGGCGGAGGAATTGTTGATTCGAGGGTTCGAAGAAAGTGACAGCCACGATCGACGCTGAAACGTCGCTTTTTCCTTTGGTGGAGCGCACGCTCGCTATGCGACAATGTAAAAACGAAAACGAAAATAAGCAAATAAGAGACGAGGCACTCGTCGATTAGGTATACAGCTTTGCACAGCTGGAGGTCCTATCGATACCGGCCGAATGTACGGATTAGTCAATTCCACCTAGACTGAACGTGACGGTCACATGATATAGCGCTCCGAGTGCTCCGAGCGCTCATGCCAATATCCCAATTAACGAAACTTTTTAGAAACGCGTTCAAAACGTTTCCCGTCGCAGCAGAAGACGCAGAAGGCGCTTTGTACCGTCGACGAAGAAAAAACGCCTTGAAAACGCGCGTTCACTCTGGAAAATCGAGAAATGCGCGGACATCTTTCACGTTCTCAAAACGTTTTTTCTTCGTCAACGTTGCAAAGCGTCTTTTGCAGTAACGGAAACGTATTGGGTACGTTTTTAAAACGTTTTGGTGTTAGGGTTGCTCCACCCAAGATACAACGCGAACGAGTCGTGGACACAACAGAGAACGTTCGGTTCATTCAAACCTGACTGTCGAAGATCAGCTGTAGCTGTAGCTTTTTAATTACTCTCTTTTTCTCTTTTTTTATCTCGTTTTTATCCTGCTTAACCTAATTGGATGCGCGCGCGCGCGCGCATAACCCTATTTTCACGCAAAGTATCACTTTCTCGCTTGCTTCGTTTACTTATATCATTAGTGCGCTGATGCTGCTGTGACCGTGAAAATGAATTCCGATATTTGCCTTCGTTGTTTTTTATAAATTCCAAGAAGCACTCCGCAAAACGATCGCCTGCTGTTTTCTCCTTCGAACCATATCAGCGAATCACAATACTCAAGTGGTGCGCGAGCGACCGGACAGTTATAACTTGCCAATCAGTAATCAAAGTGTGATTTGTTGTGCGACTTTTGGGTACGACCTTTTGCTGAGATTGATAAATCGAAAGAGATTTTGTCGATAAAATGCGCAGCAAATGACTTAATATTACTGGCGAATTTGCAGTATAGCGAGCTGTATTCGAAAACAATGTATTAATAGTCGTACACCAATGTCGACGGGCTATCTCGAATTTTATTAAACCGTACAGGTCACGAGTGTGTTATTTTCTAAAAATCGCTGGAATAACGTGTCTTTCGATTATTCGCAAACAGTCGTCAGCAAATTAGGTTACTTCCATTTATCCGATCGATCGATCGAGTCACATATCAAAATACTGGATACGACGACTAACGACTGTAATATAAAGCGGTCGTTTCGGAACGAGAACGCGTATTTTCCAAGAATGTTTGCACCGATGGATCTTCGATGGATTTTTAATTGGACGTTTTTGAAAATATCGCTGATTATTGGTGTAAAGAGCGATGTTAATATTTTTAGAAATACGTTGAATACAAGTGTAAATTAGGCGGAAAGGAGAAACTGCAACTGGAGATGGCATTGGGGAAAGAGCATTCGTTTCAGCGACCCGTAAACTTTTCTACGATCCCTCTTCGTGTTGAGCATAGTATAACTTGAAATGGCAACTTGGTCGAATGCCGCCTGTAACCGCTACAGGCATACGCGGTCGTTGCAATATTCTATAGATAAAGTACATTGTAACTCGACGCGAAAAGAAGCTACTGGAGATTGGCGAGTCGTGTCGCCGTCGTGCTTTGTTGGCAAGCACGTCTTGCTCGTTTGATCAATGCCTGCGATAACGTAAGATGATTGTTCGTAAGTTATATTGGACGTAAAATCCGACGTATTAACGCGCTTCCTCCAAAGACAACTTCTGGTAAAGCGATCTTTCCCATTGCACGGATACGTTGTGTAAGCTTTTGCCGAGGTTTCTTCCAACTTTTTTTCGAACGCGCACGATGATAACTCCAACGTTCTTGCCAAAAGGATAACCAAACGGTATTATTGAGATGCGTGTACGATTCTTGCTGACCCTATCGTTGTACAGCGCCTCAAAATACCTGTCGTAAACGAAAAAACCCTACTTCGTTCGCGATTATTTGACAACCGGTGTCATCTGGTTTTGGTAGGACGATGCGTCAATGTTTGAGAACGACCGATTTTATTGGTCGCTGTCAACGAGAAAAGCAATAACTTTTTTCTTTCGTTCAAGCCAACGACGTAAAATACGTACGTGTCTCGTCCAAGCCCATTACGACAACACAAACAGGTCGTTTTCTTCTCGTGCGACTTTGGTTCATCTTTCAACCTGATCGTGGGATTTCAGAGAATTATCGTACAATACCAATAACTATATTATCGCTCGTGATAATCTCGAAAACTAGAACAAATTACATGCTTCCAAAGTCCTAAGTACTTTGGTGTGACCTACGCGTAGTTGCGACGAGTTTGAAGTTTGGAACGTTCGGGTTGAACGACAATTTGAGAAATGCAAGCCAAAAGAAAAAGGCTTCGTTTATTCGTTCGAATGAAAGCAACGTACGTTGAAACAGTGGAATAACGACACCGGACCGCCTACAGCCCGCAAAACTACCCTTGGAACATTTCGATATCGTACTCGAAAACAGAAAAGCAAACCGTTGATGGGTTTCTTTTGGGCGAATATTTTTAGCTCGTAGGTGAGTTTCCGTTGCGAATAGACGCCGTACGGATGTGACGAAAAAGTTTTGCCGATCCCAGTTTTGCGAGCCAAGCGGTGGCTTAATTAGAAAAAAAACACCGATCCGACGCCCCTGGAAATCACCCTTATGGCCATTTAAACGTGCTGCTTCCGTGAAACTTGGATGTTTTTTCCCAGCGGTTCGTTATTAGGTAGACGTTGCGAGCTCAACGCTAAGTATAAAAGTGTAGAAACGTGATATTGTTACATGGAAAAAGTTCCGTCGATCGGGCGCTCCGAGAAAGCACTCGTACGGGCCATAACGTGCGTTAATAGGAATAAGTCTGTATTGAAATGGGTGAAAGTAACGAATAGATAGGAGATCTGACAATATCATATTTATTAGAGCAATGAAATAGAAGTATTTAAAAAATTGCGTTCGAACAAAATATCGTTTTTGCTTTCTCTCGTTTTAACGCGTACGTGTAGTGCACCGAGCAACGGACCGAGAAGGTGGTTGCGCTTGCTCACAGGCCAATCTACGTCGTTGCTTACAAACGATAAGTCTGAATCTTTTCTAGTCGTTGACGATTATGTACTTTTGTACGTATTTTCGAGGGTACTGTACACGAAAATAAGGTTATTTTTTCTAAAGTTTCGAGAACGTTGTTCGAAGCTAACGTACAACAAATTACTTGCATACCCTTCGACGTTCAGCAAGAATAAAAATCGGCAAACGAACAACAGTGTATCTTTCGAATATTCGAAATTGTAAAAATGCGTAAAAATCGATTAACGTCAACTTTTGTATATTTATCAATTTTATTGAGATTTTTCGTTACAACGCTAGCTTGAGTACGTACTGTTGTTTCGTGGGAACAATAATCTGCAATAAAAAAGTAACTGCGAAAATTGCAACAATTGAGGCCGATTATGCGATATTTACGGGTTTAATTCGTTACTTTTGCCCTTGAGCTTTCCATTATTTTCGTTTTACACGACCAATATTTTTTATTCAAAATGGGCATCTAACCAAGCGAAAGAACGTTGACCCGACTTAAGTTTGATAGGTGAAAAAAATTTAGCGCACGATTTATTTAAAAAATGCGTTTCGTAAAATAACGACAAATCATCCGTTTCTTATTCTCGAGGCACTGCAAATTCTCCATCAACTTGTCGCGACCTAATTTTTGTCTACGGTTTGTTCCAAACTTTCAGTTTAACTGAAACAAATGTCAAATAGCTTTAAGGCCGTTTTTTTCAAATACGCTCGTTCTTGTTCGATGCAATGTACAACAATCGAGAATCAAACGAACTTGTAAAATTGGTTTAGCACTTGTTGGCTTGGTTCGCCTGGTCTTCGTTCCGAAAACGGTACACGTACGTCGTTAGGAGGTTTGAAATCAGCAGCTAGGTTATAACGCATGGTCGTCAAATAAATGTGGTGGCTCTCTCCGATCGACGTCAGTCATGGTTTCCCTCAAAGTCCGTCAATAATGGATAGAAAATTAGTTATAGGCAAACTCGGAGCTTGGTCTCGGATTTTTTAACGTTTGGTTGTACATCGAACGTCGATGTGAAGGTCGTCGCTTGTGCCAAGTTCTACGCTAAAGTATCGATTAATTAAAAACTTGTAAACAATTGAACGAAAATGCGAATTTTTATCGACGTGTCACAACTTGAAAACTATTAATGGGATATGCGTGATTTTTTTGAATTATTTTAATTTCATTTTTCTGACATCTTCCCAGTGAAAATAATCAATTTGGCATGTTATGTCTCGTCGCTGATCATTTTGCACGAACGTATTCAAATTAGACATTTATTATTGCAGTTGGACCAGAATTTGAGTGTTTAGTAAAGCACGGATATTTTCTAAAAGAATATGAAATCTTACAACTGTATCGATCATGGTGCCATCACTCAGTCTCACTCCATTTCTAAGATACGTAGCTCTCTTGTCCACCAGCTATCGCTACTTTGTTCTCTCCGGACTGGATGGACGAGTAACCAATTTGCTTAGACAGATACCCATTTTGAATAAAAAATATTGGGGCCGTCTTCTAGAACGTTCAAAAGTCCAAGGTCGCGTAAATAACAACAAAATCGATGCAGACTCCATCTGATTTCGGGGCAGAGTCGAGGCTTGTATCGTTCGCGCTTTATTTGCACGCTCGTTACCAACCCCCAACACTGAAAAAGTTTTATTATGAATTATTAGACAAATTTGTCCAAGGAATCAATCGAAACAATTATTTCTCAAATAAAACTTGTCCTTTCCTGCAAAATTGAACAAATATATTTTAAACGTTTATGCTTTTCTTATCGATAGATTGATTGTTACGATTTTTAAATATTTTCAAAGTACGATCTTTCTCGCGTTTTTGAAGAAGAAACATCCATATTCGATTGATAGTTTTCAAGTGATGGCACTTCTACAAAAATCTGCATTTTTTTCAATTGTTTACAAGTTTTAAATTGAACGAAAATTTAGCGTACAACTTGGTACAAGTGATGGCCTTCGCATAGACATACGATCCATAAAATTTAACCAAATGTTACTAAAAACTAATTTGTTTTCTGTCGATATCCGTTATAGATACTAATGCTTTGGTAAGAAGCGTTATTAAGAAAAGTTGGAAAGTTTGTTCGTGAAATGTCTCTCCTAAGGTACACTAATATTATAAATATAAGTACATAACTGTATGTTTTTTGAGATTGTTTACGGCTACACGCACACACGCACGCGCACGCACGCACGTACACGGAGCTAATATGGAAAGCCGTAACAAAAGTCATAGTTAAGAGGTGAACCAAACGCAAGATTCGATTAGCATTGAACAAGAGTCAAGAAACAAATTTATCGAGGCTACAAGTAGGTGCGAGTGGTATTCAAAAAGAGCAAAGGGTATGGACGCCCGGGGCACAAGAGTCGGCGCAATACGCAGCTGGAGTTACAGGTGGAGGTGGGGAAAGTCGGCTCCTAACAGCTCTCGAATCGTAGTGTGAGTTCTGGCTTTGCAATTGCTCTATTCCGAGCCGAGCTGCTCGACGACTTCAGTTTGATACAATCTTCCGTCGAGAACGCATACCGTACAACCGGCTTCAGCATGACCGAACCACGAGACGTCTTCATCGTATCCGCCGTTCGCACGCCCATTGGTAACTTCTTCTCGACCATCACGTTGACTTTCTCTCACATTTTCGGCCTCATCATGTCACCTACATCTAAAATGTGCCAGATCATTTTACCGTTTTCTTCCGTTCATCGCTTTCTCTTTCTCTCTCTATACTACATTCCTTACATTAACGTGTCTCTAATCATATGGATATTTCACATTTTTTCTAACTTATCCGACAACTGCTTTCACCGAAATTGCCCTTGATATTAAATTATGATGCGCCTACACTATTATAATGTTTACATGTTGTTTTTATCACGTCGACTTGAAACATCAAAGACCTAGGCACCTGAATTTTCTAAAATCCAAAGTATCGTCTATTTGAATTTGTTGATTATTCATTTCTCAACTGACTGATTCGTCATTCTGATCAGCCATGCATAATGTGATTTTTGCAATTGTCATGTTATTTTTTCAGGCTCTTTTTGTGGATCGCTATCATCTCTCAAAGCTTCTGATTTGGGTAGTGTTGTAATCCAGGAATGCCTGTCAAGAGCTCATTTAAAGCCAACCGATGTGTCCGAAGTGATAATGGGCCAAGTAAATATTTCATCACAACTGCTACCATTTGAAATTATTCTTCTATAATACTCGATTCTTTTCTCTTATTGTTAGACATTGACAGCAGCACAAGGACAGAATCCAGCTAGGCAAGCAGCCATAAAGGCTGGACTTCCTCTTACTGTTCCAGCTTATCAAGTCAATATGTTGTGTGGATCTGGCCTTAAGTATGAGCAATTTGCATTTTTACAATTTTACTTTCAATAAGCTTGTGCTTGGCTCATACGTTATTCATATTGTGCAAACAACTAATCTCAAGATAACATCTATGCATGCTCTATTTATTTACGGCACTACGACGTATTCCTTGGATTTTAAAATACTCACAATTCTCTTGTGCGTGCTTCAAACAAATGAATCATTCCTACCTTAATTTATGTAATAAATAATTTTTTTTTTCAACGGAATAAGACCAAAGTGGTGGGAATCAAGAGTTCTAGTTTTACAGCATAGTAAATAAAAATTATGTAATTGCAGATCTATGGCAATTGGTTACTCGTCCATCAAGTCTGGAGAGAGCAAAGTAGTGGTAGCTGGTGGACAAGAGAGTATGAGCCAAGGGCCTCATGCTATGTATCTTAGAAATGGAGTAAAACTGGGTGATAGTACCATGATCGATACAGTAATCGTCGATGGACTGACAGATGCATTTGAAAATATCCATATGGGTGTTACAGGTACTAGTCACTCTAAATTCTTTTATCAATTAATCATATAAGATAATATTATAACCTACTACCATTGTCTAGCCGAAAACATTGGCAAGAAATTTAACATTAGTAGAGAAAAGCAAGATATATACGCTTTGGAATCGCAACAAAGAACCGAAAATGCCGTAAAAAATAGATACTTTGAAAAAGAAATAGTTCCTGTTCCTGTGATTGTTAAACGTGAATCAATCCTTGTGACCAAGGATGAGTTCCCCAAACCAGGTACAACAGTTGAAAGTCTTAGCAAATTGCGGCCGGTGTTTACCAAAGTAATTTTCAATAATCTTACCTAACTACAAGCATAATCGCTTGTCTTTGAAAATCCAATTGCGTTAACCAAATCAAAAACAACAATCTTAGAGCGAAGGTACAGTAACGGCTGGTAATGCTTCTGGAATGAACGATGGAGCAGCTTGTGTTGTTCTAATGTCGAGAGAAGCTGCTACGGAGAAAGGTGTCAAACCAATGGCGCGTATTGTCGCTTTTGCCGAGTCCGGTGTTGAGCCAAATATTATGGGCATGGGTCCTGTTCCTGCTGTCGAGCTGGTCGTAAGTATCGAGATTGAATTTGAAGTTCGAATTAAGTATATATTGTTTGAACGGTACTGTCTAATCCAAATTTCGAGGGCCATTCACTATAATATTTGCTTTGATGCAATACTGCAAATTAGATGAAACTAATTATTGTTTTCTACACAGCTTAAAAAAGCTCAATGGACTAAAGAAGAAGTTGATTTGTTTGAATTGAACGAAGCATTTTCTGTGCAATCGTTAGCTTGCATACAAGAACTGGGACTGGATCCTAAAAAAGTAAATGTCAATGGTGGAGCAATTGCACTGGGTCATCCCATTGGTGCTTCAGGTATGCTATTCAACTCTACTGCCTAACGTGAGAAGTTTATACTTAATGTAACAAGTTTAAAATTTTAGGAGCAAGAGTCACTGTAACTCTATTACATTTATTGGAGAGAACCGGAGGAAAGAAAGGTGTTGCATCATTGTGCATAGGAGGAGGAATGGGTATAGCAGTAGCTCTTGAAAAAATGTAACATACATATATAGATCACTACCTAAACCAAGCAATGGACTTTCAATATCTATGCCTTTTCTAAGACTTGAAGCCTCTATGGTGATTCTAACTGATCGAATGAAATGGTCACGCGATTATTATGTATATATGTAATCGGAAGCATTCTAATTTTTACACTTGGAAACACTTTAATGACAAGAAAACACATCATTTATTTCATAATAATGTTTAAGTTTAATAAATTTGCTTTTGTTAAGAATTTTTATTCATTCTGTGGTAATATTAAAAGAATTATTTAGGGCATGAGAAGAAAGTGTTATACCGTAATTGCATAAGTTAGAGAGGTGTTACATCAACACGAAGTTATATAGATTTTTGGTTGTTTTATAAAAGTACAGCGGTATACAAATGTTTGTTTTCCCTTTTTATTTCGTTAAAAAAAGCCTTTGCGTATTCATATCATGTAACGGAAAATAATTTACCCTCTGCTGGAAAATTATGTAAAATTAAGATTTTCATAAAACATAAATTGCGCTTCCAAGTGACGAATGTTGTTCACAATGTGCCAAGAAAGCAAAATATTTTATATTACAATTATAACATCGATGTACAATAATATTTTATTACAAAATCTTGTCTAATGAATGTACTGTTACAAACGTTGAATTTACTTACGAGACTTCATCAACGTAACTTTTATCAAAGAATTTGTATTGGATTATTCTTATTCAGTCATTATAATGAATGATCAAATTTTATTCTGAAAGAGCATTCATTTGCGAAACATTTTTAAATTAATATTTAATTTATTTAAAATATATTCTATGTGACAGTATAATTGAGATAACGTAATCTACGCTGAAATTGTATTACTTAACTTGACATCGGGTTCTGAGTACTATTTCAAATTTATTAAATAATTCTGAATTAGTATTTAAGAGTTATTTACAGTTTGATAGACATAAAAATAAATATATACATAGCACATTTTACAATTTATACATTACTGAATAATACCAATATTTTATTAAAGATACGTATTTGTTTATATGAAAAGTGATATGTCTCTCTAAAAATAAAAACTTATTTTGTTGAAAATATATCAATTGTTAGTATCATTGCCACTGGTTTGAAGTTCATTTTGCTTTCTATCTTCTAAAATTCTATTTACAGCTGCTAGACCTTCAGCTTGATTTCTAGCTGTTCTTTTGGATTTGAACGTGTGTTTCTGTACTTTTCTAACTGATCCATAAGACATTTTTCCCAGTTGATCTTTAATTGAAGGTAATATACGAATCTGGATTTAAACAAAAAGACAGTACAAAGTGAGTATTAATGAAACAAGAATATAAATTTTAAAGACAAATCAACTCAAACTATATTTTTCAAGTACAAATACTGCTGTTTTACATGTTTAATTTACAGAATTTACAAAATTATCATCCAAATTTTCTGAATATGTTCATGCAATTGACTCAATTACCATTACAAGCTGCATGTTGCAGTAGGTTTATATGGATAGTAGCCACTCAATTCCCTATCGTCATTTTCTTGATTAAAACATTCTATAGGTTCATCTAAGAATCTTGTGGTAACTACTTGTAAATCTGGGACGCATATTTTTGAATGTTTTTTAATAATGTTATTCCAAAAGGAATCTTTGTAACTATTAGAATCTTGTAACATGAAAAAAGATCCCCATTGGCTTGAGTTTATGATATCTTTATCAACATTATAAAAATCAGAGCTCTGCTTTCCTTCTGCTAAATGTTCTACTGATACGACCATAGTATCACATTTGGCCCTGTCATTAGGAGCATAAATATCTTGTAACAAATTATCACCTACATAAAGACATTGTGGATTACTTTCACCAGTAATACGAGAAAAAAATTGTAATAACTCATGCCAATTTCCTTGGTTGTAAATTCCACCAAGTTGCAGCTCTTCACTAGTTACAATTTTATCTTCATAATGATTTTTCAACGAATAAAATGGTCTACTTTCCGTAAAAAAACCAGGCTTTTTAGCATAACATACGATTATATCAAAAAGAGATTCCCACCCTTGGCCAAAAGCATACCTAGTAGTAACTTTAACAAAATCAGAGTTGGAACCAGTAATAAGAAACGTTTTTTTTTTGTTTTCTTTTAACATTTTAATCCAGGCTAATATTTTTTCATTGCACTTATAAATATATTTATCTGGATTTTCATTTAAGGCAGAAAAAAAATGACCAGTATTGTTTTTCAAATTTTCTCTAGAATACATAAATGTGAAAGCATCTAATATATCAGGCCAAATATTGTATTTATTCAAAATCTTTTCATTTTTTTCATCTAACGTATCAACTGTTCTTGCAAATATCAAAGCTGCTGGTGTATCAAAAACATCTAGTAACGTTCGTATCTTTAACGATAGTGGTCCATTCCACGTAATCAATGGATCTTGAGTAAATATTTTACTTAATTCCCATTCTCGATTTGGATAGTATTTTTCTATTTCCGTTGCATTCATAATTTTTGTACCATGACTAGCTAAGTGAACTTTTCCTTCTGTGGTTAGTTTCAAAATGTTACCTCTTTCCAAATCAAAAAATAAGCCCTTTTGTAAGAAATTAAAATCGCTTGCTGTCAAAGGCTTTTTTAAGTACTTTGAGTCATAACCTTTTTCGTCAATAAGATAATTAGCAATCACATCGTATGCAAGCAACAACAAATTTTTTATTTTATATTGGATAATTGTGCTGTCTAGATCAAAACCAATGCAATCATAATCACTAAACTTGAAATACTTCATGTCTTTTAAAAATAATGCGTTGTGCTTAGAAGCGGAATAATTTTTCGATTCAACAATATGCGTCCGAGGTATGATGTTGTTATGTAAAAGTTTTACTCCAAGCACTTTAAAAACCGTTCTATAATAGTACTGACTAGTCCTTAAATGAGTAAAACTTCTGAGCATTATCGGTAATATTTCGATAGAATTACAGATATATCAGACCAGCGTAACACACAAAACTCATCACTACTTTCTACTTTCCTGCCGCTTATCTCGGATTTGAACAAAGTTGAGGTTATAGCGCGTCGCTTGGCAATGCCACATGCGTGCAGGTGCGCATTGCTAGAGTGATGGCCGGCGGGATAGTACGTCAGAAATCACTACATAAAAATGAATTTCACCCACAGTCCAAAGTTTACAACTTAATTAATACTCACGTGTGCTGGAATGTGAACGCTACGAATGTTTCGAGCGTGTACAAAAAATATCTCGTATTTGAAAGTGTCGCCTCTTGGATCGGTGAATATGCAATCTTTCATCACGATATTCATGAAGCTTGATACGTAAAATAGTCAGTTTCAATGATTCTGCAGATCGATAAGGCGAATAGTCGTTTAAATGTCAACTCACCCATCAGCTTGTTCAACGGTGCCGTAAATACAAGCTTCGTTACGCAAATCAACGGTCGTGCGTTCGCCTTCGACAGCTTTCAAGAGAATTGCCAAGGTGTTGTACAACAAGTGACATCCTTTTCTATCAGACGAGTGATTATTCATGACAAATAGTGTTCTGTCGTCACGACCCTTTTAACTTGTACGGGCTTTCAATTTCATATACTTTAAACCGCTGGATTACTTGCATCTGTCGCTGAGAACAGCTGAGATAATAAAGCGCTCGGACGACGGACAGACGCGCTTAGCGCGTTTTTATCCGATCGCGGTGTTTTCGAAGAGTGGCTTAACCGATACAACAGAAGTACGTCTAACGCATGCTGCGTACTTAATTGAAATATTGAACAAGCGCTCTCTTTCGACTTTTCCAAAGTTGTACTGCTTTATTTCGAATATTTATTTTAATACTATATGTTTCGAGTTCTCATCAATGATGTTAAAATAAAATTGCGCAGCAGCACTTCAATGTAATAGCTACAAGTATAGAATGTTTGAATTTGTTCGACACACACACATCTGTATGTTAACTACCGATGCACTTTGTGCACCACGACGCGGGGATTTTCGCGCGGATGTTAACGTGAAAAAGCCACGCTCGTGAAGATGAAATCGCCAATGGTCCCCACGGATCGTGCATCTTTATCGTCGGTGTGTGCGATGCCAAATTTTCACGGTAGTCGGTTAAGAAAGCGTTTTTCGCTTTCTTGGGGGTTTCGTAGTAATCGATTATTTAAACGATTCTAAAAAGAAATTTGTACGAGTGCAATTGAAATTAAAGTGGACAATCCGGTATATTCTGTACTAGACAAATTTGCTCCTCGTCCTACTTTTCGTAGTACTTACTACGCGCTCCGACGTTGACTATTATACGTTCAAACGAGTGGTCGTTACGACAGCTCTAATTGTTTTATCAATAATTTATCAAAATAAATTTATATTTGAAAAACTTGTTTATTTTTAATTTGTGAATTTGTCGTATTGTGCGTTTTTAGACTAATAACGATGTAGTGTGTCAGTGATAATTTATAATGAAAATACGATATTGAAAACACTAACTAAATGTTCGTTTAGAAAATGGTTTACCAAAGTCTTGTGGGTTGATAATAAAAGTTTATATCTAGGTCTACGTATATGATAACTTTTTGACATGTGACATGTCTCGGTTTGAGTGGATATACATCATACGTATGTAGCACGTTGTATGTATGTACGTATACATTACATTCGATGCGTATACGCATGTGCGCTAACTAGAGTGGAAAGTCCGTAATTGAAAGTGTCGCAGGGTGCCAACAGTCTTATTTATTCTTGATGTGTTTCCTTCATTTTATTATATTTTCTACATTATATATTGTGTATACATCCGTTCAACGACATTAAACTATTTCTGTAAATAATGTAAGTATTTTACTTGAAACACAACAGTGCTGTGGATATATCGTTATACTTGTTGTTGCACAGCTATGCAGTTTTTGTCGTTTTTATAATTCACATTCATAATCATTATGGTATACGAGAGTTCCAGTATCGTTCTAATTTCGTTTCGAGCAATATTTTTATTCGATTAACGAATCTTCATTATAGAAACATCATGTATCATAACCTCACATTACTAGGTAAAACAAGTTGATTTTTTTTCGGAATCTATGAATCTCGTTACTGCTCGTTACAAGTTTTTTTGGACAACTAGTGACAGTTTTGTTGGATTCTGTTAATCCTAATATTTATAAATATATTCTTGTTTACAGTTGCCATTACTAGATATGGACCCAGAAATTCGGAAGAAAGTTGAGCAATTTGAAGTGTTTGTAAATGATGTTCTGAAGCAAGATTTAGCACAATTAGAGAAAAAGTTAGATGAGAAAAATTCAGAAATTGCAGAATTTATACAACTGAAAAGTGTCATAACTACTTTCAAAAGCACTGGGGCAGATAAAGATGGCTATAAAACCAAAGTCGACATGGGTAGTAACTTTTTCGTTCAAGCTCACGTTAAAGATGCATCTCATATTCTTCTTGATGTTGGCTTAGGCCATTTTGTTGAATATACCTTAGACGAAGCATTGACAGTTATAGATGTAAGAATAAAGTTGTTTGAGAGACAAGTTGAAAATCTACGAAAGCAAATATCAAGAACAAACGCCCATATTAAGTTAATGTTAATTGCTGTTACCGAACTACAAGGGAGGGATAAAGAATAATAGTTTATAATTGTTGCAACAACTAAATAATGCTAAGTTTTCTATAAAAAGTATCTGTAAATATATATCTTGTGTATATTGCTTCATGACATACAATAGTCTGTACTCGTTGAAATCGTATAATCTTTATTTTTAGCCTTTTTCCAATCATTGGACAATACACACATTTAAATATTTTGAAATAAGAATTTGCAAAGAAAGCGCGAAAATGTAATTCTTTTTAATTCAGATTTTAACTGTAAAATTTTAGTGTCGTTTCTCAGCTTAGATCGAATTTAGAATAGACTTTAATGAAATAACCGTCGGTAATTATTAATAAAAAATACTTAAACTACTGGCTTATATAAAAAGAGCCAAACAAGCAAAGTGTGTTTATTCTGACTCTATTGGTCTATGTGATAATTGAAAATGTATCGGTAGATTTTGTACTCTCGTTAAAATTAAATGTTAACATCTGAAAATATTGTTTTTAAATCGAAAAAAAAATGAAAAATATACATTGCAAAATGTACAGATGATTCGTATTATTATTATTATCCACGACATATGTTACATAATAGATAATCCAACCAAATATTAGCACCTAATCTAAATTTTTCGAGATAATGGATTAAAGTAGAATCATTTTACGATACGAAAATCGTTGAAGCATATTTATAGTCCCAATACTTGGATTTACGTAAGCGCGTATACTGGCAAGTATTAAAACAACTAAAAGTATTCAAAAATGAAGCGCGCAAGATCCTGCTAGTAGAGCAAAGCAAGTACACTTTGCTTCGTTTTTTATTCAATCTTTGTCAGAAATAATTGTACGTTTCATTTGGAAATAACGATTTTCTTTACCAATGTAATTTTACCAAGTATTGCCAAATGAACGTAGACTTTTGATCGATCGTTGTAAATATAAACGTTAAGCATTGCACGACTATTTCTAACAAGATGACAATTCCTCGGTGAGGTATACAATTCGTGTTGATCTAGTTACACGGATCAACGATGCCTCCCGCGATGGATACCCGTGTCACTTGGCGGGGGTGCCTACGTATTCACACAATGCTGCCCTCTTTCAGGCTTTTCCAAACAGCTTCGGTGAAACTGGCAAAAAGTGCAATACCGAACTCTCGTTGCAAATTTAAACATGTCACACGCGTGTCGAGCGGCGAAACAAAATGCAGGGCCGTACGCGTGCAACCGAGCCCGTCTCAACTCGCCCCCAATCACGCGGGTCCAGGTGAACATTTGAATCGACTAGGCATCGAGTGGCTAGATACTCGAATACACACGTTACCTCAAGTAGTAAATACTATTACGAAAGACACGAGTAACACGAGACGAGTGCAACAAACAGTCGTAATAGTCAACGCAAGATTATTCGTATTCTTGATGACCATCGTGCATACGAACAACGGGCCAGGTTCCATCGAAAATCTATACTTCAAAGCGGAAATGTTGTCTACTAGCGATCAAGGCTTTCGACAACGGTTCTGCAACGATACTGCGATGCTTTGAGGGCTCCATCGCGAACTTGTTACGGATACGTGCGTCGTTACACCTGTTGCTTTTCGATCATCGAGATGAAATATTTCTAGACGATTGGATCGTTTAAAATAATATTTTGAAAAATGTGGTTTGGTCGTTTTCCAAACTTGGGGACAAACGACCAAACGGCGATAATCAAGGGTGAGCGTGTATACAGATTCGCTCGATACTTTTATCAACAACACTCGTGGTTTACGTCACCCGATCGTTTATCGATCGAATGGAAAACGAGGCTAAGCATTAAAAAGCAAAGTTGAGAAAAGCACGCTTCTACAAAGATTATTGACGTTTCTAAGGTGATTCCGAACTTGCTCGTTCTATCCAAGTCAATATTTGACGACGGCAAATGTCCACCCAGCAAAAGGCGTGGGACGGATCAGGTGACACAAACTCGTACAGAGTGGTCGCTTTAAGATAATTGTCTAGCCCCGTATTTCCACGTTACGCTTCCGGCATCGCCAATCGCGTGGTTGTTTTCGTTCGCGGTTCGAGTACTCTTACTTTGACAACGCTTTGTCGTCGTCGCTTTTTCCCGATCGAGACCAGCATCGGAACGAAGGAAAAGCGATAGCCGACTAAACGCTAGTTTGCGTGGTTCGTTGGATACGCAAAGCTGCACACGCGACAAAGTTGGCGAGATAGTCCAACGACGAGCGTAGATAGGTAGGCGCGGAAACGGGCAAATTAGCTCGAAGCGCCGAGTACATCGGGCTGGATAGCGATCGTCACGAACGAGTGCCTGTATTATCCGAACGAAGGCGACGCTGCAAGTGTGACCTCGCGACCAAAGCCAAACGGCGTGGGCGGCCTATCGCGTGCCGAGTATAAAAGCTCCCGCGCGAGCCTGCAAGCTACGCCACTCGGCATGGGTTTCCCGATCGCAGCGAGTTTCCTCTGCAGCCTGAGCCTCTTCACCGGTAAGCCTCTTTTCCTTGCTGCAGCCTTCCTTCTCGTTAGTCTGACCCGAGCTTTTGGTTGGGCAGCGCCCGAAGCATGGGGCGCTCGCTCGGAGCCGGGGCAAATCCGAATCGTCGGCGGCAGGAACGCCGAGATCTCCGAGTTCCCCTATCAAGCCTCGCTGCGCCTCAGGGGCCGTCACTTCTGCGGCGGCTCGATCGTCGGCGCCAGGCACGTCCTCACGGCGGCTCACTGCATCAAGGGCCTCGTCAGCGCGCCCTACTCGGACGTGCTGGTGGTCACGGGCAGCAGCTCGTCGACGGGCAGCAGCGGGGCGAGCCACCGCGTCGAACGCGTCGACGTGCACGAGGGCTACCTCGGCACCGAGTCCTCCTCCTACAAGAACGACTTGGCGGTCGTCACGGTGAGCACGCACCTCGCGATTGTTGCCGCGTTCGGCGTAGCGACGACGCATAATCCGCCCGCAATCCGTCCTCGTCGCAGCTCGCCGACGAGATCCAGTTCGACGGCAACAGCGGCAAGATCGAGTTGCCTCGCAAGGACGTTAGCAAGGGCGAGAGCGCCGTCGTGACCGGCTGGGGCGTCAGGAGGTACCCGTCCAACGCGGTCTCGCCGCAGCTGCAAATGGCCAGCATGAGGATCCTGCCCAAGGCCAACTGCGCGGCTTACGTGCCCGCGCGACTCTACGCCGGACACGTGTGCGCCTTCCAAAGGAGGGGCGTCGGCGCCTGCTCCGTAAGCTATCCCACGCTCTTTAACGTCGCCACCCGTGCTCGGCTTTGCGCCTACGAGTACGCTCCGCAGCCGCGCTAACTCGACGAGTAATTCTCGGCCTTGTCTTTGATTCGCCAGGGTGACAGCGGCGGCCCACTGGCCGTGGACGGACGAGTCGTCGGCATCGCCTCCTGGGTCGTTCCTTGCGCCGAGGGCTACCCCGACGTTTACACCAAGGTTTACGCCTACAAAGACTGGATCGAAAAGGTCATGGCAAAGTCCTCGGCCTAAACGCCACGCGCACACGCGCATACACGTAGATACATATACATACGTCTGCGCACGTATATCACGGGTCAACGCTCGTTTGTGTACGTATCAATAAAGCTCTGCCTCTCTGTCTCTCTGCCTCCGGTGGTCAATTGAACGATCGATCGCGCTCGTGTCGCTCGACGACCCGACTATCGAACCTAAAGTCCAAGGAGACACGCTCGCGTGCAGTGTGCGTGCGGATTACGCAACAGTTTACAGCTCGGTCTCAAATCCAACGACGCGCTTATTCACTCTACGTTGGAGCGATTTCAGAGTGGGACTTGGTCGATCACGCGCAGCAGCGTATCGCTGCATCGTTGAAACTGGCGCACCGACTGGCAATCGATTATTCGTCAATTTATTCTCAAATCAAGCTCAAATCATCGATTCGTAGTGACTACACGTCAACTGCGTACAACTGCGCGTACTCAAAGCACGCAAAGATTGGATTTCAAGAAAGTACGAGGTCGTCTCGAAACGTGCGTTCGAGAGCGCAAATTAAGCGTAGCCGTGAGCTCCGAGGTGTACTCGCGCAATCGTTGTTTTACAGCGATGAATACTACAACGACGATACTGCACGTTAAGGAAAGGCGAAACAACGTGCGCGAGTACGCACAGGGTACGGCAATAAGATTCGAGGAGACGCGTTGGTGCCGTCAGTTGGTCTCGTTGACTATAGACGCGATGTAGGCTTTGTAGCTGTAGACATTGGTGTAGGCGTCGGGAACACCCGCAGCACAATCGGAGCCATCTCCGTACGAAACGATGCCGACGATTCGACCTTGGACCGCCAATGGGCCTCCACTGTCACCCTGAAACACCACGAGTTAGCGCTGTTCTCGTTGGAAATAACACGAGGGAGGAGCCTCGGCTGTCGACGGTCGAGTCGTAACCGCCGAGACGCACCTGCGACTACTTACAAAGCAGGGGCCGCGCCCGTAACTGCTAAAAGCACACACTTGCGTGTCGAAGATTTTGGTTTTTGCAGGGTCGGCCATTTTCTTTTGGCACTCCTTTGCCGAAATCAAGGTTGTCTCGATCATTTGAAGTTGCGCGGGATGAATCGGCGGGGACTGGCTTGTCAAGCCCCATCCCGTGAGATTGGCCCTTTGCCCGTCTTCGTAATTGTGCTCAGGCAGACGAATCTTCCGCTGGTACTCGTCGAACGCGATCTCGTCTTTCAGCTGCAAAATAACGTTCGGTTCGCTTACGCCGTGTCGAGTCGAGCGCGCAGTCGCCTGTCGCCGTACCTACGAACGTTGTAAGATCTCACCGTGACAATGGCAATGTCGTGCGGACGGTTGCTCTTTCCTGCCGCTCCTGCCGCTCCTGCCGCTCCTGCCGCTACCCAGTCCGGATGAACGTCGATTCGAGCTATCCGGTGCGCGTGGCCCCCCTTGTTGATGTAGCTCGTGCCCGTGACAACGTCGACCAAGTCGTACGGAGGCTTCATCAAGTCGTTGACGCAGTGAGCAGCGGTGAGAACGTGCCTCGTGCCAATTATCGAGCCGGCGCAGACGTGACTCTCGAGAAGCCGAAGCGAGGCTTGGTATGGAAAATCTCTGACGTCGACACCTTGGCCTCCAAACACGCGTTTTAACACGGCTGCAGCGTTGCAACTGTGAGCTGTTTCAAGAACACGACCAGTCGATCAATCGCGACGTCAAGTACGGCAAGGCCCTTCCTTTCGTTCGTTCGGTCGTTCGAAGCTTCATAAACATACGTAGTTGGTGGTAGCCAAGTGGCGTCTTCGCCGCGATTCGGTGCAATATCCGCCTGCACCGTTCTCTTTTGCGCGCGTCCGTTTGTCAGTTCTGTCGTGAAGTTATCGCAACGCGCAATGACCAAACGAATTCGCGACCGAAGCGAAGAAATCGCTCGTTTTACCGCGAATCACGCGTATTTGTGCAACGGCAAGATACAAAACGCATACGTACCAACGAGCGAAGCAATAACGCTTACGATGATTATTTTCGTCCAAGCCATTTTATTGCCAGCACCTGCGCCAATACACTAATAGCTTTGTAAAAATTCCAAAGATTTTATAGCGTTTTTTTATCAGTGCATTATATTCAGACGATTGCCCGTAACACTTTGACGCACGTCATTTGCAGACAACGACAAACACTCGAAATCCATAATTAGCCTGCTCGTTCTTCTGCAATCGACGAAACGCTCGAGGTACAGAGGTACGTCGATTTTTCAAGAAAATCTTCCTCTCGTTCCATACCGCACGCTCGTCTAAACAACAACCGCTGTCTTATCTTCAAACAGCCTTCCCGATACGTCGCAGAAGTCTCGTTTGCAGGGTTACTTTGAAAATCGTTTAACTACTTGCACGTTTGCAAAGGCAACGAGAGCGGGGTTGTCTATCGATCGATAGGACGGGTGTACGCGTATATACGTTCAGAGCAACAGGTCAGATCGCACGGTAGTTTTTATTTGTTTCGCTAATGCAACAATTTACATAATTTTTTAGGCGATCTCCATCGAGGCATTCTGCACGTCGTGTGTTGCGCTGCAAGTGGCTGTCCGCGATCGTTTCAATTCGTCAAGCTCCTTCGAAATCGCCCAAAATACCATTGACGAAGTCCTTGTATTCGTAGACGCTCGTGTAAACTTCGGGAATCCCAACAGCGCAATATTCACCAGCGACCCACGAAACCACTCCGACGAGTTCTCCGTTGGCTGCCAGAGGACCACCGCTATCACCCTAGGACATCAACGAGAGGTTTAATTGGTCGTGTTCCTCGATACGCAAGTGTCGTCGTTGCGAAACGATCACCTTCCGACAGATGCGACTTACGGAGCATGGACCGCGTCCGTGGCTGCGAAACGCACAAACTTGCGTATCGTAAATTTTGATCAGGCCCGACGGGGATATCCTCTTCTGGCACTTTTCTCGCGAGACGAGCGTTGTTTCGAGCAATTGAAGCTGCCTGTGCCGAGTCTGAGGGGATTGGCGCGTCAATCCCCATCCCGTAAGGTTGACCGGATGCCCGTCTTCGAACCGATGACTGGGTAGATCAATTTTCCGCTGATACTTGTCGAACGTAATTTTGTCCTTTAGCTGGAGGAAACAAGACGAAGAAGAAACGAGATACAGTTGGGCTACGAGCGATCTCGATAATAGACTCCACTAGGACGTAATACCGTTATAACAGCGAGATCGTTCGGGTAGGATTCTAACTCGACAGGCCTCCAACCCGGATGGACGTGGACGCTAGAAATTCGATGCGCTGTGCCAGGCCTGTCCCTGTAGCTTGTACCCGTGACAACGCGAACGTAAGAGAAAGGTGGCGTCGTGTACTTGTTGATGCAGTGGGCAGCGGTGAGGATATGCCGTTCGCTGATTATCGAACCACCGCAGTAGTGAGTGTCCAGTACGCGTAGCGACGCTTGGTACGGGTAATTCTCGATCAGAGCGCTACTCCCGCCAAAGATGCGCGTTAAGACTCCCGCTTGTCCATTGGCTTGTCCTGTTGATCAAACGATCGCAGCAACCTTACGATTATTTTAGCTCCAGCTGCACGCGCGCGTTATTCCCAATTCCCTTCCATCGAGCCCTTGGTCGTTCGCGGTAACTCGTCTCGATTGCCTCGCGATTACGCAACGAGTCGTCGAACAAAACTATTAAACGACTCGTTTACAAACAGCAATTCGTCTTTGTACTCGAGATGCCGATGCCGACGTACATTATTCCGCAAATGGTATGTTATAATAAGAGTAAAAACTTGATTTGACGAAAATACCTATGGTAAAGACGACGCCTAAGATAATAGTTTGACTCCAAAACATCTTGCCGTCTTCGAGTTAACTGATAATCGCTAATGAACTCGGAAGGTTTTATCGTCTCTTTATCAGTGATCAATTCGCGAAGCTCTACTTGTTTGTTCTATGTCTAATTTACAATTGTCGAGTCACAGAGTTGGTTGTGTTTGTACAACGAACGACGACGATTATAAAGCTAAAGATGTCATTAGTTGCAGTGTTTACTCAACGACGACGATAATGTGGCTGTGGCTTCGATCGTTGAAGCGTTCGGAAAGATTTTTAACCAAAGCGCCAGAAAAACTGTTCCGAGAAGATGCGTGCATCGAATAAATTGCTCGTGGAACGATTATCCACGTTGACTTTACGCAATAAATAGGCGTCGTTGTGGCTACTATTGGTGGCTCTTCGATTACACTCGACGTCCGATACAACGAAATCTTCCAACACTTGTAAGGCACGCTTACGGACGCCAGGGCTGCCGACAGCACGCCGATACTTTTCAGCCAGGAATCAACTAGAGGACCACCGCTCTCGTGTATTTTCTCGATCGACCGTTTCGAAAATTATCCACGAATATCCGTAGCATCCGACCGATAGTTTGGTGCACGCGTAATTTTGCTTTACGTAACGTTTTGTTTGCACAAATGACGCGTGGTTGGCGTATTGCCACAACACGCCCGCAAGTACGTAGTCTTTGGCACCCGCGCGACAGATTTTCTCCAGCAGGACCGAGCCTTTTGGCGTTCTCCCTTGGCCCCGAGGGATCCCGAGGGATCCCGAAGGATGCACGTTTACGAGCACAACCGCCCAGTTCGGACAGTCGCTGTTTAGCCTCGATTTTCAGTGGCGTTTGTCTTGTATATTCGATCAACGATATTTTTAACGAGAATAACTCTATTTATTCTTGTACTTGTGATAAAGTCGAATCTAACGAAACTCCTGATTACGAATCAGGACTGACAGGAATAACACGACTGTTTCTCAACCAAATCAATTAACGAAGCGAAGATCGATGGACTCGTCCCGTCAAACTTGACGCGTGCTAGTGTACAAACGACGACGCTACAGCCGAGACCTCGAATATTACTCGTAGAAATATTGCTTCTTATCCGATAATCTTTGTGCAAACGCGCGTGCTCGTAACGCTTAACCGAACAAACGGCGTTGCAGATTGCAACTGTCGATCGAACAACGTGTCCATAGCGTTGAAACGTAAGGTTGACCAAGCCGAATCCGTCGATACACCGGAGCGGTATGCTATGTCGGAGAACGTAAAGGCGATACGAGGGGCTTTCTGTTCAAACAAATAAAACTTTCGATAAAAGAACGCGTCCGTAGGGATTTATTTCACACTCGCGGTTTGTTTCGCGATCGTGCAAGTTATCGAGCATCGTCGTTCCGGAACGAATTTCTCGATTGCGATTGTACTAGGAAGGGCGATCGTGGAGCTCGCAGCCAATTGCCAACTGGCATCCGTGCAGCACTTTGATCGATTTTCGCCGAATCGCTGTCCGCGCGATCAACGGACGATAGTAACGTAAACGAACGACATCGTTTGCTTGGTTGTTTATTGGTGTCGATACATTCTTTGAAAGAACACATAAAAACACCTAACAGCTTTTGCGCTCAACAATTTGATTGAAGCGCGCCAAAAAGGCAGCAGCTGACGGACGGTTTTGCGACAGAGCCGATTTCAATAGATCTCTTTTTTCCGGTGATACACCTAAGTCTCCGTTGGCAAGTGTTCGAAGAATATCACCGCTTACGATGGCTTTACGAATCTGATGAATATTTGTGCACTCGGCGAATGGCTCCTTCTCGGTCAACAATTCAAGCGTGGTTAACGCCAAGGAATATACGTCAACCAACTTCAGTTGTTCGATCGTCAATCGATTGCCTTCGATAAGCTCTTTCGGACAGTATTTTTCTGTGAAACGAAAACGATGGTTATTCGAGTTTTCTCCTCGATTCGCCACGATATTCTCTCACCTGTGCCAGCAAACCCAAAGTCTTTGCTCGAAGCCTCTGTTTCGGTGTCATCTTTTAACGCCAAGCCAAAGTCGGACAATTTACAGTGGGTTTTTTCGTCGCACAACAGGATATTTTTACTTTTCAAATCGCGATGCACGATATTTTTTGAATGAACGTACTCGAGTGCCGAAAAATAATCGCAAACAAATTGATCCTTGGTTTTTTCTTCGAACTGCATCTCCGTATAATACAAGTTGTCGTAAAGCGAGCCATCCGGTAGAAATTCCATAACCAAAGCCAAGTTTGGCGTGACGACGCAAGCACCGTAGCATTTAACGATATTTGGATGATTCAAAGCGGTAATACTTTTAACTTCGTCTTCAAATTGCTTCTTCTTTGCTTGTCCTACACGTTGAACGCGCAACTTTTTAACCGCCACTTGTTGATCTTTCCACAAGGCAATGTGAACGTTGCCGAATCCACCGCCACCAATTTTGTCGCTCAAAGCGAGTTCGTCGAATCGAATGATTTGCTCGGCTTTCAACGCGATTCGCTGGCTCTTGTTCGCCGCTGCGTCGCGTCTAGCTTGCTTCAAATTAATCAAACGTTCTATTTCTTGGGAAAGCGTGTCGCTGTAATTCTCGTACGTTCCTCGACGGGCTCCCTGCAATCAAAGCAGTCGTTGGTTCACGTTTCTTTCGAATAATCGACAAAAGAGGCGTTGCGTCCGATCGTTCTCACCGAACACTCGTAGTCGTCCGTATTTAAATCGAAGTCCTTCGGATCACATTTGACTTTGGACACTGGACAGGAACCCAAGGGTTTGCCCACGCGTCCCAACCGTCGGTTCAAGGCGTTGTCCACGTACGTTTTCCCTTGGGCCCATGCGTTGCTCGAGGGAGGAGCCGTTGGCGGCGAGCCAACGCGTCCGAGCTTACCGTTGTACGGGTTGCTTGCCGATGTCTCCGATCTCGAATAAACGGCTGTTCCTTTCTCGAGTCCCACGCGTCCAAGTCGCCGGTTCAGTTCGTTATCGACGTAAGTCGACGTCGAAGAATACGAGTCCTGACTGGTCTTTGAACGAACCGCAGATCCGTGCTGCAGACCAACTCGGCCGAGGCTTCGGTTCATGGCGTTGTCAACGTAAGTTCTCCCCGACTGACTCGACGACGACGAACAGGAGGAAGCGTCGGATCTGGAGTGCACTGCGGAACCGTGCGGCAGACCAACTCGACCGAGGCTTCGGTTCATGGCGTTGTCAACGTAGTGTCGTGGCATTTTCTGCGGACGTATCGCGAATATTCGTAAATAATGAGTTTCGCGCAAAGTTATCGAAACGAGCCTCACTTTCGCTCGGTCCTCGCGGTTCCGTTCGAACGCACGCCGAGCAAACGCCGAATAAATGCATGGACTCTCGTTCCTACGAACGCGCGATTGACGGGTCTGGACTTGTTCCAGCCTTTGTTGTGAAACAGATCGAGTGGCTCGTGGACCGAGAGGGTTATTATTGGGCCTGTCGGATCGAAGGGCGCGAGTAAGCGTAGACGCTGGGAAAAATCGACGCTTGTTAACGTTTAAAAATAACGATCCGTACACTAGTAGTAGTTGAAAGCTCAAGCGAGGCGGACTGTTCGAAACGCAAGTCAGGTTCCGCCGTATCGCGGGAATCTAATGACGCGACTGTAAGGATTTTTAAAGTGAAATGTCTGTTGGACGACCATCCACTTTTGGATACAGTATTCGGCCGAGCGGCATTTCGTGGGACGCAGCCCTTGCTTTGGTCGTTGACAAAGTACACGAAGCGGAAAGAAATTGTCCCGATAGCCTGCACTGTCGAGATGGAAGAAAGTCATTTTCCAGCGAAACTTTTCCCTTCTTTCATACGTGTGTTTACTAAGTCGTAAAGATAAGAGTGCGTTAAGTAGTGACCTTGGTCAGTCGGCGGGATTACTTTGTGCGAAATACTCTACAGTCAACAGGCGAAATGCACAAGTAACGAAGACGTAAAAAGGTACTTACTTCTACAGTCGTACGGTTGGCACAGCGCACTTCCTTCCTTTGAATTTGTTTGTACACGGTTAATTTCCGCGTTCGTAGCGTGCCTCCTCCAATGACATAGATTCGGCCAACATACGTTATCGGAAGTTTTATCCGACTTGCTGGTCGGTAACGTTCGCTTGAACGAGCGGTCAGACGGCCTGGTTCTTTGTCTCGGTTGTTTCGATTTGCGCGGATTCTTTGCGTAAATGTCGTCAGCCGTGCGTATTTGCCGTGCAAGCTGAACAGACCTCTCTCTCTCTCTCGTGCGCGCTTGAAACAAAATACTCGCACGAAACGATAAGGACAACTTCCTCGAAATATTGATTCTGCGCAAAACACGTATAAGGGGCTTCCGCGATTGGTGCTGCTCTCGTAGAGCACGACTCCTTTCTCCTTCGCGCACGATTATTAAATATCCGAATACGGGACGCTTGACAGGGATAATTTTGGATTTGTTTCGATGACGCATCTTCAGAGCTACGAAACAGTTTATTCGCATTCAGTCGTTCCAATCGCTTGACTCCTTTTGCATTTTTTAACGTTTGTTCTAGCAGCTACTACAACGTTATCCGTGACGTTAAAAATATCAACGAATGGAGATATATACGTGGAGATAATAACGTTGCCTTGTTCTAATACGCAATAGTACGCACGACGTATTTTCAGTCAGATCAATCCATCGGATAGCGCGTCCTCGGGAAGACACGATCGCACTTGGGTTGGTTGTACAGTTATCGTGTACTTCGTGTATCAACGAATCCATCGCCGCCGCTGAGTGCGAAGCAAAGTTTTAGATTTGAACAAGCTTACGAAACTACGTACATGTGTGTTTGCGTTAAGTTAGACTAGTTGTCAATGTTACCAATCGAACGAAGGCGCCCGCCACTAAAGCTTTTTTTATTTGCACAAGTTGAACAATTCGTCGCCGCGAGAATACTGTCCATTCCATCAGTCGTTTGTGCAATGACGCATAATTAGTTTGGAAACGAATAATTTCGCGCTAACTGTCAACCTGCAATTAACTCAAATGGTACATACTGTTGTCTTGAAATTCGCTAAGCCACGTTTATAAACGAGACGTTGTAAAATACACGTAGCCATACGTATCAAATTTAATGTTCGTAGCCTCAGTTTGGAAGAAGAGACAAAAAATTCAGATCCAGTCCATGTGTGATATACGTAGTATTGGGTAGCGCCTAGCGGACCAACGATTTCGATTTACTCGGATTGAATTCTCAAGGGAATTATCCGCAGTTTCGATCCTACGCGACTGTTCGATAAGTTGCGGATGAAAAATCTTTTGACGATTTACCAAAGTTAATTTTTCAGTCAACTATTCGATCGCGTAGTTTATCAACAAACGATATGGTGGCGATCAGTCGTCTGTTTGTCGCTTGACATTTATCGCCCTGATTTCGTATTATATTCGATGAAAGTGATAATGGTACTTGCTTCTTTTCATTTTGCATGCATCCTCGTTGAATCGCGTAGCTTCCAATTGGCATATCTAGATAAACCAATTTTAAAGATGATGGGGCAATATCGTGAATTACAGCGTTTAATTTTCGCACATCATCATTTCGCGCTCTGGATCGATCACGATTCGACAATTGACGGTCCCGTGACGCTCGCACACGCGCACACAGTTCGCTTAACGTTTTTGTCCTCCATTATACGTTCTTGCGCATCGCTTCTAGAAAATTTAAACTAAATAAACATTTGAATTCGAACGTTTGACATAGAGCGATAACGCTAACGCACCGCGTGCTCTTTGTTATAAACATTAGTCACAAAGGTTACGTTGTATAGACCTACTATACTTGATCAAATAAAAGTGTGCTTCAGCTAGTCAAAATCAAGCGAAAATGCCTGCCGATCAGATACAATACTCTGAGAAATACTGCGATGATAAATACGAGTATAGGTTAGCCTTAATTTTTTTCAAACAATTATTCCCTCCATCACCTGAAATATGTAAGTACGAGTATACACGTTTAAACTAAATTTGCAGACATGTCATTCTACCACCAGACCTCGGAAGGCTTGTTCCAAAATCACACCTCATGACGGAAACCGAGTGGCGTAATTTGGGTGTTCAACAAAGTCCTGGTTGGGTTCATTACATGATGCATGGACCAGGTAAGAACTTAATGTTGTTCATTATGCAATGTCGAAAGTTTTTGCGAGGCAAAACTGCAATCGAAAGAAATAGGATCTGAGGAACAGGATATTAAACGTTTTTTTTATTTAGCATGGCTTGTTCAAATTTGCAAACAATATTTGTGTGCGCATACTGCTATTAACGTTCTCGTGAGTCTTATTGATGAGATTAACATTTTTATCATCAACTTTCTCAATTCCTACTTATCCAGAAACCTTTTAGTGTATTCCTTTATCCCATTTTTAATTTGATGTAATTGTTCGTTTTCCAGAGCCTCATGTTCTTTTGTTCCGTCGACCAAGATCTGATTTACCACCTCAGAACAACGTTAACCAGCGATCAAATCAGCAACAAAATGTTTGTGTCGTTTAGAACTTATCGTAGTTATTATTAAGCTTTAATTCATTTCCAATACAAGTATTTTCTGAATCGAGTATTACATATATTTAGGGGTTCTACGGAAATAGTTATAAGTCAATACTCATTTATTTTGATAGAAATATTTTTTCATAAAAAGCACTTTACTTAACTTAAAAGACTCTTTGTATTGTCAATCAATGAGATGAATAAATAATGATAAATATTTTTAATTTTTTTTATATTTTTTTCAGGGAGTATCTCGATGATTTCGTAGTACAGAATAAGTCATGATTATCAACATATTTTAGAAGCACATACAATTCACAACTGTTAACTTTGAGAGACCCATTTTAAAAAAATGATCTTGTAACAAGCAACGTTGACAGTTATTTTGAAAATCACAAACAGTCATAACACAAGTTTTTAAAATGTTATTGTATCATCTCGAACGTATTTATGCGCTGTATTATATAGTACTGTTATTTAGTAGACTCACGTTATTCTTTAGAATATTAAAATTAGTCCCAATATTAGTCAATATTTGAATGAAAACCGAATATTTCAATTTAGAGTATGGGTAAAAGCTTAATTATTAAAATTAATGAAAAAATCTGAACAGTGCTCATTTTATGATTTTTACTAGTTTTTAAATAGTTTAATGTTGTAATTTTCCAATTTGTTCATTAAACTAACCTCGTTTAAAATGTTAGTTCGAGAATAACTGAGCGTTGTCATTCTATAAAAGATTCTTTATTGAAATGACAATTAAATCACAATTTACACAATGTACATTCAGAAATGCATTTTGTAACAGTTTTGTCATTTTTATCAGTATTTTGAAAAATATTCTTTTTTGTCATTATATCTGTATTCAAAACAAATAAATCGGTATTTTTTCTAAAAGATATTGTAGATATTGACAATTCAAAGATTATGTAAAAACTTTGAGCTTGTTGAATAAAATTTTGTATTATATTATTAAAAATGTTTTAACAAGGTGTTTAATACACATTCAATATCTCTATGTAAATCTGTTTTTTTTTTATTTTCATAAAACTTTCATTTTATTAATATTTTATGACATAAAATAGCTTGCTAGACATTCATCCGAACAAAATTTCATTCGTCAGTCATTGAAATAAATATATTATTATTGTAATAGGCCTCTTTTTAAAACAATTTTACGTATTAAATGTTTTGTACATTTTGGAATAAAAAATTTTCAAAAGCTTGGAATGGATTCTAAATCACAACGCATGCGTACGATTGCGCGTAAAACTAACCTTACCTTTTTTCACTTCTCATGCATCGAGCGTATATGTACGTGTATCTATATGTGTAAATGTGTGTGTGTCTGTATATATATGTATATACATAATACGTGATCTACACTAGTAATTTCCAGAGGATATGTTTATTTGAACGATTATTTAATGTTTCACATCAACATCTTGCGTACATTATTGAAAGCCTGGCCTGGCAAAAAATACTTTGGTGAATATCGCGTTCTTCCCCTTTTCTTTGTTGGTGGAGCTGCCGTAGAATTTTCGATGATACACTGGCAGCCAAATGGGGTTAACTTTTACACGATTTACAAAAGAAACAAAGTGAACGAAATCATCGAGCAAAGGGAGCGATCGCAGTTGCTTCGAGAACATCAAATAGAAATCGTTGTTCATCCTTTAAAAGCATTGTGAACAATATAAGTAAAGATGCCAGCTGGTGTGTCGTGGCCAAGGTACGTAACATTTGCCGTAGTATCAATGATGACTTCTCTCGCTGGAGCTCAACTTGTGCATATGTATTACAAACCTTTGGATGACCTCGAAGAACTGGTTCAACAAGAGCTTGAAAGAAGAAAGCAGGCAAACGAATTGCAATCTAGTTGAACGTGTATCTTTATGAATGTTGTACGATGTTGACCAATCTGTGTTGATGCTACCTGTTGAGTAGAATTAATAAACATATTTATTTCCCCAATGCAATGTTATTTCTGTCGACCAACCTAAAACGTATCCCCAAGTTTAAGTTTAGGATTCGCAATCGATGACGGACGTGTCTAACGTTTGTAAAAGCTCGAATCGAAGCAAACTAATGTTATCGAGTTCTAAAAGGTTCGTGTTTCGTGTGCCTTTGCTTATAACACGGCCGATGAATACAATACGATAGTCTTGTCAAATCGAAATATCGAATGCGATCAATTTTCTTCCCAAGTAAAATAACGTCTATAGCGGTCTCGCGTCTGTTTCAGTCGCGAAAAAAGCGATTCCGGACGAACGTTGGCTGACGCAAGTCCCAATTGGGTTTACTTGTTGATGTCGGGGCCACTGGACATTTCCCTTTGCGGACAATTGGTGAACTCTTTCGATTAATTATAAGTAACTCTTGTAAATAACAATAGGGCCGTGTATTTTCGTTGTGTCCGTCTGCAACGGTCTATTGGTTGTCATCGTAACGCTTTTGTCTTTTATCCGTTTGAAGATGCAAACTTTGCACTGCCAGTCGGAAATGCAAAAGTGACGGCGATGATTCTTCAAACTCTTTTTCGGACCGAAGCGTTCGATATTTCGCGCGTTCTTGGAAATAAATGCCAACTCTCGACGTCGCTGTACAATCGATGGGTTTTGAACTCGAAACCTATCGTCGCGTCTTAAAAATTCCGCGAAAGTCGATATTCAAAGGTCAATTTGTCAAAAATCACGGACGTACAAGCGGACAAGCGTGAAAAGGGCAAAGTTACAACCGCGTCGGACGCAGAAGGTTCGAGACATTTGCGAATCGCCAAGGCAAGTGCTTGTAGATGTAGGTGAGCTTGTCGCTGGTCGCTCGTCGGCAAACGTGCATAATAGGTACGTGACGCGCTCGCGCCCGGCCGGATGAGTCGGTCGAGTTATTACGGCGCTGGCTAACGGGGTTACGGGGTGAGGGGGTCGCGAGGCAGGAAACGCTCACTCATCGCAAGCGCTAGCTCGCACGCTACGCGCTACCCGTCGGCGCTCTATTCCTGGCCAGCACTGCGTCGTCGCGCCTCGAAAGCTGCACGCGTACACGGCTATCCTGTTGAACGCTCGTGCACGCGGCGAGAGCAACGACGAGCACTGCTACGAGCGCTGCAACGGGATCAATAATTAATCGATGAGGTACGCGGAAATGTGGAACGATCGTCCAAGCGCGCTCGGAGAGCCGCGGTGACCACGTCGCGTCTCACCACGGGGGCTTGCAGGTCAATCTTTGAGCTTCCTGGATGGGGACGCTCAATGTATCATGGCGGCTGATTGACGCGGCGCGTTCGCGTTTGGATCACGAGCCAGTCTGGTACGCGTGTGCAACTTTGCTCGTGGTCGTCGCCGTCGCCGCTCCCGATCGCGACGTATCTTTACGCCAGATGAGTTATTCGCCGATCGTTTGTTCGACGCGATCGCAAACGACTCGAGGTCCTCGCCTTTGTCCCGCGTCGTAGCCCTGTCCCTGTCTCCACATCCGTTGAACCGGCGGTGTCCCTCGTACTCTGTCCGTTTGGTTTCGCTCGGTTAAACCGTCGCGTCCTCCTGTTGTTGCTGTAAAGTGTGCACAAATACAGTGAAATGCAACGGATGACATACCCACTGCACAGTACCCACTATCGAGGCCAACGCGAATGACCGACTGTTAGAAGAGAGAGAGAGAGAGAGAGAAAACAACGCCTTGTTTCCCTGTTACCTCGAACAATGTCGCTGTCGCAAAGAATCTCCGGGGCCATCGCGGTACTTCGCGGGGCCCCGATCCAATCAAGCCAGCCGCCCACGTAATTAGCATCGTTTGTCATTTCTGTTTATCCTTGAAACATGTGCGCATGCCAAACTTGGATTCGCTTGCAGACCGAACGTCGAGCAGATGATTTGCGAGGAGGAGATCGAAGACGAGCAAAAAGAGGCAAAGTCCGAGAGGAAAAAGGAGCTGCTGAAGCGCCGAGCAAAGGTCGCGCGAAAAATGGTAAGTTGGCTGGTTGCGTAACGAAATACCATTAACGCCGTGGACGACCGTTGCCGTAGACCTCGGTCCTGATGAAGGACAATTTGCTGCTGGTCCTCACCATTGCCGGGGTACTGAGCGGCTGCGTCTTTGGTTTCATCGGGCGCCTCTTCAATTTTTCGCCGCAAACAATCCTCCTGATCAGCTTCCCCGGCGAAATTCTAATGCGCACTCTGAAAATGTTCATACTGCCGCTGATTATTTCCTCGTTGATAGCAGGTGAGGGCGCATACCGATGCGCGTGGAAGCGGTAAGGTAAGCGCTGAGCTAAATGGAACTGACGCTTGGAAACGAACGTTGCCAGGTATGGCGCAACTGGACGCCAGGAGCTCCGGCAGAATCGGAGTTCGCGCTCTATCGTACTACATGGTGACGACGATTCTGGCCGCGGTCGTTGGGATAGCCGTCGTACTGATCATCCAGCCGGGCGACCCGAAAATCAAAAACATCGTGCACGTTCCCCAGGCCGACGACGCCAAGGTCTCCACGCTGGACGCCATCCTCGATATCGTCAGGTATGGCTGGAGACGGAGAACCGCGATCTCAACCGAGCTAACCCGAGCCATTGCTTGGTTACCTAGAAACATGGTGCCGGAAAACTTGGTGCAGGCCTGCTTTCAACAGGTGCAGACGACCTACGCGAAGAAGAAGGTCGTGCTGATCGGCGAGAGTTTGCAGCAGAACGCCTACGCGATGGAGCAGAGCCTCGTTTACAAAGACGGCACGAACGTCATGGGCATGATAGTGTTCTGCATAACGTTCGGACTGATCGCCGGTCAGATTGGGCCCAGAGGTAAACTGATGGTGAGCTTTTTCGTAGAGCTCAACGAGATCATCATGAAGCTTGTAAGTCTCGTGATCGTGTGGTAAGTCGAACGATGGAGTGGATCGCGCCTCGAACGACGATCGATCGATCCGTCGCACTCGCCAAGTGCACTCAGCCAGGATTTACGCTCGCAGGTACTCTCCCTTCGGCATAATGTGCCTGATTGCTGGGAAGATAATGTCGATCGACAACTTGAGCGCCACCGCTCAGATGCTCGGGCTCTACATGATCACGGTCATCCTGGGTCTGCTCATTCACGGAGTCGTCACCCTGCCACTGATATTTTGGCTGCTCACGCGCCAGAATCCCGCGATATTTTTCAAGAACATCATGCAAGCTTGGCTCACGGCGATGGGCACCGCCTCGAGGTACGCTCCATCTAGTCCGTCTAGCTTAGTCTTCGATTGCGATCGAGTCGCTGGCTTACCGATGAATCTTGTTGTCGATCACCAGTGCAGTAGCTTTGCCGGTAACGTTTCGCTGCCTCGAGGAAAATAACAAAGTCGATCCTCGAGTCACGAGGTTCGTCGTGTCCGTTGGGGCGACCGTTAACATGGATGGGACTGCTCTCTACGAGGCGGTTGCGGCCATTTTTATCGCCCAAATGAACGGCATTAGCTTGGGAGTCGGCGAAGTTATAACAGTGAGGTGAGTCGATCGATTTCGCCACGTTGGCCACCTGCGCCTCCTCGCTCGCGCGAATCTTTCTCGCGGCTGGTTGTCGGTGCGGACGTTATTAGAGATGGTTTGCAATTAGCGCGAAGCCCGTATGCATGTGCACGACAACCGTGCAGCTCTAACGTTTGGCCGTTGTTATTTGCCCAGTTTGACGGCAACGCTAGCGAGCATAGGCGCGGCAAGCATCCCCAGCGCCGCCCTGATCACGATGCTCTTGGTTCTGACTGCCTTGGGTCTACCTACCAGCGACGTGTCTTTGCTGTTCGCCGTCGACTGGTTCCTGTAAGTATCACGCTCGCGCGTTCACCTCTCGTCCGACATCGTGTCGTATACGCCTTAATACCTGCGCACGTGCCTGCGTCACGCTCTAGGGATCGAATTCGAACGTCCATCAACGTCCTTGGCGATGGTTTTGGAGCTGGTATCGTTTACCACCTGAGCAAACACGAGTTGGACAAGATGGACCAACTTAAGAAAGCGGAAGCGGTCGAAACAGTTATAGTACTCGAGCAGCAGTGCGCCAAACCGCTTATCGACAACGACTCGAGCGTGAGCATTGCCGCGGAAACAGCTTCCGACACGCGGATATAAGTTACTCGTATGGATCGAGTAAAACAACATGTACGTGGTTCGGTACCGATAGCAACGTTCGATCGTCAGGACCAACGTAACGCCAACGTCAATAATACCGATTATCTTTTTTCTCTAATTACTTCTAGCTGGCAAAACAAGATACTTGGACGTGGTCGTTTCGATATTAGTATCGCGTTATTCTACGTACGGCATAACTTATTTTTATATTTTGTAAATGCCAACAGATTAAACGTTTATGTTGTTTATGGAACTGTCTGATTTATAATAATAAATATTGGACGGCATATGCACTTGTTTGTTACGTTCGCAATTTGATCCTGTCGTAGCTGCTTCGTGTGACTCCACTGAACTCTCGTTAAGTCACCCCTCAGTTTTCGTTTTAAACGGCAAATCTACAAGTCTTGTAGCGGAGCGTTACGTGCAATTCAATTTTTAAAATATCAAACTGTATAACTACACCCAATTAAAAAACAAAATATAGCTGCTCAACAAACTTTTACGTGTTAACGTTTGTGTATTTTATTCTATTTATCTTGTCCTTGGAAATTACACGTTGCTAATCCAAACTGATATTTTCCATATTTAATAAGTCGACGAATAAAAGCAAACAAAAGTAACAACGACAAATCATTGATATTCGCTGAATAATTCGTTAATGTTCTTTTACTCGTATTTTTCCATAAAGTTGTCATTTGAACGATGCTTTCTTTGAAAAGTTCAACTTTTGCACGTTTTACTAAACAAAAATAAGATTTCACATATGTACTTTCTTTTCGATTTTGAACAACACATAAACGTGTACTTTGCGTCTATTGCTTACAAAATTCAAATTTCATACGAGTCTATTCGTCGGATTACGCGCTACATTTGTACACTGATTTTCAGCGTGGGAGAGGGCGGGGAGGGAGCGGCTGGCTTTTTAAATAAAGTAATTTACACGTAGTACGGAAAGTGTACAATAACAAAATTGTATGTTTATGTGAACAATTGAAGTGTACATATTTTCAAAAATTTAATCAAACGTTAATATAAACTTACTGAAGGTTTTTTATACAATATGTGAAAGAGATGTGAAGCCAATGAAAGATCTAGTATTTTTATATAAAAACAAGTCAACAAATTGCGACACTTTTGATATATTCATCAATCATTTCAGTAATACTCACGATATTACTATACGAGCTATTGAAAATTATTTACAATTATTAGTGAATTTTGAACAAACATAAAAAGAATCACAATCACTACTTAAATTATTTGGTCCAAGTGATTGAAGACAACTTCATGTGAAAATAGTGATGTAACGTCAACGCAAACTTGAGGTTGATTTGCATTTATAGTATTTCAGTAGACATGAACCATTCCGTAGAGAAATCTACTCGACTGTTAAGGAAAAGATTAAAAAGATTTTCATAGTAAACGAAACAAAAGTATTTGTGTAGTTTACTACACTTTGCGATTAAACGTTGTTACCGACCAAATTATATATTTACTTTGTAGACATTTGGTAAAAAGAACTAATATACAAGTATTATACAAACTTACGTTTGTGCACGCAAGAAATATTTTTGTTTATTTTTCTTAATCCTTTGCCCACTGTGATACTGCCTAACCAAATTCTTTGTGCGTTCATACATTCAAGTATCTATGAGTGCCGATGTTAACGACGTATTAAATATATATAATTGAAAAGGATACGTCCAAAATAGTACATACGTCTGTAGTCAATGCACATAAAATGAGTTAAGGAAATTATTTTTGATAAATAAGCTGCAAATAAATAATACAAATATTAATTACATGAAAATTAATTATCTGAATTATGTTTTATATTAAGTTTTAATATTAATTACATAAAGGATACAAATAAACCACCAAAGAAACCATTTGTTAAAAGACTCTGTCTACTAACAAAGAATTTTTTCCATTGACCACCAGCTTTCACTAATAGCATTGCCTGAAATGAAAATATGTTTTTTTTCAATAAATAACTGAACAGAAAAAAATACATTTTCAATCTGTAACTACATATTAGAAAAAGAGACAGAATAAAAACTGTATTAGTCAAACATCTATTTGAAATAAATGCCACTGAATTGCTATTTAATTTGTTACTCGACTCGCAATATTATTTATAAACTATAGATGAAGGGTTTTATATAGATTTGGAAATACTCGAGATAATATTTCCACCCTACATTATTGGGCTCGTTATCCATTTTATAAAATTCATTGTTACTGGAATAGGAAAAGTACAGAATATTTTTGTTATATTTTTCATCCTCGTGGTTTTCTAAGTTAAAAAAAATTAATATATTTTTCATTATTGCTACATTTGTTATTGATTCAATCGTTTCTAAGGACTTATGCTATATCTGTATACAATAACGTGACACATATAACATGACAATTGGTACTTACCCATAGACTAATTACGGCAAAAATATAAAATCCAAATCCATACAAGCCTGTCAATCCTAAAAGACCTGCCGTACCACCTGAAAGAGCAGCCATCGATATCCTACAGTATTCAACAACTGCTGCATTATTCCTCACAGCTAGTTCACTATAAGCAATGATGTCTAGAATGCAAAACAAAAATAAAAGAAATGAGAAATGTGAGTTGAAAGAATCAACAATATTTATAAATTCTTACTCGGAATTTCAATTATAAAGTAACATTGATTTTATGAGAATGCATAAGAATGTGCAAATACATGCAACTTTGAAAATACTTCAATGCTACTGTTGATTCTAACCTGAGAAATGAATCTGACGGTATCGAACACTTTTAGTACATAGAGACACATATATGAAAATAAAAGGTGAATTATTTTAATTTTTTCAAGATCACTTACCGTCTGGTTTTTCTTGTTTCGCTCGTACTTTAGTAGACATGGTCGCCGATTAACAAGTAAAATACGTGGAAAACCAGGCTAATAACAAAATACGAGAATCAGCTTCTGCTTGGCTATCAATGTCAACGGCGTGGTGGGGGCACTGCATGTGTACTGGACTGAACTAAACTACGTGACAGGTCGTAATTGTGGGTGTGATCAGAGATTTAAATGTGTAATACTAATATTGGTGTTAAACATGAGTTATTTGGTCTATTATAACTACGTTTTAAACTGAGATGAAATATTTATGTGATCCTCGTACAAAGGAAAAATTTGCCAAAATAATAATGAAATGTGAGATGTTAAAATAAATAAACTTTCGTTATAAAATATAATAAACATTTATTACTATAACTTTCGTTGCAAAATTCGAGAATACGAAAAATATACTTTTCATTAATAAAATATAACATAGACTACATACATTAATAATATGTACACTTTAATTGATCTATCCATGATATTGACACAATATATGTTTAGCGAATGCCAATTAAATAAATTGGACTTTTGAAATAAAATAAATAAATACTTGTAACATATACATATGCGTGTGTGCGTGTGTTTGCAAGAATAAATCATTGTTTTAAAAAGGGAAAGCTACATATTCTTTGTAGATAAGTATAATATTAATAGCACATATCAATATCACAGTGCTGAAAACTGATTTTATCCTTGGGTGAAAACTTGGGCGCAAACGTTTGCACAATGATGAAAGCTTTTCCCAAGGTACACAAAGTCGAGGCTTGGTACACGCCGTATAGATACAAAAATTAAACATTAATCTACAATTCATCATCGAATAGCGGGTTGTATTTAGCGTTTAATCTCCCAACTATTTGTTCTACTCTTTTACAACCACTATTCGAAAACAAGTTTTCTGGTTCAGGACTAAATGTTAATTCCTGAAAAGTTAGATCTATCAGATTTTTGGTTGGTGTAAAATTGACTTCTTTAAAAGCATCTTTAATGCATTTTTCCACGTGCATTTTCTCTAATGGTAAAAATGGAACATAAAAATCTATGGCGTGAGATTCAATCAGTTTACTTTTGTAGAAGGGTCCATCTGCATTAATAACTTCCGTACTAATAGTGGTTTCAAAATCTTTAAGACCAAGTGATTCACGTTTTATTCCATCCCGTGTTTTTTCTAAAAGTTTCTTCATAATTGCTTGACTTCCTTTGTTAGCTAAAAATATGAATATCGATCTATTTTTTTTAATTTTGTTTCCACACTGTTTACAATCTACAAAGGGCATTAGTACATCGAGTAAATTAGCTGGCATATAATCGACTCCATCAAAAATAAATATGGATCTTTCGCAGTTGTGAATAGCTGTTTGAATATTGCTTTTCAATTGCTCCTGCAAAGATTGAAAGTCTTTTTAAATATTTCTTCTATCGGTTAAATCCAAGTGGACTATAAGTATACCTGATATTGGGTTATTTCCCTTTGGTTTTGGCCACTGATTGGGAAATCTTCTAGACCATAATAAAAGTGAAAATAACGGCTATTTTCTCTATTTTTATAAAAAGCTGTAGCGATCATTCTTGAAACGTACGACTTTCCTACACCATTTGATCCATGAAAGCTCATAAGTAACGGTTTATTTGGATTTGTTTTTTTAACATGGCTATTAATTGCGTTAAGTACTACCTCTGCTGCAATGTGTTGACCGTACAATTTGGTATTCAGCATCGTTCTGAGACCTGAGTACAAAAAAAATTATTTTATTAAGATAAAGAACTCACGATATCAAAAAAAGCATATGGGAATGACAATACGTACTTTTTAATTCGTAAGGCACTGTTTTTTCATTGCAGCATTCAAACAAATCGCAATAATAGTTAGTTACTGTATCAAATATATTTGCGTTTGCAAAGTGACAGCAGTATATTAAAAGTGATACAACCAATTTGGATTTCTTCCTCATTTTCGAAGTTTCTTGATTACAATCTATGTAGTAGTTTGCTGCATTAGTAAAATCAAACACCGGAGGAGAGCTGAAATATCGAAATTATTCAAATCTATACATGGTTTCACGAAAATGCATTGTACTCTCTAACCTCTATACGAAATGTACGTACGCGTATTCGTTAGAAACATAATCAAAAGTGACAGATTGCTTTATTGTGCACAAATAGAAAAAACAATGTCGAAATAGCGAAAAGGAAGAAATATTTTAACGAGATACAAACTGAAATGAGTATTGATTTAACGAAAAGGATATTTACGGTTATAAAGCGAGTATATTGCATCCGGCACGCGCCTTGGATATCTACTGTGCATCAAAGGATTGAATTTTAATTCCGGTTTTTACCGTCGTCCTCGACTTCCCCGCGTTATAGTCGATTTTCGAGTGTTTATTTTGTTGTAGATTGGATGAGCAATGCAAGGTGTCGAACTCCCAACCGGCAACGGCCAACCAATTCCAACGAGCCGTTTTCGCACCAAGGTTGCGTTTACGTTATTGCGTTGTACAATCTTTGCGAATTTTTCAAATAAGTACGTCCGAACGCGCGTTTCATTGCTAGTTTGAACGAGCGTGCCAGTAAAGCTCGTTAATCGAATCGGTCGGATTTTCGAGCTTTTCGAGCGAGCTGCCACGAGCAGGGCAGATACAGTTTATCGGGAGTTTATTTATCGAGAGTTCGTGTCGCGTGGGCAAACGACTCCCCACCTGCAATGATCCCGGACTTCTCTTTCTCTCTCTCTCTCTCTCTCTCTCTCTCAGCATCAGCAAGCACCCCAGACCTATAGCTCGCGTGTGTACGCGTCTACGTACGATGCGCCGTTAGTTAGAGTTGGTTCGATCGAGTTCGACTACCAACGCGACAGTTATAAGTTGTCATTGGCATGTTAGTTGCATCGTTGCATCGGGTGCAACAATGGTAGTTTAATCGAATGTCCTTTAATGACGAATATGCAAATACATTTGTCGGTACGATACAGGAGACTTGAGTCGAACAAGAGGTCGATCGTTATTTCGGACAATTCGCATCCAAGTTTGCCATATCTATGTAGTAACGTCCCGGAGATCGTTTGTACGTATCTGCCGCCATTCCCATTTCCACGCAAGCAGCCTTTTTGCAAATGTCGCTTGCGGATCGGTTTGCCAGTTGCCCTTTGTCTTCCATAGGAACGGCTAAGAGCTGACATTGCTTGTGTTTCAGCGACAACAGCACGTACGCTGGAGCTTTGAAGTGGTTGCACATCAGATATTCGTAGTTGTGCACTGGAACGTCGTCGAATTCAGCGAAATTCACTTTAGCGTAGTTGGCATTCCATCGAAAGAGCGAGTAATCAACGTCTTACACTTACCGACGTTTCTTCCCAAATCTGGAATCGAATCGCAAGTGGCTAGCCTCGTAGCGAAGCTGAATACCGGCTGCCAAGGGAGCGTGGGCAATACCGGGGCTGTCCAACGCGGGCAATCGGGTTGGTCGTTGCCGCCGTTGGGATAGATATCCACGTGCCCTGAACAATATCAAGCGCAGACGCGTTATCCGCAACGCCAGATTCAACGCAAGGCAAGATTCGCCGGATGATAAAATCGTCGTTACCCAGGCTTCTGTAAATGCCGAAAGTGGAATCGTCTTGGGGAAGACTGTTGGTGTGAATGACGTCCACGAAATCGGCGTGCGATCGTCGAAGACTCAAGTTTGAACTAGCGGCCCGGAAGCACGGAAGGGCAGGATCGAGACCAGTTATTCGGTCGACCTTTATACCGTGATTCTTCTTTAATCTATCCGCGATTTGTCCCGCAATGTGTGCTCCCATACTGTGACCTAGTAGGTGCAAATGGTCCAGGTGCCCGATCGTTGACTTTATGACGTGAGCCAGAAAACTTGAAAATGCACGTTAATCCAAAGTATTCGTTGCTTCGAATCGAGTTGGTCAAAGCAGTCGAAGAAACAGTCGTTTTTTCGATCACTTTGTAACCATCTCGAAACGTCTGCGCTGAGTGTCGATGAACAATCAGTAGTCAAGGTACGTCAAGGTTCATCGAGGTACATCGAGGTACATCGAGGTACATCGAGGTACATCGAGGTACGAATTTAAACGTTTAAACGTAACGTCAGTTTACTTGGCACTCTCCTCGGCAACGATTTCTACGTGTTGGAAAGCGGAATAGTAGAGTCTAGTGTTCTCCCGTAAATCGATTGGACCCACCGAATGCTGAACTCCCCAATCGATGGCAACGACGTTAGTATTTGGCTGAAAAATATACGCGTGTCGCCCTCGTAAATTGTTTCCGAGCAGACGATAAGTGGATAAATATTTCTTACCAGTTTTACCAACTCTTTCGTTATGTCGCGTATCCATTCTTCTTTGTAGCCACGAGAAAATCCGTGAATCAGAACAATCAGTCGACTATTGTTCTTTAAATTGTCACAGCAATTCAAACTAGAATAGTCGATCCGACATAAGCTGCTCGAACATTGAGAGCCTGTAATGTAAAAATGCGTCTTAACTGTTGGATCGAACAATTTTCTACGTCGACTTGAATCGCTGCCAACGTCGTCGGATATCGCATCGACGACAAACAACAGAACGAAATGCCAGTACATTAGAAAAATCATATTTCTACAAATGTTGCTCGGTCGAGTGTTCGTTCCTCTCGACAACCCGACGACAAGTGGCATTCCAACGCGTTTCCTGCGATGTTTGGTACATTTGGGCATGCTTGCAATAAGAATTAAAGCTACTTAACTACTTTGACAACGCTATTTGGGTAAACTTCAAAACATCTTTACGATTTTATTTGCGACGACGAAATTTTTTTAACGCTTCGATACAATTGCTTTGCATACCTCGTAAAGATACGCTTGGCTTTTATATTTTTTCCTTGTCGCTCGCGATATTTTGAGTTTCTACGAGTATAAAAATCATTATCCCGATAGCTCAATGTACTCTTACGATAAGAGATAAAGCCCTTAAATTACGCAGAACTGAAAATATAACGACTACCTGCTACTTCTTACACGCGTATGCGGATCAAATACTCAACACGCCAAGTCTAATTGGTTGTTGCAACTTGTGTTTCAAACTATTGTAATTTGGCGCGAGTAGATGTTCCAGTGTCCACGCTTTTTTCACGCGTGCTTTCTTTTTCGAAAGCTTCGGAATCAGTTAACTTTTTTCTCTAGTTTTTCCTTTGGTACCTTCAAAAGTTCAAAAGATGGAAACTAAAAGGAAACTGTGATGCTCTAAAATTCGTTTAATATTGCTTGTTTTCACTGTACCATCTCGCGGAATAAATTGCCTTTGAACGGAAAAACGCAAAAGTTCAATTTTACCGCCGACCGTTTCAAATTGATACGAACACTACTTACTTTTAATCTGCTGTACACCTAAATCAGCTCGAAATAATACAGCGAAAAAGCCAGCGGCTGTCGCGTAAAAACAGATCGTAATAGTGTACGACCGATCGATAATGATTTTTATACGCAAATTGAGAGCCGTGTCACCGTGAAAACACGATGAACCAGAATATCGGTGTTTACCTATACATTGTTGTTCGTGCTTGTGTAATCGTGTACGGGTTCGAGAAAAACAACGGTAGTAATTGCCAATTGGCATAGGAACAGGGTGTTGTGTGTACGTAAAAAAAGAGTAGGAAGCTGTAAAAGTGCAAAGCGTGTTTGGGATTAGTTTGTCCGTTCAACACATCCCATGAAATGGTCTCCCTCTACTATTTTTGTGCTCGGCGGCCGCGCTCCCTTGCCGACGCTCTATCGAAGGGGGGCTCGACGCCAAAAATAGTCGGCAGACGTCGTGCGAGCTACTCGAGTGTTCCGGTCGGCGAACGCGCCCGCAGAAACTGTCGATCGGCCGCGCGAGCAACTCGACTCGCGGCTCCTGGGCTGTCGCAGCTACTTTCCAATAATTGAGTCGACTCTTTTCTCGCGTCGTTCTTTCCTTTGCTCGTAAACGCCCGCCGTATGTCTCTCTCGGTGGAGCTTCAAGTCGACGATACTCTCGAAACAAGGTGACAAGCTAAACAAGCTATTGCTGCGCTCTTTCCCTTCGATTGCTGTGCACTTTCGACAACTTGGGCCCTTTAGCGATACTTTTCCAACTGCAACTTGCAAACGAAGTTTAGCTTTCGGTATTGCAGTGCCGCATCGTCGATCCTCTTCGCTCAAGTTGGCCTCGAGCGTTCGCCTCAAAGTGACATTCTATCGAGTGAAGTGAATTAAGTGCATTTTTTCGCGGTGACGCCGTCACCTTCATTTGGTTTATTTGTTGCAATCGAAAACGATCGTATAAAAACCCCCACACTTCTATTGAAGTTTTACAACGGCAAACTTGAATCGTTGGATGCGACTGCTAAGGTACCTCAGCCTTTTTTCCGCTTCTATTTTCAGAGGGCCATGCGTGCACCAACACTTTTTTGTTTATTTATACCGTGGCTTTGATGGATCGCAAGCGTACCTGCTACTGCACGGTAACGATTAATCATTTCACTTGAGAAACAAGCCTAATGATTGACGCCTCGGATTTTATTTAAAAATAACGCCGACGTTTCTGATCTAATAGATATATTAATACACGTGGCCGTTGAGGCAGCTGCCTACTGTTCGAATATTGCCAACTTTGATAAAGAAACAAAGAATTTCAACGTACTCGCGAGTGTAAAGCTTTTTAAATGAACGATCGCTTGAACAGCTAGTATTTACTCGTCACGCAAGCTCCGATGTACAAGCTATCTTCGTTGAAAGTATAATTGTTGTTCGTTCAATGTGATTTTCTGTAAAAGTCTTACTTCACTTTGCGCTACATACGCGTGTACAATTTTCAAAGGCCTCTTCGTCGATTGCCCATTTTGCAATACTCGCACGAGTCTATCCGATCGCTCTAGTGCAATCGTTCGCAAACCCGAATTAAGCGAAGCATGGACGGATCTATGGAGAATGCGACGGCAAAACGTACCCTGAAAACGAAACGAAACACGAACTTGGATCGAGCTATTCCAATTTTGCTTCCAATTAGTAACGATTAATGGTCAAGGATTACGTTCTCGTTGGTTGCTTGTTGAGAGTAAACAGCTTGGTTCTCAAATAGCCATAGCGCACAAATCCACTGATAAAGTAAAAAGCAAAAACAATACGCAACAATTGAATGCAAAAGCAAAAATGAAGCCATAACAAGCAATTCCTATCGATCGATTATTTGTCGTTGAGAATGAATCTTTCGTTGAAAAGTAGCGATCGACAAGAGCATGTACAATACGTAGGAAGAGTCGCGTAAAAGTAACCGAGAAAGGGGGTCAGCCACCTTGTGTCTGGGCGAGTTGGGGCAGAAAACGAGCGGCACAAAGAAGTCCCGGCAAAGCTCGTAGCAGCTTCTGGTAAAGTGGTCCGCGCACGCGTTCTATTTAAAAAGCACACCGATGTGTCGCTGCCTCACTCGCCCGTAGATCGAAGCTCGTAGCAGTGCGAAGAATGCGAGCGCCAATGCTGCCGTGTTCTCATCCTTTAGCACGTGGGCTGCTATCTCTGGCCGCGCACCACTTGCCGTTTCGTTCTTTCTTACAGCATTTGTCTTTTTATATTTTTTTTCGCCGCGAAACCAGACGTGCTATTGACCCGCTTTCGCGCTCGCAAGCTCGTAGTATCGAGTATATACTCTCACTTGAAACTTTTCGATGTATTTTTAGAGACAATTATTGCGATCGCTATGCCTATGTCTATCGACCTATCGAATAAATATTTTCATGGCGGGCGATGCATAATACGTTTTACGCACTCTTTGCCATTCTCCAATTGACTCTCGTTAGTTCGTTCGTTCAGATGTACAGCTAGCTACCTTGCGTTCGCCTGTGTAATGTTTTGAAATTACTGCGGCTTTCCTGGAAATACTTTGCTAAACTATTTCGAACGTTGACGAATCTTAATACGTTGCGTTTAATTGTCGTCGTTGAGCGCGAGTTCGGATGTAAAAACGTTGCGACGTCTTCTGCTCAAATGGACTATCCGAAAG